>CM056052.1:17252468-17887468 GCA_029574335.1 Rana kukunoris
TTAGCACAGGCCACAATGAAAGATCCTTAGAAGTTAGTCTGGATTCAATTTACATTACACAGGCAGCCAGGTAGCTGGATGTGATGACATCTTTCAATTAAGCTGTTGAGTTCAGAATCAAAGAATAGCAACTAATTCTCCAAAGATATCCTGAAATATATTGTGAATTACGGACCCATGTTAAAGCAATTTAATATATATTCTGAATGTCCATTTATTTCTGGCTTTATACTTTCTAAGATCTTCTGGGATCCATGCGCCCTCCCGTTACAATTACATACTCCTGACCCCTGCACTATATACGCTACATTGTACATTACATACTCCCTGACCCCTGCACTATATACTCTATGTTTACTCATTAAATCATTTTGATACTATATAGTCCTATTTGCTGTATCTTAAACAATATGTTGTACATTACATAGTCCTGACTTCTGCTCTCTCCCTTCTACCCACTGCTATATATACACATAATATGTATTCTCCTTTTTTTACACCCATTTTCTATCAGCTGGACATTTTATATCTGATGATGTGATTGGAGCACAGACTTTTACATGGTGATAATAATGTGATAACATCCTCAGACTTAAACAGAAAGTGATAATGAGGGAGAAGTCAATAACCCAATGATGGTGGTCTTCAGGATCAGTCCAGTCTTCATCTTGGTGGTTATCCCCCCATCCTCACTCTCTGACTAAATCATGGACTAAATAAGGAAGTGCAGGCCTTCTTGTTTTGGGAAGATGACAATGAGTGATAGAGGGGGTGGGGACACTCGTCCTATAATCCCCTCATCACTGTCACTCCTATAAAAGACAGTTCTCGTTGTTTCCTCACTCTCTGACTAAGGTCCATGAATAAAGAAATGATCTGGTAGGAGATCAGAGGACCCATTTACTAGTTACCTTGAGGGGGGAATTGTAAGATCCTCAGAGACAAAGCTGCCTGATGTGGGTGGAGTCCTGGTTTAGGGGAACCAATCAGCTTATGTCTAGTAACAATCTTTGTATTTCTATTTTAGTAGATGGACGGGAGATGAGGAAAACCTCAGAGGATTGTCTCACTTTGTCTCCAGACTGTAAAGTAGTAGAAGATGAGGACATCATACAGTATAGTTCAGGAGAAAACCCGACTACCTCAAATGTCCATCCGGCACCACACAGTGTAGATGGACCATCGTATTCCTCTTATCCTGAGGAACCTCAGACTGTGAGGAATGGTGCCGGACCATCGTATTCCTCTTATCCTGAGGAACCTCAGACTGTGAGAGACGGTGCCGGACCATCGTATTCCTCTTATCTTGAGGAACCTCAGACTGTGAGGGACGGTGCCGTCCTTCCAACAGATAAGAGGTTTTCCTGTACCGAGTGCGGGAAGTGTTTCCATTTCAAATTCAATCTCAATGAGCATAAAAGATCTCACTCGGGGGAGAAGCCACATACATGTCCAGTGTGCGGGAAATGTTTTTCATATAAATCCAATCTTTATAACCATCAGAGATCTCACATGGGCGAGAAGCCATATGCCTGTCCTAAGTGTGAGGAATGTTTTCTACAAAAATCAGAACTTGTCATGCATCAGAGATCTCACACAAGGGAAAAGTCATATTCCTGTCCTGAGTGTGGGAAATGTTTCTCATTGAAGTCCAATCTTTCCAGACATCAGAGATTGCATGCAAGTGAGAAGCCGTATTCCTGTTCTGAGTGCGGGAAAGGTGTTGTAAATAAATCGGAACTTGTCACACATCAGAGGTCCCACACAGGGGAAAAGCCTTATTCCTGTCCTGAGTGTGGGAAATGTTTTTCTCAGAAATCCCATCTTTACAGACATCAGAAATTGCACACTGGTGAGAAGCCATATTCCTGTGCTGAGTGCGGAAAATGTTTTGCACAAAAATCAGATCTTGCCACACATCAAAGGTCTCACACGGGGGAAAAACCATACTCTTGTTCTAAGTGTGGGAAATGTTTTTCACATAAGTCCTCTTATTACACACATCAGAAATCTCACACAGAGGGAGAAGCCACGGTCCTGTCCTGAGGGAAGGAATTGTTCCTCACTGAAGTCCTGTCTTTCTGTACATCAGAGATCCCACACAACCCTTGAGGTGTATTAGTGACTTGAGTGCGGGAAATGTCTTCTATATGAATGTTGCTGGACATCACAGCTCTTGTGTGGGAAAGAAGCACACCCTGATATGCACCTCAGATATAGTCCATGGCTGATCTTCATCATGTAAGAAACAGTTCATAAGGAGATCAGAGATCACCAAAGACATGAATGAAGTGTTGGCCATTGATGGCAATAGAAAAATAAAAATATCATTACCTTCTATTCTGTAGCCCCTTGTTCTTTTGCCTCAAACAGTGCCTTTCCTGTATCCCCAGCTACCCCTCATGGCAACTAGAACACATCTGCATTCCCGCTCACCGCGGTGCTTCCAGTTTACGACCGCAACCACATGCGCGGATCGACAGGCTCCCTGGCAGCCGCACATGTGCCGTCCGACTACCTCCCCACGGCGCAGCCGCGAGGTGGGGCACAGGCAGGGAATTCAAAAGCGGCTTCTAGCTCCTGCCAAAACGGGATCTCCCCATGCAGTGAGCAGTAGCAGCAGCTCCAGCTCCTACAACTTTGCTCTGCCATGGTGAGTGCCTCTGAGTGCTTGGTTCTCTTTTCCTTAACCACTTAAGGACCGCCTCCTGCAGATTTACGTCGGCAGAATGGCACGGCTGGGCACATCAACGTATATATACGTTGGTTTTAGTACCCAGCCGTGGGTCGCGGGCGCGCGCCCGCGACCCGGTCCGAAGCTCCAGGACCGGGACCGCGGGATTCGCGGACCCGATCGCCGCTGCAGTGCGGCGATCCGTCCCTGGAGCGGAAGAACGGGGAGAGCCGTGTGTACACACGGCTTCCCCGTGCTTCTCTTTGGCCGAACTGCTCTGATCCCGCTCATCCCTTGCAACTAGGGGGACGCCTGGATTCCGATGACCGCGGTCGTCACGCACCTTTAATTTCGCACCACATCACTCTACAGTCCACACCCCTACTTGCAGTAAGAGTAAACACACGGCCATTATGGTACATCTATCCCCTACAGCGAGCAACCTTGTGGGTTTTAGCTCCTCAAACTTTGCAAACACTGTGTCTGTTTTTCCATCAGTGTATGCAATGCAATTTAGAAATGCTATGTTTTTTTTTTTTTTGGGCTTTGAGTGACAATATGACGGCAAATTGTCCCAATAAAAACTTGTTGTAATAACGTTGTCCCGCGCGTATAGTGTCCGCCAATTGTCGCTGAGTCACGAAAAAAATCGTTCTGCTGAATCGCTCGCTATATTATGTAAGTGAAAAAAGAAAAAAATAATTAATAAAAATGCAATTTAAAAACCTGGTCTAATTGGTCCTTATTGTTTGTAAACGCTCATAATTTTGCGTGGAAAACACAATGCACGTTAAACGTACCTATTGCGATTTTTTTTTTTACTCCAAAAATATGTTACAAGAGGGTAAAAGTCGTTCATATCGGCCTTAAACTGGGTTAAAAAAAAAATGCTTAAAGGATAATAAAAAAAGAATAATATATTAAAAAAAAAAAAAATGTAAAAACTGTTTTTTTATATATTTTGGGGGTATAATATTTTATTATAGTCAAAAAAGTAAATAAAATAATATTTGCTTTTTTTTTGTTTAAAAAATTGTCGCAACCATTTTTGCGTTTTTTAGCCAAAAAAAAAAAAGAAAAACACGCCAGATGGTATCACAATAACCAAAAGGAATTTAAAGCTTTATTTATGGGGAAAAACAAAAAAAGGACGCAATAATTTTGTGTTTGTCGCGCTTTTGTTTATCGGCGAAAAAAAATCCGCGGCTACCAAAATCCCAAATTTAATCAGTCAAATGCACTCTAACTCCTCGCGATTTGTAAAATTATCGTGTCCAACGACGACCGCGCAATTGTCTGTTAAAGCGACGCAGTGGCCGAATCGCAAAAACCCTTGGGTCATTTGCCAGCGTATTGGTCCGGGTCTTAAGTGGTTAAAGGGAAATGTTTTAAAAAAAAAGTGTTGGTTTTTTTTGGTGTTTTTTATATAAAAAAAAAGGGGGAAATAATATATAAATAAGTATATTTCTTTGTTCTATGTATTTTTGTCACTTATTATACTTGGGGGAAAAAAAAAGGGGGAAAAAAAAAGTATATACACAAAAAAAAATGTTATTGTAAAAAGAAAAAAAAGAGGATAGGGGGGGGAGAGGGGGGGGGGGGGACAGATTACATAATCTTTTGTAATCTTTTGTTCTTGGCTGGCTTCGGTACATTTGGCCATTTTCAGGTCTTTTGCAGACCATCCGTTTCTTGACGTTTCGTTCAGAGGTCATTAACAAGTCACTGCCTTCATGTGGCCAGCCCTCCAGGGGTGGGGTAGAGCTTATGGTAGTAAAGTATTGGCGTTTCGATGTCATATCTCCCCCCCCCCCCCCCACGCTTTTCATTTTTCAGTCCTCAGATCATGATCCAGAACGACAGAGGCCTTGCCAGGCCACATTACCACCACTCATTATCCAGGTCCATACGTGATTCTCTGTTCAGGACCCAGCAGCAGAGGAGATGTTCCATTCCTCCTCCAACCAGAGGAGATTTGTTCCCATTCCTCCTCCAACCAGAGGAGAGATTTGTTCCCATTCCTCTTTCAACCAGAGGAGATTTGTTCCCATTCCTCTTCAACCAGAGGAGATTTGTTCCCATTCCTCTTCAACCAGAGGAGATGTGTTCCCATTCCTCTTCCAACCAGAGATTTGTTCCCATTCCTCTTCAACCAGAGGAGATGTGTGTGTTCCCATTCCTCTTCCAACCAGAGATGTGTTCCCATTCCTCCTCCAACCAAAGGAGATGTGTTCCCCTTTCCTCCTCCAACCAGAGGAGATTTGTTACCATTCCTCTTCAACCAGAGGAGATTTGTTCCCATTCTTCTTCAACCAGAGGAGATGTTCCCATTCCTCTTCCAATGAGAGGAGATGTGTTCCCATTCCTCTTCCAACAAAGGAGATGTGTTCCCCTTTCCTCCTCCAACCAGAGGAGATGTGTTCCCCATTCCTCCTCCCAACCAGAGGAGATGTGTTCCCATTCTTCCTCTCCAACCAGAGGAGATGTGTTCCCATTCCTCTTCCAACCAGAGGAGATGTGTTCCCATTCCTCTTCCAACCAGAGGAGATGTGTTCCCATTCCTCTTCCAACCAGAGGAGATGTGTTCCCATTCCTCCTCCAACCAGAGGAGATGTGTTCCCATTCCTCTTCCAACCAGAGGAGATGTGTTCCCATTCTTCCTCCAACCAGAGGAGATGTTCCCATTCTTCCTCCAACCAGAGGAGATGTTCCCATTCTTCCTCCAACCAGAGGAGATGTTCCCATTCTTCCTCCAACCAGAGATGTGTTCCCATACCTCCTCCAACCAGAGGAGATATGTTCCCATTCCTCCTCCAACCAGAGGAGATGTGTTCCCATTCCTCTTCCAACCAGAGGAGATGTTCCCATTCTTCCTCCAACCAGAGGAGATGTTCCCATTCCTCCTCCAACCAGAGGAGATGTTCCCATTCTTCCTCCAACCAGAGGAGATGTTCCCATTCCTCCTCCAACCAGAGGAGATGTGTTCCCATTCCTCTTCCAACCAGAGGAGATGTTCCCATTCTTCCTCCAACCAGAGGAGATGTTCCCATTCTTCCTCCAACCAGAGGAGATGTGTTCCCATCCCTTCTCCAACCAGGGGAGATGTTCCATTCCTCCTCCAGGCACCACACCCACCACCATGACAGCCGCTCTGATGACAGAGTCTGCTGAGGATGTGGGACACGAGTCCCTGGGGGGCAAGTCACTGTGTGACCCATGTTTTGCCCAGGCGGTTGGAGAGAAATACACAATGGAGTCTCTTGTCAAGCGTGTGGTTCAACAATCACTAAAGGAGTGGGGTACAACCAACATGTGGAGCCAGTACACCACCCAATCTGGCTCCCTGGCTGACCAGATCCAGGCCCACCTAGCCCTACCCTATGATGCCTCCCCAGGTTCTTGGTCAGCGATTGGAAGGGGATGAATTTTTCAGAGGTTTCAACTTCTCTCTAGTTTCCCCGCTAGTCAAAGAGGCCATGAAGTGGGAAGAGCCTTCCACTCTCACTGGCTAAACAAAGTAAGCTTCTTTTTTTTTTTTTTTTTTTTAAACACTGGGGAAGGAACGCTCTAACTTTCCGATCCTGTGGAATTGAAAGATATTATTGATGAAGAATGGAGCAAAGTGGACAAGAAAACTTGTATGTGAATTAAAACCTCTAGACTTTATCCCTTCAAAGTAGAGGAAGTGAAACATCTGGAAAATGCTCCCCTCGTGGACGCCGTATTGATGTGTCCCCTAGAAGATGCCGTATCCTTTAAGGACAGGCTCGAGAGGAGAATAGACCAAAACATTTACAGGTTAGCGGTCTGGTATGGTAGGTATGGCTTGCAAACCCATCCTGGCCCGAGCAGCTTTGTCCAAGGGCGATGGAAGCTTGGACAGAGAACATGGACTCCATACTGAGGGATGTCTCGGAGGAACTGGCCATCAGTTCAGCAGTCCAGGAACTGAAGTTGACAACGGGCCTTCCTGGGGGAGGCTTCGATCAATCTTATCTGCCTGTTGGCCCTAGCGATAATGTCCTCGGTCACGGCTAAGGGGGCCTTATGGTTATATCCTTGGCTTGCTGATCTAGCATCTAAACAGTCCTGGCGTAGTGTGTCCTCGTTATTCGGCAATGGACTGGA
The DNA here is from genome assembly GCA_029574335.1 of Rana kukunoris. Taxonomy (NCBI): domain Eukaryota; kingdom Metazoa; phylum Chordata; class Amphibia; order Anura; family Ranidae; genus Rana; species Rana kukunoris. The sequence continues at coordinate 17,259,271 of CM056052.1, forward strand.
TAGAGCTATAGCCCAGGCCACATGTGGGAGGTCGGGCTTCCTACCCCAGGATAGGCGTCTGTTTGGTCGGAAGAGACCCTTGCCCAGCAGAAGACACAGCATTGAGCGTTCATGGGAGGCACGCTCGTACAGGCCCAGCCCGGGACTTCAAGAGAAACTGGAGCAGAGGGCAAATGCCCTCCCGAAAGCCTGCAAAGAGCCAGGAGTCCCAGTGGACGTAAGCGGGTAAGTCGTTCTGAGATTGGGCCCGCCCAGTAGGGCTGCGCATCTTCACCGGTCTCATGATTCGATGCAATTACGATTATCAAGTCCACGATTGGATTCCGCGATGCATCACGATGCATCAAGATTACTGCGCACAGTTTTCATCAGTTCTTAAAAACAATTCTCTGCATGTAGCAAACTGTAAACACAGCGGACAACTTAAAGAGGAGCTCCAGACTGACCCATAAATACTACAAGAGATGGACAGAGACTGCAGACATGATACAAGAGATGGACAGAGACTGCAGACATGATACAAGAGATGGACAGAGACTGCAGACAATGGTACTAGAGAGGATCAGAGACTGCAGACAATGATACTAGAGAGGATCAGAGAGACTGCAGACAATGATACTAGAGAGGATCAGAGACTGCGGACAATGATACTAGAGAGGATCAGAGACTGCAAACAATGATACTAGAGAGAATCAGAGACTGCAGACAATGATACTAGAGAGGATCAGAGACTGCAGACAATGATACTAGAGAGGATCAGAGACTGCAGACAATGATACTAGAGAGGGATCAGAGACTGCAGACAATGATACAAGAGAGGATCAGAGACTGCAGACAATGATACTAGAGAGGATCAGAGACTGCAGACAATGATACTAGAGAGTATCAGAGACTGCAGACAATGATACTAGAGAGGATCAGAGACTGCAGACAATGATACTAGAGAGGATCATTTCATTGATACCTTTTTTTGTGTGATTTTTAGTTTTTCTCATTACTGCCCCACACGTGCAATGCATGGCTGCATGTGTGTGGCAGTGATGAGCAAAAGCAAAAATCAATACATAAAAAAAAAAAAGGGGGTATCAATTTCAAATCAATGAAGTTGCGACATTAATCAATAAGACATACATAAACCAATTTGCCATCAATTGCTGCCAGTGTGCCATCAATTGTGCCATCAATTTCTGCCAGTGTGCCATCAATTGCTGCCAGTGTGCCATCAATTGCTGCCAGTGTGCCATCAATTGCTGCCAGTGTGCCATCATTTGCACCATCAATTGCTGCCAGTGTGCCATCAATTGCTGCCAGTGTGCCATCAATTGCTGCCCAGTGTGCCATCAAATGTGCCATCAATTGCTGCCAGTGTGCCACCAGTGTGCCATCAATTGCTGCCAGTGTGCCATCAATTGCTGCCCAGTGTGCCATCAATTGCTGCCAGTGTGCCATCAAATGTGCCATCAATTGCTGCCAGTGTGCCATCAATTGCTGCCAGTGTGCCACCAGTGTGCCATCAATTGCTGCCAGTGTGCCATCAATTGCTGCCAGTGTGCCATCAATTGCTGCCAGTGTGCCATCAATTGCTGCCAGTGTGCCATCAAATGTGCCATCAATTGCTGCCAGTGTGCCATCAATTGCTGCCAGTGTGCCATCAATTGCACCAATTGCTGCCAGTGTGCCATCAATTGCTGCCAGTGTGCCATCAATTGCTGCCAGTCTGCCATCAATTGTGCCATCAATTGCTGCCAGTGTGCCATCAATTGCTGCCAGTGTGCCATCATTTGCACCAATTGCTGCCAGTGTGCCATCAATTGCTGCCAGTGTGCCATCAATTGCTGCCAGTGTGCTGGTGTGCCATCAATTGCTGCCAGTGTGCTGCCGCCAGTGTGCCATCAATTGCTGCCAGTGTGCCATCAATTGCTGCCAGTGTGCCATCAATTGCTGCCAGTCTGCCATCAATTGCTGCCAGTGTGCCATCAATTGCTGCCAGTGTGCCATCATTTTGCACCAATTGCTGCCAGTGTGCCATCAATTGCTGCCAGTGTGCCATCAATTGCTGCCAGTGTGCCGCCAGTGTGCCATCAATTGCTGCCAGCGTGTGCCATCAATTGTGCCATCAATTGCTGCCAGTGTGCCATCAATTGTGCCATCAATTGCTGCCAGTGTGCCATCATTTACACCAATTGCTGCCAGTGTGCCATCAATTGCTGCCAGTGTGCCATCAATTGTGCCATCAATTGCTGCCAGTGTGCCATCAATTGTGCCATCAATTGCTGCCAGTGTGCCATCATTTACACCAATTGCTGCCAGTGTGCCATCAATTGCTGCCAGTGTGCCATCAATTGTGCCATCAATTGCTGCCAGTGTGCATCCCCCAAATAAGTACCTGATGATGATGATGATGATGTCCTGTCAGTGTTCTGCTGCCTGCAGTCCTCGGCCATCTCGGGTTTCTACAGCAGCCTGTGCAGTGTGCACAGTGTAAGGAGAGCCAAGGAGGAAGGCTCTGGCGAGTCGGGACCGGGTCATCACTTGTCAGGACACTCGCTCCTCGCTCCACGTGGTGACGGGCGGCTGGGAATGCCGTCAGCGGGGAGCGGGGAAAGGAGTCATGGCTAACACGCCCATGGCTTCTTCGAATGTATCAGCGGGGGGGGGTGGGGAGAGGGGCGGGAAACGAGGCGCTGTCAACACCCACGGCTTGTTCGCTGCACCAGCGGGGGGGCGGGAAAGAGGTGCGGCTAACGTCCACAGCTTCTTTTTTTCGGATGAAAAAATCAGACTCGGGGGGAAAAAGCGGCGCACAGATGACGTCATCAAAAATCGATTAATGCAAGTCGTAGCATCGGAATCGCATCGTGGGTGGTCGAATCACGATGCACCGATGCTACGATTTAATTTCAACACCCCTACCGCCCAGGCGGGTTGGGTAGGGGCTCGTCTGCCTCTCTTTCGGCATGTCTGGGTACCCCCGATCTTGGACTACTGGACCATCAAGACGGTCTCATCAGGTCACACACGGTACTTCATCAGCACTCCTCCCTCCAGATTATCTCTACCCTGCTACCACAGCTAGAAGAGAACAGGCAAGTGTTGCTGTCCTACATGGGATTCACTGAAAACACAGGGAGCAGCGGTGCCATCCCGAATGGCGAGGAGTTCCGGTGGGGGTATACTCCCCTCTCGTCCTAGTTCAGAAAAAGATTGGTTCTTGGCATCTAGTGATAGACCTAACTTACCTAAAAAAGTTCATAAAACGAAAGAGATTCTGGCTACCATTCTGCAAGTTGTACATCCTGGAGATCGAAAATCTGCAGTTCACCTCCCTCCCCTTTGGGCTGACAACCTCACCTCAAGTATTTTTGAAAATTCAGCTGGCTGTGGTGGCCCTCATCAGAACAAAAGGGGATACACTTGTACCACCACATAAACTATCTCTTGGTGCTGCCAAGACAAAGAGCAGCTGCTGGTCCACAAGGAGCAGGTTACCCCCATATCGATAGAATTCGGGTGGCTCCTAAACAGAGAGGAAAACCAGCTAGAACCCTTTTCAGCGCTTGGTATACTTAGGGGCTCAGCTCAACACAGTGGAGAACACCATCTCTTTCCAGTAGAGAAGATCCCAGTCATCTGAGAGAGAATTTTCTCTGGATCTGAGCTCCTTCCTCTTGAAGGCCTCACAGTGCTTGAGAATTTACGCCACAATGGTCTCTACGACCCCCATGGTCAAGTGGGCCCTATGGAAGTTGCGCCCTTTTCAGTCAGGGTTTCTTCAACAATGGAATTTAGGGGACGTCAATCGGTCAATTCATATAACATCATTGATGGGGAAAAGCCTTCTTCTGGTGGCTTCAAAACAACATTTGATCAAAGGTCACTCCATCGCTCCAGTATCTCGAGTCACACGGTCACAACCGATGCCAGCAGTGCTGGTTGGGGCCCTCTGCAGGGCGGAACTTGCACAAGGCAAGTGGCATGCCCATCTTCACAATCTGGGTTTGAATGTCTTGAAACTTCGGGGCAGCCTGGTGTGCCCTTCAGTCCTTCCCTCATCTCCTGGAAAGGGAATTGGTATTATTGAGGATGGACAACTCCACATTGGTTTCCTACGTTTAGAGACAAGGAGGCACTCTGAGCTCCACCCTGCTTCAAGAAGTCAAGCCTATCATGTCTTGGGCCCAGAAATATCTGGCCAACATTTCAGCAGTCCTCATCCCGGAGTCCAGAACATCCAGGCGGACTTCCTGTTGTGCAACGACGAGTGGTCCTTCCATGTGCAGACGTTGAAATGGATCCTGTCCCTGGGAGTCGATCCTGAAGTGGATCTATTTGCATTACCCTGCAACTTCAAGATCAAGAAGTGTTGCACTCGTGGCCGTTGCAGCCAAGCCTTCGGAATAGATGCCCGGTAGATCACTGAATTTCAACAGGGCACACACCTTTCCCCCACTCCCAATCATCTTCAGATTCTTAAAGAGACTCTCAGTGGAAGCAGTCAAGCTGGTGGTGATAGCACCTTACTGGCCAAACAGGCCATGGTTTCCCCACCTGATCTAGCTTAGCTTCTGGGTCACGGTACTTCTTCCTCTCGGCCCATACCTTCTTTTTTTTTAGGGGGGGGGCAGTCCTGCACACTTGTCCGGCTTTACTGGGACTGGTGGGTCTGGTTCCAGTCTCAGCCTTGTTGGCCTTCTCTGGTACATCATGGGTTTTATCTAGTAGTCCTTCCGTGGGGTGTCAAGACTCAGGTCCCAAAGGAGACCAACATTCCATAAATGGGATCTTCCCCTTGTTCTGAACTCGCTAGCTGAACTTAGTAACACAGGGTCCTCCCTGTTTTCTGTTAAAGATCTTGGGCTAGATTCAGGTATAAGAGCGTATTTTTGTGCGGGGCGTAGCGTATCCTATTTAAGCTACGCCTCGGCAACTTTTACAGGCAAGTGCTGTATTCACAAAGCACTTGCTCCGTAAGTTGAGGCTCCGTAGCGTAAATTTGCCGGGCATAAGTGCGCGTAATTCAAATTAGGCATGTAGGGGGCATGTTGTATTGAAATTAACCGTGACCCCATGTAAATGACGCGCCGAACGAACTGCGCATTCGTCGGCCGTGGACGTATCCCAGTGCGCATGCTCAAAATGATGCCGCAAATACTCATTGGTTTCGACGTGAACGTAACTTACACAAAGCACTATTCGCAAACGTTTCAGGCATACGACGTAAACGACAGATAATTTTTACGGCGGCCCGACGTCCATACTTAACATTACATAAGCATGGCTAACTTTACGCTGGACTTACGCTTACGCAAACGACCTTTAATAAATACGACCGGCAGCAAGTACGTGAATCGGTGTATCTAGCTCATTTGCATATTTGACGCGTAAATCAACGGAAACGGCACCTAGCGGCCAGCGTAAATATGCAACTAATATACGACGGCGTAAGAGACTTACGCCGGTCGGATCTAAGACAAATATATGCGTAACTGATTCTAAGAATCAGGCGCATAGATAGGACGCCGCTCACTCAGTTACGATGGCGTATCTGGAGATACGCCGGCGTAACTTGGACGTGAATCTAGCCCCTTTTCTGCTAAAGTTGCTTTCCTAGTAGCCATTATCTCGGCTAAGAGGGTCTCTCGGAGATCGGGTCTCTAGGTTCTGAAGACATTTTTTTTTACATTCTTTCTGGACTGGGTAGTCCGTATTCGTATGCTTGGCTTAAATCCAAGAGTTACATCAGTATTCCATGAGTACCCAGAAATCGTCCTACTTACATTCAGGGCCCCCGGGGTCCACTAAAATGCATCCTCTTGACATAGGCAATATTCTGAAAGTATACCTGCAAGTTACTTCCTCCTTTTAGATGCTCTGACTACCTGTTTTTCCAGCACTCTGGCAGTAAACAAAGTGAATCGAGCCTCGACCAGAACAATGGCAGCTTGGATCGTCCAGTCCATCCAACAGGCTTATAGAGATAAGGGCTTGGCTCCGCCGTAGGCGGTGATGGCACATTCCACCCAGAGTATAGCAGCTTCATGGGCGGCAGCCCGGCATGTGGTTCCAGACGTTTTCTGCAAAGCGGCCTCGTGGGCCTCCATTAATACCTTTTTCCTGATGGACTCCATGGCAGTTGAAGTCCCCCCCCCATCGGTCAAGAGTAGGCTAGTTACAGAACGCAGTCTCTACTGGTGAGCTCAAACTTATAGGGAAGGGGGTCCTATAGCATAGGAGAGGAGGCGGGGTTAACCCACACGTAGACTGCCATGGAGTCCATCAGGAAATGAAAATTACGGTAAGTATTTGATAATACATTTTCCATGACCTGACACGGCTGGTAATTTCTTGTCACACTCATCCGACAACAGAAGCCGCTAAATCTTGAGTCCCAGCACAGCCAGGCAACACACATTTACAACTTGCATCCAGACACAAGAAATCATTCCATGGGCTTGTTTTTGTTGTTTATATTATGGAAAACAATGAGGATAGGGTATTGGGATTATAGGATGCCCAACTTGCCTTGAAGAAGAACAGATGAGGACAATCTTCCTTCTCTATGTATGCAAAAATGAAGATCCTGTACTACTGGTATGAACCAGGAGCTCAGACCCCTTTAGCGAAATAGCACAAAGTCCCAAACTGTATGCAGGAGTATCATGGCTCAGTAGAACTTCATGCAGTTCTGACGCTTTGCAGATACTACCAGACCACCTGGCTGCTCTGAAGAATGCCCCAGGACAATGGATTGGGATTTATTACAATGCTGTCCCCCAAGATGTCTTCTGCACAAGACCCAAATTTAATGGAAATCTCTCTCTAATGCTGCGTACACACGATCGGATTTTCCGTCGGAAAAACCTTGGATGGTGTTTCCAACGGAATTCTTGGCTTGCATACACACGGTCACACAAAGGTTCTCTGAACTTTTGTCCGTCAAGAACGCGGTGCGTGACGTACAACACTACCACAAGCCGAGAAATTTAAGTTCAATGCTTCCGAGCATGCGTTGAATTGTTTCCGAGCATGCATCGGAATTTTGCAAGTCGGAATTCGTACAGACAGTCGGATTTTCCGATAGGAATTTTTTCCGTCTGAAAATTTGAGAACCAGCTCCCAATCTTTTGTTGGTGGAAATTTTGACAGCAAAAGTCCTTAGGCTTCCTTTCCTTCCTTTTCTTCAGCTCCTGCCTGGAAGCAGAGTTTGTCAGCCTGGGGTCCCCATTTAAGGGCTCATGAGAGAAACCCCAGCACTCTTTCAGCCAAATCCCCTGCTGTTATATCCAGAAGTTTCTCCAAGCTTCTAGAACCAGGGGGAGGTACTAGAGACCTGCCGAATAAAGAAAATCAGGAAGTGAAGCCTTGAGGCTTCACAGCCTGGTTCCTACTGCACATGCGTGAGTCAAGCTGTGCTTTCTGACTGGCCCCTGCTGTCTTCTGGGACCTGTGTGTCTCCCAGAAGACAGCGGGGCGCCGGACATGGCGTAGATTACTGCAGTGATTTTTGGCTGGAAGTGGGAGCAATTACCTGGATTAGACTGATATCTTCTCCCCTCTTAAAAGGTGCCAAATGAGACACTGGAGGGGGGGGGGGGGGTCCAGACGGAAGTTCCATTTTTGGGTGGAACTTAGCTTTAATGACCAATGGAAGGAGGATCCCCTTATATCAGTGGGATAAGGACATTCGTACATCTTCATCAGTGGCAAGACTTTTCCCTCTACAGATCACGGTTACCAGTTTTTACTGAGAGAGAAATTAATCATTTGCTCAAGGAACCCCTAGAAACCTTTGGAGGAACCCTGGCTGAGAAAGTCTGGACTAGGCAGTCATATATTTCTATCCCCCTTGGTGGGAGTGGAGATGACACAATCTATAACAGGGGTGTCAAACTCAATTTCATCATGGGCCGCATCAGCATTAAGATTGTCCTCAAAAGGGCCAGTTGTATCTGTAAGATTAGACATCCAGAGCATCCCCTCCCCTTTACATTAGATGTCAAGCGCAACCCCACCATCAGAAGTTGAGTCCCCCACCCTCCCTTACATCACAGTGCACCCCCTTTCCTTATGCTGCTGCTGGGAAGAAGATGGATGCATTGCTTGAAAGCAGAAAGTACAGGGTCTGGAGGAGGACCAGAGGTGGGCTGGAGCTCTCCTGCAGCTGAGGTATGAGGGACACATGGAATGGCCTGGAGGGCCAGATTCGGCCCACGGGCCTTGTTTTTGGACACCTGTGATCTATAAGGATACACAGTACATACACACACACAGGGCCGATCCTACCCGGGGTGCACAGGGTGCAGTGCACCCAGGCGCCACAGAGGTGGTGGCGCTGAAGTGCCAGAGTGCTTCCCTCAAATCCCTCTCCTTGTTCGTGTAGCGCGGCGCCGGCGGCTCTCCCCGCCGCCACCGCCGCGTGTGTCCTATACGGCTGTCAGTGTCCCCCCTTCCTCCTCCTGTTAGAGAGGGGAGTGAAGAATCCGGAGATCGGAGCGGCTGTCTCTGGGGAGACGCTAGCTGCTCAGTGACATCGCTGAGGGGGCGGTCCATCATGCCTGACATTCTGCTCCTCTCTGTGTCATAAGAGGACTCCTGTCTGGGCGATCTGTGATCCACCCGGACAGGAGTCCTCTTATGACACAGAGAGGAGCAGAATGTCAGGCATGATCGACCGTGTGTTTTTATGTAATGGAGGGGGGGGGGTTTGTCCTGGGGGGGGTCTATAGTAATGTAGGGGGCGTTTTTTCCCCTGGGGGGAGTCTACCAATGGGGGGGGTTTGTCCCCGGGGTCTGCACTAATGAGGGGGGGGGGGTTGTCCTAGGGGGTCTGTACTAATGGGGGGAGTTTGTACTAATGGAGGGGTTTGTCCTGGGGGTCTGTACTAATGGAGGGGTTTGTCCTGGGGGTCTGTACTAATGGGGGGGGGGTTTATCCCGGGGGGTCAATACTAATGGGGGATTTATCCTCAGGGGTCTGTACTAATGGGGGGTTTGTCCTGGGGGGGTCTGCACTAATGGGGTGGTTTGTCCTGGGGCGGTCTGTACTAATGGGGGCTTGTCCTGGGTGTATGCAATAATTGGGGGGGGTTATACTGGGGGGTCGGTACTAATGGGTGTGTTTGTTCTGGGGGACTGTACTAATGGAGGGGTTTGTCCTGGGGGTCTGTACTAATGGGGGGTTTTGTCCTGGGGGTCTGTCATGGGGAGTTTGTACTAATGGAGGGGGATTGGTTTGTCCTAGGGGTCTGTACTAATGGGGGGGGGGTTGTTCTGGGGCGGTCTTTTATACTGGAAGAGTGTCTGTACTAATGGGGGGTGTTTTGTCCTGGGGGTCTGTACTAATTGAAGGGGATGGTTTGTCCTGGGGGGTGTGTACTAATGGGGGTGGTGGTGGTTTGTCCTGGGGGGTCTGTACTGAGGGAGGGGGTTTATACTTCGTTAGGAGAGTCTGCACTGACGAAGGGGGTCTATACTTAGTGGAGGGGGTCTGTACTGAGGGAGGACAACTACTAGGAAGGGGGGGGTGACACCATGTTTTACCTCAACGGGTGACAACAACCCTAGTGATGCCACTGCAGCTGCGGGCTCTTCATTCCTCCTTCCACTCCCTCTCCCCCTTCTCTTTGCGCGCAATGCTGTACTAGTGAGTGGCGCTTGCCAGCACAGCCACCCTTTATGTTTTTTTCCCCGCCATTATATTGGCCAGGGAAGAAAAAGGAGCAGAGAACAGGATTGTGGGACTTGTAGTTCGAGGACTGGCAGCCCCACTGTAACAAAGAATCTGCAGCCCACACGGCATGTTCAGCTAAATGGGAGAGAGAGCCAGGACCCCAGGAAAGCTTTCAGGGAAGTGCACCCAGGACTCCAGAGGGAGAGGACAGTGCTGAGAGAACACCATCAGAGAGAGAACCCCGCTGCCCTGCACCACCAGAGGCAAAGCCACACAGCCTAGTGCCATCCCTGGTGGAGAAAGGAAGAGGAAGAGTCATTGCCAGAATTCAGATCTGGGCTCTACCCAGCAGTGGTAGTATCCATGGGCAATTCAGAGTGAGCTGACTCCTGATCAGAGGAACTGTTGTTGCTGTATCGCTGGATCAGATGAGAGCCGATCGGCCATTATCTACTTATGCCAATAGGAACTGCAGTCTTTGACCATCTCTTGTATTATATCTGCAGTCTCTGACTGTCTCCTGTATTATTTCTCCAGTCACTTGACCGTCTCCTGTAATATGTCTGCAGTCTCTGACCATCTCCTGTACTATAATTGCAGTCTCTGACCATTTCCTGTATGATATCTGCAGTCTCTGACTGTCTCCTGTATTATTTCTCTAGTCCCTGACCGTCTCCTCTAATATGTCTGCAGTCTTTGACCATCTCCTGTATTATATCTCCAGTCACTGACTGTCTCCTGTAATATGTCTACACTCTCTGACCATCTCCTGTACTATAATTACAGTCTCTGATCATCTCTTGTATCATGTCTGCAGTCTCAGACCATCTCTTGTATCATGTCTTCAGTCTCTGACCATCTCTTGTATCATGTCTGCAGTCTCTGACCATCTCCTGTACTATGATTGCAGTCTCTGACCATCTCTTGTATCATGTCTTCAGTCTCTGACCATCTCTTGTATCATGTCTGCAGTCTCTGACCATCTCCTGTACTATGATTGCAGTCTCTGACCATCTCTTGTATCATGTCTACATTTTCTGACCATCTCCTGTACTATGTTTTGGGACACTTTCTAACAGTATCAGAGAGGTTCCCCTCCAGGTCTCATTAGTGTACGCTCTTCCAGTATTTTATGTATTGTTAAAAGATCATGGAGGATCCCAGGGCAACAAATACTTCTTAGAGGAGCATCTCTGTGTTTGAGTCATTGCCATAGAAACATTTGTAAAGGGGAGGAGTTGGTAAGATGACCACGCCCCCTTTGTGGGGGCGCCAGAAATATTTCTGCACCCAGGCGCCTGTGACCCTAGGATCGGCCCTGCCACACACAGAACAAGGCCATGTTCGCACTATGGGTTTGATTTTCTAAAACTGGAGAGTGCAATGTCTGATGCACTGTGCATGGTAGCCAATCAGCTTCTAACTTCAGCTTGTTCAGTTAAACTTTGGCAAAAAACTGTAATCTGAATTGTTTCTATTGCAATGCTGTGCCAGATTTTGCATGGTCCAGTTTCAGTAAATCGTGCCAATGAGAAGTTTCTCAGGGCTGCAGTTTCTCTGAGCTCCACAAGATGGTGATCTCACTTCTACCCAGACAGGAAGTCTCTATGGAAGACAGGAAGTGAGGTCAGGTGAAGGGGAAATTCCAAGGAGGTGCTGGATAGGTGTGCAGCGGCGCGCAAGAGCGAGGTCTGATCTTATTTTCTATTTACACCCAGTAACCCCGTCATGTCCGTCCTCTTCCTCCATAGTCACTGTGACGTCTTTTATCTCCAGCAGATGATGATACACACATATATAGTGTGGAAACCTAGATTAACCCCTTCAGAGTCAGAACATTTCCTCACGGGGCCGAAATAATTCTCTTCATTTCGGCATGAAAGCGGAAGTCCATGCAAAATCTAAACTCCATGCATCTATAGACACCAGGGTACTAACACTAACCTCTCGATCCCTGTAAAGAATAAATGAATATACATACCTTTTTGGAAGCCAATCTGACCCGCTCCGACCGGATCCCACGCTGAGCTGTCAGCTGCGGCCTCGCTGTAGAGGTAGGTGCGGAGGAGATGCACAACAACGAAAGCCCTGTAGTCACCTATGAGTGACGTCACTTCCCATTCATTTCACAACCGTTGTCGGACGTTTCCTCTGTAAAGCTTCCATTGCTGGAGATCGGATGGAAGCGGGTCAGATCGGCTTCCAAAAAGCTATGTATACTCATTTATAGGGAGGTAAGTGTTAGATCCGTGGTGTCTATAGATTCAGGGATTTTAGATTTTGCATGGACTTCCACTTTAAATTACATTATCTGCAGTTACGTGTAATATATATATATATTCAGGGCTTTTTTTCAGGGGGAACTTTGGGGAACTCAGTTCCACCACCTTTGGCTCAGACTCATTGGTGCCTTCTCACCACAATCACTTGTAAACACAGAAGTCTGGTTTCTGTGTTTACAAGTGACAGCTCTGCACTCTGTGTGTAACCACCTGAACTCTGCACTCTGTATGTAATGCAATCCTGGTATGTAATGCCCCTTTAAGACCCTTCTACTGTTTTTGAAATCTGAACGGGGTCGTGGTTGAGTTCCTGCACCTATTTTCTGAGAAAAAAAGCTCTGTATATATATACACACACACTATTTTGGGGTGGAGGAACTTGCTTGGCCTGTACAGAGTCCTGACCTCAACCCGATTGAACACCTTTTTGGATAAATTGGACTGCGAGCCAGGCCTTCTCGTCCAACATCAGTGTCTGTCTGACCTCACAAATGCGCTTCTGGAAGAATGGTCAAATAATCCCAGGCAAAATGTAAAACAATTTTTGCGTGAGGTTCTCCCCCAAGACGATATCAGACCCTTCGGTCTGGTTTGGATCTTAAGGGGAAACCCCGCCCAAAAAATGGCCTGTGGGCCCCCCAAGATCTATACCAGACCTTTATCTGAGCATGCAGCCCGGCAGGTCAGGAAAGGGGGGGATGAGCAAGCGCCGCCCTCCTGGACCATACCAAGCCACATACCCTCAACATGGGGCTGGGTGCTTTGGGGCAGGGGGACATGCGCCCCCCCACCCCAAAGCACTTGTCCCCATGTTGATGAGGACAAGGGCCTCTTCTCGACAACCCTGGCAATTGGTTATTGGGGTCTGCGGGCACGGACTTTAACAAGGGGGCACACAGATACCTGCCCCCCACCCTAGGTGAATGAGTTATAGGGTATATCGTACCCCTACCCATTCACCTAAAAAAAAGTGTCAAAAATAAACACACTACATGGGGTTTTAACGTATTTTATTAAGGCAGCTCTTCGGCTCTTCTCCCTCATCTGATGACGTCTTCTCCCTCTACCGGCCCTTCTATTCTCTCCACTGTCTTCTGCTCTTTTGCTGGGTCTTCTCCCACTGCTCTTCTTCCAATGTTGACTCAACACGATCTCCCGGGGTAATGCTGGGTCCGCCGTGTGCAATGATTTGCATGGGGCGGGACCACCCAATGACGTAATTTTAAGTCCACGCCCCATGTGACGTCATCGCCCCATCATGCCCTCAATGTTCCTGGTAAGCAAGTCGTTAATAGTAGATAATAATAGATAGGACTATAGACCCCCTATAGGGGAGTTCATGCACACATGGAGTTTATTGCCATCCTCTAGGTCAGTGTTTTTCAACTCCAGTCCTCAAGGCACACCAACAGGTCAAGTTTTCAGGATTTCCCTTTAGATGAAATGGCTGTGGTGATTACTAAGGCAGTGAAACTGATCAAATCACCTGTGCAAAATAATGGAAAGCCTGAAAACATGACCTGTTGGTGCGCCTTGAGGCTTGGAGTTGAAAAACACTGTTCTAGGACGGTCCTATGTGCCCAGCCTGTATGTGCGTCTAAAATATTTTCTTAAGGCTAAAATGTATTGTGTGGAAAACCTGTTGGATTTGCATGGGTATACACCAGTGTAAGCAAGAGCAGCGAAGCATGCAGCCTTTCACTTATATGGGTGTCTGTATGTGGCCCTGCGGCTCTCCAGCCAAAGGAAACTGTACTTCACGTTAGTCATGGGAAATGTCCATAAATTTGTGTTTGAACCCTAACTCTATACGGGCTCCTATGAAGAGCGATCCACACTCAGATCACTTTTCATAGGTCTTTGACAGGTGGTGAGGAGGGTTGATAACACCTGCTTGTTTTAACTTTTCCAACATGCCACAATCTCATACACCGCACACGGTTGATGGGTGGTCCCATAGACCTGCTTTCGTCATCGTCAGGGGCTTTATCGACCTCCAAAAGCAACTTGCCGTATCATTTTGGCTGTGTCCACGAAGCACAATATTACAGAAATCGGTGGTAAAACCTCAGCGCAACCACCTGGTTTTACCACCCCCCCTTGGCCACACCTGTGAATGAGCCCTGTGACTCACTTTGGCACTCCAGCTCTCTACTGAACTCTCCTTACGTTTTTTTTATTGTCTGCATTTTTTTACATTCAGTTATTTCCTCTTTGTAGCTTTTTTTATTGTAGATGTTATTCTTTATTTTCACAAAAATGTTGACTTTTTGGAATTTCGTTGTTTTATTATTGAAGGTCTTTCTTCCAATAGGAGTTATTGGCACAGTGATTGCATAGTTCAGTCTGTAAATTTCCCGGCAGGAGAAGACACATATGATACAGACTCCTGTGCAAGGTATGGGCCAGATTCAGGTAGGAGATACGACGACGTATCTCCAGATACGCCGTCCTATCTCTGCGTCGGAGGCCTCCTATCTATGCGCCTGATTCATAGAATCAGTTACGCATAGATTTGCATTCGATCCGACTGGCGTAAGTCACTTACGCCGTCGTATCTAAGTTGCATATTTACGCTGGCCGCTAGGTGGCGTTTAAGCGTAGAATATGCAAATGAGGTAGATACGCCGATTCCCGAACGTAGTTGAGGCTGGCGTATCTACTTGCGTTGTTTACGTTAGGCTTGCGCCCGGCGTAAAGTTACCCCTGTTCTATGAGGCGCAGCCAATGTTAAGTATGGACGACGGGGACAGCGTCGAATAGGACGTCGTTTACGTCGTTTGCGTAAGTCGATTCTGAATGGGGCTAGGCGTAAGTTACGTTCACGTCGCTTTCATTGACGATTTGCGAAGTGATTTGGAGCATGCGCACTTTTGAAAACGTTCACGTTCAGCGCGGGATCGCGCTTAATTTAAATACTGGACGCCCCCTACCCGCCCAATTTGAATTACGACGGGCCATTGACGCTACGCCGCTGCAACTTTACAGGCAAGTGTTTTGTGAATAAAGCACTTGCCTGTAAAAGTTGCGGCGGCGTAGCGTAAATCACATACGTTACGCCCACACAAAGATCCGCTCTCCATCCTGAATCTAGCCCTATGTGTTTATCAATCAATAATTGTTTACCCCCCCCGCCCGCCACTTCCATTATCGTTCCATCCCAACAACACTGAGAACTACTGCTCTTTATCACCCCCTGCTGGTCTTTATTGTTCTCCCTCTACACCCCCCCCCCCCCCCTGGCCTTTGTTATTCTGAACTAACCCCCTGCTGCTGGCCCCCTATTGTTGAACCCCCCTGGTCTCTATTGTTCTCACTGAAATCCCCAACTGTTTACACTGTGTGTGCGCATATATGTAATATAGAGATATAGAAATACACACACACAGCAGTGCTTCCGGAAAGTACTCACAGCGCTTCACCTTTTCCACATTTTCTTATGTTATAGCCTTATTCCAAAATGGATAAAGTTCATAAATCTACAAACAATACCCCATAATGACGACTAGAGCTGCACCATTCTGGTCAAAATGAGAATCACATTTTTTTTGCTTAGAATAAAGATCACAATTCTCGTAAAAGCTTTCACATTATACCCCAAAAAATTGGGCTAACTTTAATGGGGAAAATTGCTTTGATGTGCAAGTAATTTGGATTACGAGCATACTCCTGGTACGGAAAATGCTCATAATCCAAGGTTTCACTGTACAACATAATGGGCTAGTATGTGATGCATGCTAGCCTATTATGGGCCATATTCACGATTAGTTACGCCGGAATATCAGTAGATACGCCGGCGTAACTAAGAATCGTGCCTGCGTATATTTAAGCGTATTCTCAAAGTGAGATACGCTTAAATATTGTTAAGATACGACCGGCGTAAGTCTCCTACACCGGCGTATCTTAACTGCATTTTTACGCTGACCGCTAGGGGCGTTCCCGCTGATTTACGCCTAGAATATATAAATCAGCGAGATACGCCTATTCACGAACGTACGCCCGGCCGACACAGTAAAGTTACACTGTTTTCCGGCGTAAAGATAAACCACCAAAAAGATGGCGCAGCCAATGTTAAGTATGGACATCGGGAACGCGTCAAATTTCTCAGATTTTACGTCATTTGCGTAACTCGTCCGTGAATGGGGCTGTACGTCAATTACGTTCACGTCGAAACCAATGCGTCTTAGCGTCGTAATTTGGAGCATGCGCACTGGGATACGTCCACGGACGGCGCATGCGCAGTTCAAAAAAAGCGTCAAAAACGTGGGGTCACTACACATTAGCATAAAACACGCACACCTCATCCACATTTGAGTTACCCGGGCTTACGTCGACCCATTTACGCTACGCCGCCGTAACTTAGCTTGGTGAATACAGCACTTGCCTCGCTAATTTACGGCGGCGTAGCGTAAACAAGATACGCTACGCCCGCACAAACTTACGGCGGGCTACTTGAATCTAGCCCTATGCTTTTATTTTGCAGGAGAAAAAAGAGGAAGTAAAACCCATCAGGGTAACTTCCTCTTTAAATAATTCCCTCTTGGGTTTCGATTAATTCTCTAACGAAGGATGATAATATTAGCAATAATTGTAAAACTCTTTATTCCCTCCACAGGCTAATCTTCTGAAAGTCATTAATTCTAGAAAAAAAAAATTTCGACTGTTTTCTACTTGAGAAATTTTTCAAACTCGATCAAATTTTCCTGCTCGTTCATGTGACCTTGGTGCTCATCGTGATCATCTTGTTGGGAATTACCAACGTTCAGTGGACTCCATCCATCATAGACTGGGACACACATCGTGATCTTCTTGTTGGGAATTACCAACGTTCAGTGGACTCCATCCATCATAGACTGGGACACACATCGTGATCTTCTTGTTGGGAATTACCAACGTTCAGTGGACTCCATCCATCATAGACTGGGACACACATCGTGATCTTCTTGTTGGGAATTACCAACGTTCAGTGGACTCCATTCATCATAGACTGGGACACACATCGTGATCTTCTTGTTGGGAATTACCAACGTTCAGTGGACTCCATCCATCATAGACTGGGACACACATCGTGATCTTCTTGTTGGGAATTACCAACGTTCAGTGGACTCCATCCATCATAGACTGGGACACACATCGTGATCTTCTTGTTGGGAATTACCAACGTTCAGTGGACTCCATCCATCATAGACTGGGACACACACATGTTGCAGTGATAACACCGTGTTTTACCTTCAGGAGTAGTAGATAAACCCATCAATCAGTATGCCTTCTTGTATTGTGGAAAACTGCAATTCTCATTGGAGAAAAAAAGAATTCAATGTCATTTTCCACGTGTTCCCGAAAGACAAGGTCCGTATAAAACAATGGCTTACGAACACCGGACAGTTTGATGAGAGTAACATAGACGAGGCCGTTTCTAGGATCTGGCTGAGTAAAGCCAATAATTCTTATCGAATATGCTCAAAACATTTCTCGTTCGACATGTACGAAAATCTAGGCGGTAAATTGTCATTGAAGAAAGATGCTTTCCCAAGTATATTTAAAAAATTGCAAACTGTTATTGAAGTTGGTGATAATGAGGAAAGAAAGAAAAGGCTTTGCACAGAAAATAATAGAGTTTCGACCTCCTCTTTGTCTGATCATCCTTCCTGCCTCAACACTGGTCACAACAAAGGTCCGTCTCTCCATTCTGCGGGTTCTTCCGCACAAGCTGGAATCTCCTCCTCTCCTAGTTCGGAGGATCCTATGTCAGGGGTTACCGAATCCTCGAACGCGCCAGAAAATTCTCAATCTTCTTTTTTGAGTTTTTTTCGGTCCACGAAAAGACACAGATCGTCCAAAGGTGTCATGACCGATTTTCCGAGAGAGAAACCAAGGACAAAAAAATTGGAACTTTCCCGTTTCATGGTACCAAAAAAAAAAAAAAATCAGCACAGTCCAGTCACAGCCGATGTTGGAATTCAGTGCAATTTATTCCGCAATTTAAAATCTAAAGATTGGGTATTACCCCAAACAAAGGGTATTGCTAGCACACCAAAGAAAGAGAATGTTGAAGGACTCATTTCCGATGGAATCCACAATGTGACTCCAAGTTCAACTTTAAGAAGCCGTCAAAAAGACGAGTCCTTTGCTATCCAAATGGATGATCATGATGTATCGTACTATCCCTCTAATGAATCCTCTTTAGAATCTGAGGACAACATCTCCGGTACTCCACGTGTAGACAAGGTTTATACTCATTTTGGAAACCAAACATCACCATCGGCGTCTGTGATTAAAACAAAAATTCCTTATTTTCGAGAGCTGTCTAGATAATCTTTTGACAATGGTACGCTGCACTTCTAACAATTGCAATGCTTCTCTTGCTCAAGTTGAGAAAAAACTCTGTGGGTCTTGCCTGTCGGTGTATGCCAGGTGTAAGAACGGTCATCGCTCTCTGCTGTGGGAAAGTCAACCCAAAATCAGAAACGCTCCAGTGGGCGATGTTCTCATATCAAGTGCCGCTCTATGCAGTGGTTCCAATTTTCTAAAAATTGAAAGTTTTCTCAAACTCTTAGGCATGGTCTCAATTAGCAAAACAACATTTTACGAATTCCAAAAAAAATATTTGTTCCCTGCCATTGATTACCATTGGAAATTAAACCAACAAAATATCATCTCTCAACTCTCTGGACAAGTGGTCGGTCTGTCTGGGGATGGCCAATGTGATAGCTCCGGATACAATGCAAAATATTGTACCTATTCCTTTATGGAAGCTGAGACCCAAAAAATTGTTGGGTTTGGTGTTGAACAGCATACGCCAGGGTTAAGTTCAGTTCAGGCTTCAGAGGGTAAGGCTTGTGTGAAGGCACTGGACGAAATAAAACAAAAAGGCCTCAATGTAAGAGTTGTATGTACAGACCGGCATGTCACAATTAGAAAGATAATCCGTGAAAAATATCCAAAAATGTTACACCGGTACGGTGTCCAGCATATGGCGAAATCTATCGGGGCCAAGATTAACGCCGCCAGTAAAAAAAAAGGATGTGAAGAGTTGGTACCTTGGATTCCATCCATAAAAAATCATTTATGGTGGGCATCTGCAAATTGTGAGGGCAACCCCACAGTGCTTAGGGAACAGTGGTGTTCTTTATTATTCCATGTGATCAATGTCCATCGATGGGATGGATGTGAACATTACAAAGAATGTAATCACCTTCCAATAAGTGAAACCTCAAACCTCACCAGGAACTGGCTAAGAGATGGGTCATGTGCCTACAAGGAGCTCCAAGAAATCATTCTAAAAAAGACATGGCTTGGAGACATAGAAAAAATGTCTATGTTGTGCCGCCCTGGCCATCCAGAAATGTTTCATAGTACTGCTCTGAAGTACAAACCAAAAAGTAACCACTTTTGTATGGATGCCATGGTAGCCAGGACACAACTCTCTATTCTAGAGCACAATTCTAATGTAGGGGGAAAGCAATCTGTGCCAAGCAGTCAATGCGGTAAGGAAAGAGGACAGTGGGTTTTAAGGGTTGTGTATGAACCACATCGGCAAGACTTTGTTTACAACATATACAACCACATTTTTGACACTCTACAGCTGCAGTTATGATTTCTGTATCAAATTTTTCATCTGATGGTCTTCGGCTAAAAGTGATACAAGTGGCTCTACAGCCTCCCAATCACTTTTAGGCTTCATGTAGACTAGCCTATACTGGCAGCTCCTAAACTTGAATTTAGGAGTTTTTGGCTGTTTTTTGCCAAAGCTTCTAAATTCCACTCCATAAAGGGCTATGTGTCCATATACAGTAGGGTTATCCCGATACCACTTTTTTAAGACCGATTACAAGTATCAATACTTTTTTTCCCCAAGTACTCACTGATTACCAATACTTTTTTTCATTTTTTTAATGCATGTGAAAGTGGCACTGATGACGCGTGTTTTATTTTTATTTTTTACAATCCTTTCTTTTTTTTGTGGGGGGGGCGGGGAATGGACGGTGTCAGTGTGTTTTTTTTTTATTATTTTTACAATTTAACCTTTTTAAATATTTATTACAATTCCTTTTTTTTTTATTAGCCCTGTTGGGGGCTTTGGTGAGATATCGGGGGTCTAAATAAACCCCTGACATCTCCCCTTTGAGACAGGGAAAAGCACACAGATTCCCTCTGTCTCTTTCCCTGTAGCTTCAGCTGTACTGAAGATAAATGGAGAGGAGACTTAGGCTCCTCTCCATTCATAAACTGAAGCATTGTAAACACAGAGGGGGGACAGGAGAATGGAGTGGAGCAAGGAGGGGGAGCAGAGCACAGAGGCAGGACAGGAGCATGGAGAAGGGAACAAAGCATGGAGGGGCAACAGGAGCATGGAAAAAGGGAACAGAGCATGGAAGGATAGCGAAGCACGGAGGGGTGGCAGGAGCATGGAGAAAGGAACGGAGCACAGAAGGGGAGAGGAGGAACCTGGAGGAGGACACAGGGATGGTCAGGGGATGATCAGTGTGTTGGTGGGGAGAGTTAAAAATCACTGATCCCCCCCCCCCCCCCCAGTATAGATTTCTATATAGCAGCGGAAAGCTGCGGGGGGAGGAGAAGCGGCTTTCCGCTGCTATATTGAAATCTATACAGGGGGATTGGTGCTTGTAACCCCCCAACCTCCGCACCGCTCACATCTGACTGCCCAGGTATCGGGTCAAGCATCGGCACACGGTATCAGGACAACCCTAATGTACAGATTTTAAGAGCTGCCACGATTAGGTGAGCTTCAATCTCTCTCCCCTGAATGCGGAAGAATTGCATTCAGAATAGGAACGTTTTGAAAAACGCAAAACGAGGCAAAATTTCTCCGTGATTTTTCTGCATTTTCCCGCGGCCACAGTAAATGTAGGTCGGTGTACATGAAGCCTTACAGGGCTCGGAAGCAATTGGATCTGCTGCCTGCAGAGGAGAGGGAGGAACGTATGTAATCATTTTTATATTTTTGGTTTTTAAAACAATTCTGGCTATTCTGTTTGAGAGCAAAACATTTAATAGAAAATTCTTTGTTACAAAAAAAATGTTGTAATCCTCGAGTTGTAGTAGGATTTTTTAATACTATTAGATATCTGGTTTATAATTTATTATAACAAAATGTAATGTGTTGACTGTCTTTAAAAAAATCTGTCACGTCAATACATTGTTATAAAATGTTTATCACAGGGTTCTTGTTATAAAACAATGGAATAAAATAAAAATATGTACAGTATGCATTATACTTTATATTGGTTGCTGTGCCTTCGCTTCACAGGTGCCTAATGCCGCGTACACACGGTCGTTTTTTGCGATGAAAAAAAACGACGTTTTTTAAAACGTCATTTAAATTGATCGTGTGTGGGCAAAACTTTGTTTTTTGTCTTAAAAAAAAAAGGACCAAAAAAAAATTCCAACATGCTTGAATTTTTTGTGTCGTTTTTTCAAAACGTCGTTTTTTGTTTCACAAAAAGCCACCACCGTGTGTAGCAAAAACGTCGTTCAAAACGACGTTTTTCAACCTGCGCATGCCCAGAAGCTAGTTATGAAGCGAGCTTCAATGGAAAAGAGTGGTGAACGTAACCTCGCTTTTTGTGAAAAAAACGATGGTGTGTATGCAAAATTGTCTTTGAAAAGTGACGTTTCAAAAACGTCGTTTTTTACTTGACAGAAAACGTCGTAAAAAACGACCGTGTGTACGCGGCATTAGAGTTTTATCCGTTTTACACTCCGAAATTTATAAGCAGGTAAGAAGCACACCAAAAGTCTGAGGCTTTGTCCGCAGAAAGTCTGATCGTGTGTACCGGGCTTTACAGGCCAGATTTTAAGTATTACTTCAGTACCACAGTACCTACAGGTAAGCCTTATTCAAGACTTACCTGTAGGTACAAGTTACATAGTTGGTGAGGTTGAAAAAAGTCCATCAAGTCCAACCTATGTGTGTGATTATATGTCAGTATTACCTTGTATATCTCTGTATGTTGTGGTCGTTCAGGTGCTTAGCTAATAGTTTCTTAAAACAAGGACATGGATTACTGGAACCAGGTACTGTGGTCTGAAGGGACCAAGATAAACATATTTTGTTCAGATGGTGTGGCGGCAACCAGGCGAGACTACAGTCAAGCATGGTGGTTGGAGTGTCATGGTCTGGGGCTGCTTGAGTGCTGCGGGAATGGGGAGCTACAGATCATTGAGGGAACCATGAATACCAACAGGTACTGTGACATACTGAAGCAGAGCCTGAGCCCCTCCATTTGGAGACTGGGCCGCAGGGCAGTATTCCAACATGATAACGACCCCTAACACACTTTCAAGATGACCACTGCCTTGCTAAAGAAGCTGATGGTAAAGGTGTTGGACTGGCCAAGTATGTCTTCAGACCTAAACCCTATTGAGCATCTGTGGGACATCCTCAAACGGAAAGATGGAGGAGAACCAGGTCTCTAACATCCACTAGCTCTGTGATGTCATCATAGAGGAGTGGCAACCTGTGAAGCTCTGGTGAACTCCATGCCCAAGAGGGTTAAGTCTGTGCAGGAAAATAATTGTGGCCACCAGTGTTGTAAGTAACGGTGTTTAAATAAACGCCGTTACGTAACAATGGGCCTCTTGAAGGTAAGAAGTAATCTACCAGATTACTCTTACCCTCTCGGCAACGACGTTACAATTACTTGGGCGGCGTTACCGAAATTACATTGAGCGCGGGGGGGGGGGGGGCAGTCCGGGCAGACTCTGACTCAGAAGGGGTCATGTGACATGTCACTCTGTCAGGGCGGGATGGGTTGCTACAGGCCTGAGCTGGCCTGTGATTGGGTCACATCGTCGC
The DNA here is from genome assembly GCA_029574335.1 of Rana kukunoris. Classification (NCBI taxonomy): domain Eukaryota; kingdom Metazoa; phylum Chordata; class Amphibia; order Anura; family Ranidae; genus Rana; species Rana kukunoris. The sequence goes on from CM056052.1 coordinate 17,282,042, forward strand.
GGCGGCCGGGTCACGTGTCGTCGTGAGTGGCGCTGGCGCATGCACGTGCCTGGAGTCTCCCGCCGCCGTCATGTCACGAGGGAGTGAGTCTGGCTCACCTCAACCGACAGCCGCCGACATCTCCACCACCAGTCCGGACTCCGGATAGGATAGTCGCATCAGCCAGCTGAGAGCGCCATCAGTGCACCGACCGTGGCCCTGCGCAGGTGAGGAGCTGAGCGGCATCAGATTGGAACTGGGAGTGGGGGGAGAGCGGGCCTAGTCTAGGGCTGGGGCTGGGCATGTGTGGAGCGGAGGTAGAGTGAGTGACACACACTGGCTTGAGTGGCTGGCTGCACACTGAATCTGATATATATTGATGATGTACAGTATTGCTGGCGCAGCCTGAGCAGTTGGGCACTGTGGACAGGTGGAGTTGATATAATTAATTTACACAGTATTGCATTTGCTGGGCATGTGGAGCGGTCCGGTGAAGTGTCACCTGCACACTGAATCCATATTGTACAGTATTGCTGGGCAGGTGGAGTGTGATGATGATATTAATAATATTACACAGTATTGCATTAGCTGGGCCTGCCTGGGCATGTGGAGCGGTGGAGTGTCACACAGTGTGACACTCCACCGGACCGCTCCACGTGCCCAGGCAGGCCCAGCAAATGCAATACTGTGTACTATTATTAATATCATCATCACACTCCACCTGCCCAGCAATACTGTACAATATAGATTCAGTGTGCACTGCAGTGTTTCTGTGTATATCATTTATATGATCTATGGCAGGCTGCTTCCAATGGAATTGGGTTCAAATAAATAGGAAATGTTCTAAAATACTGTATATAGTGTTTTTATTCTTCAATCAGTTAATATAAACATCTTTGATATTAAAGATGTTATAGAACGTAATTGCATTGTAGAATATAAAAAAAAAAAGTCACAGTTACTTTGCTGAGTAACTAATTACTTTGCCAATGTAGTAACTGGCTCACTAACTCAATTACTTTTTCGGACAAGTAATTTGTAACTGTAACTAATTACTTTTTTAAAGGAAGATGAGCAACACTGGTGGCCACACAAAATATTGACACTTTGTTCCCCATTTGGACATTTTCCCTAGGGGTGTACTCACTTTTGTTGCCAGCAGTTTAGCCATTATTGGCTGTGTGTTGAGTTATTTTGAGAGGACAGCAAATGTACACTGTTGTACAAGCTGTACACTCACTACTTTACATTGTAGCAAACTATAATTTCTTCAGTGTTGTCACATGAAAAAATAGAATAAAATATTTACAAAAATGTGAGGGTGGGTGTACTAACTTTTGTGAGATACTACATCATCCGGCGCAGAGGTGTTGCCCTGTAGCAGTAAAACTGCTATAGGGCAGACCTTAACATGCCTGCGGGAAGGCACTGTGGGGTTGATTTAGTAAAACTGGAGAGTAGGGTTGTCCCGGGACCGATGCCGAGTATTTGCGGGAGTACTTGTACTCCTGCAAATACCCCCGATACTAAAATAGAATACTCCCCCCCCCCTATTGCAGCGATGTCCTGTCCCTCATACTTGTAGATATGATGCCGCCGCTGCCGAATCCCCCTTCATTATAGCTAGCGTGCATTACAAGCTTTCGTTTTGAATACTTGTAATGCCCGCGCCGCCGTGTATTGACACTCCCCTTCTTGGGATTGGATGGATCTGTTCAATCCCGAGCAAGGGGGAGTGTCTATGCACGAATCCGGCGGCGCGGGCATTTACAAGTATACAGAACGAAAGCTTGTAATGTGCGCTGCGCTATAATGCAGGGAGATTAACGCCGGTATGCGGCAGCGACATCATCATATCTACAGGTATGAGGGACAGGACATGGCTGCAATATGGGGGACATGACATGGCTGCAATATGGGGGACATACATGGCTGCAATATGGGGGACATACATGGCTGCATATGTGGGGGACATACATGGCTGCAATATGTGGGGGACATACATGGCTGCAATATGTGGGGGACATGGCTGCATTTGGGGACACATTTAAAAAAAGTATCGGTATTCGGTATCGGCGACTACTTGAAAAAAAGTATCGGTGCTTGTACTCGGTCCTAAAAAAGTGGTATCGGGACAACCCTACTGGAGAGTGCAAAATCTGGTGCAGCTGTGCATAGAAACAGATTCCAGGTTTGAGGCCAGGTTCACAGTGGTACGACAAACGCTCTGACATTGAGGGCTCATGTTGTATGAAGTGTGAAAATTGATGTTTCCCTATGGGAGCCGTCTTAACTGGTCCGACACAAGTCGGACACTTTGCAATTGCTCCCTGTCCGTCCGTCCCATCATGCCCCAGGATGGTGGCATCACCCGTGACCCTGCCCCATGCAAATATAAGTCGCTGCGCACCGCGCACACGGCATTACAGCGGGAGAGAGCGTTAAGTCAACATCGGAAGAAGAGCAGAGGGAAGAGGACAACAGAGAAGACCAGGCAAGAGCTAGCAAAAGTGCAGGCAAAAGAGCAGAAGGACCCGGCAGAAGACAGCGGGAGAAGAGGCTCCCAGATTCCGATAAGCCCCCCGCCCGCAGACCCCGACAACCAGCGGCCAGGGTTTTTGGGAAGAGGCCCTTGTCCTCATCAACATGGGGGCAAGATGCAGACCATGTTGAGTGCTTGCATCCTGGTACTGCTCAGGAGGGGGACACTCGCTCATCCACATCTCTTTTGCTGACTGGCCAGACTGCGTGCTCGGATAAGGGGCTGGTATAGATTTTGTTATGTTTTTTTTGCCCTAGGGGGCTCCCCTTAAAATCCATACCAGACCGAAGGGCCTGGTATGCTCTTTGAGGGGGAACCCATGCCGTTTAAAAACAAAATTGGCGTGGAGTTCCCCCTCAAGATTCATACAGTGCCTGGTATTGTCAGGGATCAAAGCCGGATCCCTGTTCATTGAAGTCCTATGTCAGACCTTAAGTCGCAGGGAAAAAGTCGGTTCCAAAGTAGTACGACTGTCGTGTCATACTAATGTGAACCCAGCTTCATTGTCAAAGCTTAATTGAACAAACTAAAGTTAGAAGCTGATTGGCTACCATGCACAGCTGCACCAGAATTTGCCCCCTCCAGTTTTAGTACATCAACTCCAGTTTCTGCATACTAATCAATGCACTCATGCATGTTCGTGCAGCGGCTGCAACAGCATGCACTTCTATAGGCTCCCCTGTGTCTACAAGGTTGCTATACACATACTCGGCACGAGTCTCTGCAGCCTCGTGAATTGGCCATTATGGGTGGCTGTATGCAGCACCTGCAGCTTACTATGTACAGTAAAGTTCCAGGGGTTTGTCAAGGAATTATTGAGGAGGTGATAGTAACAAACAGAAGTCCAAAAAAAGTAGGTGATAGTAACAAACAGCAGTCCAAAAAAAACAACAGGTAAGTGATCACAGTCCTTTAGAAGTTTCCACTATCCAACTGTACTTTAACCAGCCAGAGGGAGAAGAAATCACCACTACTTGTGATTGAAGACAATAATCGCACTCACCAGCTGACAGAGCAGTTAACAACACAGCATCCCTCCACGGATATCTCTGCTCCATCGACTCGTCTGTGGTCTTCTCATTACAGTTTCCACTCTGCACCACTAGGGGGAGTCTGAATCACAGCAATACTGTGTATGGAAGGGGTGGCCCGCGGAGTCCTCTGATGTGGCCCGCGACCTCCTGCTCTGGAATAGTGGGTTGGCAGGCCCAGAGAGAGGTTGCCCAACCACCATACCACAGCATCCATGTTGTGAATGAAGCTGGTGGTGGAGCAAATCCCCATGAGCCGATGCATCCTCTACAGTGCTGGCTTTTGCCACAGGCGGAGTCTATGGTAAAGTTCAGCTAACCCGCAGGATAGACACAGGTGCCCTACACTGCACCCATGGTGTGGGTAATCCGCAGCACATCAGTCTTAGGCCCTTTTCACATGATCAGCCCGACCAAATGGGACCCTCAATTCACCTCTATAGAGCGACAGATGTCCATTTACGCCCGCCTGCCTCCAATCCGAAAAAACAGAAGGGAATTTGTCCCCTTCCATCTGAGCAGATCTGAGGGCCTATTGAGTAGCCGTGACCTGTCATCCCTCCGCTCTACTCATTGTGGCCCGCGACTGGTTACCAAGTTGCTTTAGTGGCCCTCGCTCATCAAAAGGTTGGGCACCCTGGTGTATGGCATGGGTGCTCAACCTAGGGCCCTCCAGCTTTTGCGGAAACTACAAGTCCCATGGGGCATTGCAAGTGTCTGAGAGTTACAAGCATGACACCCAAAGGCAGAGGCATGATGGGATTTGTAGTTCCGCAACAGCTGATGAAGGGCACAGGTACAGCACCCATAATGTATGGGAAAAATATTGCTCACCACTTGGAGCTAGAAATACCTGGATATGGTGTAGTATTTATTAGACTTACTTTGCAAGCACAATAAAATTAATAAAAACATCCAGATGCTCGTTACGTGTCAAAAAACAGTAGTGCACTTCAAAACCCACCAGCTCTAAAATTGGAAATGGTGCCGTGACATCAGCTCGTAGCCCTGTACTGACGCATTTCGTGCCAACACATTTCTCACAAGCATCCCTGAAGAAATGTGTTAGCATGAAATGTGTTTAGTGGGACTACGAGTTGATGTCTCGTCGCCATCTCCGATCTCAGAATCAGCAGGGGATCAGAGGACAGATCCCCGCTGAGCAACTTGGATTCCATCCCATGTGAAAGGGGCCTAAGGTCCTTTTTACACTACCGCGACTTCAAAGTTGCATGATTTTGACGCGATTTCATGGAGATTTGAGGTCTATGAACCTGAACTCGTATTAAAGTCGGACTACGTTAAATTCGGACTAATAGGAATCATTGTCATTGGAAATCATGGGGAACGACTTGTCATGCGACTTTGCAGTCCCAAGTCGGAGGACAAGTCGTACTAGTGGCAAAGGGTCCTAAATGGTTAATTTGAGAGATGCTGTCAGCGGGGTGTTGTACTTGAGCAACTACAGCTGTGTAAAGTATGCAACGCTGTGTTCTAGCAACAGTACAAGCAACTTTCATCTGCTGCAGGAACAATATCAAGTCAACTTGAATGCTTTCAAATGTTCCAAAGAAGCCATGTATGTTTTCCACAAATAAATTATAAACTTAAAGGAGTTGTAAAGGAAAACATTTTTTTTGCTGAAATTACTGTTTACAGGGTATATAGACATAATAGTTAATTGATTCCTTTTAAAAATGAATACAAATAGATAAAAATCAATCATATAATGTGCCTGCAGTTTCTAGTTTGGTTTTTGCATGCTGTTTTCTGCTTCTCTGCTGTACAGAGCCAATACAGGGCAGTGATGGTTTGGAAAACTAAACTGATTGGTGCTGTGGGGTTTTACACACACAGTAATCACACCTCCTTGATTAGTGACCACAGAGAGAAAGCTCCCAGCACTGTGGTTATAAGGAAACAGACAACCAGGAAGTGTGGAGATCAGAGAAGGATTACAGCAACTTGAAAGCAAAAACGAACAATGAGAACATGAAAACAGCACTGCATTAAGGTAAAGGAAGCTATTAAGATAAAAAAAAACTCCCTTACAAACCCTTTAAGCTTAGAAAATAAAGCATGGAAACGCATAATTGTGGAATTTTTATCCTACAATTACTAGATGAGCAAAAATAAATAAAAAATGCAATTAGACAAAAACATGCCACAAAGTTTGACTTCTGTATATAAGAAGACATTATTTTTTGATCTTATTAAAACTGACCTTTCATGGGGTCACTTAGCCACTCAACAAATACGTCTTTGGATTTCAAAGTCATAGGAATCTGTTTCCTTTGTGCCATGATGTTTATGAATTTAGACAAAAACAAAATGGCAAAGTTTTCCGGTGCCGAGTCAGAGCTGAATCTCAAACAGTGTATAATCAATCAATGAGTCGAATGAGTACAGACCCATTCCTTGCCTGTTGTTCCGGTGACGTCATTTCCGGCTGCTTTCCACACGAGAGATTAGAGGCGACTACATATTCCCCCCATATTTTTTATGCCATTTTACAATGTAGAGGGGGGACAGCACAATTACAGTACAGTTCAATAAAGGAGGTACAGGAGGGTCCTGCTCATAGAGCTTACATTCAAAGGGGGGGGGGGGGGGTGGTACAAAAGGTAGTAGCTGTGGGGGATGATTTGATGGGGGTGGCTTGGGGACAGTTCTTAGGTGAGTATGGGATAGGCTTACTTGAATAAATGAGTTTTCAGAGATCTCCTGAAGGTGGACAGGGTAGAAGCTGATCGGACATACTGGGGAAGGGAGTGCTAAAGGATGGGAGAGGCTCTGGAGAAGTTCTGAAGGCGAGCATAGGAGGAGGTAACAAGGGAGCTAGAGAGATGGAGGTACTGGGAGGAGCAGAGGGGGCGATATCTGCAGATGAGGTTGGTGATGTAGATGGGGGCGATGTTGTGCATTGGCCTTGTATGTTGTGGTTAGTCAAGGCAGGAAATAACCAAGGAGGGAATCGGTTGTTTTGTGGTGTCATTATTATGGCCTCTGCTATATGTGACTGCTTCCTGCTCAGGCTGGTGAGTGTCAGAGAACACATTAAAAAATGTGCCTTGTGGTCTCCCTTCTCACCTTCAATACCATATCATTGGTCGGCTATGGATTTTAGGGGCAAAAAACACCTGCGATCATTTGAAAAATCCATACCGTACCAACACCTTATCTGAGTATGTATTCTAGCAGGACAGGAAAGGGAGGGAAACAACTTCACCCTCCCCCACCTCCAAGGCCATAACAGGCCACAATATTATTATACATGTTGTGGGGGGGGGGCAGGTTGTTGACACTCCCTCCATGTTTACCTCATCAGGGGGCACCAAACAAGGGTCACATTGAATGCCTACCCTGGAGTGAGTTCTTCTGTGCTACGCTAGGCACCTTAACAGGGTCACTTGAACATGGGGTATATTCGCTTGGGGCCGAGCACCGTGTACATTTGAGCAGGTGACTAAAGTTTAATTAAAGGGTCACTAAAGTCAGGTTTTTTGTTAAAAAAAATAACAAACATGTGATACTTACCTCCACTGTGCAGTTCGTTTTGCACAGAGTGGCCAGGAAACCTGTCTTCTGGGGTCCCTCGGCGGCTGTCTGGGCTCCTCCTCGCAAAAGCTTTCCTTCTTCATGCGAGGGCGCTCGCATGGAGGAAAGCTTTTGCGAGCGCGCTCCCGTGATACAGCGGCGGCCATAGCCGCCGACTGTATCACTCGGCTCCGCCCGCCAGCGCGCCGCGTCATCCGCCCTGATTGACAGCAGCGCTAGCCAATGGCTGCGCTGCTATCAATCCGCCCAGCCTAGCCAATCAACGGCCAGGCTGGGAACCGAAGAGGACGACGTGGACGCGCCCGGGACATTCGAACGGTCAGGTAAGTACAACGGGGGCTCGGGGGGGGGGCCGGTGCTGCTAAATGTTTTTTTACCTTCATGCATAGGATGCATGAAGGTAAAAAAACGTGTACCTTTACAACCCCTTTAACTGCCTTGTCCCCTTGTCAATGTACACGTTTACTGTCATAGTTGCATTTAGGAGGGACATGCTGAGCCTTTGCCATCTCCACCTGCCCAGGGTTTCTCTGTTACCTCACTCCCAGTAATGGTATGGGGTCCCATTGTGCAGAGTGTGAGCTGCATGCACACACTCACTTAACTCCTTTTCCATATCTGTTCTTTTCCGTACCTGTGCACAGGTTATGAACCTCTGTGGCACAAGTCTGCTCCTATTGCTATGGGAGAAGAACCGTTCCCAGAATGAGTGCCAACAACATCTCCCTCCTATAAGAAGCAATTCTATCTGTCACATGTACACACTTATCGACAGGCTGCATGTGAAACCTTTGCTACCCTTGGTAACCACTGGCTTGTACTTCACACTGTATTACCTCCTTATACCAATGTCTTCCTTCCCCAATGTGTGGACCATGTATGCCGGTTACTTGCATTGCACTCCTTTGAATAACTTCAGACCAGGCAGAAAGTGAAATTAAAAGCTTTACTTAGAAAAAGGTGCAAAACATGAGAGAGTTCCAAAGCTCAAGAAACAGTTCCTTCCCAACGGCCCCAATCCTAACTCCGGTATATCTGCTGAAGTAGAGAATCCATGTTTTAAAAGGTCCATTAGTTGGTATTCTCCAATTGCTGGTGTCTTGAGGAGCGAACCCCCATGTCCCAAAGTCCTTGGCAGCAGCAGGCGACATTCCTTCACACCTCGCGGGTGCAATTCCCTGACTCTCTACCCTCCGGGCTCAGGGACTCTCTGCTCCAGACCACTGTCCCTCTTTTATAACACAGGATCAGTGGGTCAGACCTAAAGAAACTCACCAAGCAAAACAGTTGGGAAAGGCATTAATTCATATCCTCTTTTTCCGGGCCAGCAACTAACTAGGCTCACTAACACACCTGCCTACATACAGGATTTATATAGCCGCAACAATTTACAAAATAAAGGCATATATACAGTGGACCCTTGGATTACGAGCATAATACACTCCGGGAGAATGCTTGTAATCCAAAGCACTCGTATATCAAATCGAGTATAGGAGGGGGAGGAGGTAGAGTTGTAAGTAACACTGAAGGTGCAGTGAGATCGGCAAGATAAGAATCAAAACAAGTACTGTCAAGGAGACCAAGGGAATAGTTTTTTTTTTGAGGAGGAGGGGGTGGTCAACTTTATCAAAAACAGCAGAGAGGTCCAAGAGTAAGAATACAGAATAGTGACGATTGGTTTTAGCCGTTAGTAAGTTGTTTGTGAGTTTTAGGAGAGCAGTTTCTGTGAAGTTTTGAGGGCGAAATCCAGACCCTTCGGGACCAAGGTTATTCTCAATGAGGTGGAAGCCCAGGTGGTTGTAGACCTGGCGATCAAGGAGTTTGGAATAAAAAAAGGAGCAAGGTGATTAGTCTTAAGCCTCATACACACCACGATCGGACTTCCAATGGACTTTTCTCCGAAGGGCGTTGTCTGTGAACTTGGTATGCTTGGTATGCATACACACGGTAGGACTTTTTTAGCCAACAAACACAAACGTAGTGATGTAATAGACATACTACATAATTTTTCTGCTCTTTACCACCACCCTTTGGGCAACTTCTGCTATTGTTTACTGATCTGTAGCATTGGTTCTGTGCATGCATGTTTGTACTTTTGACTCAAGTCCGATGGACTTGTGTGCACACGATCGGATTAGCTGATGTAGGACATTTGTTGCCGGAAAGTTTGTCTGTTCACACAGCGAACATTTGTCCGATGAAAAAGCAAAAAAGTTTGTCCGATGGAGCGTACACACGGTCTGCAAAAACAGGTCCATCTGAGGCTTGTTGTCAAAAAGTCAGATTGTGTGTATGGGCCTTTAGGTTGTTAAAAGGGGTTGTAAGCCTTTGTGTTTTTTCACCTTCATGCATCCTATGCATGAAGGTAAAAAAACACCTTGCTGTATCCTGCCCCCCAGCCGCCCCCTTTTACTTACCTAAGCCCCGAATTTCCGTGGACGCAATCCCACTGTTGCTCTCTCCACGGGTTCTCGGCCCTTCATTGGATAGATTGATAGCAGCGCAGCCATTGGCTCCTGCTGCTTCTGATTCTGACTGTCCTATCATCCTGGACCACAAACCTTCCTCACTGTGCTAGGTATTTTCTTCTGATGTACCATTGACATAGTTATATATTCTTAGTCCCCTCCATAAAATTATCAGAATTTTGTGCCTAATGTAGAACTATAGGCAACATTTTTTTTTTCATTTTGGATAGAGTAAGGGAAGGGCGGGTCTTAAACAGCAAGGGGTGTGGCCTTGACAGGAAGAGGTCGGTCATATTTAAATTAAGGGGTGCACGAGTTTAGTCAGGCCTAGGGCAGCACAAAACCTAAATACACTACTGGGTCGAGAGGGAGATGGTTAGATGGGCATTAGAAAGAAGTTTAGTGACTTCCTTTATAGTAGCAGGATTAAACAAGGGAAATATTGAGACATGTAGACATGGAATGTTAGACGAGGGAGATAGCAGATCTCTCTTTACAAATTGCGAATAACTGCAAAAAGAAGATTGATACAATCTCCAGGGCGTGGGTTAGTGGGTTGAGGCACTGAAGAATGAAGTAGAGTTAAAAGTATGAAAGGCCACGGAGCTAACAGGAAATTCACGTTGGTAGGGAGGGAAGGGGAAAATGAGCAGTCAACAGGGGTTAAATCTAAGATTATGATATGCGGGGAACGAAAAATGTTTTGTATAAATAATTTTTTTTGTATGTAATCTGTTTTCATATGAAAGATAATGAAATAAAGAGAATTAATAATAAAAAAAAAATATATATATATAGGGCCAGTTCACACCCTAGAAATGCAGGCCAGATGCATTACAGATGCTTTTCTACATGCCAGTGTTTTAAGCATTCCAATATGTTTTTGATGCAGGTCCAGTGCATTTATCTGTCGTGGCAATTTGGGGGTGTGCAAAGCATACCGCCATCTTGCCATGTGCTCTAAAGCACATTCCCCATCTTAAATGAAATAGTGCCATGTTTTTCAAAAAATTATTTTAATAAAAAAAAAAAAGAAGAATGAAGTAGAGTTAAAAGTATGAAAGAGTTGACGAGGACTGAGTGAGGAGGGAGTTGTTGAGAGTGATAAAATAGGTCCTTATGAATGTTTTTTTACATGATGAATATCAACCATCTGAGGTGTATATCAGGGTGTGCTTCTTCCCCACATGAGAGCTGTCATGTCCAGCAACATTCATATACAAGACATTTCCCGCACTCAAGGCACTAATACACCTCGAGGGTTGTGTGGGATCTCTGATGTACAGGAAGACAGGACTTCAGTGAGGAACAATTCCCTCACAGGAAAGTTACTTCTACGTGTGCGATCTCTAAAGTATGTAAAAATCATCCTTTAAAAAAAGATTTCCTACGCTCAGGACAGGAATACGGCTTCTCATCCATGTGCCATCTTTAATGTCTGCAAAACTATGACTTGTCTAAATAAACATTAAAAAGAAAAACTTAGAACAGGAAAGTAGCGTCTCCCTTGTGTGCTATCTCTCCAACACTTCATCCATGGCTTTGGTGATCTCTGCTCTCCTTATGAACTGTTTCTTACATGATGAAGATCAGCCATGGAGTATATCTGAGGTGTATATCAGGGTGTGCTTCTTCCCCACATGAGAGCTGTGATGTCCAACAACATTCATATACAAGACATTTCCCGCACTCAAGGCACTAATACACCTTGAGGGTTGTGTGGGATCCATGATGTACAGGAAGACAGGACTTCAGTGAGGAACAATTCCCTCACTCAGGACAGGAAAATGGCTTCTCTCCCGTGTGAGATTTCTGATGTGCGTCAAGATAGGTCTTCCTTGAAAAACATTTCGAACAGTCAGGACAGGAATATGGCTTTTCCCCCGTGTGAGATTTCTGATGTCTGTTAAGACTGGAGTTCTGTGAAAAACATTTTCCGCACTCAGGGCAGGAATACGGCTTTTCCCCTGTGTGCAATCTCTGATGTTTGTAAAGATATGCCTTCTGTGAAAAACGTTTCCCACACTCAGGACAGAAATATGGCTTCTCCCCCGTGTGAGATCTCTGATGTGTGACAAAATCTGATTTTCGTATAAAACGTTTCCCACACTCAGTACAGGAATATGGCTTCTCACCCGTGTGAGACCGTTGTGTATGTACAGCAAGATGTGATGTATTTACAAAACATCTTCCGCACTCTGGACAGGAATGCAGCTTCTCTCCAGTGTGAAATCTCTGATGAATGTGAAGATTAGACTTCTTTGAAAAATATTTCCCGCACTCAGGACAGGAATACGGCTTCTCGCCTGTGTGAGTCCTTTTATGCATATTAAGATAGGATTTCAAACGGAAACTCTTCCCGCACTCAGTACAGGAAAACCTCTTCTCTGTTGGAAGGACGGCACCGTCCCTCTGGGGTTCCTCAGGATAAGAGGAATACGATGGTCCATCTACACTGTGTGGTGCCGGATGGACATTTGAGGTAGTCGGCTTTTCTCCTGGACTATACTGTGTGATGTCCTCATCTTCTACTTTACAGTCTGGAGACAAAGTGAGACAATCCTCTGAGGTTTTCCTCATCTCCCGTCCATCTGCTAAAATACAAATACAAAGATTATTACTAGACATGAGCAGATTGGTTCCCCTAAACCAGGACTCCGCCCACATCAGGCAGCTTTGTCTCTGAGGATCTTACAATTCCCCCCTTAAGGTAACTAGTAAATGGGTCCTCTGATCTCCTACCAGTAGGGATGAGCTTTATGTTCGAGCTGAACATGAGTTTGACTCGAACATTGGCTATTCGCCAAACAATTTGGGGTGTTAAAAAATTGAAGAAAATCAACATTTTGCTGCCAGCTAAACCCCAGCATTTATTAAAACTTTAGTCTAGATACATTAACCAAAGAGAGAAAATATGGGATGCCCACCTAATTTTGAAAAATGTAGTACTCACCGATATTATCGGGGGGTGCAATCCAAATTACAATATAACACAACAATAAAAAACAAAAAAGAAAAATAGACTGCTGCACACCCTTAAGAGTTAACTACAAAAAATTGTTTTATTAGAATAAATATCAAAAAAGAACACATGTATGTCAGGTATAAAAACTCAGGTCCACTATGATATGGTAGACCAACCCAGGGATGGTCCCCCTGGATGTCCACTCAAAAACAGCTTTTACCAGTAACTAATGCTCGATCATCCCAAGGGGAGATCAGAGTCTACAAAAAATAGCGCCCCCACCCTCCACATAACACACATGGGTCCCCCCCCCACACAAAATTGCACACCTGAACCCCAACTATTGGCAATATTTCCTAATGGTTCCCACAAATAGCAGTGATTCCCTGTAATTCAGGTGAAAATATCACTGGCTAGATGATGGAATATAACATAATTAAATACCTAAAAAAGGGGACATGAAAAAATCCACTGACTAGTGGTAATAGTAGCACTGATCCAATAGAGACTGATGATGGAAAAAAAAAAAACAATGTAACAAAATGAAGGATATTGAGCCTAATAGCTCACTGAGAAAAGTTCTCCCGTTGAACTCGCCATGTCAGGCTTATTATTGTTTCCTTATAAGTATATTTTCATTAGTAAATAGATGTAAATCAGATATTCAAGCAGAGACACTGTAATGTTAATCTTCACGATAAAATTCACCTGAAACACAATGATATTGCCATAGATAGTGGGCAAGTTCCCATAGCATAAGGGTAGTGTCCATTCAAAGCTTCAAAGCAAATATATCCATATAGTGCTTCTTCATCCTATTAGGCAGCTCACATTCCATGAGATTTGTATCAGCTATCATGGATGGATGATAGGTGATTGGACAAATAATTTGCTAGTTTGTAGATGACAGTGTTGTAGTAATATTCCTCAGCAGTGTTAGTGCAGGGTTTACTCACGGTTTTGCTGTCATTCATAGCTCTACGTAGAAGCTATTTTCTCCAATCACGCACTGCTCAAAGGGATTGCAGCCAAACCATCCATTTATGCATAAAGCTTGAAGCGCTATTCCTAGAAGTAGCAATATCAGGTGAATCGGTATGATAGTGTCCAAGGTAGGACAGTGGTAATACAGCGTCTCTGATAATGAGTTGTTGATTGCAATGTCCAGAATGAAAATAAAAATAAAATTATTCAATCTCCAAAGACAATGGCTGGAAGCCAAGTGTTGTAATTGTCCTCAAGGTGTGCTTTTCATGTCTCCATAAGGCATCCTTTAACCACTTAAAGACCCCCGCACGCACATATACGGCCACAACATGGCTCGTACAGGCACAAGGGCGTAAATTTACGTCCCCGCCTGAGTGCGGTTCGGGGGTCCCATCTATTTAATGATGTTATATTCCATCATCTAGCCAGTGATCTTTTCACCTGAATTACAGGGAATCACTGCTATTTGTGGGAACCATTGGGAAATATTGCCAATAGTTGGGGTTCAGGTGTGCAATTTTGTGTGGGGGGGGACCCATGTGTGTTATGTGGAGGGTGGGGGCGCTATTTTTTGTAGACTCTGATCTCCCCTTGGGATGATCGAGCATTAGTTACTGGTATAAGCCGTTTTTGAGTGGACATCAAGGGGGACCATCCCTGGGTTGGTCTACCATATCATAGTGGACCTGAGTTTTTATACCTGACATACATGTGTTCTTTTTTGATATTTATTCTAATAAAACAATTTTTTGTAGTCAACTCTTAAGGGTGTGCAGCAGTCTATTTTTCTTTTTTGTTTTTTATTGTTGTGTTATAGTCTAGATACATAAATTGTGTCTACAGCTTAGAAAACAAAAATTATCTCAGAGAAAGAAGATCTAATGTGCAAGACTGGGAACTCAGGAAATTAACCATGGTGTTACAGGCTGATATAACCCAGTCCTTGCCCCATTCTGGACCAGTGAGCAGTATGGGTGGAGGAATGTATTTAGTGTTAATGACCCACCTGTGCTGATCTCTGTAGGAGTGTCCTCCTCTATAAATGTCCCCGTTATTCCATCCTCCTCCATAGACTGCTGATCGTTCCTCACATACCTCTCTACCTCTTCTGCTTTAACCTCAACTTTTATATCCATCAGATCTTCACCCTAAACCAAGATAAGAATGGAAAATATCATCTGTAAAATGTAGGATATAATATTGTGACAAAAGTCCATGTTCTGAAAGCTCTTTCCCACCAACCTTGAAACCATGAGTGATGGTGTGATCTTCCTGTGTGGAATCCCGGGAATACAGAGGATGGGCAGATCTCTCTGGTGGGTTCCTGGTATTAGGTGGCTCCATCATATCCTTGTGTCCTTCTGATAACTCCTCCATCACTCCATACTCCTCATCCTCCTCTTTATACTCTTCTTTGACAACAATATTATCATCCCCCAGATTTCCATTCTGAAAGATTTAATAAAACATTCATTGTGACAAACATACTTATGTATAAATCGCAACTATAAGCCGTTGTCAATCATCTACCTGATCATGAGGAGGGATGGTGTGACCTTCTTGTGTTGAATCCTGAGAATACAGAGGATGGGGAGATCTCTCTGGTGGGTTTCTATAGCTGAATGACTCCACCATGGTGTCCTGGTACAGATCTTTGTGTTCTTTTAGAGACTCTGACTTCTTCATCACCCCATCCTCATTATCCTCCTCTTTTATCTCTTCTTTAATATCAACTTTAAAATCTCTCAGGTTTCCACTCTGAATAACAAAAACGACATCAATTGTAACAAAACAGATAATGTACAGATCCTAATGATACTATCAGTGATTGTTCCTCATCTACCTGATGATGGTGGGGGATGGTGTGACCTTCCTGTGTGGAATCCCGGGAATACAGAGGACGGGGACATCTCTCTGGGGGGTTCCCATTACTGGATCCATCTGTAGGAAACACACACACTGACTGAATACATTGTTTCTATGTGTTTATCAGATGATGGGGGATCTAGGTGGAGCCTCCGTACTGCTCTCTCCTTTACAATAAAGTCTTCTCTTACCCGGTGATGTGAGGGGCGGCTGATTGTCCATCATGACGTCCTTGTAGAGATCCTTGTGTCCTTCTAAATACTCCCACTCCTCCATGGAGAAATAGACAGTGACATCCTGACACCTTATAGTGGTGATTTAACATTAAGGTCAGTGTAATAAGGTGAGCATTTATATGAGCACCGGGTGGTTGCATGCATCGCACAGGTTACCCTGAAAAGAAGTGAAAGTGATTAAGAATTTCACAGAACAGTGGTGGAGGACTTTCTTTATATGATTGCAATTTATGAACATTGAATTCCGGTTTATAAAAATGTTGATGTTTTGATTAGGGGACATTTATTTTATTGTATTGTGCCACATCAAGGTATTATGTATCAGGTTCCTGCCCGGCTAATCGTAGAGCTGCCCATTAACTCCTTGGTGGATGATGCCTGCTAAACGGTGATGTGCTGCCTGAGGACACTCAGTTGGGCCTAAAACAAATTTTGTGACAGTCCCAGAGCCAACATGGAGGTTCTTCATTCGCGGGCAGCAAAAGGTAAAAACTTGTACTTGTACTCCCGCAAATACCCCCGATACCTGAATAGAATACTTGTCCCGTCCCTCCCGCCGCCGCAATGAAAGCCGCCGCCGCCGCATCAAAAGCCGCCGCATAGGTTAAACAGCGTGCGGGAACATTGCAGCTTTCATTTGAATAGCTGTAGTGTTCCCGCTGCTTATAGACACTCCCCCTAGCTCGGGATTGGATGGGTGACCGTGATCTGTACAATCCCGAGCAAGGGGGAGTGTCTATACGCACGGGGAAAACAGCTATTCAAATGAAAGCTGTGATGTTCCCCGTGCGGCGGCGGCTTTTTGGCGGCTAGGTATGGGGGACATGGCTGCATATGTGGGGGACATGGCTGGAGGGACATGGCTGCATATGTGGGGGACATGGCTGGAGGGACATGGCTGCATATGTGGGGGGAAATGGCTGCATATGTGGGGGGAAATGGCTGCATAGGTGGGGGACATTTAAAAAAAGTATCGGTATTCGGTATCGGCGAGTACTTGAAAAAAAGTATCGGTACAACCCTAGTAAAAACCTCACTTTGCGGTAGCCCTCCAAAACCTGTTTAACCACCTCCCACCCGGCCACTGCACATATACGGCTGGGTGGGCACTTCCTCCTTCTGAGTGGAAGTTCAGGAACGTCCCTCAGAAGGAGGGGGATCGCGTGCACGTGACTGCACAGCAGTGCGATTCCGATGCGCTCGTGTTACCCAGACACGGCGCATCTCTAATCGGCAGGAGGGCTCTGTGATTGGCTCTCCTGATCACATGACGGCTGTGTCCAATCACAGCTGTCATGGGATGTAAATAAATAGAGAGCTGGTTGCTAGGCGATTGGCTCTCCTATTTTCACATAGACGTTGTCAGTGAGGAAAGGAGAGCGGATCTCTGCAGCCGGCTGGTGATCAGTGAGTATGAGCTGTTTTTTTACATCTTTTTACACACTGATCACCAGCCTAGTGTCCCCACACAGTGTAAACACACACATCACCAAAATAGTGTCACCACACACGTCCCCACACAGTAAAGACACCTGTACCCCACATATGCAACAGTAAAGTCACATGTCCCAATGATTATCTGCACACATATGTCCATAATCACCTGCGCACATCTGTACATCATCGTGTACATCTGTCTGTTATCACACACAAGAAAATATTTTTTTTTTTTTCAAACTTCCGCCGTCATATTAACCACTTAAGACCCGGACCAAAATGCAGGTAAAGGACCTTGCCCCTTTTTGCGATTCGGCACTGCGTCGTTTTAACTGACAATTGCGCGGCCGTGCGACGTGGCTCCCAAACAAAATTGGCGTCCTTTTTTCCCCACAAATAGAGCTTTCTTTTGGTGGTATTTGATCACCTCTGCGGTTTTTATTTTTTTGCGCTATTAACAAAAATAGAGCGACAATTTTAAAGAAAATGCAATATTTTTTACTTTTTGCTATAATAAATATCCCCCAAAAATATATAAAAAAACATTTTTTTCCCTCAGTTTAGGCCGATACGTATTCTTCTAAATATTTTTGGTAAAAAAAATCACAATAAGCGTTTATCGGTTGGTTTTCGCAAAATGTATAGCGTTTACAAAATAAGGGATAGTTTTACTGCATTTTTATTAATTTTTTTTTTTTTTACTACTAATAGCGGCGATCAGCGATTTTTTTCGTGACTGCGACATTATGGCGGACACTTCGGACAATTTTGACACATTTTTGGGACAATTGTCATTTTCACAGCAAAAATTGCATTTAAATTGCATTGTTTACTGTGGAAATGACAGTTGCAGTTTGGGAGTTAACCACAGGGGGCGCTGTGACTTTGAGTGTTCCCTGTGTGTGTGTTTACAACTGTAGGGGGGTGTGGCTGTAGGTGTGACGTCATCGATCGCGTCCCCCTATAACAGGGATGACGCGATCGATGCTGCGGCCACAGAGAAGCACGGGGAAGCCGTGTTTACACACGGCTCTCAGGTTTTCAGCTCCAGGGACGGATCGCCGCACTGCAGCGGCGATCGGGTCCGCGAGTCCCGCGGTCCCGGAGCGTCGGACCGGGTCACGAGAGCGCGCCACAGGTGCGCGCGTGTGACCCACGGCTGGGTACTAAAACCAACGTATATATACGTTGATGTGCCCAGCCGTGCCATTCTGCCGACGTAAATGTGCAGTAGGCGGTCCTTAAGTGGTTAATAAATACCACCAAAAGCTCTATTTGTGTGAACAGTGTTGTATGACCGCACAGTTGTCATTGAAAGTGCGAGAGTGCTGAAAGCTGAAAATTGGCCTGGGAAGGAAGTGGGTAAAAGTGCCCAGTATTGAAGAAGTTAAAAGCCTAGAAATGTCTGTTGATGGAAAGGTGTTTGGGTGACTTCCACTTCAAGACTGTTAGTCTATATTGATGACATCATAATCTTCACCAAGTCATTTGAGGATCATGTCCAACATCTGAACCGGGTGTTAATCCGATTAATGCAATAACTAGGGTTGTCCCGATACTAGTATCGGTACCGATACTGAGCATTTGCGCGAGTACTTGTACTCGCACAAGTGCTCCCGATGCCTGACCGAATACTCCCCCCCCCCCCCAGTGCGGGTGGAGTGGTGAGCAGAGCAGTCCTCGTATGGAGGAGAGGAGAGCTGCTGCCGCTGCCGCCTAGTCCCCTAAGACAAAGCCAAGTCCGTCCGTCCCGCCGCTGCCGACATCTAGTTAATTTGCGCTGGGGGAACACAACAGCTTTCATTTGAATAGCTGTGTGTTCCCCGCCACGCCTCGTCATGTATAGACACTCCCCAGAAACTTTGATAGACAGCTCACCTGTCCCAGGATTGGACAGGTGATCTGTCTATCAAAGTGCCCGGACAAGGGGGCATGTCTATACATGACGAGGCGGGGAACACAGCTATTTAAATTAAAGCTGTTGTGTTCCCCCAGCGCAAATTAACTAGATGTCGGCAGCGGCGGGGGACGACGACTTGGCTTTCTCTTAGGGGACACATGGCTGCATCTAGAGACAAGGCTGCATTTGGGGACACATGGCTGCATTTGGGGACACATGGCTGCATCTAGAGACAAGGCTGCATCTAGAGACAAGGCTGCATTTGGGGACACATGGCTGCATCTAGAGACAAGTCTGCATCTAGAGACAAGGCTGCATTTGGGGACACATGGCTGCATCTAGAGACAAGGCTGCATCTAGAGACAAGGCTGCATTTGGGGACACATGGCTGCATCTAGAGACAAGGCTGCATCTAGAGACAAGGCTGCATCTAGAGACAAGGCTGCATTTGGGGACACATGGCTGCATTTGGGGACACATGGCTGCATTTGGGGACACATGGCTGCATTTAAAAAAAAAGTATCGGTAATCGGTATCGGCAAGTACATGAAAAAAAGTATCGGTACTTGTACTCGGTCCTAAAAAAGTGGTATTGGGACAACCCAAGGTCCAGGCGGTATAGGAATGGCACCCCCAAATGACTCTCACTCTTTCCTAGGGCTGGTAGGATACTACCATAGGTTCATTCCCAAGTTCGTGCAAATTGACGCACCTCTCACCCAGCCACTAAGCGGTCAGGCGACAGAAGAAGGGGGAGCCCTCACCCTCCATGCAGTCCCAGTGGTGGGAACCCCAACAAAAGCCCTTTGAAGTCCTCAAACAAAACCCAACGTTGGCTCTCATGCTGGCCTATGCCAACTACTTGAAGCCCTTCTGAGTATACACACTGAAGCCTACGAGTCCTGGTGGCCACCCTGACCCAAGAGCAAGAAGGATGCAAATGAGTAATTGACTATGCCAGCTGTAGCATGCGGCCCACAGAGCGAAACCCCCATAACTACAGCTCCTTCAAGATGGAATTGCTGGCGCTGGTGTGGGCCATCACAGAGAATTTTGCGGCGTATTTCATGGGAAAATAAATATAAGTCTTTGCAGATAAAAATCTCTTTCCTACCTGGAAACAACCAAACTGGTGGCATTAGAGCAGAGGTGGGTCGCCCGATTGGTCCATATTAACTACAAGATGCATAACAAACTGGGAAAATGTAATGGACATATAGACGCCCTTTCTCATTATCCGATAGAGCGCCCAGGAGAGGACGTGGACGTAAGCCAGTAGGATTTGGATCTTGTCTTACCCACAGCCATATCCGCCTACTCTCCTATAGGTAAGCCTAAAAATCCACAGCCCTGCAAGGAAAATGGGCAAAGGTGGATGCCTCCTGCAGCAGGGACGATGTGGTCTTCATTTGCAGGTAAATGTCACATAATGTGCTAGGACGCAATGCGATCTAGCACATTATGCCTTTACTCTGTAGGGAGGAAAATAGGGGGGGGTGTAAACACTTACCACCAAAAGCTGAATAGGAGGCTTACTTTGCTGAAAGGCTATCATCTGACGTCCTCCTGTGATCGAGCTGCCCGCACACCCCCCCCCCCCCCCCTGCGCCATGCTCTGTGATTGCTGAGTGCTTCAGATTTAGCTGATCACATATCGGGGTTAAGGGCCCTTTACCATGCGATCAGCTGTCTCCAATGACGATGTAAACACAAGCTGGTTATCAGCATTAAAGCGGATGGTTCACTAGAAAAAAATATTAAAAGCCAGCAGCAACAAATACTGCAGCTGCTGACTTTTAATATTAGGACATTTACCTGTCCTGGAGTCCAGCGGCGTCCGCAGCAGAGGATGAGCGATCGCTCGTCACCCTGCTGCTCCCCCCTCCATCCACGGTGAGGGAACCAGGAAGTGAAGCGCTGCGGCTTCACTGCCCGGTTCCCTACGGCGCATGCGCGAGTCGCGCGGCTCCCGCTGGGAGCTGAGAGTTCCCAGCACACAACGGGGGGGGGGGGGCGACGGGATGTCGCCAAAAAACCCGGCTTTTGCCCGAGACTGCGGGCCGGACGTGGTTGCCGATACCGGTCTTTAGACAGGTATCTGCACCCCCCTCCCCCCTGAAAGGTGTCAATTGTGACACCGGAGGGGGGGAGGGTTCCGATCAGCGGATCTTCACTTTAGGGTGGAGATCCGCTTTAAGGATGCTCCACGTGCCTGCACCCGCCAGGAAGCTGACACTGCACAGCGCTAACCACAGGCAGTGAGACATTACCCAATCCGCGGGTGCAGAGATTGTGAAATGTCTCACTACCTGTGATTAGCACTGCACAGTCTCAGCTTCCTGGTGAGCGCGGGCACTTAGAACTGCGAACACACCCGAGCCAGTGCTAAAAGCTGGAAATTGGCCTGGGCAGGAAGGGGGTGGACTCGCCAAGTAAACAAGTGGTTAATGTAGGGAATACATTGAGGTGAAAGACATTTCTACTTTTCCTTTATATTATGATCAAATGGATGGGCCAGTATCCCCCTTTGTGATAGTAGGGATGAGCGCCGGCGTGTTCATACAGTCCACGTGCAGAGCCCGCCAGGAAGTCAGCACTGCACTGCGCTAATCACAAGCAGTGAGACATTTCCCCTAGATATGCAAATGTCTCTCTGCCTGTGATTAGCGCAGCGCAGTCCTGACATCCTGGTGGGCTCTGCACGTGAACTGTGCGAACACGCCGGAGGTCATCCCTATGTGATAGTATAATAGAAATTATAGGTCTAGTTTAAAGTGACACCGGGCGGGGGGTGTCTATTGGAAAGTTCTCAACTCGGAAGTGATGAAATGCTCATTACTACTACTCCTGGGTTCAGTGACTACATTCATCTACCGTGCTGCAGGAGGGGCAATGGGGCCCAGGATACATGGTGGAGGTAGTCCGGAGTTGTGTGCAGAATTCTTCTTTGGAGGAAGTGTACATTTCAGCACATAAAGTGAATATTAAATACACAAAAACACAATTTTGTGTATTTGATCTTCACTTTGTGGGCTGGTTATATACTTACAGCATTTGTGTCACTTTTGATTGTTGTATTTATTATTGCAGCGCTACCCCCTGCAGGAGCCGCTGGATAGATTTGGGATCGGCGTGTTACCTCTGTAATGCGTCTAGGGGTATGATGATGATAAGATGATGTGAGCAATGACAGAATGTCCAGAACGTTTTCTGTGCTTTTATTCTCTTGCCCAACACGGCAAACAGTTAACTTGAGGTAGACAGAGAAAGGTTGGTGAACGGAGAATTTGCAGATTCAGGCCTTAACTGAACAGAAGCAGTCCTGGTTTAACGATACCCTTTGCTTCGTCGCCACTCCAGCCGGAATGGGTGTAGTGTACCCAGAGAGTCTCTTTTACAGAACTGGCAACCAGGTATCACTCGAACCTTGAGAAGGAAAACAAGTCTCTGCCACAGACTTGCCTCTAATGGAAATAGGAATGGGACCTCTGCCACAGGCCCTTACTCTGAAAACACAGTTTAATGGAGCGATTCCTTCTCAATGAAAGTAGTTGCCTGAATCTCCCTCAGGTAGTTCTTGGTTTCGGTCACCGACTGACAGGTTGCCATTAGACAAACTCCCAGTGTCCGGTTACCTCGATCCCTGATGGTTCGTCCAGGCCCTATTGGATCGCCTGCCTCCAGGTTCTCCTCAGACTGACTCCCCACCGAACAGCACAACTCGCTTGGGATCTTCTCTTAAGATGGCTGGGACCAAATAAGCCGCTGGGTCCCAGTAACTCCGAGCCAACATGGTCTGGGAACCAAAGACAACGCATGGCACAGCGCTCCGGCCCGGTAGGCCATCGCCGGGGCCCGTGATGTGCGCACACCCTGACGGTGGGTGCCGCACCCGGATCCACCACAAACTCCCCCATCCAAAATGGCGCGTAACCAGAAGTGCCCTCCCCCAGCATGCCCCGCGAGGGAAAACCCCCTCCGATTGGCTGCTGGGCAAAAGGCGCTCCCACCTGTACTCTGCTGCCGCCACCTGCCGCACCAAGGTGGAAAGGCACCTTTGGAACACAGAATGAAACCACAGCACAGCACAGAAGCTAAATTTGCACAAATCATATGGATGAGAACTAGGTAAGTCTCTCATCCCCCACTGAGTTTCAATAGCGTCCGTACTTGGAAGTACAGAGGCGCTACATTATTATTTTTTGTTCATAGCGCGGGAGGTTATATTGAGTTTTTTTACATTTCAGCACAAACAGAGTCCGAAGCTCATCCCTGGTTACAAGAGGCTGCTAAGGTGAGAAGGTCACACATCTCCAACATGAGGAGAACGTTCCGACCCCGTAAGTCGGGAAATGTTCTGACCCTGAAGGCGTTAATCTAGGTTTTCACACTATATATGTGTGTATCATCATCTGCTGGAGATAAAAGACATCACAGTGACTATGGAGGAAGAGGACAGACATGACGGGGTTACTGGGTGTAAATAGAAAATAAGATCTTATTACCTCTTCTGCTGCCACTTCCAGCAATTTCTCCTCACTACTTCCTCCCGACTCACCTCTCACCTGGAACTTTGTATTTATATCTGACATCCCTTCCTGTCTGTTCTCCATAGAGATTCCCTATCTCAGTAGAAGTGAGATCACCACCTTGTGGAGCTCAAAGGAACTGCAGGCCCATCAAACATAGTGCAAACCTGGCCTTGTGCTGTGTGTGTGTGTATGTACTGTACATCGTTGAGTGAAAATGTTTAGTGTGTCCTCGGTTTTATTGGGATACGGCACCTCATCCCATACAGCAGAGGTGGCAAACACAAGGCCCGCGGGCCAAATGCGGCCCTCCAGGCCATTTCATGCGGCCCTCACACCTATCCTGACCCTTACTTTCTGCTTTCAAGCAATGCATCCAACTTCTTCCCAGCAGCAGCATAAGGAAAGGGGGATGCACTGTGATGTAAGGGAGAGGGGAGACTCAACTTCTGATGATGTGGGGGTTCTTGACATCTAATATAAGGGGAAGGGATGCGCTGGACATCTAATCTTACAGATACAACCGGCCCTTTTGAGGGCAACCATAATGCTGATGCGGCCCACAATGAAATTGAGTTTGACACCCCTGCCATACAGTGTTTACAAAGTAGGGAGAATTTCGAGGGGATTATGTATAAAAGAATATACAGTATATAGAAAAAGTGCAGCGCAAATATAAACAAATATAAATACTGTGACCAGTATATAAACTAAAAAGTGCATAGACAATAAATAATCGTGATAATAAGGTCCATGTGTGAAAAAAAAAAAAAAAGTCCATAAATCAATCAATCCACAGCAAGATCCAGCAGACAAAGGATTCCAGAATGGAAGTGAAAAAGATGACACCAAAAGATATCCTCCACCAGTGACAGATGGACTCTCACCTCTGTACTTTGACCCGTATGGATCTCAAAGCTTAATCTGTGTAATCAGAGCTCCAGCTGCCAGCTCCCATAGGAAACGAATGGATGGAAATGACACCTTAGATCCAGACCCAATGGCTTAAACCGATCATAACATCATATGGAAAAAGAAAGGGAAAAATCTAGTGCTCTCTGGTAGAAAAAGACTTTTAATCAAGCAATAAAAAGTTGCACTCACATGTAAGGACACTCTGTAAGCCGAGTGTCAGCATAACATCATGTAACAGCGTGTGTACAGGACCGTCTCTCTGTACTCTGCAGTGATCGTGGGTGACGTTCTGCGTGGTTCCTTTCCCTGTACGCGTTACATCCCGTGAGCAGGACTTCCTCAGCGTGGGTTAAGGGAACACGTTCCCTTAACCCACGCTGAGGAAGTCCTGCTCACGGGATGTAACGCGTACAGGGAAAGGAACTACGCAGAACGTCACCCACGATCGCTGCAGAGTACATAGAGACGGTCCTGTGCACATGCTGTTACATGATGTTATGCTGACACTCGGCTTACAGAGTGTCCTTACATGTGAGTGCAACTTTTTATTGCTTCATTAAAAGTCTTTTTCTACCAGAGAGCACTAGATTTTTCCCTTTCTTTTTCCATATGATGTTATGATCGGTTTAAGCCATTGGGTCTGGATTTAAGGTGTCATTTCCATCCATTCGTTTCCTATGGGAGCTGGCAGCTGGAGCTCTGATTACACAGATTAAGCTTTGAGATCCATACGGGTCAAAGTACAGAGGTGAGAGTCCATCTGTCACTGGTGGAGGATATCTTTTGGTGTCATCTTTTTCACTTCCATTCTGGAATCCTTTGTCTGCTGGATCTTGCTGTGGATTGATTGATTTATGGACTTTTTTTTTTTTTTCACACATGGACCTTATTATCACGATTATTTATTGTCTATGCACTTTTTAGTTTATATACTGGTCACAGTATTTATATTTGTTTATATTTGCGCTGCACTTTTTCTATATATATTTGCTATTGGGATTTTTTATGAATTATCTCCAGTGCTGGCTTGCATAGTTTAGGTTCTAGTTTAATAATTTATTTTCCAGCGCTGAATATCTTTTTCACTTATGTATAAAAGAAGACAATATTTTATTAATTGCAATATTGATAAGCACCATAACAAGCTAGAGGTTATACATTAAGAAATGAGCGTACTCTTTGTTTTCGCCAACTCTTTGGCTTCTTCAGGGAGTGTAATTCATATAATGTATTTGATACAATCTACAAAAAGACAAAAGGCAATTAAATATACAATATTAGGTTCAATAAGATTTTATTATTATAAAACAATGTTTAACAAAAAAGCAAAAAGAAAATGGACCAACCGCCCGACAAAAGGCAGCTCAATCCACAGAACAAGGAACATAAACAATCCATAGTACGTAAGCAAGTGTGTACAAACAATTACATCATTAGAGAATCAGCAAAATAAGGGCTAGGCCACAGTGCTAATCTGCGACTAAGAAGGCCATCCCCAGGCCTGGACGCCCCTCTGGGAACCTGCTGCATCCAGGGCCAGGGGAAGTGGAAATGTAGCAAGTAAGGCATTCGTGCAGATAGCAATGAAACAGTAATAAGTTTGCACAAAACACAAGACCCAAGGCTGGCACGTAGAACTGGCGGAGTGCAAATGAATAAGAGATATGGCCAGGCAAGGTCAGTCCAAAGAGGGGGACAGGAAAACGGAGAGGAACAGAAAAAAAGAGTCCAAAAAGTAGAAAGAGAGAAAGAAAAGAGGGAAGGAGAGAGTAGGGAGACTGTGCGTCCGATTCCTCTGCAATGAGCATTGCTGTAAGGTTTTCACCACACACAGGGGCACAAACAGGGACCCAGAAAGGCTTACGGAATCAGATTGGGAAGGAGTCTATTTTTAAGTTTATCCGAAGAGGAGTTATGCCTCCAAACACTCCAGGTGAAGGAGAATTTGGCGTATATATCAAGGGATTTGGCCTGTAGCTCTTCCATAAGCATAATGCCATTCATTTCACCCACCTATTCAGCCAGGGTCGGGGGAGAGGAGGATTTCCAATGTCTGGAAATCTGTATTTATCAGCGTTTACCGTGCACTTTTTTCCCCTTAAAATAAGGGGGAAACCGTGGGTGCGCGATATACGCCGATACCCGCTTCCCGCGCTTAGTTTGAACGCCACCGCCGACATATACCAAGCGCAGTACACTCGGGTACATTCGCCAGGCTCGGCTTCACTCGTGGTCACGCTCCAAGCCTTTATGCGTGAGAAACCGAGCGCGCCCGAGTGTACTGCGCTCGGTATATGTTGGCGGCGACGTTTAAACTAAGCACGGAAAGCGGGGATTCGACTCAGAGACAGTGCGGAGAAGCGCGGAGCACACCATCGAGGCTGCAGACGGACGCCGGGCCGGACAAGGCCGCTGATAGACGCCGGGCAAGACACCGACGAGGGGCATCTAAACTAAGTATTTTCTTTTTTTTTCAGGATTTTCCCTTCTAGGTTGGGGGTGCGCCCTATATGCGGGTGCGCGCAATACCTTGATAAATACGGTAACTGCCTGCAAGCACAGAGACAAAATTTAAGGAGAGTATGTTTCTGAAATTTGAAGGTACCAGGGAGGATGGATAGGAGGGCTATAAAAGAAGAGGGAGGGAGAGGTTAGTCATACAGTTCAAAGTAAATTTGGAAAACCTGGTTCCAGAATTGACAAATCAAGTCACAATCCCACCAGATATGACGGAACGTACCTGTGGCTAAGATACATCTTCAGCAGGAATCAGATGCCGATGGAAACATGATCCTGAGGGTGGTCGGCACTCGATACCACCGCGATATCACTTTATTATTCTTTTCTTGAGCATAACTCGAAACGGGGGACTTGTGGGTGTAGAAAAAAGCTTTACGTCAATCTGCCTCACTAATATCTTTCCCCAGATCCTCCGACCAAGCTGTGGTAAATTTAGGGAGAGAACCATGGGTGTGGCCTAAAATCAAAGTCAAAGTCAAATATAAGTCAAAGAAAGGGTGTGGTGAGGCGTTTCTGGGAATGAACAAAGTTGTTCAAATTCAGTTAGGGGTCTATAAACTTGTCCAGAGTCATGAAGTTGCTTGCAGTAGGCTATCAGATGAATACGTGTGAGCCAGGTCACTTTAGGGAGCACGGGGGCCATGTTAGTCACAAAGGAACCAGAGGATGTGTTCACAAATTGATGTGCAGTGGGCCAGGAAGCCATATTATAGTCATCGATCAAATGGGTAAACCGGATCTCTGGGAGAGCTGGATTGTCGAATAACGGAGTTGAATAGACAATATTATTAGAGAACAGTTGGAAATCAAGACATGGCCAAATCAGAAAAAGGTCCATAAAATGAAAAACCTCAGAGATGTGTACCGCAAGTCCGCAACCCACATACCCTCAGAGTAAAGTCAAGCCGAAAAAAATCGCCTATGGGTCACAATATAGAGACAAAGACCCTAGTGTGGCTGCAGGGGGCTAAACACTAAAAAGAGAGAAAATATTCATAAGATAGTAGGGATTTCCAGCTGTTCTCTAATAATATTGTATATTCAATTGCCTTTTGTCTTTTTGAAGTCTCGGGTGAGAGGTGAGTCGGGAGGAAGTAGAGAGAAGACGTTGCTGGAAGAGGCAGTAGAGGAGATCTGGGCCAGGATTCACGTAGGACTTAAAGCGACACTAAAGTCAGGATTTTTAAAAAAAAAAAACAACAAACATGTTATACTTACCTCCACTGTGCAGTTCGTTTTGCACAGAGCCGCCGACTGTATCACTCGGCTCCGTCCGCCGGCGCGCCGCGTCATCCGCTGTGATTGACAGCAGCGCCAGCCAATGGCTGCGCTGCTATCGATCCGCCCAGCCTAGCCAATCAACGGCCAGGCTGGGAACCGAAGAAGATGACGTGGACGCGCCCGGGAGTTTCGAACGGTCAGGTAAGTAATTCGGGGGGGGGGGGGGGGGACGGTGCTGTGAGATTTTTTTTACCTTAATGCATAGGATGCATTAAGGTAAAAAAAACGTTTACCTTTACAACCCCTTTAAGACGACATATCTCGAGATACGCCATTGTAAGTACAAATGTGCGCCGTCGTATCTATGCGCTGATTCCCAAAGCTAGATACGTCGGCGTATCTTGGGTGCATAGTTACGCTGGACGCATTCGGCGTACCCATTTTAAATATGCAAATGAGTAAGATACGCTGATTCACGAACGTACTTGCGCCCGGCGCATGTTTTAAGCGACCGGCGTAAAGTTATTCCTCATATAGGAGGTGCAACCTATTGTCAGGAAAGGTTCCATCCACTGGTGCTATTTATGTTCTGTCTTGCAGTGCTGCGTCCCACCAGCAGGGGTCTCCTGTCAGTTCGGAGCTGTCAGGAGAACTTCCCCCTGCTGGTATATCACCTTTGGGACGCAGTACTGGCCTCCACCAGTTACCCAGCCTGTCCCAGTGCCATCTGTTCAGCTTGTTCCAGTGCCACCTGTTCAGCCTGTTCCAGTGCCACCTGTTCAGCCTGTTCCTGTGCCAGCTGTTCAGCCTGTTCCAGTGCCATCTGTTCAGCCTGTTCCAGTGTCATCTGTTCAGCCTGTTCCAGTGTCATCTGTTCAGCCTGTTCCAGTGCCATCTGTTCAGCCTGTTCCAGTGCCATCTGTTCAGCCTGTTCCAGTGCCATCTGTTCAGCCTGTTCCAGTGCCATCTGCTCTACCTGTTCCAGTGCCCCCTGTTCAGCCTGTTCCAGTGCCTTCTGTTCAGCCTGTTCCAGTGCCTTCTGTTCACCCTGTTCCAGTGCCTTCTGTTCAGCCTGTGCCAGTGCCAGCCGCCCAGCCTGACGTGCCAGTCACCCAGCCTGACGTTTCAGTGCCAGTTACCCAGCCTGATGTTTCTGTGCCAATTTGCCAGTCTGATGCTCCTGTGCCAGCTTGCCAGTCTGAAATCCCGGTACCTGCTGCCCAGTTTAAAGTTCCAGTACCTGCTATCAAGTCCGATGCACCTGCTGTTCTTCCTGTTGTGCCAGCACCTGCTGTTCTGTCTGACGTGCCAGTGCCTGTGCCCGTTGCCCAGTCCACAGTTCCAGTACCTGCTGCCCAGTTTAAAGTTCCAGTACCTGCTATCCAGTCCGATGCACCTGCTGTTCTTCTTGTTGTGCCAGCACCTGCTGTTCTGTCTGATGTGCCTGTGCCCGTTGCCCAGTCTACAGTGCGAGTACCTGCTGCCCAGTTTAAAGTTCCAGTACCTGCTAACCTGTCCGATGCACCTGCTGTTCTGTCTGATGTGCCAGTGCCTGTGCCCGTTGCCCAGTCTAAAGTTCCAGTACCTGCTGCCCAGTTTAAAGTTCCAGTACCTGCTATCCAGTCCGATGCACCTGCTGTTCTTCCTGTTGTGCCCGCACCTGCTGTTCTGTCTGACGTGCCAGTGCCTGTGCCCTTTGCCCAGTCTACAGTTCCAGTACCTGCTAACCAGTCCGGTGCGCCTGCCTTCCAGTCTGAAGTCCCACCAGTGAGCCCCTGTCTGCTGCCCAGCTCGATGACCCGGAGCCTCTGTCTGCTGCCCAGCTCGATGACCCGGAGACTCTGTCTGCTGCCCAGTTCGACGACCCGGTGCCCGCTGCCCAGCTCGACGACCCGGTGCCCGCTGCCCAGCTCGACGACCCGGAGCCCGCTGCCCAGCTCGACGACCCGGAGCCTGCTGCCCAGCCGGAGGTGTTCCCGTCTGCTGCCCAGCTGGTTGAACTTCTGTCCGCTGCCCAGCCTGATGTGTTTGCTCCCCAGTCTGCTCTACCCGCTGTTTGTCCGGATGTGTCCTCTGTCTACCCGGATGTACCTACTTCTCGGCTCAAGCCTCCCATTGCCCAGTTGGTCACCTTGGACTTTCCCCGGCAACGGATAGTTGGAGCGTCCGGAGGCCGCTCCTTTGAGGGGGGGTACTGTCAGGAAAGGTTACATCCGCTGGTGCTATTTATGGTTTTTCCATCCCATATAATCTGAGTCTTCTGAACCATCCACTACTGAAAGTGTTTTTTTGACTTGGCTGGTGTTTTATCCATTGGCTTCCTATCAACCATGTATCAGTGTATCCTGAGGATTCAGAGGATTTATCATCCTGTTTAACATTGGAGCATATCTGAAGTCTGATATTGATACCATACAAGCGTGTTTGACTTAATAAGTATATACTTATTTTGGTCTATATTATCTGGTAAGCCTTTCATCATTCTCACTTGGTGGTGGATTTGCTATCTGGATTCTTCAGCACACAATCACTTTCAATTAAATTGCTTAAATTCTTTCACGGACTTCCATCATTTATTTAATTTAATATTTTTTCATATTTCAATATATGGACTAATTTTGAGCACTTTTGGTGTCTCTCTTCTGTTCACAACTTTTTTTGATAAGGCTTTACATTTTTTTTCAATTCACTATAAAAAAATTTTAGCGCTACACATTTTTTCCTTTGTTTAACTTGTCTGCAAAATTGATCTTATTTTGTTGTGTTGGCGGCCATTAATTTGTGTTATTTTGGCAGCGCGGTGAATGTATATATTTTGGTATATACATCATATTGTTACAAATAATATTGTATATTCAATTTCCCTTTGTCTTTTTGTAGATTGGATCAAGTACATTATCTGAATTACACTCCCCTGAAGAAGCCAAAGAGTTGGCGAAACATGTCGGTAAACTGTGCTACACTCATTTCTTAATGTATAACCTCTAGCTTGTTATGGTGCTTATCATTATTGATTGCAGCTAATAAAATAATGTCTTCTTTTATACACTGTTTTGTACTCAAAATTCTCCCTACTGGACATCGTTATTCATGGGGGTCATCTCCACTCTCACCAAGGGGGATAGAAATATATTACTGCCTAGTCCAGCCGTAATCAGACAGGGTTCCTCCAAAGGTTTCTAGGGGTTCCATGAGCAATAAAGGATGTGTTCACAAATTGATGTGCAGTGGGCCAGGAAGCCCTATTATAGTCATCGATCAAATGGGTAAACCGGATCTCTGGGAGAGCTGGATTGTCGAATAACGGAGTTGAATAGACAATATTATTAGAGAACAGTTGGAAATCAAGACATGGCCAAATCAGAAAAAGGTCCATAAAATGAAAAACCTCAGAGATGTGTACCGCAAGTCCGCAACCCACATACCCTCAGGCAGCGTACACACGAGGGGATATGTCCTCTGAAAACGGTCCGATGGACCGTTTCAGCAGACATCTCCGCTCGTGTGTATGGGCTAGCGGACAGATTTGTCCACCCGACAGATTTCAAAGCAAGCTTTGAAATCTATCCGGTGGGAATCTGTCCGCCCGACATGTCTGCTGGTTAGTACACTTACCAGCAGACATGTCGGCCCCCACCGCCGCCGCGCCGCCGCCGAATGGATTCGGCGCATGCGCGGAAGTGTTTTACTTCCTGGTGCGGTGACGTGGCGGTGACGCGGCGGCGTCAACGTCACCGCCGCGTCACCGCCACGTCACCGCGCCGTCCGGCGGCGGGGAATTTGATCCGATGGTGTGTACACGCCATCGGATCAAACTCCCGATCGGACATATCCGATGGAAATGGTCCGCGGACCGTTTTCATCGGATATGTCCGATCGTCTGTACGCCGCCTCAGAGTAAAGTCAAGCCGAAAAAAATCGCCTATGGGTCACAATATAGAGACAAAGACCCTAGTGTGGCTGCAGGGGGCTGAACACTAAAAAGAGAGAAAATATTCATAAGATAGTAGGGATTTCCAGCTGTTCTCTAATAATATTGTATATTCAATTGCCTTTTGTCTTTTTGAAGTCTCGGGTGAGAGGTGAGTCGGGAGGAAGTAGAGAGAAGACGTTGCTGGAAGAGGCAGTAGAGGAGATCTGGGCCAGGATTCACGTAGGACTTAAAGCGACACTAAAGTCAGGATTTTTAAAAAAAAAAACAACAAACATGTTATACTTACCTCCACTGTGCAGTTCGTTTTGCACAGAGCCGCCGACTGTATCACTCGGCTCCGTCCGCCGGCGCGCCGCGTCATCCGCTGTGATTGACAGCAGCGCCAGCCAATGGCTGCGCTGCTATCGATCCGCCCAGCCTAGCCAATCAACGGCCAGGCTGGGAACCGAAGAAGATGACGTGGACGCGCCCGGGAGTTTCGAACGGTCAGGTAAGTAATTCGGGGGGGGGGGGGGGACGGTGCTGTGAGATTTTTTTTACCTTAATGCATAGGATGCATTAAGGTAAAAAAAACGTTTACCTTTACAACCCCTTTAAGACGACATATCTCGAGATACGCCGTTGTAAGTACAAATGTGCGCCGTCGTATCTATGCGCTGATTCCCAAAGCTAGATACGTCGGCGTATCTTGGGTGCATAGTTACGCTGGACGCATTCGGCGTACCCATTTTAAATATGCAAATGAGTAAGATACGCTGATTCACGAACGTACTTGCGCCCGGCGCATGTTTTAAGCGACCGGCGTAAAGTTATTCCTCATATAGGAGGTGCAACCTATTGTCAGGAAAGGTTCCATCCACTGGTGCTATTTATGTTCTGTCTTGCAGTGCTGCGTCCCACCAGCAGGGGTCTCCTGTCAGTTCGGAGCTGTCAGGAGAACTTCCCCCTGCTGGTATATCACCTTTGGGACGCAGTACTGGCCTCCACCAGTTACCCAGCCTGTCCCAGTGCCATCTGTTCAGCTTGTTCCAGTGCCACCTGTTCAGCCTGTTCCAGTGCCACCTGTTCAGCCTGTTCCTGTGCCAGCTGTTCAGCCTGTTCCAGTGCCATCTGTTCAGCCTGTTCCAGTGTCATCTGTTCAGCCTGTTCCAGTGTCATCTGTTCAGCCTGTTCCAGTGCCATCTGTTCAGCCTGTTCCAGTGCCATCTGTTCAGCCTGTTCCAGTGCCATCTGTTCAGCCTGTTCCAGTGCCATCTGCTCTACCTGTTCCAGTGCCCCCTGTTCAGCCTGTTCCAGTGCCTTCTGTTCAGCCTGTTCCAGTGCCTTCTGTTCACCCTGTTCCAGTGCCTTCTGTTCAGCCTGTGCCAGTGCCAGCCGCCCAGCCTGACGTGCAAGTGACACAGACTGACATTACAGTGCAAGTTACCCAGCCTGACGTTTCTGTGCCAATTTGCCAGTCTGATGCTCCTGTGCCAGCTTGCCAGTCTGAAATCCCGGTACCTGCTGCCCAGTTTAAAGTTCCAGTACCTGCTATCAAGTCCGATGCACCTGCTGTTCTTCCTGTTGTGCCAGCACCTGCTGTTCTGTCTGACGTGCCAGTGCCTGTGCCCGTTGCCCAGTCCACAGTTCCAGTACCTGCTGCCCAGTTTAAAGTTCCAGTACCTGCTATCCAGTCCGATGCACCTGCTGTTCTTCTTGTTGTGCCAGCACCTGCTGTTCTGTCTGATGTGCCTGTGCCCGTTGCCCAGTCTACAGTGCCAGTACCTGCTGCCCAGTTTAAAGTTCCAGTACCTGCTAACCTGTCCGATGCACCTGCTGTTCTGTCTGATGTGCCAGTGCCTGTGCCCGTTGCCCAGTCTACAGTTCCAGTACCTGCTGCCCAGTTTAAAGTTCCAGTACCTGCTATCAAGTCCGATACACCTGCCCAGTCTACAGTTCCAGTACCTGCTAACCAGTCCGGTGCGCATGCCTTCCAGTCTGAAGTCCCACCAGTGAGCCCCTGTCTGCTGCCCAGCTCGATGACCCGGAGACTCTGTCTGCTGCCCAGTTCGACGACCCGGTGCCCGCTGCCCAGCTCGACGACCCGGTGCCCGCTGCCCAGCTCGACGACCCGGAGCCCGCTGCCCAGCTCGACGACCCGGAGCCTGCTGCCCAGCCGGAGGTGTTCCCGTCTGCTGCCCAGCTGGTTGAACTTCTGTCCGCTGCCCAGCCTGATGTGTTTGCTCCCCAGTCTGCTCTACCCGCTGTTTGTCCGGATGTGTCCTCTGTCTACCCGGATGTACCTACTTCTCGGCTCAAGCCTCCCATTGCCCAGTTGGTCACCTTGGACTTTCCCCGGCAACGGATAGTTGGAGCGTCCGGAGGCCGCTCCTTTGAGGGGGGGTACTGTCAGGAAAGGTTCCATCCGCTGGTGCTATTTATGTTCTGTCTTGCAGTGCTGCGTCCCACCAGCAGGGGTCTCCTGGCAGTTCGGAGCTGTCAGGAGAACTTCCCCCTGCTGGTATATCACCTTTGGGACGCAGTACTGGCCTCCACCAGCGGATGGATCCTGGCAGTGTGGAGCACCTGGCCCTTGCTGCGTTCAGGTGTGACCTGAACATAATCAACACACCCCTATATATACCTATATATACCTATATATGTGTAATCATACCTTGCCCTGGTATCCGTCTACTTACCTGACCCTGAGCCTGATATCTGACCCTGAGCCTGCTGTCCCCTGTCTGGACTTCTGATTTGATCCAACCTGACTCTGAGCCTGATAGCTGACCCTGAGCCTGCTGTCCCCTGTCTGGACTTCTGATTTGATCCAACCTGACCCTGAGCCTGATATCTGACCCTGAGCCTGCTGTCCCCTGTCTGGACTTCTGATCTGATCCGACCTGACCTGATCCCTCTCCTTTATACTCCCTTAATGCCCATTCCCTGTCTGAAGCTTCTTCTGTGATCTCCTGGTATATGACCTCGGCTTGGCTTTGGTTTATGATTACGGCATTTCCCTATATATATACTTTGTTGTTATTTGTGCACTGGTTGTCTTCGCCTGTTTTGTTCACCTTGCAAATAAACACCTTTTATTTCACTGCATACAGTGTTGGTCTCCTCTGTGTAGGCACACAGTACTGGTGTAATTAGAATCCTTGACACCCATGCAAAGGTATGGACCAGGGAACGTGCATAGGTTACGTTCACGTCGTAGGCAGTGTTTTGACATATCTTAGGCAGTAATTTCGACGTGACTGTGAGCATGCGCACTGGGATGCGTCCCAAGATACGACGCATGCGCCGTTCGTTTTTTGAAGCTCAGCCCATCATTTGCATTGGGTCACACTTCATTTAAATATATCACGCCCACTTCCAGCCCAATTCCACCTACTTTGACTTACGTTGGCTTATGCCGACGACTATACGCTACGCCGGCGCAACGTTGGGAGCATTTGCTTTGTGAATTCCATGCTTGCCTCTCAACGTTGCGCCGGAGTAGCGTAAAGAAGATAAGCTACGCTGGAATAAAGATGCGCCCAGGTATGTGAATCCGGGCCCTAGAGTTTTCCTCCTGTGAAGTCTGGAGATCATATGACCATCACATTGCCTCCACCTCCCTCCCTGATAGAATAGAGGAATACAAAGAAGATTCTAGAAGTCACCAGAGAGATCGAGGAGAGATTTACGCTATGTGCATCTTCATTTTTTCTTTTTTCCATCCCATATAATCTGAGTCTTCTGAACCATCCACTACTGAAAGTGTTTTTTTGACTTGGCTGGTGTTTTATCCATTGGCTTCCTATCAACCATGTATCAGTGTATCCTGAGGATTCAGAGGATTTATCATCCTGTTTAACATTGGAGCATATCTGAAGTCTGATATTGATACCATACAAGCGTGTTTGACCTAATAAGTATATACTTATTTTGGTCTATATTATCTGGTAAGCCTTTCATCATTCTCACTTGGTGGTGGATTTGCTATCTGGATTCTTCAGCACACAATCACATTCAATTAAATTGCTTAAATTCTTTCACGGACTTCCATCATTTATTTAATTTAATATTTTTTCATAGTTCAATATATGGACTAATTTTGAGCACTTTTGGTGTCTCTCTTCTGTTCACAACTTTTTTTGATAAGGCTTTACATTTTTTTTCAATTCACTATAAAAAAAAAATTTGCGCTACACATTTTTTCCTTTGTTTAACTTGTCTGCAAAATTGGTCTTATTTTGTTGTGTTGGCGGCCATTAATTTGTGTTATTTTGGCAGCGCGGTGAATGTATATATTTTGGTATATACATCATATTGTTACAAATAATATTGTATATTCAATTTCCCTTTGTCTTTTTCTAGATTGGATCAAGTACATTATCTGAATTACACTCCTCTGAAGAAGCCAAAGAGTTGGCGAAACATGTCGGTAAACTGTGCTACACTAATTTCTTAATGTATAACCTCTAGCTTGTTATGGTGCTTATCATTATTGATTGCAGCTAATAAAATAATGTCTTCTTTTATACACTGTTTTGTACTCGAAATTCTCCCTACTGGACACCGTTATTCATGGGGGTCATCTCCACTCTCACCAAGGGGGATAGAAATATATTACTGCCTAGTCCAGCCGTAATCAGACAGGGTTCCTCCAAAGGTTTCTAGGGGTTCCATGAGCAATGAACAATTTCTGTCTTTCAGTAACAACTGGCATCAATGATCTGTAAGGGGGGGTAGTCTTCCCACTGATGACAATGTAAGAAGGTCAGCTGACCACTGGTAAAGGAGGGTCCTTCTCCCATTAGCCATCAATGTACACTGTACACGGACCATTGACATAGCTCCCAACTGTCCCTGATTTGGAGCAATGTCCCTCTTCCCTCCTCATTTGTCCCTCATTTCGGTCGGATCTATATAGTTGTATATAAAATGCACTTTTTATCTTTCAAAAAATGTTTTCCAGTGCTAAACCCTTCATCTGATGATTTCTAATTGCTGCATTTATAAATTCCAAAAGCCAATATAAAGGAATAGTAGTGGTAAAAAAGCACCTGTGGGTTTAACCAATCTTGTTTTTTGTACAATTCTCCTTTAAGGGGGTGTTTCAAGAGGTGTGTCCTATGCCTGCATACTTTTGCTAATAGGTGTCCCTCATTCCCATCTCAAAAGGTTGGGAGGTATGACCATTGGGTCCTTCTCCCATTGGTCATCAATGTGTACCTCCCTGGGGTTTAGTCAGGGAGCTCCTCCTCACAAAATTCCTTGTCAGTAGCTACTGCAGTTAATTAATAGAGATCTATTGATTTCTCCCTAAGCCTGGTCTTGTTGCACTTTTCTCTTCTACCATTAGGTGGCCGGGAACTGTACTGGGAATGAGAAGGACATTCCAAGGTCAGGTTATGGGTATATGGGGTATCTCAGCCAATGGGCAGGGGTTTTATTGAATCCCTAGGCCTGCTGGAAGAACCTATATATTCGGGTGAGGTCAGGTGATCTGTGTTCTGTGACCCCCGGACCGCTGTGGAGACTCGGGAAACTTCAGGCAGTGATCAAGTCAGGGACCCAACCAGCGGAGGTGATGCTTGCAGAGCAGGCTTATGAGTCAAGTCAGGAACTGAGACAGTCAGCAGCAGTGAAGCTTGAGAGGTATCCAGAGTGCCAAGCTAGGGACCCAGCAGGGAAGCGTGGGTGAAGCTTGAGGGAGATAGCACCGCAAGTCTTGAGGAGCTCACGGGATTCAGAGTCAGTGAATCAAAGAGTCCAGTGAGGCACTAGGAGCTCAAGGGGGCTGAAGAACTACAAGTAGAATTTTTAGTGAAGCCGAGTGAATTGTTGAACTTTGTGTTAGAAACTGTTAAGTACTGTTGCCATTGGAGACATCAATCCTGCACATGCATAAGTGGGGGCCTTTCCCTGTATGACTGTCCTCCTATTGAAGTTTCAGAGTCTGCTAATTGAAATTGCAACCACTCAAGGGCTTCCTGGCCCTAACCCTCTTTCCCTTTAAAATATAAAAGGACTGTTAAAAAAAAAAAAAAAAATCTCTTTTGCATCCAAGAAGTATCTGGCGCCCAATGACTTTTACCAACTTTGCACCCACGATGCCTCACAACCAACTACAAGGATGTCAGCTGTCTTTGGCCTTGAAGGTCCTCAATGGACTGGAAGAGGTTAAATACATTTCTACAAATGTAAGGGATCACTACACTAAGCACTGACATAAGGGGGTCCTTCTCCCATTAGTCATCAATGTAAGGGACCACTAAACTGACCACTAATATAAGGGGTCCTTCTCCCATTAGTCACCAAAGAGACCACTATGCTGACCACTGATATAATGGGGGTCCTTCTCCCATTGAATAACAATCCAAGGGATCACTACACTAAGCACTGATAGAAGGGGGTCTTAATCCCATTAGTCACCAATGTAAGGGACCACTACACAGATCAGAGATACAAGGGGGTCCGTCTCCCATTCATCACCAATGTAAGGGATCATAGGCGTGCGCAAGGGGGTGCCAGGTGTGCCTGGGCACACCCTAATTCTAGGGTTGGCAACCCATCAATGGTGATCTACCCACTGATCATGGGCAGGTGACAGGTAAACTGCAATCCTTCCTTGCTGACCCCTAGTACCTGGACAGGAGGTGAAATTTTGTGGAACCAATCCATATTTTCCTCCTGCAGCAGCTGAAAGTAGGCTTCTCCTCCTCTCCCTCTCACCGACATTCAGCTTCCACAAGAGGAAAATGCTAATACCATAACAATATATGCCCCCCCCGTCCCTGTTCTTTCTGCTGCCTGGGTCCCCCTGTGAGCTCCCTTGCTCCCCCACATGCCCCATTGCTTCAGGATGGAGAGCTGGGAAGAGGCTGATAAATATCTCACACACGCATGTGTGTTGAAGCTTTGAGGTGCACACCCTAATGCAATAGGCTGCACACACCTATGTAAGGGATCACTACACTGACCACTGATATAAGGTGGTCCTTCTGTTGATCACCAATGTAAGGGACGACTACATTGATACTGTATAAGGGGATCCTTCTTCCATTGGTCACCAATGTAAGGGACCACTACACTAACTATTAGGAATGAGCTCTGGGCAGCACGGCGATCCCTGGTGTGGTGTGTCTCTCGGACAAACTGCATAACCGATCACGATAAAGAGCCTATGACACAGACTCTTTTACATGTGATCAGCTGTGTCCAATCACGGTTATCAGCATTCCTTTCCTCAAGCTGACAGCACGTGAGGAGAGCAGAGCCCATAAGCTGCTTTCCCCAGTGGGGACTGATAATCAGCAATATATATATAATTATAATATTAATAATAAGCCTGCTGCTTAACAACCAGCTATTCTTCACACAGAATGTGATTTGGTCGATCATTTTTCAACCCGATCCAAATTCTAGTTGTTCCGAAAGTTTGGAATTCGTTAGAAAACGAACAAACAAAACAAATTTTTAAAGATTTTCAACAAAATGTGTTACTATTTATTACTATTTCATTCGGAGATTGGGATACATGCGAGTCTCTGAACAATCAAAAATTTGTTAGAATTTGGACAAAAACAAGTTGCACATGTCTATTAACAAGTCTTCTCAGACTCCTAGCTGTTCCCATGTACTGCAGGGTAACAAGTCCTCTCTGAGGCCGCGTACACACAATGAGACATGTCCGCTCAAACATGTCCGACGGACCGTTTCCAGCGGACATGTCTCATCGGATTTTGGTCCGATGGCGCGTACACACCATCGGACCAAAATCCCCTCGGGCTGAGGACGCAGTGATGTGGCGGTGACATTGACGCCGCCACGTCACCACTCCAGGAAGTAAAATACTTCCACGCATGCGTCAAATCCATTTGACGCATGCGCAGAGATTTCTGTCCGCTGGTTAGTGTACTAACTACTTTTCCGCTGGGAAAACATGTCCGCTAGCCCGTACACACGATCGGATATGTCCGCTGAAACGGTCCATCGGACCAGTTTCAGCAGATATATTCGATCGTGTGTATGCGGCCTGACTCTTAGCTGTTCCCTTCAGTTGCAGGGGAAATTGATCTTTTCAGACTCCTAGCTGTTCCCTTTAGTTGCAGGGTAATGGATCTTCTCAGACTCCTAAATGTTCCAATCAGTTGCAGGGTAATGGATCTTCCCAGACTCCTAGCTGTTCACATCAGTTGTAGGGTAATAGATCTTCTCAGGCGCCTAGCTGTTCCCATCAGTTGCAGGGTAATGGATCTTCCCAGACTCCTAGCTGTTCCCTTCAGTTGCAGGGTAATGGATCTTCTCAGACTCCTAGCTGTTCCCATCAGTTGCAGGGTAATGGATCTTCTCAGACTCCTAACTGTTCCCTTCAGTTGTAGGGTAATGGATCTTCTCAGACTCCTAGCTGTTCCCATCAATTGCAGAGTAATGGATCTTCTCAGACTCCTAGCTGTTCCCATCAGTTGCAGGGTCATGGATCTTCTCAGACTCCTAACTGTTCCCTTCAGTTGTAGGGTAATGGATCTTTTCAGACTCCTAGCTGTTCCCTTCAGTTGTAGGGTAATGGATCTTTTCAGACTCCTAGCTGTTCCCATCAATTGCAGGGTAATGGATCTTCTCAGACTCCTAACTGTTCCCTTCAGTTGTAGGGTAATGGATATTTTCAGACTCCTAGCTGTTCCCATCAATTGCAGGGTAATGGATCTTCTCAGACTCCTAGCTGTTCCCATCAGTTGTGGGGTAATGTATCTTCTCAGACTCCTAGCTGTTCCCATCAGTTGTGGGGTAATGGATCTTCCCAGACTCCTAGCTGTTCCCATCAGTTGTAGGGTAATAGATCTTCTCAGACTCCTAGCTGTTCCCATCAGTTGTGGGGTAATAGATCTTCTCAGACTCCTAGCTGTTCCCATCAGTTGTGGGGTAATGTATCTTCTCAGACTCCTAGCTGTTCCCATCAGTTGTGGGGTAATGGATCTTCCCAGACTCCTAGCTGTTCCCATCAGTTGTAGGGTAATAGATCTTCTCAGGCGCCTAGCTGTTCCCTTCAGTTGCAGGGTAATGGATCTTCTCAGACTCCTAGCTGTTCCCATCAGTTGTAGGGTAATAGATCTTCTCAGGCGCCTAGCTGTTCCCATCAGTTGTAGGGTAATAGATCTTCTCAGGCGCCTAGCTGTTCCCTTCAGTTGCAGGGTAATGGATCTTCTCAGACTCTTAGCTGTTCCCATCAATTGCAGAGTAATGGATCTTCTCAGGCGCCTAGCTGTTCCCTTCAGTTGCAGGGTAATGGATCTTCTCAGACTCTTAGCTGTTCCCATCAATTGCAGAGTAATGGATCTTCTCAGGCTCCTAACTGTTCCCTTCAGTTGTAGGGTAGTGGATCTTCTCAGACTCCTAGCTGTTCCCATCAGTTGTGGGGTAATGGATCTTCTCAGACTCCTAGTTATTCTCATAAATTGTGGGGTAACGAGTCTTCTCAAACTCATTACTGTTCCCATCAATTGCGGGGTAGCGAATCTTCTCAGAGTCCTAGCTGTTCGCATCAGTTGCAGGGTAATGAGTCTTCTCAGACTAGCTGCTCCTAGCAACTGTTGGGTAATTAGCCTGGCCACTGACCTCTCGATGGGTTGGTCCTCTGGGCAGGAGGTGCTCTATTTTAACTTAATCAGCTAGTACCCCTTTGCTTGTGACAGTGTGCATTTCCTACCTTTCTTTGTTTTTTCTTGTTTGTCTCATATCTGTTACTATCTTCATTTTCTTGTTGACCTTTGCATTACTCTTTGTAATTCTCCTTGAAAGTGACCTTGAACTGTTTTTGGACTGCATTTGCTTTCTATCTGCCCTGGACTGTCCCGGGATTCAACAGCGCCTGTCGACTACCTGGCCAGCCTGATCACTACAGGTATCCTTCCTTGTTCCAGTCGATTAGCCCCAAAGCTGTCTGGCTAGTATATATATATATATATATATATATATATATATATATATATATATATATATATATATATATATATATATATAATCTATCACTACCCCCGAAGGAGCTGCTGGTTTAGATTTGGTAGAGGGACAGGGAAAGACTCAGGCTCTTCTGTCTGTGGATCACAGGTATCAATTAGATCCAGACTGGATTTTAGCAACCACCAGATAGGCCTAGTCTCACCAGCCCAGCAGCTGATGCGAAGCTCGACAAAGTCTCTGCCACAGACTTGAAAAGTGTCGTCAGGCCATCTCACGATCTTCTGCCACAAGATCATGTAACCGACTGCACACTCGATATAATTCCAACAAAAGTTACACGACTCACGGTTAGGGTGACCACGTGTCCCGGATTGCCCAAGACAGTCCCGCATTTTGCAGGTATGTCCCGGACACATTCATTCCAGGACAATACAGTGACCCGAAATGAATCTAACGCAGCCAACCCCTGGGCCAATCTGATTCCCCCAAAAAAGTACTTGTCCTGGCTGGGAGAAGCACAATCCCGCCCCCTGCTTGTGATTGGAGAAATCATAAATCGCCTCTTGTGTCCAATCACTGTGCCGTGATTCGTTACAGCACAAGCAGATTTTTGGGAGGGGGGGTGTCCCTGAATCGTAGTTTGGAAATGTGGTCACCCTACTCACGGTGCCAAGAATCTTTCAGCCGGACGGGCAGCACAGTGAGGTAAATCATTTGAATCCCACTGGTTCAGCTCCTTTCCTTGGATAAGGTAGCTTAGGACCATCCCTGGATCAGTAAGCCCCAAAACTCCTGGGCCTACTCTCAGTTGGTAGGCCTTGGGCCAGCCGACCCTGAGGCTACAAAACAGCTCAACACCCCTTTGGTCAGGAGGGCCTTAGGGCGGGATTGGAAGACAAACCCCGCTAAACGGTGTCTGTCCCTTAAGTACCCCTCCCCAGAATGCACAGCGGGTTCACCACGCCCCTTCAGCCTCTTCTGAGAGAGAGATACCCAATACATTAAGCCTGTTGCCTTTCCAACCGTGACCTGCGACAGTGACACCCACCATCAGGGGGAAACTTGTGCAACCCAGCTGAACTGAACAGAACCAACAATTTTGAATAATTATCGTGAGCCAAAACTACTGCTCAGGCAACTATAATTTAAAACATAACGGCCACTCAATGGGAGCAGGGCGCTATAAACATATATATATGGGCAATGTTTTTAAGGATCTGGAAGGCAACCAAATACATAGTTACAAAGCTACAAAGTTGGTAGGGTTGAATAAAAATACCAGTCAATCGAGTTCAGTGTGTGTGTTTATGTCAATACCATTTTCCATATCCCTGTATATTACCGTATTTATCGGCGTATATCGCGCACTTTTTTGCCCTGAAAATCAGGGCAAAATTGTGGGTGCGCGATATACGTCGATACCCGCGCTAGAATTTTGAATACTGCGCCGACATATACCGAGCGCAGTACACTCGGGTATATTCGGCCAGCCTCGGCTTCTTCCGCGGTCACGTCCTGGACGTACAGGACGTGAGCGCGAAAGTTGCCGAGCCTGCCCGAGTGTACTGCGCTCAGTATATGCTGGCGCAGTATTCAAAACTCGGCGCGGGAAACGAGCGGGGAGGACGCGAGGACGCCGCGAGGACGCCGGACCCGCCGAAGAGGACACCGGACCCGCCGAAGAGGACACCGGACCCGCCGCAGAGGACACCGGACCCGCCGAAGAGGACACCGGACCCGCCGCAGAGGACACCGGACCCGCCGCAGAGGACACCGGACCCGCCGCAGAAGGACACCCGAAGCCGCAGAAGGACGCCAAACCCGACGAGGCCGCCGATGGACGCCGCGCAAGACACCAAAACTGTAAGTACAAAATTTTGTACAGGATTGGGGGGCACTTTGGGGGTGCGCGGTATACGCGGGAGCGCGTTATACCGCGATAAATACGGTACTTTTGCCCATCTAGGATTTTTTTTGAAGCTGACACCACTAACTGTGTAAGGCAGCTCCACATCCTTACTGCTCTAACAGTAAAGAACCCCCTAAAAAGTTTAAGGTTAAAGCACTTCTTCTCCAATTGAATTTAGTGTCCACGTGTCTTCTTAAAGGATCACTCAAGGAAAAAAAATGTTTTGCTGAAATGACTGTTTACAGGGTATAGAGACATAAAAGTTAACTGATTACTTTTAAAAATGATTAAAAATAGATAAAAAATCAATCATATAATGTGCCTTTAGTTTCACTTTAGTTTTTAAACTGGTTTTGTGTTTTGTGGATATTACAGTGGGAGGGAGATGTGGATATTACAGTGGGAGGGAGATGTGGATATTACAGTGGAGGGAGATGTGGATATTACAGTGGGGTGGGGGATATGTGGATATTACAGTGGGAGGGAGATGTGGATATTACAGTGGAGGGAGATGTGGATATTACAGTGGGGGAGATGTGGATATTACAGTGGGGTGGGGGAGATGTGGATATTACAGTGGGAGAGATGTGGATATTACAGTGGGGGAGATGTGGATATTACAGTGGAGGGAGATGTGGATATTACAGT
The DNA here is from genome assembly GCA_029574335.1 of Rana kukunoris. Lineage (NCBI taxonomy): Eukaryota > Metazoa > Chordata > Amphibia > Anura > Ranidae > Rana > Rana kukunoris. The sequence goes on from CM056052.1 coordinate 17,326,620, forward strand.
GGGAGGGAGATGTGGATATTACAGTGGGAGGGAGATGTGGATATTACAGTGGGGTGGGGGAGATGTGGATATTACAGTGGGAGAGATGTAGATATTACAGTGGGGGAGATGTGTAAAAACAGTTTAGTGTGGACAGACAGTAACTCTAAATTAAAGCACCTCATCCCGTGTAGGTAAATTTAAGAGCAAATACTTGGGGAGAGAAGGGTACCTAAGGACCCTGGGACTATGAGGCGGAGCTGATAAAGTGTAACGAAACACTGATAAAATAAAATAAAATTTAATTAGGTTTATACAAAAGTAAGTAGAAAAAAAACATCCATTATGTTGTATATCACATATATCACAGTCTTCGACAGTCTGGGAAAGCTCTTAGTAGTTGTAGTTCAACCCGACATTTTTCGCTCTGTAGAGCTTCTTCAAAGGTTTGGAACTAACTACACTGTGTTAAAACAAGGATATAAAATATGGTTTAAACAAAAGTACAGCAATTGTAGACAAAAAATATTAATTGAGACAAACAGTTGGTGCATGAATCAGGGAAAAATAATCATAGATTCAATATTTAACAATTTCCTAATTAAATTATGCTTAAGCAGGGGAGCAGGGGGGGGGGATGGGTGAAGGGTTAGGATAAAAATGGGGGGGGGGTTTAGCAAAGAGGGGGGAGAGAGGAAAAGGGGGGGGCGGGAGAGGGAGGGGAAGAGCAGGGGGCAGGGGAGGGGAGAAAAGAGAGGGAAGGGGGGAGATGTGTACATTACAGTGGGGGGGGACATGTGGATATTACAGTGGGGGGACATGTGGACATTACAGTGGGGGAGATGTGGATATTACAGTGGACGGAGATGTGGATATTACAGTGGAGGGAGATGTGGATATTACATTGGAGGGAGATGTGGATATTACAGTGGGAGGGAGATGTGGATATTACAGTGGGAGGGAGATGTGGATATTACAGTGGGGGAGATGATGATATTACAGTATGGGGTGAGATGTGGATATTACAGTATGGGGTAGAGATGTGGACATTACAATATGGGGGAGATGTGGATATTACAGTGGAGGGAGATGTGGACATTACAGTATGGGGTGAGATGTGGACATTACAGTGGGGGAGATGTGGATATTACAGTGGGGGAGATGTGGACATTACAGTATGGGGTGAGATGTGGACATTACAGTGGGGGAGATGTGGATATTACAGTGGGGGAGATGATGATATTACAGTATGGGGTGAGATGTGGATATTACAATATGGGGGAGATGTGGACATTACAATATGGGGGAGATGTGGATATTACAGTATGGGGGAGATGACGACATTACAGTTATATTTAATCAAAATTAGTCAATTAAAACGATAAAAAAAAAAGATTAATCGAACACGAACATTTTAATCAGTAACAGCCCTACAATATTCCACTTAACTTTCCTCCATCTCACCATGACCCTTTGGGCACAAAGATACCTGCAAAGACTTACAAGACATTCCCTGTTCATGAACAGATAGAATGTGCAGTCTATGAGGATTGGGTAAGTCCTGAAAGGATTTTCTTTGTGCCCCTTCCTTTACCTGTGTGTCGGAGATGCCTGGCCGATGGCTGAATGGGATGGGTAGGAATGTGTCATTGGGGATGCCTATGGCCACTGATTGTCTGATAGGGATTAGCTTAACCCTATTGAACTGAGTCTGTCAAATAAAAAATGCCAAAATGTATAATTCCTTTAAATAACATGCCTGGGGGGGTGTCTTAATCTTAGTCTGTGAAGGAGCATCTGATGTACATAAAGTGCTGCAGCAGTGCTGACATTTGCAAAAGAAAAGGAGATTTAACATTTCCAGAAAATGAAATTTCATTGCTGGCTTCTTAAAAAAAACAAAAAAAAAACAACATCACCCAGAATCCTCTAATGTCCTTATTAGAAAGACTGTCCCCCTTACAGATCATTTATGTCAGTTGTTACGGAGAGACAGAATTGTTTATTTTTCAAGGAACCCCTAGAAACCTTTGGAGGAACCCTAGATGAGAAAGGCTGGACTACGCAGATTTCTATCACCCTTGGTCAGGGCCGTCTTAATAGCATCTTGGGCCCCTGGGCAAAGTAATGCTCTGGGGCCCCTACAATGATGACAGTGCAGGTAAACAGACATCAAGTAGGTAGAAGGCAGACTGCCTCCCCTGTGTATCTATCACTCTCAGTGCCATCATGGGGGCCCCCAATTTCGTGGGCAGCGTGGGCTCAAGTACCAGCTGCTTTGGGCAAAGTGCAGGGGACCCCATGCAGCTGGGGCCCCTTGGCAGTGCCCAGGTGTGCCCTCTCATTAAGACAGCCCTGCCCTTGGTGGAGATGACCCATTTATAAAGGATATACAGTACATACACACACAGCACAAAGCCGTGTTCACACTACGAGACCTTTCTCGGCCTGCACTTCCTCTGAGCTCCACAAGGTGGTGATCTCACTTCTACCCAGACAAGACGTCTCTATGGAAGACAGGAAGTGATGTCAGGTACAGACAGGAAGTCCCGGGTGAGAGTTGAGTCGGGAGGAAGTAGAGAGAAGACATTGGCAGCAGAAGAGGTAATAAGATCTTATTTTCTATTTACACCCAGTAACCCCGTCATGTCCGTCCTCTTCCTCCATAGTCACTGTGATGTCTTTTATCTCCAGCAGATGATGATACACACATATATAGTGTGGAAACCTAGATTAACCCCTTCAGGGTCAGAACAATTCCCCACTTATGGGGCCAGAACATTCTCTTCTTTTTGGAGATAAGTTATAGTAAAATGTTCCTCTAAACAAATAACACTGACAATAAATAGACAAGACAATGACCATCCTGACCATACATGGCCTACAAAGGGCAATTATTACGCTACACAGGCAGACAATGGACAATCATTGCAATATGTCATACCTCCCAACCGTCCCGGATTTCGCGGGAATGTCCCGCCATTCGCGGTAAATCCCACGGTCCCGTGATCAGGGCTAGAGTCCCGCTACAACAACACATGGCATACTTTTGCTGATAGGTGTCCCTCATTCCCATCTCAAAAAGTTGGGAGGTATGCAATATGCAGCCAACACAATGATGGAGTGCAGGGGCCTGGTGTATGGAGCATAGAGCCCCTTACATTCCTGGTCAGGAGGAAGAAAACATCCCCCAGCCTTCTATGAAGAAAATGTTCCATCTTTGGTGTCAGAGGAAGGAAAAAAACTTTAGGTTCCGAGGCACGTAGAGAAGCTAAGGGGCCCCTTAGGAGGTAGTGGGGTTGAAAGGCTCTTAGAAAGTAGCAAGATAAACAGTTCTGGGGGATTAGTGGGGCTGAAGAATACTGAGGGGGTTGTAGGGCTGATGGACTCTGGGTCCTAAGGGAAGAGGAGGCTGTAGGGCTCAGCGGGAATCCAAGGTAGGGTCCACCTGAGCCCTACAGGGTCTTGGTCTATGATATTCATCCCACCAGAGCTTACTATTCTGGCCTCCTGCCAGGAAAGGAAGGCATCCTACACCCTTTTACCATCTCAATGGTGAAACAACATTTCCAAGAGACCAGGTAGAATGAAGAAGGGTAGTCCTTTAACCCTTAGTGGGAACTTGTACTTGGAGGAGGTCTGTTTGAGCAGCATAGCCTAATAGGTGGCCAGGGATCAGTGCTGTGCATCCTTTGTAGGCAGCCCAATTCCTTCCACGACACAGGCTCTGGAAGTGCCCGGTGCTGTAATTTGAAGTTTCAGAAACACTCTGTACAATGTATTGGATACTACAGGAAACCAAGAGAACAAACCACTCACCCCCTTTTCTGTCCTCCTCCTATTCACACTGGGCTGCCATTGGAGGGAAGAGAACATAATCCTCCCCTTAGCCCTATACTCCACCAACCCCACCCTCCTCGTATCCAATCCAATCCTTTCTCTTACTGCAGCGAGTGAAAGTGACATCAAGCCTGTCAGTCAGCAGGCTGTCAGAGATTGGTGCCTTCCAGCTGAAATTCTCTCAAATAACCTGAGTAGCAGACAAATCCAGTCAAAAGTCAGCAAGTCCCCCTTCCTGGACATCATGATGACCCAACATTGACCTCACAGCACTGTCTCAGAGCAAACAAGTCACAGAAAGGATCACATTTATCATTCCTTCTCTGATGCTCTAAAACAAATTAAAACTAATTCAGAAACAAAACAAATCCAACACAAGAAAGGGACCTAAAAAATTTAGCAAACACTAAACAGTCCAGATTAAATGTGTTCCCAAGTAGGCAGTAGTTCTTAAATGTACAGCAATCCTGCTAATACCCCCCTCACCTCTTCATCCTATTATTGTGAGACTGATACCATCCAAATAATTCTTACTTTCATTTACCAAAGTTACAAGGAGACCTGTATAGATCAAATGATGGTACAAATGAGGATGGAGAAGGACCGGAGTCACATGACTGAGAAGATACTAAACTTCACTCTGGAGATCATCTACCTGCTGACTGGAGAGGTGAGGAGGATTCTGGGAGGTCACATGACATCACTCTTATCTCTAATAATAAAACACAGACCTGACCGGAGAGGTGAGGAGTAAGGATGAGCTCCAGCATGTTCGCATAGTACACGTGCAGAGCCCGACGTCTGCACGGCGCTGCGCTAATCACAGCCAAGGGGACATTTCCCGATCTCTGCAGCCGAGCATGCTCCCTTGCTGTGATTAGCGCAGAGCCGTGCAGACTTCCTGGCGGGCTCTGCATGTGTACTATGCGAACATGCTGGAGCTCAACCTTAGTGAGGAGGATTCTGGGAGGTCACATGACATCACTCTTATCTCTACTAATAAAACACAGACCTGACTGGAGAGGTGAGGAGGATTCTGGGATTCTAACATGACATTTCTATTGGTTTTCCAATACAGAGATTTCCTCCTCTGAAGTCAGGAGATCATATGACCATCACAGTGCCTCTATGTGACTCCCTAAAACCTGAGAGACACAACATGGAGAAGATTCTAGAAGTCACCAAGAAGATGATGGAGCTGCTGACAGGAGAGGTGAGCGGTGCCGGGAATTCTGGGACATTATCCAGTAACAGACAAGGGATGTGTCTGGATGGTGACTGTATCATTGTGTGTGTCAGGTTCCTATAAGGTGTCAGGATGTCACTGTCTATTTCTCCATGGAGGAGTGGGAGTATATAGAAGGACACAAGGATCTCTACAAGGACGTTATGATGGACAATCAGCCGCCCCTCACATCACCGGGTAAGAGGAGACTTTATTGTACAGGAGAGAGCAGTACGGAGGCTCCACCTAAATCCCCCATCATCTGATAAACACATAGAAACAATGTATTCAGTCAGTGTGTGTGTTTCCTACAGATGGATCCAGTAATGGGAACCCACCAGAGAGATGTCCCCGTCCTCTGTATTCCCGGGATTCCACACAGGAAGGTCACACCATCCCCCACCATCATCAGGTAGATGAGGAACAATCACTGATAGAATCATTAGGATCTGTACATTTTCTGTATTGTTACCATTTAAAAAAATGTTTATTACATATTCAGAGTGACTCTAAAGTTGAAGGTAAACATGAGGATGGGGTGATGGAGGAGTCAGAGTCTCTAAAAGCATACAAATATCTGTACCAGGACACCATGGTGGAATCATCCAGCTACAGAAGCCAACCAGAGAGATGTCCCCGTCCTCTGTATTCCTGGGATTCCACACAGGAAGGTCACACCATCCCCCACCATCATCAGGTAGATGAGGAACAATCACTGATAGTATCATTAGGATCTGTACATTATCTGCATTGTTACCATTTTATAAAAATGTTTATTACATATTCAGAGTAACTCTAAAGTTGAGGGTAAAGATAAGGATGGGGTGATGGAGGAGTCTCTAAAAGTACACAAAGATCTGTACCAGGACACCATGGTGGAGTCATCCAGCTACAGAAGCCCACCAGAGAGATGTCCCTGTCCTCTGTATTCCCAGGATTCCACACAGGAAGGTCACACCATCCCTCACCATTACAAGGTTGGTGGGACAGAGCATCTGGAACAAGGACATGTCACGGTGATCTGTGTTTTTTTTTTTATGTGATGTCACAATATTAAAGCTAACATTTTACAGATGATATTTTCTTTCCATTTCCTGGTTTAGGGTAAAGATCTGATAGATATAAAAGTTGAGGTTAAATCAGAAGAAGAGACGTATGTGAGGGATGATCAGCAGTCTATGGAAGAGGATGAAATAATAAGGACAATTATAGACGAGGACATTCCTATAGAGATCATCACAGGTGGGTCATTAACACTAAATACATTCCTCTGTTTGTACTGGTCACTAGTAGGGCGGGTATAGCCATTTAGTGCAGTCTCAGGAGATGGGAGGCAGTGGTGTGGGACCTCTGCAACTTGTCTAATGTAAACATTTAGGCTTCCACTGATTACTGTATCCCAATACAATGAGTCCTGACTCTTACCTTATATCATTTATATTGCATGTCTCATAGTCCTAAACCCTGAACGATATACTCTGTTTTGTACATTTCATAGTCCTGACCACTGCACTATATACTCTGCATTACACATTACATAGTCCTGACCCATGCACTGTATACTTCCTCTTGGGCATTATACAGTCCTAACACCTTCATTATTTACTCTATTGCACACTACATATTCCTGACCCATCAACTATGTACTCTGTGTTTTGCATTACATACTCTTGACCCCTGTACTATATATATATATATATATATATATATATATATATATATATATTGTTATACATTACATAGTTCAGATCAGCCTTTTACCCCAGTTGTCTTCCAGGTCAGCCCTTGAGAAATGGAGCTCCTCCTCACACACAGGAAACACATTGCCATTCATTTCTTTAAAAGGCAGTCCCTCAGGTCCCTGGTCAGTCTTAGTGTTTCCTCCGTCTGGAGGAGACATGTTACCAAAGGACCTGAGGGGCTCCATATCCCAAGGGCTGACCTCAGGGGTTCTGCAGGTGCAGCAGTCATAGCACAAGAGTATGGGCTGGAGTGAGGCCTCTGGGTGGCAGGGGGTCAGTGAACCCCCCTCCCCCATAGCCATTGTACTGGCGTGGAGGAGGATGGGTATGTGGCTGCGGGCAACAGTTTTTAGCAGTGAGCAGGAGGTGTCCCATATTTCAGCTCTCTCTGAGCCCAGGCGCGGAGATAAGTGCCGATATAGCGCCCCCTTGGCTGGCTCAGGCAGGGGAGCTTGTACCCGCGGCCAAAGGCTGTTTGACCCGGAAGACATGGGGCCTCACTTCTGGGGGCACACTACGTCATCGGCGTGTGCCGGGGAAGCTGGTCTGGCCCTCTTAAAGACGTGGAGAGCAGAAATGGCCATTTTTGGTGACATTTTTGGGACGTGGCTGCAGGTGTCAGCAATTCTTCATGGAAGATTCAGGAGGAAGATGAACTCTCATCTGCCCAGGCTCCCATGGACACAGGTAGGCACCAGTTGGTGACCTTTTTTGTCCATATAGGGAATAGCAGACTATTTGGTGTTGGTCCCTAGCAGGCTGGGACACTACAGGGGGTTCAGGTGTCACTGGGTGTGCACGCTGTAATTGCTGAGTACATGCTGATGCCTTTTTTCTCACCACCATGGGCCCCTGTGTTTTATATTTTTGCCAGGCAAAGCCCTCTAAAGACCCAAACCCCTCTCCCAGGAAGTGGTGTGCAAAATGTACTACCAAGATGCCCTTGTGATACACACCAGTATGTCAAGTTTGCATAGACAGACTGTTAAAACAGTCTGATTCAATTTACACAAAGATTTTTGGATCCGTAAGGGATGGCATGGCTACCACCATTTTAGGATCTTAAAAAATGTATTGCAGAGGTAAAACCTCCAACAGCTCCCTTTAGAAGTTTCTCTTCCATTGCCTCGCCAAGATCAGTTGCATCAGGATTGCAGGAAACAGCAAGTGAAAGAGCGGGTAGCAGCACAGTTAGCGTAATAGCCATCAACAGCTCAAATTCAGAGTAGGATTATGGGGAGAAAAAAAGGTGCCCAAGTACAAATTGTCCCTAGAAGATGTAGAGGACTTACTTGGGGCCATATATGAGACTTTGGAAATTGAGGGAAAAAACAGAACTTCCATCAAAACATGACCTGATGTATCAAGGTCTTAGGAAGAAAAAGTCCAAAGTATTCTTGGTCCACCAGGTGATGTCAGACGTCGTGAGGAATGAATGGGCAGACCCAGAAAAGAAGCCCTTCTTTGTGGCTAGTCATAAGAAGCGGTTCCCTTTCAGTGACGATCCACAGGAAGTGTGGTATAATGTGTCAATATCCAAAGTTTAAAAAAAATCTGGCCTTTGAAGCTATGGGGCATCGTAAAGATTGCATGGATAAGAGGGGCGACATTATCTTAAAGGGAGAAACAAGTGTCGCCAGCCTGAAGCCGACACTCGCCACCACTTGTGTGACAAGAAACCTGGAATTTTGGCTCTTCCAACTGCAAGACCATCAAAAAAATGGCACCCCCAGGGAAGAAACTTTGAAGACCCTACCGGTCCTCTCTAAAGCAGTCGGCTGCATAGCAGATGCGTCCGCTGAGTCCATCAAACTGGCAGCAAGATCAGGAGGTCTAGCCATGGCAGCCAGACAGGCTATTTGGATAAAGACCTGGTCAGGGGACCCTGCAACTAAAATTAGACTATGCAACCACCCATTCTACGGAAACTATTTGTTCGGTACAGGTTTGGACGAAATTCTAGAAAGAACAGCAGACCGGAAGAAAACCTTCCCGATCGAAAAGCGTAAACCTCTATAAAAGAGGTTTTTTTGTGGACGAAGAGAGCGTCCACAAAAAGAAAAGAAATACTACCCTAAAAAGAACTGGATGGGTGTCAGGCTAGGAGCAGATAACAGTTCAGGTGTGCTAACTATGTAAACGCTTCAAGAACAAGAGCACATACCATGAGCAGGTCAACTGGGACTTGTAGTACACCACTGCAGATGAATGTGGACGTTTAGCTGGTGCTTGTAGTTCACCGCTTCAGATGGTTGTTGACTGGTGCTTGTAGTTCACCGCTGCAGATGGATGTACTACAGTAGAATCAGGCAAAGCATAGTCTAGGCAAGCTGGGTCATACACCGGTAGATCAGAGTTCAAACGGTACCGAATCAGAAGCAAACAATCGGGGTCATACACGAAACACACAGAGCAGAATGTCAGGCTGATTCAAACAAAGGTAACTCTATCGCGAGTACTGATTGGATGATGATACAGGTGATTTAAAGGTGAGCTGGCCAATCACTGTTGTTCAGGTGAGTTGTGCTGGGTCCTAAAGGGATCCTAGTACTGACAACGGGTCAGAAAACCAAACCCCAAAACAATGACGACAGATCGACAGTAGGAGGAAGGCTGGCTACCTTCTTACCTCAATGGCCAAAGACGACAGACAATATATTCCTTCTAGACATCATCGCGAGGGGCTACTCCCTGAAATTCAATTGTCATCCTCCAGAGAGAATTTTATTAACAACACTTCCCAGGGATCCCGAAAAAGCAAGATCTCTCCTGTTTGTTGCTGGGGGAGATGGTAGACCAGAAAGTCCTTACTCCAGTCGCAGAGGAAGAAAAACAAAAGGGTTTTTACTTTCATGTGTTTATGATCAAAAAACCTTCCGGGAAGATTTGGTTGATATTAAATTTAAAGCCCCTGAACCAAACGATTCAATACAAAAGATTCTGCATGGAAATCATATTTTCAGCCAAAAATATCCTTCAACCGGGAATTTTTATGGCGACCATGGATCTCAGGGATGCCTATCTCGACATTCCAATACGAGAAGAATCCCAGAGATACCTGTGGTTTGGCAGTGGAGATAAAAGGAAAGGAATATAATTTCCAGAGCAGGGCTCGTCACCGAGGAAATTTACCAAAGTCCAAGCAGAAGCCCTGCCCTCTCTGAGATTGAAGATGAAAGTAGTACCGTACCTTGATGACCTACTATTTGCAGCACTGTCAGAAGTACAGCTGGTAAAAGACCTTGCAGACGCTCAACTATGGCTGAAGTCACTAGGCTGGATTTTAAACATTGAAAAATCCAACCTGTGTCACACTCAGAACATCCGGTTTATGGGATTATTGCTCAACTCCATAGAGCAGAAGACATCCCTACCGTAGGAGAAGATCCACGGCCTCGTCAAGCGAGTAAGTTCTGTACAGAACAACCACCCGATATCCATCAGGGAGCTGATGTTGGTTCTGGGTCTGATGACCTCAACGATACCAGCAGTACAATGGGCCAAATATCATCTAAGACCCCTGCAAGTCTTTCTCTTAAATCAACAAGAAGATCTGGATAGGACGCTATTATTCCCAACCCTCTTATAGAGGTCGCTCTTTCCCAAACTCACAGAAGTTGACCACAGGCATAAGCAGTTGGGGATGAGGAGCCCATCTAGCAGGGCAACCTGCTCAGGGGAGATGGTCCCCGGAAGAAGCTCAGGCATCTTTGAATTGGAGGGAGCTTGTGGCAATAGCCAAAGCCATAGAACACTTCCAAGACCAACTAAGAAGTCATCTCACCCTGATCCTATCGGACAATGCCACGGCAGTAGCTTATGTGAACAAACAAAGAACCCCTCGTTTCTTCTCGCTCAACCTGTAAGACTGGCCTCAAGGGATAGACTCGCTACAAAACCCATGGAATTTCAAGATGTGCTACGCCTTCCCTCTGGTACATCTGATTCTTCGGGTGGTGAAGAAATTCCTACAAGAGCAAACAAAGCTCATACTGATAGCACCATGCTGGCCCAAGAGGGCCTGGTTCTCTCAGCTTCTCAGTCTCTCAGCAAAAGAGCCGTAGCTACTTCCTCACAGGGATGATTTGGTGTGTCGGGGACTCCTAACAGGCCTAAGACAAGAAAGCTTCAAATGGGCGCCTGGTTACCGAGGAAGACATCTTGAGATCAAAAGGACTCTCAGATAAAGTGGTGGCAACGCTTCTGAGCGCTAAGAAGCCGAACACCGGGGCCATCTACAGAAAGACCTGGAGAAAATGTAACAGCTGGTGCACTGAAAATAACAGACACTAGATGGATACAGTGACTATTTTTAAGTTCCTACAGCAAGGTGCTGCTGAAGGTGTATCTATCTGTCGGTGTATCTAGAGCGGACACTACAAGAAGATCCATTGGTCTCTCGCTTTTGCAGAGCGTTGGCAAAATACAGACCAAGACACAAAAATGTCCCACGTGGGATCTGAGGGGGATCATCAAATATCCCTTTGAGCCGTTACAAGAAACATCGTTACACCTGGTGACACTGAAAACCGGTTTCCCCGTGGCTATCACAACAGCACGTAGGATGGGGGAAATCCAGGCTCTGTCTGTCAGAGAACCTTTTCTAAAAATCCATGATGATAGAATTGTTCTTATAAACAGATCCAGGATTTACACTAAAAGTGACGTCAACTTTTTATAAATCTCAGGATGTAGTACTACCTTCATTTTGTAATTCACCAACCTGTGCAAAGAGCAAGAACTAAGCCTTCTAGATGTTAGAAGACGTCTCCTTCAGTATCTGGAAGTCACCAACGAGTACAGAGCATCAGACGCTCTATTTGTCCTGTACGCTGGTGTAACGGTATGACCCGTGACAACCATAGACTTTGGAAGGATGGGAGATACTCCTGTTTCAGCGTCACTGATAACTCTTGGGTCTGAGTCCACCCTGTGCCCCTTTGGGCATGGGGTGGCTAGTGAATCATACTTCATGTATTGCAGAAGATGGGACATTACTGACAGTTCATTGCAGGAGATACTGGACATATTACAAGTGGTTTATTTTGTCCTGACTAGGTCAATCGGACAATGACCCTTCAATGCTTAGCTCAGGCTATTGAAATGCTAAGAGGAGCCGACTTGTGAAATACCTTTTTATTGTGTTCTGCAGGTGAATAGCTGTTGTCATAGACGGGACATCTCTGGGAGGTAATTACCTCAACTAAATGTCTTTTACAATGTGATTGAAGTTTATTGTATGTGTGTTGTAGTTAGCACTCTCCTGTCAGGTGTATTGAATTAGCATGTCAATTATGTTAAGGGGAACTTGTCAAGCCAAGCTATCTGGATAATGTTATTATGTTACAATTAGTAATTAGCTCATGTTAATTATAGCCCGGTGACGAAATGTCTGAATATTAATTAGTAATTAGCCCCAGTTTGTGAAGAGGGGGGTGGAGATTTCACTGTCCCTTTGATTACTGTCACATGCTTGTAACTGCATAAAAAGCTGAGAAGATACCATTAAAGTCTCGTGATTCTGGGGAATGGATCGTGTATGCAGGATTGTCGGAGTGTGTCGGATAAGCTTGTCATGGGTGGATGGAAGGCCGTAAACGGTGGTGACCATTACAGTTGGCAAACAAAAAGGTAAACAAGCGTCCAACAAAACGTTACTCATATGGATCAAGGCAGCTATATTGGAATGCTGCAGAGTTACGAGATGACACCACCAAATGATCTAAGGGCTCATTCAACAAGGGCTTCAGCAGCCTTGTGGGCAGGAAAGACTGGAGCCACTCCGGAGCAAATTTGCAGGGCAGCAACTTAGTCAAGATTCGCGACCTTTGTTCAGCATTACAGGCTGGATCAGGCTTATGGTAGGCAAGTCCTCCAAGCCTTTGTCCCAAGTGGTAGTACTTGGTTATCCTCTCAAGGGCTGACCTGGAAGACGACTGGGGAAAAGCAGTTAGTTCTTACTGGTAACTCTGTTTCCAGTAGTATTCCAGGGCAGCATGTGGGGTTGTGTTGTGTTTTATGTCTTTCAAATTCCGGCCTTCGGTTCTCTTGGATGACTGACAAGGGACCTGAGGGACCGCCTAAGAAATTAATGGCAATGTGTTTCCTGTGTGTGAGGAGGAGCTCCATCTCTCAAGGGCTACCCTGGAAGACTACTGGAAACAGAGTCACCAGTAAGAACTGCTTTTTTCACCCGGGATGTGGTGGAATGGAGTTCTTCCACCTACGGTGCTTGCTTGCTGCTTACTACTCTGTTTTCTGGCTTCTGTTTCTACAAGTGATAGAACACTTCTAGCAGCTGCACTGAACCACTTTATGCCCTGCACATGCCTAAGATTGTATAGGCGGAAGCAGGGGATGCACACAGCCACACTCGTCTGCTTGCAGTAGCCCCTGAAGCCTGTGTCTTCCCAGCAGCCGCACTACCCATTTTACTAATGCAAGCTGAGGCTGCTCTTCAGCAGCTGTTCTCTATCAGTATCTGTCAGAGGGGGATTTTGGGGTGGAAAGAGAGCTTTATACTGGAGTAGGGGGTAATTTGGGGGAGAAAGGGGGAGTCATTTTTTATTTAAAGTTGCCAGTAAGATATGCACCCCTAAAACCTGCACGTTGTACCTAGTACAATCCTGCACTCTGTATGTAGCACACTCCTGACCCCTGTACTCTGTATGTAGAGGACTACTGACCCCTGCACTCTGTACATAGCACACTTCACAACACTGCACGCTTTGCATAGCGCACTCCAGAATTCTGCACTCTGTACATAGCTCACTCGTGAATGCTGTACTTAGCACATAGTGCACTGCTGAACCCTGCACTCTGTATGTGTCACACTCCTGAGCTCTGCACTCTGTAGCACCCTATTGATCTCTATCCTCTATGTAGAGCACTCCAGAACCCTGCACTCTGTATGAAGTACACTCCTGACCTCTATACCTAGCACCCTTTTGATCTCTATCCTGTATATAGAGTACTCCTGAACTCTGCACTCTTGGAGTGGGGGGGGTTTGCAGTTAATTTCTTGCACTTATTCTGTGAGGGGAAAAAAGCCCTGTTTTATGTTTTCAAATTAAATAGGTCCTTTACCATCTACCCGCTGCTATATATAAACATATATTCTCTTTTTTTACACACATTTTCTACAAGCTGGACATTTTAAATTAGATGTTTTATTTATATCTGATCAGTCCAGGCTGCATCTTGGTTGTTCTCCTCCCATCCTCACTCCCTGACCTCTGGTGGGGCTCAGCCTCGCTGTTATTTATGACTAAATCATGGACTAAATAATGAAGTGCAGGACTTCTTGTGTTGGGAAGATGGCAATGAGTGATAGAGGGGGTGGGGACACTCGTCCTATAATCCCTTCATTACTGTCACTCCTATAAAAGACGGTTCCCGTTGTTTCCTCACTCTCTGACTAAGGTCCATGAATAAAGAAGTGATCTGGTAGGAGATCAGAGGACCCATTTACTAGTTACCTTGAGTTACCTTGTAAGATCCTTAGAGACAAAGCTGCCTGATGTGAGCGGAGTCCTGGTTTAGGGGAACCAATCTGCTCATGTCTAGTAATTATCTTTTTATTTCTATTTTAGTAGATGGACGGGAGATGAGGAAAACCTCAGAGGATTGTCTCACTTTGTCTCCAGACTGTAAAGTAGAAGATGAGGACATCACACAGTATAGTCCAGGAGAAAACCCAACTACCTCAAATGTCCATCCGGCACCACACAGAGTAGATGGACCATCGTATTCCTCCTATCCTAAGGAACCTCAGACTGTGAGGGACGGTGCCGTCCTTCCAACACATAAGAGGTTTTCATGTACTGAGTGCGGGAAAGGTTTTTCAGAGAAGTGCCATCTTTACAATCATCAGAAATTGCACACAGTTGCAAAGCCATATTCCTGTTCTGAGTGCGGGAGATGTTTTTCATGGAAGTCCAGTCTTTACAGACATCAGGCATCTCACATGAGGGTGAAGCCATATTACTGTCCTCAGTGCGGGAAATATTTTCAAGAGAAGTCCAATCTTTACAGACATCAGAGATGTCACACGGGGGAGAAGCCATTTTCCTGTTCTGAGTGCGGGAAACGTTTTTTACAAAAATCTGATCTTGTCACACATCAGAGATCTCACACTGGGGAGAAGCCGTTTTCCTGCCCTGAGTGTGGGAAATGTTTTTCAGGGAAGTCCTGTCTTTACAGACATCAGAGAACGCACACTGGGAAGAAGGCGTTTTCCTGTTCTGAGTGCGGGAAATGTTTTTTAGAAAAATCAGAACTTATCAAGCATCAAAGGACTCACACAGGGGAAAGGCCATTTTCATGTCCTGAGTGTGGGAAATGTTTTGCACAGATGTTCAACCTTTACAGACATCAGAAATCTCACACGGGGAAGAAGCCACTTTCCTGTCCTGAGTGAGTAAATTGTTCCTCAGTGAAGTCCTGTCTTCCTGTACATCAGGGATCCCACACAACCCTCGGGGTGTATTAGTGCCTTGAGTGCGGGAAATGTCTTCTATATGAATGTTGCTGGACATCACAGCTCTCATGTGGGGAAGAAGCACACCCTGATATACACCTCAGATATACTCCATGGCTGATTTTCATCATATAGGAAATGGTTCATGGGGCAGCCCAGTGGCTAAGTGAATAGCACTTCCGTCTAGTGACACTGGGGTTGTCAGTTCGAACCCCAATCACAACACTGCCTGCCTGGAGTTTGCATGTTCTCCCTGTGCCTGCGTGGTTTTCCTCCGGGTACTCCGGTTTCCTCCCATACCTCCATGCTGGCAGGTTAACTGGATCCTGTCTAAATTGGCCCTAGTATGTGTGGGTATGAATGTGAGTTAGGGATATTAGAGTGTAATCTCCTTGAGGGCAGGAACTGATGTGAATGTACAATGTATATATGAAGCCCTTCGTAAATTGACAGCTCTATAGAAGTACTTGTAATAAATAATAATAAGGAGATCAGATTTCCCCAAAGACATGGATGAAGTGTTGTACCGTGTTGGCCAGTGATAGCAGTAGAATTTTTTTTAAATGGAGTCATTACCTTTTGTTGGTAGAGTAAATTTTGTGATGTGATCAAACACTTGAGCTCTAAAAAAATGAATAAAGATATTGTAACAAGAATTTGCTGAGCCATAACAAATGTTGGTTGTATTTTATTTCATACATTTTCATTTCCTATGATCATTAGCTCCATCTAATGACCATAATGCAGTATCAAAAAATTCTTTACGATTGAGGCTTTTCAGGAAAAATACCACGTTATGGCCACTAGATGGAGTTGATGATCATAGGAAATCACTGCGTTAATTAAATTATGGGCAGAATTTTTGACAGCTGGATGATTGTCACACTTATCCAACATTTTTTTTTTTTCTGAATAGTTTATTTTTTCAGGCATGGTTTCATACTAATAAACGAGAACCTACACCTGCACTTATGAGTACAGTGGACTTTGAAAAACATCAGTTGATAAAAAAATTCAGCTGAAGCTAACATTAAGGCCGGATTCACACCTATGCGAATTGGTTGCGGCTTAAACCGCATCTAATACGCAGAACATTTCTAAATACATTGTTTTCAATGAGGCTGGTTCACATATGTGCGATGCATTCGCACTGCGCATTGCAGAAAAAACGTGTGCAGATTTTATGCCTTGCGGTGCGGCTCAGGTGCGAATTCAGGCCCATTATCTTCTATGGGTACGCAGCTGATTCGCAGATGTGTTCAGTTCTCTTCAGGAATTTCTCTCATTCAGCTCAATACACTTCTCCCCCACTCTGCTCTCACCCGTAACTTCTCCCAGGTCTCCAAATTCGCAGCTAAAACACAATGGATCTGCTGAACACTTCTCTTATCTTCCTGCAGAGATAAGAGAGCTGAAATTTGCACCGCACAAGTGTGATTCCGGCCTCAGTCATTACATCAGGATAAATGCACCGCTGAACAATATGGTTCTGATTTCCGTTGCTGGACACCTGACTCAGGGTGGAATGACCCAGCTCTAATAAGCCAGTTCAGGTTAGGCTTATCAGACTCCATCAAAGACTCCTTAGTACACTACCCTGAACCAAAGTCATTGAAAAAAACCATGCCAGTAGCCATCCTTATAGACAGGCGTTTACGGGAAATGCCTATTGTGAGGTTTGTTTGTTTGTTTGTTCCCAGTATGCTGCCCACTTTTTCTTCATTTCCTGGGCCCTCTCAACCTCTCCAGGAGGATGAGCCCATGCAAATTGCCTCTACCCATTTATGCCCTGGGGAAAAGGCTAGAAGAAGATCTCAGGGACTCTGCTTATACTGTGGCAGCCACGGCCACTGTCCTAATAAGCTGAGAAACGCCAAGAGTCTAGTGCGGGTGCGGTCTGACTCGATAGACTATACTGTGTCAGTTTTCTTCGGAGATAAACTATTTGTTCCTGCACAACTTAGTTCTGCCAAGTTTTCTCACTGCCTCTCATGCCGTGTACACACAATCGTTTTTCGGCATTTAAAAAAACAACGTTTTTCAGCCTCTAGAAAAAAATGCTCTAGCAAAGCGCGGTGACGTACAACACGTATGACGGCACTATAAAGGGGAAGTTCCATTCGGATGGCGCCACCCTTTGGGCTGCTTTAGCTGATTTTGTGTTAGTAATAGATGATTTGCGCTTTTCTGTCTGTTACAGTGTGATGAATGTGCTTACTCCATTACGAACGCTAGTTTTACCAGAACGAGCGCTCCCGTCTCATAACTTGCTTCTGAGCATGCGCAGGTTTTTCACGTAATTTTAGCCCACACACGATAATTTTTTACAACCCGAAAAACGACATTGAATTTTTTTTTGTTGTTCTTCAGAACCCGAAAAATGCTCTGATAACCCACACACGATAGTTTTAAATTACATTTTTTTTTTAAAGTTGTTTTTTTACAAACTGAAAAATGATTGTGTGTACGCGGCATCAGCTTTCATAGATTCTGGTGTTGCTAGCAATTTCAACAATAGGAACCTAGCACACTGTCTACAGATATTGCTGACTAAGGTGCACAGACCCATCTCAGTCTAACCTGTTGATAACTCTCCCTTGTCCATGGGCCTGGTCACCTTGTGCACTGTACCTATCACCCTGACCATTGGGGAGTTTCATAGGGAGACAATTGGCTTCTGCTTGATCTCATCTCCCCACTATCCCCATATTCTATGTTATCCCTGGCTTAAACTTCACAACCCGCACATAGACTGGGCTACAGAGGAGATTAGGTCCTGGTCCCAGACATACATCCATAATTGCATTAAAACTGCTGACCAGTTGCCCATTTGACCAGTTGGTGGAAATTCCGACAGCAAACGTCCGATGGAGCATACACACGGACGGAATTTCCGATCAAAAGCTCACATCGGACTTTTGTTGGTGGAATTTCCGACCGTGTGTACGCGGCATAAGTCCTTTAGAAGCCAAGCTCCCTGTATTACCCCTACCTTTGTCTGTCGCTAAACTCCCTTGGACGCACAGCCAGACTACAGTCGCTACACATGGAGATGCGGCTCAGACAGTGAGGCCCAGTTGGCCACTGCATCAGTTTTGCCAGTCCAGCCCATGCCCTTTGAGATTCCTGCTTTTTCTTATTCAGGGCATTCTGTAACCTAGCCTCACTCTACTACATGGATTCTGCCCGGTCTAAGATTTTCTAAGGTTTAATCCATCCATTAGATAAACTGCCTTATTCGGGGATGTGGGGCTTTTAACCTTTTTTTCATGGCTCTCTGCATTCTGCTCGTCTTTCAGCTATCCGGCTTGACTCCTGTGACAAGCCCCCTGCTAATCAACCTGATCTTGCAAATCCACGGACCTCTGCCCAGTCTGTTGGTCCTGTGCTGGATGTCCAGCTGGTCTTTGAGGGTCCTGGGGCTCCTCCTCGGGGGGGATGTTAGGATCACTTAAGTGCTCCTTCTCCTGATTCCAGCATCCGGGTTTTGGCTATTGCATTCTACCTGTCTGTGTCCACCTGCAAGGTGATTGATATGGTCAGTCACCTGTTATAAGCAAGCCAAATGCTCTGTCCCTTGCTTGTTATAGACACAGTGACACCTGCGTGGTTTCTGATCGAGCCCCCCATTGTCTACCCTGTTTTGCAAGTTTGGATTTCCCTGTGTATGACCTGGATCGGATAGTGGACTCCGACCCAGGTCACTCCCTGAACTCAGCATGCCTTTTACCTGGACTGTCTGTCATAGAACAATGCTATCTGTCTGCTTACCGCAAGAATGCTGTTTGTTTGCTTAGTTCACATCTGCACTGGCATGGTGGCCAGGCACTAAAGCATTGTGTATAAATTCTGGGGGCAAGCAATTACAGAGGCTGAAGGAACCCCTAGAAACCTTTTCTATCCCCCTTAGTGGGAGTGGAGATGACACTAATATATATATATATATATATATATATATATATATATATATATACACGCACACACAAGAGCTCTTTCACACAGGATGGATCCACCTCGTGAACCTCCGCTTGCTCAGCGGGGATCGCTCCGTTGATCACTGCTGAGCCGCCGGATGACAGGGACCGCCCTGTCAGATCTCCACTCTCACCTATGTGGGGATTGGATGAACACATGTTTTCCTCCGTCTGCAGAATTGGAGGATTGTGGAACCGGGCGAGTTCGGGTGTCAGTGGGTGTTTATCTGCTGACACCCGCAATCTCATAGGGACCAATGTCCCTTTTTGTCCGTACACGGATGGATGAAAAAGCAAATGTTAAACAATTTTATACGCATATTTCCCTCAAATTATATATAAAATTAGTGGTGTAGCGTGGGTTGTCAGCGCCCGGCCAAGGCAAGAGATTTGCAACCACCACCACCGGACTTTTAGCACTCCCTGATTCCCTTCCATACAGTAGTACTGACCTACCTGACCACTGCACTAATCTACCTGATTCCTGCACTGACCACTACACTGACCTACCTGATTCCCACACTGACCTACCTGATTCCTACACTGACCACTACACTGACCTACCTGATTCCTACACTGACCTGCCTTATCCCTACACTGACCTACCTTATCCCTACACTGACCTACCCGGATTCCTACACTGACCACTACACTAACCTACCTGATTCCTACACTGACCTACCCTGATTCCTACGCTGACCAATACATTAACCCACCTGATCCCTACACTGACCACTACACTGAACTTCCTGATTCCTATACTGACCTACCTCATTTCTATACTGACCACTACACTACGATTGGTTTTGCTCACCTCTCCATGGCCTCCATGATAATTCATCGGAGCAGGTCTCTCCCCAGCACCATGTGCTGTTCCCAAAACCCAGCCACTCCTCAGTATCCCCTGATACCAATGCCAAGAACTTCTCCAATAGCTGCTGTACTGTTCTCACACACACACACAGGCCGCCCGCACCAGAGGGATCATGGGGGATAGGCTGGAACACAGATGTTCTTGGGCAGGCAACACAGCACACTTGGGAGGCATACTAATGATCCCCCCCCCCCCCCCCAAATGTTGCACCGGGGCAAGAGTACCAGATGCCCCCATGCCACTGCAATCCAGGGATCAATCTGGGGACTGTCCCTGGAAACTGGGGATGTCTGGTCACCCTACCCTAAGGCCATATTCATAGTATTAGATGCTTCTCCAGGGCTACAGTTCCTCTGATCTCCACAAGGTGGTGATTTCACCTCTACCAAGAATAGATGTCTCTATGGAATACAGACAGGAAGTGATGTCAGGTACAGACAGAAAGTTCCAGGTGAGAGGTGAGTCGGGAGGAAGTAGAGAGAAGACATTGCTGGAAGTGGCAGCAGAGGAGGTAATAAGATCTTATTTTCTATTTACACCCAGTAACCCCGTCATGTCCGTCCTCTTCCTCCATAGTCACTGTGATGTCTTTTATCTCCAGCAGATGATGATACACACATATATAGAGTGGAAACCTAGATTAACCCTTCAGGGGCAGAACATTTCCCCACTTACTGGGCCGAAACATTCTCTTCATTTTGGAGACGTCTCACATTAGCGGTCTCTTGTAAGGAGAGATGAGATTCTGAATTGGGCTGTACCAAAATTTGCACTTCCACACCTTGTTGAGCGGGGGGGTTCCCGTGGATCGGAGTTGTTGAGTGGGGGGTTCCGCGGATCGGAGTTGTTGAGGGGGGGGGGGGGGTTTCGCAGATTAAAGTTGTTGAACGGGGGGTTTGCCAGATCAAAGTTGTTGAGTGGGGGGGGGGGGGGTGCCGCGGGACTCCAGCCCTAATCGCGGGACCGCGAAATCCGGGACGGTTAAGAGGTATGCATATACCCGGGCTCCACTGCCTCTCCTGCAGGCCTGGGACCAGCATGGCGGAAGGAGTGGGGGAGGGGGGGGATCAGTTTTCCAATCTCTCCTCTGGTGAACGAATTCAGAAGAGACGAACATTTCATCCCTTCCAGGCTCAGAGCTGTCATTTCCCGAGCTGTACTTCATCAGATTCACTGGGGTCTATAAGTTATGTTAAGAGTCTAAAAGACCCCATTTGAAGAGGACCTGTAATTTCTATAAGGTTAGGTACCTGTATAAATAAAAGCTTTAAAATAATTAACATAACACAAAATAAATAAAAACACACAAAAAAAAACACTTTTAACCCGTACATGCACGTAGGGTTATGTGCATGTACGCCACACCATACAATTCCAATAAATGTGGAAAATTTCAAGGGGTGTGAATATTATTTCATGGCACTGTATATTATTATTATGTAGGATTTACTGTATATAGTGCCAACAGTTTATGCAGCGCTTTACAATGTAGAGGGGGACAGTACAATTATAATACAGAAGGAATAGGAGGGCCCTGCTCATGGAGCTTCCAATCTATAGGGAGCGGGTTATAGCTGCACGATTTATCGCAAAAAGATCGCAATCTCGAATTCACAACTCCGCCCCCCCCCCCCCCCTCAAAGGCTGTATGACCCGGAATTTTGGGGTGCGGCCATAGGAAAGTCCCCGGCTTTGGCCTAGCTCCGGAGCGGCGGCCATCTTGGTACACTTGGCAGGGGCTATCTCGTTAGGAAGTGATGTTTCGTCACCACCATCTTGCTCCACTCCACACTCCTGTACAAAAGGGGGCAAGCGGACATCTTGTTACACCCAATGGAGTTAGTTTCATATTTCACAGTTATTTTCAACACAAAATGGAGCTTATGTGCTTAAATACAGTATATGTAAATCTGACAGACTGTTTACATGTTAAATTTTAAAAGCTGCAGCAAACCTCACATGCTTGCTATTTGCTAATGTGACAGAACACCTCACAATAACTCCCTAGGACACACCTAACCCCTTCATCACCCCCTAGTGTTGAACCCCTTCTCTGCCAGTGTCATTTACATAGTAATCAATGCATTTATATAGCACGAATCGCTGTATAAATGACAATGGTCCCAAGATAGTGTCCTATGTGTCCACCACAATATCGCAGTCATGATTAAAAATGCAGATCGCCACCATTACTAGTAAAAAAAAAAAAAAAATAGAAATCCCATAAACCTATCCCATATTTTGCACTTTAAAAGACCCCAAACGCTAGGAAGGAAGTCAGAGCACTGACCCCCTCGCTAACGAGAGTACCCGTCACTCCTGCCCTTCTTCTGATGTGTGGCTTCTATTTCTTCCACACCAGTACTTGGTTATCCATAGCAACTGCACCAACTCCTCTGCTGAGTGAACCTGCTGTGGTGGGCCTGCTCTTCACTACTGTTTGTACTTATCAGGTCCTGTTGATTTGGATACACCATTTACCTTCATACGCTTCTTAAAGTAACTTCAGGTGGGGCATAGAACGGTTAGTAAGCTTTTACTGGAAGTGCAACAGGTCAGTACAGCAGCAGTAGACAAATGGAACAGTCCTTCCCCAGCTAACTATCATGGCTGCTCAGATCATACCTTAGCAGGTACAGTAGGAGTCCTTTTAGTCCATTAGATGCAGTGTCCTAGTTCCAGGCAGTAAATCCCAAGGAGGGACCTGAAGGCAGGGGTCACAGATGACATCTTGCAACAGCCATTCCCTCCAGCCCCATGGGGTGAGGCGACTCTGAGCTCTCCCCTTGTTATTATGGACCAACAGCAATGGCCAGAGCCACGAACACCTAGGAAAGGGAAAGAATCACCTTAACCCCGTCCTAGCTCTGGGCAGCCTGTAACTCACAAAATAAACAACTCATATAAATAACAATGCAGTTAAAGCAGGAAAGGGCTTAAATATTCACAGGCACTACGTAAGAAACTGCTTACTTACTGCCCTACTACCCTTTACACTGTAGTTGTCTACTCTGTGGACCTCTGCACTGATGACCCCTATACACTGTGTTACTGACCCCTGTACAATGCTCTACTATCATCTGTCCTATTGTTCTCTACCCCGCTGACTTTTGCCCTGCTGACCCCTCTACGTACTACTGACCTCTGTACACTGACCTACATCCTGCTGACCTCTGTACACTGCCCCTTATCCTACTGACCTCTGTACACTGCCCCTTATCCTTCTGACCTCTGTACACTGCCCCTTATCCTACTGACCTCTGTACACTAGCCCTACATCCTACTGACCTCAATATACTGCCCTAGATCCTGCTGACTCCTGTACACTTCCCCACATCCTACTCACCTCTGTACAGTGCCCTACATCCTACTGACCTTTGCACACTGCCCTAAATCCTACTGACCTTTGCACACTGCCCTACACCCTACTGACCTCTGTACGCTGCCCTTTATTCTACTGATCCCTGTACACTGCCCTACATCCTACTGACCTTTGTACATTGCCTCACATCCTACTGACCTCTGTACACTGCTTTACATCCTACTGACCTCTGTACACTGCTCTACATCCTACTGACCTCAGTACACTGCTCTACATCCTACTGACCTCTGTACACTGCTCTACATCCTACTGACCTCTGTACACTGCTCTACATCCTACTGACCTCTGTACACTGCTCTACATCCTACTGACCTCTGTACACTGCTCTACATCCTACTGACCTCTGTACACTGCTCTACATCCTACTGACCTCTGTACACTGCTCTACATCCTACTGACCTCTGTACACTGCTCTACATCCTACTGACCTCTGTACACTGCTCTACATGCTACTGACCTGTGTACACTTTCCTACATATTACTTACACTGGACAGAACTCAACCCAGGTAAAACTCGGAGCAGACAGCCAGGGCTGAAACTAGTCAAGCAAGTCAGCCTGTAGTATCTGTTGTTCTGCCTTCATGCTACATTTCTGCGTAAGACTTAAGGTGACAAATTACTCTCCAGACATGAACAATATTGTGAATGGAAGTTAACGCCAAGTGTCCCACAGAAGCTAACTGTTAAGGCAGGCTATTTATACAAAAGTGACCTGGGGAATGCCCAGGGAATAACCAAGCCTACTTACCAACCAGCTTGCAAAACAACCAATTAACCTGTCTAACAGTATGCGTTAAAAACAGGGGTTTTGTCCGCACACATTTGCAAACGCATGCGTGAGCCACAGAGCCGCGCCAAGGCACCCCTCAATCTGTGGTCCTAACACTAAACAATGAGCGTCCCCACAATGGAGGCACATGTATTTTAATGGATAGAAAGGGGCAGGTGGACTGAAGGGGAGCCACCCCTTCTTAGAGGTACAGGAGCACACCAAGCACCCAGCATGTAGCTCAATGGCTGCAAAGGTGTTGGTGCATTGCTGGACCAATATAAACACCACAGGTGAAGCATAAACCTGTCCACCACCCCCATCTATAGCTGGCTAAATGCTATTTATACAGTATTTTTACAGCGACATTCGTTTTTTTTTTGTTTTTTTTTACGTTTTCCCTATGCCATCCTTACATTTTTATTAGGGTCTTGCTACTTAGTTTTTTTTTTTTTCTTTTTAAAGGGCACTGCACCCCGATGATCTTTGACTTCTTCCATGTTGTTCAGGTACATTTCCACCTCTCAAAGGTTGCCTATCCTACAGAGAAACCAGCATAGAGCACATGACCAAATCAATGAGGATGGAGGAGGACCGGAGTCACATGACTGAGAGGATACTAAACTTCACCCTGGAGATCATCTACCTGTTGACCGGAGAGGTGAGGAGGATTCTGGGAGGTCACATGACATCACTCTTATCTCTATTAATAAAAATCAGGCCTGACTGGAGAGGTGAGTAGTATTCTGGGATTAAAACATTATATTTGTATTTTTTCTTTAATACAGAGTTTTATTCTTCTGAAGTCTGCCGATCATATGACCATCACAGTGCCTCCACCTTGCCCCCTGACATCTGAGAGAAACAGCAAAAAGAAGATTCTAGAAGTCACCAAGAAGATGATGGAGCTGCTGACAGGAGAGGTGAGCGGTGCCGGGAATTCTGGGACATTATCCAGTAACAGACAAGGGATGTGTCTGGATGGTGACTGTATCATTGTGTGTGTCAGGTTCCTATAAGGTGTCAGGATGTCACTGTCTATTTCTCCATGGAGGAGTGGGAGTATTTAGAAGGACACAAGGATCTCTACAAGGACGTCATGATGGACAATCAGCCGCCCCTCACATCACCGGGTAAGAGGAGACTTTATTGTAAAGGAGAGAGCAGTACGGAGGCTCCACCTAGATCCCCCATCATCTGATAAACACATAGAAACAATGTATTCAGTCAGTGTGTGTGTGTTTCCTACAGATGGATCCAGTAATGGGAACCCACCAGAGAGATGTCCCCGTCCTCTGTATTCCCGGGATTCAACACAGGAAGATCACAACTATGCACGGTGTGATCAGGTAGATGAGGAACAATTATTGGTATTCATGATTATTACACAGGATGTTTGTAACAATGAATGTTTTATTTTTTATATATATATTCAGGGTGGAAGAGATAGAAAGAGATGTCCCCGTCCTCTGTATTCCCGGGATTGCACACAGGAAGGTCACACCATCCCCCACCATCATCAGGTCGGTGGAGTTGAGGGTCAGGAACATAAAGTGATTGAACACTCTGACATGTGGAGACGATGTGTGGACTCTACAATATAATATTTTCTATGTGATCTCACATCATAAATACTTCTATGTTACAGATGTTATTTTCTGCCATTCTGTTGGTTTAGGGTGAAGATCTGATGAACATGAAAGTTGAGGGTGAAGAAGAAGAGACGTATGTGAGGGATGATCAGCAACATAAGGAGGAGGCTGGAATGATGAGGACATTCAAAGAGGAGGACACTCCTACAGAGATCAGCACAGGTGAGCCATCATATATTCTTCTGTTATCTCTGCTCTGTTACTGCACACTGATTGTTTCAGTGAAGGCACACTAATATAGGAGGTGTTTTAGACCCCTTTCACACTGGGGTGGTGGGTGCGTCTGCGGTAAAGCGCTGCTATTTTTAGCAGCGATTTACCGTCAACTTCTGCGTGCTTTTCGGCCATTAACGGGCCGCTTTTATCCCTGCTTGTGGCCGAGAAAGGGTTAAAACCACTGCAAAGCGGCTCTACAGCGGCGGTATAGCCGCGGTGCCCATTGATTTCAATGTGGAGGAGCGGTATACACACCGCTCCAAAGATGCTGCTAGCGGGACTTTTTTTAGCATCCTGCCAGAGCACTGCACCGATCCAGTGTGAAAGCCCTCAAGGCATTCACACTGAAGAGACAGCAGCGGCTGTTTCAGGGCGCTATTTTTAGCATTATAGCGCCTTCAAAGCACCCCAGTGTGAAAGGGATCTAAGGCACTTTCAAGCAGAAAAAAGTGCATGAAAAGCTCACGAAAATCTACTTCCATTAAAATCAATGAATGCTTTCATACTGGGGCAGTGCACTGGCAGGGCGGTGAAAAAACACCCCTCTCCAATGAAATTAATGGAAAGCTCTTCAAAAGCACCTGAAAAGCTCTTAAAAAGCGCTCAGTGTTTTACTGGCAGTTTAGAAGTGCCTCAGTGTGAAAGGGACTTTACTGGCCAGATCACCAGGTAAGAACAGGGGGGAAAAAACCCTAAGACCCCTTTCACACTGAGGTGCTATAACGCTAAAAATAGCACCTGCAAAGCACCCTGAAATAGCGGAGGGTTTTCACACTGGAGCGGTGCGCTGGCAGGATGCTAAAAAAAGTCCTTCTGGCTGCATCTTTGGAGCTGTGTATATATACCGTTCCACGCTTTAACGACGTGAAAAATCCACGCATGCTCAGAAGCAAGTTATGAGACGGGAACACTCGTTCTGGTAAAACTACCGTTCATAATGGAGTAAGCACATTCATCACGCTGTAACAGACAGAAAAGTGCAAATCGTCTTTTACTAACACAAAATCAGCTAAAGCAGCCCAAAGGGTGGCGCCATCCGCATGGAACTTCCCCTTTATAGTGCCGTTGTACGTGTTGTACGTCACCGCGCTTTGCTAGAGCATTTTTTTTTTTCACGATCGTGTGTAGGCAAAGCTGTTTTAATGATCAAGTTGAAAAAACGTTGTTTTCTCTAGAGCCTGAAAAACATTGTTTTTTACAACCCGAAAAACGATCGTGTGTACGCGGCATAAGAGTCTATACTTTGAACTTCTTGTTTAACAAAAACATCCCATAACACATTGTCAAGGCTTGTGGTTGTGTGAAGAGCATGCACCTCCCATTCCCTATTGGTTCCTGCATTACTGACAAGGCTGTGTGAATATAGAAGTGGTCTGGGAGGAGGAACAAAGGTCCTTTTTACTGAAGAAGGAAAAATTCCCAGCTGGTAACTGGGAAATCCCCAGATAACATCTGCCTGATCCAGATAGAATCTTGATTTAGGTGACCTAACCCTCTTGTATCTTTGGTTTCTGTTTTTTATATTTTCCAGGACACGCCATCGAGAAACCCTCAGCGGATTATCTCACTTTATTTCCAGGTTGTAAATTGGAAGATGAGTATATCACAAGAGATTGTGCAGGGAAACAGACAATTGCCTCAACTCTTGATGGTGGACTTTACAGTATAGGTAGACCATCAAATCCTTCTGACTCTAAACAACCTCCTACTGTGATGGATGGTTCTGAAATTCAGGGGAAGGAGAAATATTCCTGTCCTGAATGTGGAGAAAGTTTTAGCTCTGAATTAAGTCTTACTATACATCAGAGATCTCGCACAGGTGGGAAGTTTTACTCCTGTTCTGAGTGTGGGAAATGTTTCCTAGATATATCAGAACTTGTCATACATTGCAGATCTCACACAGACAAGAAGCCAAATTGCTGCTCTGAATGTGGTAAATGTTTTACAACTAAATCAAGCCTCGTTAGTCATCGGAAAACTCACACAGGGGAGAGGCCTTATTCCTGCTCTGAATGTGGGAAATGTTTTGCAAAGAAATCAACTCTTGTTTCACATCAGAGATCTCACACAGGGGAGAAGCCTTATTCCTGCTCTGAATGTGGAAAATGTTTTTCAAATAAATCAAGCCTTGTTGTACATCAGAGATCTCATACGGGGGAGAAGCTCTATTCCTGCCCTGAGTGCAGCAAATGTTTTTTATATAAAAAAGGCCTTGTTATGCATCAGAGATCTCATACGGGGGAGAAGCCGTATTCCTGCCCAGAGTGCAACAAATGTTTTTTATATAAATCAACTCTTGTTATGCATCAGAGATCTCATACGGGGGAGAAGCCGTATTCCTGCCCTCAGTGCAGCAAACATTTTTTTTATAAATCAGCCTATGTTATGCATCAGAAATTGCACACTGGGGATAAGCCACATTCCTGTCCTGAATGCGGGAAAAGTTTTTCAAGGAAATCAGGCCTTGTTATACATCAGAGATTGCACACAGGGGAGAAGCCGTATTGCTGCCCTGAATGTGGGAGGTGTTATACATCGAAATCAATGCTTGCTAAACATCAGAGATCTCACACGGGAAAAAAGCCGTATTCATGTCCTGAGTGCGGAAATTTTTTTTCATACAAATCAGAACTTGTTATACATCAGAGATCTCACACAGGGGAGAAGCCTTGTGCCTGCCCTTTGTGCGGGAAATGTTTTTCACAAAAATCAGTGCTTCGTGTGCATCAGAGATCTCACACGGGGGATAAGCCATATTCTTGCCCTGAGTGCAGGAAATGTTTTTCACTGTCGTCCTCTCTTTGCAAACATCGGAAGATTCACACAGGCCAGAAGCCGCATTCCTGCTCCGAATGCGGGAAATGTTTTTCACAAAAATCAGGCCTTCGTGTGCATCAGAGATCTCACACGGGGCTGAGGCCGTATTCCTGCTCTGTGTGCAAGAAACGTTTTATACAAAACTACGATCTTGTAAGACATCAGAGATTTCACACTGGGGAGAAGGTGAATTGCTGCCCTGAGTGTGAGAAATGTTTTACACGAAGCTCAGACCTTGTAAGACATCAGAGAACTCACACTGGAGAGAAGCCTTATTCCTGCTCTGAGTGCAAGAAATGTTTTTCAGAAAAACCAGACCTGGTTAAACATCAGAGATCCCACACTGGGGAGAAACCATATCCCTGCCCAGAGTGCAGAAGCTGTTTTCCAAATAAATCAAGCCTTGCTAGACATCGGAGAACTCACAGGTGTAGGGAGGAGTCGAACATTCCTGGGTTCAAGTCTCGCAAGGTTCGCTGAACTGCTTCTAAGTTCTGAATGTTAATTCGAACCCTACTGAGGTCAAAGGGAGCTGAATTTTTTAAATCAGTTCTGTCAACTTTTAAGCCAAATCGGCAAGAGGTTTTCAAAGGGCATAGGGGGTTGGGCACTGACTTGGGAGATATTGAGATGTATACCATGAAACTACAGACCAGTCAGCCTAACATAAATAGTATGTAAGGTATTTAAGGGACTGAGTGTTTTTTGTGAGTTGATCATCGTTGATCTACATCGCTGGATAATGTAATCAATGAATTAATAGCATTGTTGAGTTTTTTTTTTAATAAAGGACTTACCAAAGGTGTATGTGTGCTTATGTAGCAAAGTGCCCCTTTAACCACCTTCCTAAGTGGCTGGAACAGAGCCCTTAACTCTATTACCCACAATCTTACTCCTAGGCATGGGATGTAAGTTACAGCTTCTTACAACCTATGGGGTCTGAACTGATCCTGATGTAGCAGCTGGGACTGGGCTAGCTTGCTGCAACCAGGTACAGGGCTCCTCTATGTCAGAATCAGTGAGCAGGCCTCTGATGGGCATAAGATCACCCAACACTGAAAACAAAGGCCAAGTCACATTGGTGGTCAGTGTCTGTATAGATTTGACAATACAGTCATTCAAATAAAGTGGTATTGCTCACAACTGCCTGAACTTCTTTAGCAGAGACTTCTGCAGCCCTACCTGTGTGGAGCTTGCTATGGGGTTTCAGTTCTCGGCTACCTGGGCTATCCTCTGCATCCAGTCCCTTGACATCTAGTAGGCAAATGTAAGAATTGTTTGTGGTTGTTAGTAAACCGAATGCTGGTATCCTGCAATAGCAGGGAGACCGGATCAGCATAGCTGCACTTAATGATACTGAAAACAGACTGTGTGTGATTAAAAGATTAATTAGTAATGAAGCAAAAAACAATTTGACACTGGACAGCAGGTGACGTTTCAGTTGAGTCAGGCAGGACAGTGATTAGTGGCATTAGTTTGATTAGCAGGGTCAAGCCGGGTAGTAAACTGAGGTTCAACGGAGCCAGACTGGACAGCGGGCAAAGGATCAGTGGCATG
This sequence comes from Rana kukunoris, assembly GCA_029574335.1. Taxonomy (NCBI): domain Eukaryota; kingdom Metazoa; phylum Chordata; class Amphibia; order Anura; family Ranidae; genus Rana; species Rana kukunoris. Next base: position 17,357,127 of record CM056052.1, read on the forward strand.
GAACTGAGCCGAAGAAGAGGTATCAGCAGACTCAGACTGGAGGTCTAGAACATGGGTATGGTGCATAGTGGCTTAGACAGTGGTTGAGGACCCCGCTTGGCTGAGTGAGTCAGTCTGTTCCGAGCATAGATGGCACTTCCTAAAAAGATTTGAGCAGATATTGTTATAGAAAAAACCTGGGGTACTAAGAGTCCCAAATACAAAATGGTAGCAGTCAGAAGCAGTCTACATTTAACTACTTCAATACAGGGCATTTTCACCCCCTTCCTGCCCAGGCCAAGTTTTAGTTTTCAGCACTGTCACATTTTGAATGACCATTGCGTGGTCATGCAACATATTTTTGGGTAAAAAAATTGCAAAAAGCGTATATTGAATGTTTTTTTTTTTTTTTTACTAATAATGGTGGCGATATGCGAGTTTTATCATGAATGTGACATTGAGACGGACATATCGGACACTTTTGACACATTTTTGGGACCATTCATATTTATACAGCGATCAGTGCTATAAAAATGCACTGATTACTGTGTAAATGTGACTGGCAGAGAAAGGGTTAACACTATGGGGCGATCAAGGGGTTGTGTGTCCTAGGGAGTGATTCTAACTGAAGGGGGCGGGGACTCACAAGGGGAGGAGACCGATCCATGTTCCTCTGTACTGGGAACACACCATCGGTCTCCTCTCACCTGACAGGATGTGGATCTGTGTGTTTACACACACAGATCCACGGTCCTGCTGTGTTAATGGGCAATCACGGGTGCCCGGCTGACATCGTGGCCGCCAGCCACGTGCACCAGATCCCGAGCGATGTGCGTGCCCTAGATGCCCGGGAAGCCCAGGACGTAATATGATGCCTGCCCAGGATGGGAGATCCCTCCTGCGGATGTCATATGTCTATGGGTGGGATGTGAAGTAGTTAAAGTGGTTGTAAAGGCAGAAGTTTTTTATCTGAATGCATTCTATACATTAAGACAAAAAGCCTTCTGTGTGCCTAAGCCCCCCTAATTCTTACCTGAGGTCCGTCTCGATCCAGTGATGTTGCATGAGAGACTCGGCTGTCCAGGACTCTCCCTCCTCATTGGCTCCCCCTGCTGTCAAGCAAAGTCAGTGAGCCAATGAGGAGAGAGGAGGGAGCAGGGCTGTGGGGGCACTCAACAAGATTGAGGGACCAGGAGCAATGAAGAGGGATCTGAGAACAGAAGGATATGGGCTGCTCTGGGCAAAACCAGTTTACAGAGCAGGTAAGTATAACATGTTTCTTATTTTTATATAAAAAAAAACTGAGACTTTAGTATCACTTTAATACTGCTATAGGTTAAACTGAGATAGCTGGTACAGATATATGCAGCTGGCACAGGAACTGGTAGGACTGCAACAGATGGCACTGGGCAAATCTGGACTGGATTTTCTGGTACTGGGACAGGCTAGACTGGAGCTGCTGGCATGAGGATACATTGAACTAGAGCTGCTGGCAGGGAGGTAAGCTGAGATAGAACTGTTGGCATTGAGGACGTCTGAACTGGAAATATAGGTTACAGTTACCATCATGTAATGACCAATAAATAGACATAAATAAAAAAAAATTGGTTAGTTTTTTACATATACCTAGTGCAGACAGTTCGGATGGGAAACGCATTAATCTTTCAATTTTGACCAATCAGGATTTATGCCGCAGGAGTCGACGGCGATAAACTTGAGGAGACTCTTTATTAATATGCAATCACGGGCAGACAACATTGGGGACAGAGCCTTGCTATCGTCGGACGCCCATAAGGCGTTCGACAGCGTAGAATGGGAGTATCTTTGGGCGGTGATGCGGAAATTTGGTTTTGGGGAGGGATTCATTACATGGGTCCAGCTCTTGTACTCATCCCCGGTGGCGGCGATAAGGGAGGGGGGGAGAGTCTCGCATACTTTTGATCTACACAGAGGCACGCGGCAGGGTTGCCCCCTGTCTCCCCTCCTCTTTGCACTGGCCATCGAGCCCCTCGCGGATATGATTCGGACTAACCCCTTGGTACGGGGATTTCAATATGGTGATCTGCATGAGAAGATCATGCTATATGCGGATGACACCATGCTGCTCCTGGGTGACACCTCTGAGTCACTAACGGAGGCCATGAAGGTAGTGCAACGGTTTGGGAAATACTCGGGTTTGACTATTAATTGGACCAAGTCCTCCCTCCTTTTGCTGGACCGGCGGCCCCCGGCGCCCATTAGCACTATACTGGACATCCCTGTGTCTGAGTCTTTCAGATACCTGGGTATTCAGGTTACCGCTTCCCCATTGGATTATATTGGCCTTAACTTGACCCCCTTGATCAGTCGCTGCCGCGATCGGGTCAAGGTATTTAGCAAGTTGAAACTGTCACCGGTTGGGAGGGTGAACCTCATAAAGATGATCCTTATGCCACAGCTGCTCTACGTTCTACACAACTCCCCAACGGTTATCCCCCTGAAAAAGTTTAGAGTCATTAACTCAATCTTTTGCTCCCTGATCTGGCTCACAAAGCCCCCGAGGGTTAAACTTGAGCAACTACAGTGCCCAAAGGAAGCCGCTGGATTGGCGCTGCCCAATCCATGGCTATATTACCTGGCCTCCCAGTTGCAACATATCGCAAGGGTGGCGGGACCTCAACGGGACTTGCAGCTGAACTTGAGGCTGCTCAGATTCACGACTGGGGGGGAAGTGATGGAGGGTTTGGAGGCCTTGCAATATGCTAAATCTAACAAACGGTTCCCCACGTACAACCTCATGCAGAAGATCTGGAATAAGGCTAGGATGATGCAGGGAGTGACAGGGTACACTAAATACAGCCCCATTTGGGACAACGCGTACTATCAAGAAATAGCTAAATTACCGTATGGGCAGAAGTGGAAACAGTATGGGATATCCCTGTTATCACATATAATTAGAGCGGGTGGGTTGAGGCCCTTCTCGGAGCTCAGAGAGGACTTTCAGCTGCCAGCATCCATGTATTTCTACTACTTGCAGCTTAAACATGCATTTGACACACAGAGGGTCTTTAACTTCCTGTCTGATGTGTCTACCTATAAGGGTTTCATATCTAATTGCTATGCCATGCTGCTGAACCTCTTTCTGCCGGGGACCCCCCTCAAGGCGGTAGCCCGGTGGGAACGGGATGTGGGCGTGTTCGAGGAGGAGCAGTGGGAGGAAGCCTTACAGGCGGTTCCTACATGCTCCCTGAACGTGGCGCACAGACTGTCACAGCTCTACATTCTCCTAAGGACACATTACACACCTGCCAGACTAGCGCATATGGGTTTGGGGGTAGACCCCTGCTGCACTAGATGCTGCAGGGACCACGGAGATCTCATCCACCTACTATGGCGCTGCCCGAAGCTTCACCTGTACTGGACAGGGGTTGTTGACACTATTAGCGGGGCCTTCCAGATACAGGTTCCATTGGAACCCAAGATCTGCCTGTTGGGGATAACGGATGGCTTGCTGGCAGAGGATATCCCAAAACAGGCTATTGGCAGGGCTCTGTTTCAGGCTCGTTTAATGATACTGAGACACTGGAAGGACACTGAACCACCTACGGTACAGGAGTGGATTAAGCAGATGGGGGTCACGTTGAGGCTGGAGAAGGTGGTGTATCAGAGAAGAGGGGCCAGTGGTAAATATGAAAAGTTATGGGCCCCGTGGCTCAATGTTCCAGGTCTGGCTCCGATAGATCTTGTGTGGGATCGTCTATTTTAGGACCCTGATCACTTGATTTCTAGCTATCTATATGCATCCACTGGAGAGGGGGGGGGGGGGAGAGAAGGTGATAGGGACTCTGCAACGGGAAATTATATTTGGCGTGGTGTTAGGATGCATTATATGTGTATCATTCATTGTGATATTGGTTGAAAAATGCTCTGGAGTTCTGTATGTTATTTTCTGTATTTGCTCAATAAAACTTTTGTTTGAGAAAAAAAAAATCTTTCAATTTATCGTTCGTACGGCAGAAGATTTCCAAACTTGCCGTTCGTTTTTTTTTCCACAAAAATTTCACAAATGATTAGCAATTTGTGCCCATTAACATGCCGGAAAACGAACAAAGTCTCTACTTGATCGATTGTCAGCAGATTTTTCATATAGTGTATGGCCAGCATAAGTATTTATTTTAAAGTGTAGCTGCTGACCTTTAGTAAACACACACTCGCCTCTCCCATGGTCCAGCGTTGCTGCCGCCCGAACCCTCAGTTCTCTTTCTCGCCTCTCATATGAGCCGTCATTACCAGTGTGGGCACCCGGTTTTGACAGCTTCACAGCTGTGTGCTCATGTGCGAGTTGCGCTGTACGTCCTGAATGGCTGCAAAAATCTTCTGGGGCCTGTGATGTGTCCCAGAAGATTGCAGGGGAGAGAGGAGTCGCCTAGGTCGCGTGAGCTGGATACCTGTCAAGACTAGGTACCCACTCCCCCACCAAAAAATGACATGCCATGAATGAGCTATGAATAAGCACTAATTTATAGTGCAAAACGCGTCAGCTGTTTTACTCCCGTGTTGTGTGCTGTGACTTGTAGTGCAGTTTCCTTTTTTTAAATAAAGACAACCATCAAGGTTTTTTGGAGTGCGGCAGTCCATATTTTCTTTTTCCATCTGTTGCCTTGTGCATTGCCAGCACCATTGATCTCCTGAGACCATACTGATCATTCTAACACAATCCACCTGGAGCGGTAACTTTCTTTCTTCCACCACAATGTATGGGTATGTTATGGTGCCTGGGACTGGCAAGTGGTTACGCTCTAATGCACGAAAACAGAACCTAAAGAATTCCTTTTTTTGTAGTACAACGTTTGCTTTGATGTATCGAATGAAGGAAAAGGCAGCACTATTGAGTTTATTAGCACCCAGCAGCTATTATTCAGTGGGGGGAAGTTCAGGCATGTTCAAAGTGTTGTATAATATGTCCGGGTTTTAGGTGGAGGTGAAGCTCAGACAGGTGGCAACCGTAATTGAGGTCCAGTAGTTTGCCTTTTTTTTTTTTTAGAACAGGCTCCATATAAATTAATCCCGTCCAAATCTCATGCTCTTCAATTTATGGAAATATGGATGTTAGGGCTGCGCATATTCACCGGTCTCACGATTACGATTATGAAGGCCACAATTCGATTCGATTCCGCGGTGCATCAAGATTACTGCGTGCGTTTTTCATAAAAAAAATGCAAGTAGTCGGGAGAACTCCGAGAACTCCATGTCAGGGGAATATAGCAGATCAGTACTGTGTGACTGCACAGAGAGACCAAACAATATAGCTAGTGAAGTAAAAGGAGTTTATTTTACAAGTAAGTGAGGACCACCAGTGCAAACAGCAAACAACATATATAATCAAAAGGGAATACCGTATCATAAGTCAAGCCAGGCCGAGGTCATACACATGGGGAGTCAGCCGATGGGTAAGGATGGGACAGGACAGAGCAGGGAGCAGATGGATGGGACAGGACAGAGCAGGGAACGGATGGATGGACTAGCTGCGGGGTAAGAACTCAGGGGAGACAGGAACCAGGGGACAGGGCAGACAAGTCCAGGCGGGATCAGAATCGCAGACAGGATCAAGGCACAGAATCAGAGTCCAGAAGACGGGGTCAGGGTACAGGCTCAGGTCCGGAAGGTATGACGATACCAGGGCGAGGAGTGATTACACACGCCGGGTATTTTAGAGGCGTGCTGATTGCATTCAGGTCACACCTGAACGCAGGAAAGGCTGTGTTCTCCAAATGACCAAGAACCCCCCGCTGGTGGAGGCCAGTACTGCAGCCAGACTAACAGGCAGATTTACCAGCAGAAGGGACCATTCCTGACAGTACCCCCCCTCAAAGGAGCGGCCTCCGGACGCTCCAACCAGTTGTTGCTGGGGAAGGCTCATGGTGTCAAGCCAGGCAGTGGATAAAGGCTCCGGGTCATCGAGCTGGGCAGAGGGCATAGTCTCCGGGTCATCGAGCTGGGCAGAAGACGAAGGCTCCGGGTCATCGAGCTGGGCAGAAGATGAAGGCTCCGGGTCATCGAGCTGGGCAGAAGACGAAGGCTCCGGGTCATCGAGCTGGGCAGAAGACGAAGGCTCCGGGTCATCGAGCTGGGCAGAAGACGAAGGCTCCGGGTCATCGAGCTGGGCAGCAGACGAAGGCTCCGGGTCATCGAGCTGGGCAGCAGACGAAGGCTCCGGGTCATCGAGCTGGGCAGCAGACGAAGGTTCCGGGTCATCGAGCTGGGCAGCAGACGAAGGCTCCGGGTCATCAAGCTGGGCAGAGGGCATAGGCTCCGGGTCATCGAGCTGGGCAGCAGACAAAGGCTCCGGGTCATCGAGCTGGGCAGCAGACGAAGGTTCCGGGTCATCAAGCTGGGCAGCAGACGAAGGTTCTGGGTCATCAAGCTGGGCAGCAGACGAAGGCTCCGGGTCATCAAGCTGGGCAGAGGGCATAGGCTCCGGGTCATCAAGCTGGGCAGCAGACGAAGGTTCCGGGTCATCGAGCTGGGCAGCAGACGAAGGCTCCGGGTCATCGAGCTGGGCAGCAGACAAAGGCTCCGGGTCATCGAGCTGGGCAGCAGACAAAGGCTCCGGGTCATCGAGCTGGGCAGCAGACAAAGGCTCCGGGTCATCGAGCTGGGCAGCAGACAAAGGCTCCGGGTCATCGAGCTGGGCAGCAGACAAAGGCTCCGGGTTATCGAGCTGGGCAGCAGACAAAGGCTCCGGGTCATCGAGCTGGGCAGCAGACAAAGGCTCCGGGTCATCGAGCTGGGCAGCAGACAAAGGCTCCGGGTCATCGAGCTGGGCAGCAGACAAAGGCTCCGGGTCATCGAGCTGGGCAGCAGACAAAGGCTCCGGGTTATCGAGCTGGGCAGCAGGCTCCGGGTCATCGAGCTGGGCAGCAGGCTCTGGGTCATCGAGCTGAGCAGCAGGCTCCGGGTCATCGAGCTGGGCAGAAGGCTCCGGGTCATCAAGCTGGGCAGCAGGCTCCGGGTCATCGAGCTGGGCAGCAGGCTCCGGGTCATCGAGCTGGGCAGCAGGCTCCGGGTCATCGAGCTGGGCAGCAGGCTCCAGGTCATCGAGCTGGGCAGCAGGCTCCGGGTCATCGAGCTGGGCAGCAGACAAAGGCTCCGGGTCATCGAGCTGGGCAGCAGACAAAGGCTCCGGGTCATCGAGCTGGGCAGCAGACAAAGGCTCCGGGTCATCGAGCTGGGCAGCAGACAAAGGCTCCGGGTCATCGAGCTGGGCAGCAGACAAAGGCTCCGGGTCATCGAGCTGGGCAGCAGACAAAGGCTCCGGGTTATCGAGCTGGGCAGCAGGCTCCGGGTCATCGAGCTGGGCAGCAGGCTCCGGGTCATCGAGCTGAGCAGCAGGCTCCGGGTCATCGAGCTGGGCAGCAGGCTCCGGGTCATCGAGCTGGGCAGCAGGCTCCGGGTCATCGAGCTGGGCAGCAGGCTCCGGGTCATCGAGCTGGGCAGCAGGCTCCGGGTCATCGAGCTGGGCAGCAGGCTCCGGGTCATCGAGCTGGGCAGTAGGCTCCGGGTCATCGAGCTGGGCAGCAGACAAAAGCTCCGGGTCATCGAGCTGGGCAGCAGACAAAGGCTCCGGGTCATCGAGCTGGGCAGCAGACAAAGGCTCCGGGTCATCGAGCTGGGCAGCAGACAAAGGCTCCGGGTCATCGAGCTGGGCAGCAGGCTCCGGCGGGTCATCGAGCTGGGCAGCAGGCTCCGGGTCATCGAGCTGGGCAGCAGGCTCCGGGTCATCGAGCTGGGCAGCAGGCACAGGAACAAGCGGCTGGCAGACTGGCACAGGAACAAGCGGCTGGCAGACTGGCACAGGAACAAGCGGCTGGCAGACTGGCACAGGAACAAGCGACTGGCACAGGAACAAGCGGCTGGCAGACTGGCACAGGAACAAGCGGCTGGCAGGTTGGCACAGAAACAGCAGGCTGGCAGGTTGGCACAGAAACAGCAGGCTGGCACAGGAACATCGGGCTGGCAGGCTGGCATAGGCTGGTCGGATGGTGCAAGATGGGCGGCTGGCACTGGAACAGGCTGGTTGGTTGGCACTGGGACAGGCTGAGCAGAGGGTACTGGGACAGGTTGGGTAACTGGCACAATGGTATGGGTTGGGAAGTACTTCCGTTTCTTTTTAGACTTAGTCACTGCAGATTTGTTAACAGAAGGGGTGTATGAAGAGGGTGGAATTAAGTAGGTGGAAGGGTTGGAATATGGCAGAGACACAGGGATGGTAACTGGAGGAGTTTTTTGTGGAGTTGTTACTGGAGAAAAGGAAGAAGCAGGTGGATTAAAGGCAGGGTAGGAACAACAAGTAGAGACTGGGTAATAATACTTGGTAGGCTGCGGAATTAACTGGGCTGGAGTTGCCATTGGTGATGGACAGATGGATCCTTGGGAAGGCAGGTGGTTAATAGCAGGGTTGGAACGGACAGGTGGATTAAAGGCAGGGTAGGTACAATTAGTAGAAACTGGGTAGTAATATTTAGTAGGATGCTGAATTATCTGAGCTGGGGTTGCCATTGGTGATGGACAGATGGATCCCTGAGAAGGCAGAGGGTTAATAGTAGGGCTGGAACGGACTGGCTTGGCTGGAATCAGGAGATCTGACCATGCCTGCAGCACAGGTTGAACAAAAGCAGGTTCACACACACCTTGTCTAATCAGAGCCTGCACAGAATCAATACACTCAGATAACTTTTGCTGGGGACAGGAGGAATAATGCTCATCAAAATAAGCCGGGTCATCCTCTAATAATCACACCAGGGATTCAACTTGGTCACGACTAAAGGGGGGAGAGAAGTCATCACTACCATCAGGAATAAATGACAGGGCGGCTTAACACACAACCGAATTAATGCCTGAACATCATCAAACGTCATGTACCCCTGATCCACCCAGGAATGAGCCGATCGGATAGTTTCCATCAGTTGGTCACTAGTCCAACCCTCCAAAACCTGACGACAAGCCCCCTCATCCTCTTCTGCCAGCAGAGAAACGTAAAGGATTTCATTGTAATCCATGTTTTAGAGCACTACACCAGGATGGTTCCTCAATGCAGTCACGTCTGATCAAGGGATGGCCCTGGTATACTGTCAGGGGAATATAGCAGATCAGTACTGTGTGACTGCACAGAGAGACCAAACAATATAGCTAGTGAAGTAAAAGGAGTTTATTTTACAAGTAAGTGAGGACCACCAGTGCAAACAGCAAACAACATATATAATCGAAAGGGAATACCGTATCATAAGTCAAGCCAGGCCAAGGTCATACACATGGGGAGTCAGCCGATGGGTAAGGATGGGACAGGACAGAGCAGGGAGCAGATGGATGGGACAGGACAGAGCAGGGAACGGATGGATGGACTAGCTGCGGGGTAAGAACTCAGGGGAGACAGGAACCAGGGGACAGGGCAGACAAGTCCAGGCGGGATCAGAATCGCAGACAGGATCAAGGCACAGAATCAGAGTCCAGAAGACAGGGTCAGGGTACAGGCTCAGGTCCGGAAGGTATGACGATACCAGGGCGAGGAGTGATTACACACGCCGGGTATTATAGAGGCGTGCTGATTGCATTCAGGTCACACCTGAACGCAGGAAAGGCTGTGTTCTCCAAATGACCAAGAACCCCCCGCTGGTGGAGGCCAGTACTGCAGCCAGACTAACAGGCAGATTTACCAGCAGAAGGGACCATTCCTGACACTCCATTTTTTTTATTTTATCTAGTCCTTAAAAAAAAACACACAACAGACATGATACAGGAGATGGTCAGAGACTGCAGACATGGTACAGGAGATGGTCAGAGGCTGAAGACATAATACAGGAGATGGTCAGAGACTGCAGACATGGTACAGGAGATGGTCAGAGACTGGAGACATGGTACAGGAGATGGTCAGAGGCTGCAGACATGGTACAGGAGATGGTCAGAGGCTGCAGACATGATACAGGAGATGGTCAGAGGCTGCAGACATGGTACAGGTGATGGTCAGAGGCTGCAGACATGATACAGGTGATGGTCAGAGGCTGCAGACATGGTACAGGTGATGGTCAGAGGCTGCAGACATGGTACAGGAGATGGTCAGAGGCTGCAGACATGGTACAGGTGATGATCAGAGGCTGCAGACATGGTACAGGAGATGGTCAGAGGCTGCAGACATGGTACAGGAGATGGTCAGAGGCTGCAGACATGATACAGGAGATGGTCAGAGGCTGCAGACATGATACAGGAGATGGTCAGAGGCTGCAGACATGATACAGGAGATGGTCAGAGGCTGCCGACATGATGTGCCAAGTAGCCAGCATTGGGTTCTGATACACTGCTGCTGCCATGGAGACAGAGACCAGCGCTGTCAATAGCAACCATGGTTGTTTGCCCAATGGTTCACTGTCTGATTCCCCCATCCACCCTGAATGTGTAGATGGGGGAATTTTTTTTTCCAGTGTAAAGCCCAAACTAACAAAAAAAAGCGATCAATATGAGTGCTAACTGGATCTTGGAAGGATAGCAGGAGAGGGAGACAGATAGAGGAGAGAAAGGGACAGTTTAGTTATAAAAGTACAATGAAAAGTGCAGTGCTCACTCACAAGGCTGGAAGTTCACAGCTTGCAATGTGTAGCTGCCGACTGTATTGTTCTTCTTCATATCTCCCGCGCACCTCCCCCCTTCCTCTTTCTCTCTCCTTCACAGCTGTACATCGGGATAGGAGAGTGGGCGGGCTGGACAGACACAGAGGGGGAGAGGAGAGGTAGCCTGTATGCATTGCAATGCTTTGTTTCGTTGCTGGGAGGGGGGAGTGAACTTTGCTGGGCTGTGTGTGAGCCGAGTGTCAGAGAAGACACTCTGCTGCAGCCACCAGCCCCTAAATGTACAGACTGGTTCTCCTGTCCTATGGACAGGAGAGATCAGTCTGTTTTCTCACACTGTCACAGGGATAATGGAGTCTGGAAACACTGCACTGAACCCCCACAGTGCAGGATCTCCAGGGACTTCGGCAACCCTGATTGTTCCGCCAGTGATCTGTCTCACGGCTCCATGCGGCTCTGCGCTGCATGTCAGGCAGATGAGAGGGGTCACTGTCCAGTGTCCCGGAGGTACAAATTCTGAGGAGGGGGGAGAGCCTGGGTGGGGGCAGCATTCTGAGGCAGAGGCTACATCACCCATTGACGGGGAACGGCGCTATGTTCAGCCAGCCGATTGATGGCTTAAGACACTGCTGTGAGGGAGGGGGAGGAGCGGCAATGACGTCATTCACATAATCGATTAACACAGGCCACCGCATCGATGCAGAATCGGGCAGGACATAAAATCGATGCGGCGATCATTTTCAACACCCCTAATGGATGTGGGCTGGACTCTAACCCTTGGCCAATCAACCCTGGGGGGGTGTTCTGTCCTTGGCCCTGAGGATGTTTTTTTTCCTGAAGAGGCCAGGGTTAAATTGTAATGGCTGGGTCCGGGACAGGATTTCTGATACCAGTGCGTCATTCCGATCGCAGCAAGTCCAATTGGCATGGCTGTCATGAGCAGGCTCAATACAACTGTTTTCTGGATCTATCAGGGAATCTGTACTACTGACACATCCTTTTATATGTACATGTGGCCCAAAGTGTGTTTTTTTTTTAGAAGGAATTATTTTCATCTCTCTGCAACTAATATTTTAGATTTTAAGAGAGATAAAATATATTCCGCTGATCTTTTTGATATAAACTCAATTGTTGGTAGATTGTTCGGAGTCTTCTATGTGTAAAGGCCTCTTCCCCTGAATGGCATGTACATGAAATGGCTAGGTCTTCCCTTTGAGGCTCAGTGAGGAACAGTTTATTTATCCTCCTTATCTGTATCTACAAGGATGTGAGATCGTTATTGTCATCTAGGTATTCTCATCTACAGGCCTTCTCTTTCCTTTCACATTCTAATTTGGGACCATCTGTATTTTGTAATATCAATCTATTTCTATGTGCTTAATGCAGGCCTCGACAAAATCCGGGCTCATGGTCGCAATTGCGACAAGAAATTGTGACTTGGCGCCTGGGGAAGCTTAGGGCTGCAGAAAGCCGCGGCCTCAATTACCTGCCGGCGCGATCGCGGCGGGCCCGTGCCCACCAATAATTGAAGCCGCGGCTTTGCGGCCTTCACAGAAGGAAGCTGAGGCCTGCCGAAGGCCGCAAAGCCGCGGCCTCAATTACCGGCTGGCCTGCAGGCCTCAGCTTCCTTCTGTGATCTGGCGCCCACTTGTGGTGGCTGTTGGCATTACAGGTTACATTACATTACAAGAAGCAAAACAGCAGTTCTAATGTGTTTTTCACTGCCATCATGCCCAAACATTATATATATTTTTTATTCTAACATCCTAGAGAATAAAATGGCGGTCGTTGCAATACTTTCTGCCACACCGTATTTGCGCAGCTGTCTTACAAGCGCACTTTTTTGGGGAAAAAAATAGTAAAGTTAGCCCATTTTTTTTTATATTGTGAAAGATAATGTTATGCCGAGTAAATTAATACCCAACATGTCACGCTTCAAAATTGCGTCCACTCGTGGAATGGTGACAAGCTTTTACCCTTTAAAATCTCCATAGGCGACGTTTAAAAACATTCTACAGGTTGCATGTTTTGAGTTACAGAGGAGGTCTAGGGCTAGAATTATTGCTCTCGCTCTACCAATCGCGGTGATACCTCACATGTGTGGTTTGAATACTGTTTACTTATGCAGGCGCTACTCACGTATGCGTTCGCTTCTGCGTGCAAGCTTGGCAGGACGGGGTGCGTTTTTTTGGCTCTTAACTTTTTCAGCTGGCTCCTAGATTCCAAGCAAATTTGTTAAACCCTGGCTTAATGGTACAAACCCCTTAAATCAGAGTGAGTGAAGAACTTATATAGCGCAGCACATGCAAACCAAATCGCCTCTGGGCCATCTCCAGCCTAATATTGTACAACTAATGCAATCCAGAAAATTCTCTGCTATCCATCTACAGAGAAACCTGCATAAATCACATGATCACATCAATGAGGATGGAGGAGGACCGGAGTCACATGACTGAGAGGATACTAAACCTCACCCTGGAGATCATCTACCTGCTGACCGGAGAGGTGAGGAGGATTCTGGGAGGTCACATGACATCACTCTTATTTCTATTAATAAAACACAGACCTGAACTGAGAGGTGAGGAGGATTATGGGAGGTAGATATGTATTATAAAGGCAACACACACAAAAAGGTCATCTGCAGTCTAGCATCTAAGTACACTGCGAAGGCTTGCTGCCCACATGCTAGCAACCAATGGCATCATCAGTTGCTAGAATGCCAGCTGTCCTATGGTCATTGATTGTTTTGACATACTGAAACCAGCAAACAAAAAGCATGCCCCCCCCCCCCAAAGTGGTTCTGACATCCTGAATGGATGTCATATGACGTGATCAGGATAACAAGCCGCCGCGCGCGGTGCGGCGATCGCTGTTGTGGTGTGACACACCACAACTCCGATCTAGGGAAAAAAGTCTCAGTCAGGTTTTTTCTCAAATCGCCTTTCAGGACAACCCTGGAGAGAGAGCAGCTCCGCCTCTTTTTAGGAAACACATGTGATCTTTAAAATCCCTCCCCTTCCACCATGGCCTCAGTTATTGTGTTTCCTCCACCATGGTGGAAGCATCGTGAGGAACCAGGGAGCTGTACTCTCTCCAGGGTGGAGGGGATAGGCTTACCTCCTAGTTTCAGCTGGGTGTGCTGCGACCATCCTGGCCCACCTCTACGGGGAGGGAGAGTGCTCAGGAGTCCCCAGGCGTTCCTGCTCAGTGGAGGTCTTCTGGCTCCCCGGGAGGTAGTGTCTCTGTGCCCAGAGTCTGCGATTTGTTGGCGGCATGTCAGCTCTGGGTCCCGGCCGGCGAGTGCGTCGCGCACGGAGGCGCTACTTTCTGGGGGGCGTGGCGCCGTCAGGTTCCCGACGCCTGGAACGCAGCGTCTGAGGGACAGGTCACATGACCGGTGCTTCTCTTCCGGCCCACATTGATGACGCGTGTGGCCGGGAATATTTGAAAACGGCGTCTTTTCCTTTTGCTGCACTCTACACGATGGAAGAGAGACAGGCAGCGGCAGGGGAGACAGGCGCTGCAAGCACAGGTCAGGCCCAGGTAAGTCAGGTACAGCGGTGCCTTGTTCTTACCTTTAGTGGGTCTGGTTTTGGGTTTGGTATTGTTCCTCCCTGAGGGAGCCTGTGGTTTCCAGACTAAGTGTGAACGGTCTTAGTCTGAATAACCGTAGAAGGTGGTGGTATCTTTGCACTTTGTTGTGTCCTTCTTGGTGTTGGTTTATTTCACTTAGGGTGTTAAAAAAAAAAAAAAAAGGGGGATGAAGGAAGTAATACAATTGGTATCTTTCTCATCTTCTCGTTTCAGGAAAAATCTGTTAGCAAATCTAGGCACTTAGATACACCTAGGAAATGTCCATCTTGCAAAAATCCCTTGAGGGACTCTTGGCAAAAGGCTATGTGCAGGTCCTGCATCAAAAATCTGGTAGAAGAAGAAACCTCACAGCAGTACAAGGATTTATTCTCCTCAGTACAGGAACTGGCAAGTTCGTTAGGTTCAGTGAAGGATCTTCTCCTACAAGGCCCCATAAACCAAGGGGAGCCTCAACAACCACCACCTAGCCCCAAAGTCCCCGTACCTAGGCAAACGGAAGGGGACTCGGGGGACGAAGGGACTAGTACTCTCCCCTCCATCAGGGATTCGGATGAGGAGGAGGAAGAGGAAGAGGATAGTAGAAGAAGCTCTAAATTTAAATTATCCTTGGAAGAGGTTGAGGATATACTTAAAGCAATATACACTACCTTGGGAATCCAGGAGGAGAAAGTTCAACTCTCCATACATGATAAGATGTATCAAGGTCTGGATGAATACAAACATAGAGTTTTTCCAGTCCATAAAGTCCTTTCGGACACAATTAAGAAGGAATGGAGAGACCCCGAGCAGGCCCCATTCTTTTCCAAAACCATGAAAAGAAGGTTTCCTTTTGAAGACAGTGACACAGAGGTGTGGAATAAAAAGCCAAAGGTTGATGCTGCCTTTTCACAGGTGTCACGTCGTACAGAACTAGCCTTTGAGGATATGGGGGTTCTGAGAGACGCCATGGACAAGAAGGCCGATTCCCTATTAAAGAAGGCCTGGGATTCCACTTCAACTAGTTTAAAACCAGCAATGGCTGCCACTGTGGTCGCCCGCAATCTTGAGTGTTGGGTTGAAAAACTAAAAAGTCATGTTGAGGCAGGTACTCCAAGAAAGTACCTCTTGGAGTCCTTTCCCTTAATTTTGAAAGCGGTCAAATATATGGCAGACGCATCCGCCGAATCTATTAAAATGGCAGCAAGATCAGCAGCCTTGGTAAACTCAGCCAGGCGTGCGGTTTGGTTAAAAACCTGGTCAGGAGATACACCCTCTAAAGTCAAATTATGTGGGTTGCCATTCTCAGGGGATCTGCTGCTCGGTCAGGATCTAGAGAAGGTGCTGGACAGAACGGCAGACAAAAAGAAAGCGTTCCCCCCTAAAAAGGGTCAGAACCCAAAAAAGAATTTTCGTCCTTTTCAGCAGCCCTATAAAAATAAGGAAGAAAATAAAAAGCGTTGGGTTTCCCAAAGAGGTAGGGGTAGAGGAAGTATTCTTTTCAAACCCCCCTCAGATCAAAATATCAAAAGTAAGTGACAATCTGACTCCAGTAGGAGGAAGGTTAAATGCTTTTCTCCCACAGTGGACTCAGATGCCCATAAGTCCTTTCGTGGAAAGAATCATCACAGAAGGGTACAGTCTGGAGTTTTCAGAATGTCCCCCGAGAAGATTCTATGTCACAGCCCTCCCCCGGGACAAAGAAAAATCTTCCGCAATGACGACCCTATTGCAGGATCTGATAAATCAGGAAGTGATAGTCCAAGTCCCTAAACAGCAAGAGGGTCAGGGTTTCTATTCCCACATTTTTTTGGTAAAGAAACCCTCAGGCAAATTCCGCCTGATTTTGAACCTGAAAATTCTGAACAAATCAATCAGATACAAACATTTCCGTATGGACACCATCTACTCCATAACGAAACTGCTGACCCCTGCCTGCTTCATGGCATCCCTGGACCTCAGGGATGCCTACCTGCACGTTCCGATTGCCTTAGCGTCCCAACAGTTTCTCCGCCTGGCAGTAAACCTAGGACCCACCGTTTGGCATCTTCAGTTCAGGGCCCTTCCTTTCGGTCTTTCCTCCTCCCCCAGAATCTTTACAAAGATCATGGCGGAGGCATTGGAACCCCTAAAGCTGAAAGGGATTGCAGTCGTTCTATACCTGGACGACCTGCTTTTCTTTGCAGACTCCCGGGATCAAGTTGCGAAGAATCTTCAGGTCTCGCAGGTTCATCTCAGAAGTCTAGGCTGGCTACTAAACCTGGAGAAATCAAATCTGGTTCCATCTCAAGAGACAAAGTTTCTGGGCTATACCATAAACTCAGTCCTTCAGAAAGTCTTTTTACCCCAGGAAAAAAATAGAGAAAGTTTTAGTCGCAGTAGCGCAAGTTCAAACAAACCTCGGGGTATCAGTCAGGTCAGCCATGGCAGTACAGGGTCTGCTAACAGCCTCAATTCCGGCAGTCCAATGGGCAAGGCTACATTCTTGTCCCCTTCAATTGAACATTCTTCAATCCTGGTCACACCAAGAATCTCTAGAAAAACACTTCAGATTGACATCAAAAGTAAAAAGAGCACTCTGGTGGTGGAGGAACTAAGACAATTTGACGAGAGGTCTTCCTTGGGTGTTCCCAGTCGAAAAACGCCAAACGACAGACACGAGTTCCTGGGGCTGGGGAGCCCATCTAGACGAGCAGACGGCTCAAGGCACCTGGTCAAAACCAGAAGCCAGGAAATCCTCGAACTGAAGGGAGTTGAAGGCCATATTCCTAGGACTCCTGGCCTTTCAACATATAGTGAAGGGCTGCCACATCCAAGTTCTTTTGGACAATACCACAGCAGTGGCCTATGTCCTCAAGCAGGGGGGGACCAGGAGCAGGGACCTCATGCAGCTAGCCAACCAACTTCTATCTTGGGCAGAGCTAAACGTGGCGTCCCTGTCAGCGGTCCATCTAAAAGGGTCTCAGAACCTATTAGCGGACTTGCTAAGCAGAAGGTGCATAGTGGTTTTCGCCGCCATCACTCAAGAGTGGGGACGACCGCAGATAGACTTGTTTGCCAGCCAGCAGAACGCGAAACTTCGGAGATTCTTCTCCCTTCACAGAGAAGATCAGGCATTGGCCATAGACGCACTGGCCCAACAGTGGCATTACCAACTGTGCTACGCCTTCCCCCCCTTTGCCTTAATACCACTAGTCCTAAGAAAGTTCAGGGAGGAGAAGTCCAGTCTGATCTTAATCACTCCCTATTGGCCGAAAAGACCTTGGTTCGCATTACTTCAAAATTTAGCCACGAAACCACCGTGGAAACTACCTCTCAGGAAAGACCTTCTGTCACAAGGTCCTGTGAACCATCCGGAAGTGGAACGTCTACACTTAACAGCCTGGTATCTGAAGAAGATCTCTTAAGGGCAAAGGGGCTTTCTGATAAGGTGGTAAAGACTTTACTGGATAGCAGAAAAGGGGTAACCAGGGCAATCTACCTAAAAGTTTGGAAAAAATTCAATTCATGGTGTTCATCCAAGAATTTCCAGGTTAATAATATCATTTCTGTTTTAGAATTTCTCCATGCTGGAATGGAAAAAGAGTTAGCAGTCAGCACCCTTAAAACGCAAGTAGCGGCACTTTCAGTTTACCTAGAAAAACCCTTATCTAAAGAAAGTTTAATTTCAAGATTTTTTTAAGGCACTGGTTCGAAGTAGACCGGTAGCCCTCAAGACCTTTCCCAGTTGGGATTTATCCATTGTGTTACAGGGTCTCACAGGATCTCCATTTGAGCCCATAGAGGACATTTCTTTGAAAAGTTTATTTCTTAAAACAATTTTTTTGGTGGCCATCACTACGGCAAGAAGGGTCAGCGAGCTCCAAGCGTTAGCTGTCACGGAGCCTTTTTTGAGAATCTTTCCGGATAGAGTAATCCTCCGAACAGATCCAGCCTTTTTTACCAAAGGTCTCTTCAACCTTTCACAGGTCTCAGGAAATAATCCTCCCTACATTCTCTTCAGTTCCCTCTAATGCAGGGGAAGAAGCCTTCCATACTCTTGACGTAAGAAGATGTTTACTTCAGTACCTCTCTGTCACCAAAGAATTTAGGAAATCAAATGCCTTGTTCATTATATTCTCGGGGCCACGTAAAGGAGAAAAGGCTTCCAAGAGCACATTAGGCAGATGGCTTAAACAGGCTATTACAGAGAGTTATCAAGCCAAGGGAAAAGTGCCTCCTACAGGTGTTGCTGCCCATTCAACAAGATCTACGGCAGTTTCCTGGGCCGAAAGGGCCGGTGCCACGCCTGACCAAATTTGTAAGGCGGCTACATGGTCCAGCTATTCTACCTTTCTTCGGCATTACAGGCTAGACTTACTGTCTGCTGCAGAGCAAGCCTTCGGCAGGAAGGTACTGCAAGCAGTAGTCCCACCCTAGGGTAAGTTACTCGGTTATCCTCTCCAGGGTTGTCCTGAAAGGCGATTTGAGAAAAATATAGTTAGACTTACCGGTGACGGTATTTCTAAGAGCCTTTCAGGACAACCCCTATTTTTCCCTCCCTAGGTATTTGAATAAATAATATGTTTTAAATATCTATCATGGTTTGCTGTGGTTTCTCTGTGCTTTATTTTCCAGTTGTCAGAGTTCACAAATAACTGAGGCCATGGTGGAAGAGGAGGGATTTTAAAGATTACATGTGTTTCCTAAAAAGAGGCGGAGCTGCGCTCTCTCCAGGGTTGTCCTGAAAGGCTCT
Source organism: Rana kukunoris (assembly GCA_029574335.1). Classification (NCBI taxonomy): domain Eukaryota; kingdom Metazoa; phylum Chordata; class Amphibia; order Anura; family Ranidae; genus Rana; species Rana kukunoris. Next base: position 17,376,009 of record CM056052.1, read on the forward strand.
TAGAAATACCGTCACCGGTAAGTCTAACTATATTTTTTTTTATTGCATTTTAGTGTACATATGAGATCTGAGGTCTTTTTGACCCCAGATATTTAAGAGGACCTGTCATGCTTTTCTTTTTACAAGGGATAAAAGTGACACCATTTATTTTAAAAACAATGTCAAAATAAAAAATGAAAAGTAAAATAAATAAGAAAACATTTTTTTTTTAAAGCGCCCCGTCCCAACGAGCTCGCGTGCAGAAGCGAACGCATACGGGAACAGCGCCCACATATGAAAATGGTGTTTAACCACTTGCCTACTGGGTACATATACCCCCCTCCTGCCCAGGTGAAATTTCAGCTTCCAGCGCTGCGTCGCTTTAACTGACAATTGCGCGGTCGTGCGACGTGGCTCCCAAACAAAATTGACGTCCTTTTTTTCCCACAAATAGAGCTTTCTTTTGGTGGTATTTAATCGCCTGTGTGGTTTTAGGGGGCGGGGAAGGGGTTAAATGTTTCTTCTAGTTTGTGTTCTAACTGTGGGGGGAGGGGGGTGACTGGTGAGGTGACCGATTGTGTCCCTATGTACAAGGGACACAATCGGTCTCCTCTCTCCCTGATGGGGACGTGGAGCTCTGTGTTTACACACAGAGCTCCACGTCCCAGCTCAGTTACTCGCAAACGCGTGTGCCCGGCGGCCATCGCGGCCGCCGGGCACACGCACGGGGTTCTTAGTGATGCGACGGGTGTGCGCGAGCGCCCCTAGCAGCTTTCTATGACTGCACGTCATGTGACGTGCAGTCAGGACAATAGAGTTACCCGCCCGCCGTCATTTGACGGTTGGCGGGTATCAAGTGGTTAAACCACAAATGTGAGGAATTCCCACAATCATTGGAGCGAGAACAATAATTCTAGCCCTAGACCTGAAAGCATGAAACTTGTAAAAAAAAATTAAACGTCGACCTATGGAGATTTTTTAGGGTAAAAGTTTGTCGCCATTCCACGAGCGGGCGCAGGTTTGAAGCGCAACATGTTGGGTATCAATTTACTCGGCGTAACATTATCTTTCACAATATAAAAAAAATGGGCTACTTTACTGTTGTCTTATTTTTTAATTCAAAAAAGTTAATTAAGACCACTGCACAAATACAGTGACAAAAAATATATATATATAATGTTTGAGGGTTCTAAGTAATTTTCTAGCAAAACAAATTGTTTTTAAATTGTAAACAGCAAATCTCAGAAAGAGGCTCCGTTGTAAAGGAACCATTTTTTTTGCTGAAATTACTGTTTACAGCATGGGTCTTCAAACTACGGCCCTCCAGTTGTTCAGGAACTACAATTCCCATCATGCCTAGTCATGTCTGTGAATGTCAGTGTGTTACAATGCCTCATGGGATGTGTGGTCTAAAACAGCTGGAGGGCCGTAGTTTGAGGATCCCTGGTTTACAGGGTATAGAGACATAATAGTTAACTGATTCCTTTTAAAAACTATAAAAATCAATCATATAATGTACCTGTCGTTTTTTTGTTTCGTTTTTGCATGTTATCCTGTATCTGTGCTGGACAGAGCCATAGAGCAGTGATGGTTTGGAAACTGAAACTAGAAGCTCCCAGTACTGTGGTCCTTAGAAAACAGACAACCAGGAAGTGTCCAGAACAGAGGAGAATTACAGCAACATCAGAGCAAAAACGAACAATGGGGACATGAAACCAGGACTGCAGTAAGGTAAAGGAAGCTATTTAGCTAAAAAAATCCTTTAGTGGTTAATGAGCGATCAAACAACACAAGTGTATAAATCTGGCACACAGGAAAGAGAAACAGCAAATAGGGTCAATGACAAAGGAATCTACACTACACGGGGGCGCATGCGCGGCGCGACGCTGATGGGAAGTGCCTAGTCACATCTCCTCCACACCCGGACACATTGCGACCGTTTCCCCAGGGCTATAACACTCATTTTTCGCCCAAAATCATCAGCACCCCTGTGGGAATACGAGGTGCATGCCTGGCAACAACAAGAAGAAAAAACGGAGCCAGCATCGCTCTTTAACAAACTTTCTTCTTACAATGGAGCAGAGGACAGGGAAATCCCAAAATGGCGCCTGCAGCAGCATGTGGGGAGAGGATGCAGCCATCTCACACCCTCCCAAAGCCCTGGAAAACTGTGAGTACAACTCCCCCCTCTCCAAGGCTGACTTAGATGAAAGTCTCACAGCCATATTTAACAAACTTGTGGACAAAATAGAAAAAGAAGTGCATAAATCTACTGCTGCACTGTCCCAGGAAATTGCTAGCATAGGAGGACGCACTGACCTCCTAGAGACAAAGCATGATGAACTCTCCCTAGCACACAATGACTTGAGGAAAGACTATGAAAATCTGGCCGATAATTTTGCTTTTATGCAAGCCCAATTAGAAGATTTGGACAATAGAAATCGCCGCCAAAATATTAGATTGCGCGGTATACCGGAATCCACTACTGATTTACTTCCAGCTGTGTCCCAAATGTTCCATGGTCTCCTACCAGAAAAACCATTAACCGCCTTTGCCTGTGACAGAATCCACAGGGCCCTCATGAGCTCATGTTACAAACAGCTCTATACACAACGCTCTATGCACTGTTCAAGCCACTATAGCAGACTTACTTCCTATTATCTTAATCTACCATGTGCTTTGTTTCTTAGTGCAATTTTATGTTGCAGCTCTGTTTTTCCCCTGAACTAAGAGTCAATCGTCCTGAATTTATTGTGTTTTAATCCCTGGATGCTGCACAGGACTGCCCCAAGTTGCTCTTGATCTACCTCCTCCATATTGAAATGGTTGAGACTTAAACCACAATATCACATCCCTCTCCTTTTTGCAATCCATTTTATACAATGTTGTGGTTGGTTATGCTGACCCTGTTCTCTATTTTTGAATGTTATATTTTATTACATTATTGTTCTAAGCTGCCATGCACTTATATGATACCTCTATACAGTTTAGCATGTACTTTTGTCCGGGTGTGTCCGCCGCAGTTGGTTTGACCCCACTCCTGCCTCGATCTACATCCCGACCACCACCCTGATGGTCTGGCTGGATCTGACGCAGGATAAGGATAATTTTCCTTTATCCTATATGTTCTTTTTTGTTTCTCTTTTATTTTTATGTTTGTTCGAGTTAATACCAAAACAAATGGGTTACTACCCTTTTTGCAAAATCTGGTATATATCAGGAGTATGATCTCCTGCGTTTTTGCACAGAAAAAACTATATTTGTTTTGCACAGGCATAGTGTATATGTTTTCTTGTTATTTTTCACTCATAGATATACATAACCAATATATCTTATATTTTTGCCCTACTTGCGAGCTGCCATGTATGGCGGAGATGCTGACTCCATGCAGGTTTCTCGCGTGGCTTAGGTGTTCCCTGCCTTGTAACGGTAAACCACACACAGGCGACAACTGTATGATTAGATCTGTTGCCCCTTTATGTTATCAGCTTTTATATATTTCTACTGTTCAATTGATAGATTGTTATGATTCTAACCATGGGTCTTAAAATTATATCTCATAACACGAATGGGTTTAACTCACCCAATAAACGTAAAAAAAGCCTTTCAACAATACAAAAAACTAGGCGCAGACATTATTCTGCTCCAGGAGACTCACTTTGCAGCCACTAACCACCCTAAATTCTTCCACAAATCCTATAACCAAGTGTACTATACCACCTTTGACAATAAAACTAAGGGGGTCGCCATCCTTATACGTAACACGATCATCTTTGATGTTCACCATATATTTAAAGACCCCGAAAGCAGATATATCATTCTCAAGGGTATCATTAACAATAGGGAAATCACCATAGCCTCGGTTTACGCCCCTAATGACACCCACACCTCCTTTTTCCTTAAATTCTTCGAAACTCTGGACAAATACCACTCACCCCACATGTTGATTGGTGGAGATTTTAACTTAGCTGCCCACCCAATCCTTGACAGAAGCTCCATATCCCCCCATACAAAATCTTTCTCTAAGACCATAAACCGTCTAATCAATAAGGCACAATTATTAGATACATGGAGAGCTCATAACACGGGTATTAAAGCCTATACCCACTATTCCCACCCACATGACTGCTATGCTAGACTTGACTATGTGCTGTCTACCCCTATCTTACTTGCCAACTCCACTCAAGCGCAGATTCACCCTTGCCCATGGTCGGACCACGATGTCTGCACATTCACTACATCCTACATTGGACTAACCCCCTCTCCTCACAACTGGCGTCTCAATGACTCCTTACTAACAAACCCTACTAACAACTCTACTATTTCCTCACACATAGAAAATTATTTCACAGACAATATTAATGAGGAAACCTCACCCACTTCCATATGGGTCGCCCACAAAGAAGTTCTAAGAGGCCACATCATTAGCTTAGCTGCATCCAAAAATAGAGAGCGACAGGCCGACATCAGACGCCTCACCAACGAACTCCACCATCTCTACATTAAACTACATCATTCAGTCGATCCTGCCATTACCCATCAAATACAAGAAAAACGCAAATCCCTAGATACCCTCCTTTCCACTAATGTCGAGAAATCCCTCAGGTTCTCTAAAGCCAAATATATGCTACACTGCAACTCTTATTCAGCAATGTTTGCAAGGAAACTTAAACAAGACAGTAACCCTACACATACATACAAACTTAGAAATAATAAGGGCAGCCTAGTCTCCCACCCACAAGAAGTTATGGAAATTTTTACCTCCTTCTATCAAAACCTCATGTCAAATCCCAACACCCCCCCAAATGAAGCTGCTAAATCTTGGCTCGACAGCCTCAATCTCCCCTCCCTCAATCACAAACATTTAGACTCTCTTAACACACCTTGTACAATTGAGGAAATTACACACATTATTAAATCACTCAAAACCTCCACTGCTCCGGGCCCTGATGGGTACTCATCCCTATACTACAAAAAATATGCCCCTCTCCTTGCCCCCCACTTGAAGAACCTCTTTAATCACATCCTAGAAGGCAATTCCTTTCCAAGAGAAATGCTATTAGCTAATCTCTCCTTAATCCCCAAACAGGGGCGGACTGACCATTGAGGAACTCGGGCACTGCCCGAGGGCCCCATGCCACTAGGGGGCCCCGTCAGGGTTGCTAGGCTCATTAAAACCAGGGACAGTATGTAAAAATCTGTGTTTTTTTTTTACATCTGTCCCTGATATGTCCAAAACCTACATGCTTTTGATGTGAAAATCCCGAGATTTTAGCTGCCCCGCCTCTGTACTGCCACCTGGCTTGGTGGCCATCTGTAAGCCTGGGGGCCCCATAATCTTCTATTGCCCGGGGGCCCCATGAGTTGTCAGTCCGCCCCTGTCCCCAAACCCAATAAAGACCATTCACTCCCCCAGAATTTCCGCCCCATTTCAGTCCTGAATAACGACCTTAAGATCTTTGGCAGGATTCTTGCAGACAGACTCGCCAAAGTCATCTCCCCACTAGTTCACATTGACCAATCTGGTTTCATACCTAACAGACAGATCACGGACAACATCAGACTTGTCACCAATGTTATTCAAGATGCTAATCTCCACTCACGCCAAACCTGTCTTCTCAGCCTTGACATTCACAAGGCGTTTGACAGTGTCAGCTGGTCGTACTTGAACTACCTGCTCCCCAAATTTGGAATCACTGGAGCATTTTTGCAGGGATTCAATGCTCTGTACGATTCTCCACAGACTCGCATCCGTTTGCCTGGTGTCAACTCTGATTTTTTTCCATTAGGTAGAGGTACCAGACAGGGCTGCCCCCTGTCCCCACTCCTCTTCGCTCTAGCCATGGAGCCCTTAGCCCAGGCTATCAGAGCCAACCCAGATATAAGAGGATATACTAAAGATCATCAGGAATACAAGATCAGCCTATATGCTGACGATGCACTACTATACATTACCAACCCCCATACCTCCCTTCCCGTACTGCTCAAACAACTAGAACTTTTCCATAGGATCTCAGGACTAAAAATTAACTTAAGCAAATGCTCCGCACTACCCATTAACATCCCCCCAGCAGAACTTAGCCTTCTTCAGTCCAACTTTCCCTTTACGTGGATCTCCTCCTCATTTACATACCTTGGCGTTAATATCACTCCTCTTTACAACGGCTTATATAAGGCTAATTACATCCCATTGCTAGCCCGCATCACATCCCTCCTGAAAACCTGGTCCTCCTATCACATCTCTTTTTTGGGCAGAGTTTGTGCAATCAAGATGAACATCCTCCCCAAACTTTTATATTACTTTCGCTCCATCCCAATCAACATCCCTAAAACCAAACTCGAGGCTCTTCAAAGACAAATTAATAAATTTATCTGGGCTGACAAAAGACCACGATATAGTTACAACCTACAATATAAACCACAGGCTAGAGGCGGTCTGGGACTCCCCAATTTATGGAAATACTTTTTAGCCGCACGCCTTTCACAAATCTCTCAATGGTTTTCCCCATATAAAAACATCCCCTGGATGTGCTTTGAGACTTCATCTATATATCCACTACACCTACAAGGGATACTTTGGTCTAGGTACATCCTTTATAAAGACCTCATCAAACGTAACATTATAGTGGCCCATGCATTCAAACTTTGGCAAAATACTAGCGACACTTTCCCACTAGCTTCGGCAACCTCCTCACTCACATCATTCTTAGGAGACCCCAGACTGCCTCTTGCATATAAAGACAGACAATGTGTCTCTGCCTGGATAGACCTTGGACTGACCTCCTTGGGCTCACTACAATCTAAATGGAACTTTAGAAGCTTTGAATCCCTTCAGAGTGACTTTAGACTCCCCCCCCTCAGAGATTGAGAGATTCCATTTAATTAAATCATTTTTTCAGACACATTTCTCTCTCTCCACGAGTCCATCTATGACAGTCTTTGAAAGAATTTGCAAATCCTCATCCAGGGACAGAGGAATGATATCTAGGCTATACAACAACCTTAATGATTTCTCGGCCTCTGAGAAAACCCAACCCATGCTACGATGGGAATCAGACTTAGGTATTGACCTTCCCCCAAATACATGGTATGCTATGTCCGAAAACCTCAGAAAAAGCAATAAAGCAGTCTCCTTTAGGGAAACCCCAACAAAACTATTCACAAGATGGTACCTAACCCCATCCAAAATCCATACCTTTTTTCCGACAGTTTCCCCTGATTGCTTCAGAGGTTGCCAAGCTGAAGGTACGCTACTTCACACTTTCTGGAGCTGCCCACGACTATCACAGATCTGGCTAGAGGTAGCACGTAGATTTGAAGACTCCTCTAAACATAAGATCTCCCTCACCCCATTAATCTGTTTACTTTATGGAGATATCCCAGACATCCCTCCCCCATGCTCCAGACTCCTCCATTCACTATGTAGCTCGGTGCAATGGATGATCGCACTAAACTGGAGATCTAGGGAGGTAATATGGTCACAGGTGCTCGACAGGATGGAACTGTTGAAACTATCAGAAAGAATATACCATACAATCAATGACAGCCTACATGTTTTTGATGCCAAATGGTCATATTGGTAGTCCAATTTTTGATGTCTCCATTTGCCTATATACGCACTGTACTATAATGATGTATCACTAACTTTACCCTCTACCCACTCAAGACCTCTCATCATGACCTGCCTTACATGTTATTAATTCACTGTTATGCCTTTGAAAAGTGTTATGTTTTTCTATACCTATGCTTGTATCCCAATTTATACTTCTTAATAAACTTTTGTAAACAAAAAAAAAGGAATCTACACTACACTACAAAACGTTTCTGCAGTTCCTCTGAAGGTGGGAATCGCCGTCATACCTAGACAGGAAGTATCTATGAAATACAGGAAGTGATGTCAGGTACAGACAGGAAGTTCTGGGTGAGAGGTGAGTCGGGAGGAAGTAGAGAGAAGACATTGTTGGAAATGGCAGCAGAGGAGGTAATAAGATCTTATTTTCTATTTACACCCAGTAACCCCGTCATGTCCGTCCTCTTCCTCCATAGTCACTGTGATGTCTTTTATCTCCAGCAGATGATGCTACACACATATATAGTGTGGAAACCTAGATTAACCCCTTTAGCGTTAAAACTTTCTCTTCATGTTATGCCCCTTTCATGCTGGGGCGGCATCGGCGGTAAAGCAGCGCTATTTTAACCACCTTCCGAGCGCCGTATGTACATATACGTCCACAAAAGGGCACGTACAGGCAGATGGAACGTAAATTTACATCCCTGCCTTTGTGCGGGTCGGGGGTCCGATCGGGACCCCCCCCCGCGCCCCCCCCCCCCCGCTACATGCGGCAGTCGGAAATCCGCGGGGAGCGATCCGGGACGAGGGCGCGGCTATTGGTTTCTAGCCGCCCGCTCGTGATCGCTCCCCGGAGCTGAAGAACGGGGAGAGCCGTATGTAAACACGGCTTTCCTGTGCTTCACTGTGGCGGCTGCATCAATCGAGTGATCCCTTTTATAGGGAGACTCGATCGATGACGTCAGACCTACAGCCACACCCCCCTACAGTTGTAAACACACACAAATCCTACAGCGCCCCCTTGTGGTTAACTCCCAAACTGCAACTGTCATTTTCACAATAAACAATGCAATTTAAATGCATTTTTTGCTGTGAAAATGACAATGGTCCCAAAAATGTGTCAAAATTGTCCGAAGTGTCCGCCATAATGTCGCAGTCGCGAAAAAAAATCGCTGATCGCCGCCATTAGTAGTAAAAAATAAATAAAAATAAAAATGCAATAAAACTATCCCCTATTTTGTAAACGCTATAAATTTTGCGCGAACAAATCGATAAACGCTTATTATGATTTTTTTTTACCAAAAATAGGTAGAAGAATACGTATCTGCCTAAACTGAGGAAAAAAAAAAAATTTATATATGTTTTTAGGGGATATTTATTATAGCAAAAAGTTAAAAATATTGAATTTTTTTCAAAATTGTCGCTCTATTTTTGCTTATAGCGCAACAAATTAAAACCGCAGAGGTGATCAAATACCACCAAAAGAAAGCTCTATTTGTGGGGAAAAAATTACGCCAATTTTGTTTGGGAGCCACGTCGCACGACCGCGCAATTGTCTGTTAAAGGGACGCAGTGCCGAATTGTAAAAACGCCTTTGGGCATTTAGCAGCAGATTGGTCCGGGGCTTAAGTGGTTAAGCGGAAACCTTGATTAACCCCTTCAGGGGCAGAATATTTCCCCAATTAAAGGGCCGATGTTCTATCGAATGGTGCAGATTGTCGAAAAATGCATCCGGCGATCTATGCAGATGCATCGGAAAACCGACGATCAGCAAAGACGAATTGCTGGGTCTGCCACCAGGGCAGGCCGCACCGTTCTACCGCCACCCAGTCACGAGGCACGACCCCCAACACGGGCTCACCCCCTCCACACAACCTGGGCCATTTCACACCTTTTATATGCCACTCTACAGACTACAGACAAAAATACCCCCAATGTGGGGCCCACCAGGATCTCTATGCTTCTTGTCCCAGACAGAGCACAGAAAGGCGGCCACAGGTAAATTAGCTGGGGAGGATTATGTAAACTCTGTACATGTGATCTATTGAATACAGAGAAGAGCACAGGAGGTGACCATGTATCGGTGACAGGTCTGGTAGGTGGAGGAATCTGCTTCCGCGCTTTGCTGATTGTCGGATAATGCCTTCCAACGATCTACACATGCGCAGTGTCGATGTCTGAGGTTTAGAACCACTTTAATACAAGCAGATATTACAAAAAATGAAAATTATTTTGGGGGCTACTACTTCTGCTGGTTAAAGCACTCCGGGTTGGGTGGATGAATTTAAATACTTGGACTTGGACATAAGAGTGACAGGTGATGTGACTAAGTCTTACAATTTTAATCTACACCTAATTTTTTTTTGCAATTAAGGGAGCATGGTCCCTCCTGGACTAACTTACCCCTAAATCTTTAGGGGCCGTATTAATATACTAAAAATTATTTTCCTACCCAATTTCAATCATGTGTTTTGTAATTGTCCCATTTTTTAAAGGAACTTTAGTGATGTGTAAGTTTGCTCCTACGGGCGGGTGCGGCCACCACAGTTGGTAAAGTTATCTCTTCAGATGCCAGTGAGTTGCGGGGGGCTAGCGTTTCTTAATTATCTAGTATATTTTTGGGTGGCCATATTGGTTACAGTGCGTTGGTAGTTTGTGGAATCTATAGCTAATGCACCGGTCTGTCTTGAAGCAGCCTTACTGAGGTCTCTTGCAGAGGTTGTTAACTTATATAGGGGCTCTGTGGCGTACCTATCCCTCCTGCTTCCAACTAGAACCCCCTATGGGCCTGGACAGCTGCTAGATTGTGCTTCAGGAATCCTGGATGTTGGTCTCCCCATAACCCCTTGTGGGGAAATTCCTTCCTTCCTCATCTTAGGATGATTCCTGACCCCTGGGTTTGGGCCAGATTTAGATTTTTGGAGTCTCTGTGATATTATGCCTCCAGGGATAGTGTTACCCTTTAGAGACTTGTGTGCTAGGTTCGTTCTGCCCCACTGGTTGCATTTCCATTATTACCAATTGCAACATTCTATTTGGATCCGCCCATGTTAAAGCGGAATTCCAGTCCCCCCAAAAAAAATTTTTTAATGACTGCTCTGTAATTTTTAAAACCTGAAAAATAACATTACTAACATGGCATATTTTATTGTTCCTTTACTTTCTTGAAAAAAAATCTTTTACTCACAGATCTCGGATGCAGGCAGGTTCCATTTTGGCTGTGGGCTGTGTGAAGCCGTTCTGCGTTCATTTCCTGGACTTTTGTGATGCCTGAGTGGTTGCCATAGCAATGTCAATATATGTAAAATATGGAGGGAGCTGGATCCATGGGACTAGAGCCGTTAGAGAAGCGGGTGGGGGTGGGGGGGTTGGGTACTGCCGCCGAACGAGAAAAAGAGTTGTTAGGCGGGGGGTTACTGTTGCTGATGCCGCTGCCGCCGAACAAGCACTTTGCACGCCGCCACCTCGGACCTCCTCTTCCACCGCTGGGAGGTATAGTAGCGGCTGCTGTCAAGCCGTCACCTTATCCCCCCCCCTCCCCCCAAACAACGACCGTGTGGGAGGAGGCGAGCTGCGAGCTGTCAGAATGTTTCCTACCGCTCGCTCGCACCGCTCCTCCCTCCTTTTCGCCTGTCATTGGCCATTCGTGTCATCGGCAAATATCGCGAGATCTCGGCAGTAGGCGATATCCCAGAAACCCTTGTAATCGCCTAGGCTATTAAGGGCGGAAGTCGAGAAGAAATAAATAAAAAAAGGTATTTCTTGACAGAAAAATAAATAAATACATGCCAATGTGAAAAGGATTTGTTTAGGAGATTTAATATAGATCAAGTGAAAAAAATGGGTGGAACTCCTCTTTAAGCATGGATCCGATTGAAGAGTTTCTAGCGCAGGAATCGGTTTTCAAAAACCCTATCTACACTTTATATGGCTTAGTGTGGTCAGGCTATGGGACCATTGGAATGTTGAAATACCAGCTCTTGGTAGGGAAATTTTTGAGGAATGTTTTGAGGAATGTGATCATATACAACACCACTTGTGACAATTGATAGTGTTACCATTAGTAATAGTCCATAAACATCCAATGAATGGATACTAGTGACAAGAAAACTGGACGAAGCCAGAAAATAAAGTGAGTAAAAAACTGTTTATATAACAAAGTTCATATATAAAGAATCCAGTGACTAGGTGAATAGACAAAATCCAACGGTGATTGCTAGACAGAAAATCCACCACACTTATGATAGGGGGCTTACCGGATGGATTGGACCCAGGAGGGCATATACCCACTAGGTCAATCAAGCTTGTAAATACGATACACTGTAGAGGATATATCACAGATGTCTCAAAGCCAGGAATCATTGACAAGACCTCAGGCAGGGAAATCCAGGGGTTCACACCAGATGATAATTTACAGCAAATCCCAAAGGCGACACATCAGATATCCCAATGTAAAAGAAGAAATTGGAGCGCACATAGCATAATTCCATATAAAAACAAGGGGGCAGATTCACGTAGATCGGCGCATTATCATTCCGGCGTAGCGCACCACTTTTCCGTTAGACTTGCGCAATCTAGCCGCGTAATCCGGCGATTCACGTAGCTTTTACGCAAGAGCTTGCGCAAACGTAAGGTTTTTTCCTGAGGCGTAAGGAGGAGTAATACAAATTGGGAAGGACGTGGGCGTGTTACATTGAAATGAGCCGTGACCCCATGCAAATGAAGGGCCGGCCGACTCGCGCATGCCGCGCGTGAAGGAAACCATGTCAGCTCCGTTGTGCGCATGCTCACAACTCGGGAGCGGCGCAATCAGTGAAATTGGAAATGGACGTAGGGAACTTTATGAACTACGCAGACAGCATAAATAGACAGACACAAATGCACTTCCTTTGCAAAAGTACATCCCTTTGTATCCTCCCTATACAGCAAGGTGCTTTTGTTTGTTTGTGACTGTCTTTGAGGGGGACTGTTTTGCAGAGTGATTTTTGTCTTTTATGTCTTGTTGTTTATTTTGTTTAAATTATATTTTTGCTGCATTTTTTATTTTTGCTCGTCATTTATTTAATTTTTTTGGTTCTGTTTGTGTATGATTTTGGAATGTGGGGGTGATATTCCTGCGGGAAAAGGGGTGTCACTCATTTTGTGGTGGAGAAGTGATCGCCAGGTCTGTTGTGAATGGTGTATGAATGTACAGTGATAATTGGAAGCCGTGGCATGGCGTTGCAGCTCACAAGTCCTGCATGGTGGACTGGTGCCAATCCAATGTGATGAGGATGTGGGGTGTGTGTGCTAGGGACCACAGTGGTGTGCATGCATGCATTCTCATTGTGCCATGATTAATGTGTGTGTTTAACGTGCAACAGATGCATAATGTGAGCTGGCATGAGATGGGTCATGAGAATGGGTACCAGTGCATATGCAGAGTCACCTTGAAGGGAAAAGACAGGAGGTGTTAGTCAGCATGTGCCACTTGTGAGGTGTGCATCACGGGAGGGGATAGTCATGCCTGCCACCAGTCACTCACCAACCAGCCAGCTGTTCCCCATACATGTTCTGTTGGAAATCTGTGGGGATGGGGCTCTGATTGTATATGTAGCTGTCATGGGTGTCATGGGTGGTGCATGTGTTTGGGCTGGTGATGTCCTCCTGCAGGTTGTGGTAATTCCATGATGGCATGAGGGGTGAATCTGAAGATGCGAGACACCTCAGAATCACTCATGCCATAGATGTCTATGCGTGTTGTGATATATCAAGTGAAGAGTGAGGGGCTTGTATCAGATAAGAATAATGGTATTAGATTAATTTAAATTGTAAATTTTATATAAGCAAATAAAAAAATTAAAAAAAACATCTCCCGTGCCCTCCTTAGTGCCATCCTCCGTGCCCTCCTCCTTCTTTGTTCATCTAAAGTCAGTAGTATAGCTATGCGCGACGATGCCCCTGGCATGTTGGCATACAGATTGTTGGGCAACACGTGTGACTGCTGAACTCCTCACTAACAGTGTTGCTTTATCTGACAATTAGACTTTTTTTCAAAATTTAGACCAGCTTTTAGGTCCTCTAACTTTAGACAGAACATTTTGCTGTTGCGCAATCGCGTAGCCTGCGCAGCAACTGCGTTTTTTTGTGGATCCCCGTAACTCCCTCATTAGCATATTTGACTAGCAAATCAATGGTGTGTCTAGCGCAGTTTTGCACGAAGGGAAGCGAATGTCTAATTCAATTACGCCGGACCAAAAAACGTAGATTTCTGGCGTATATTGTTTTGTGAATCGCGTCCAACTATACGCACGCGCACATTTAGACTTACGCACGCGCAACAGCAGTTGCGCAGGCGTAATCGCTCTGTGAATCTGGGCCAAGGAATTTATTAAAGCAAAAGAGACTCACATTGCAGTGGTATAACGAGCTCATAAAAGCAGGGTAGCAATACCGACAGCAGTCCTTCCCGACATGTTTCGTAACAATAGTACTTCATCTGGGGTGTACCGAGTTGGTAGGATAGATTCCCTTTTGCTTTGTATAAGGCCGCGTACACACGACCAAATCTGTCTGCTGGAAACGGTCTGCCAGACCGTCCCAGCAGACAGATTTGATTGTGTGTACGGGCGAGCCGACGGATTTGGCCAGCCGACAGATTTGAAAGCATGCTTTCAAATCTGTCGGCTGGGAACCCGTCCGCCCGACATGTCTGCTGGTTAGTACGCTAACCAGCAGACATGTCTTCTCGCACACGCGTCGAATGGTTTCGACGCATGCGCGGAAGTTTTTTACTTCCTGGTGCGGTGACGTGGCGGCGTCAACGTCATCGTCACCGTGCCGTCTGGCGCCGGGGATTTCGGTTTGATCGTGTGTACACGATCAAACCAATACGTCCCCAGCAGACAGATTTGTTCAAATCGGTCTGTCTGACCGATTTCAACAAATCTGTCTGCTCGTCTGTATGGGGCCTTACTGTCTGGATACCTGTTGTCTATGTACCACATACATGTTCAAATAAAGAGCAATCCTGCTTCTTAAAAAAAAAGAAAAAGCACTTTGGATACCAGGTAAAGAAAACTCACATGTCCCTCCAAAAATGTATTTTTACTGGAACAAATCACGGAATAGTAGCTTGGGATGCTGCTGGTGTTTGAAAGAAAAGCTCATTGTGAAAAAGAACAATTTCACAGCCAAAGTTCACTCTGTCTAAGGCCTCGTACACACGACTGTTTTCCTCGACAAAATCCCTCAAGAAAATTGGTGGCAGAGCTTTTTTGCCAAGGAAAACGTATGTTTTTCGTCGAGAAAAAAAGACAATATCTTCTCTTTTTTCTCGTGGGGACTCTCAATTTCCTCGTTGTGTTGCTCGTCGGGCTGGTTTACGACGTGAAACATGTTCGTGTTTGTTTAGAAACGCGCGCATGCTCAGAATAAAGTATTAGACGGGAGCGCACCTTCGGTAAAAGTAGCGTTCGTAATGGAGATAGCACATTCGTCACGCTGTAATGCCGCGTACACACGATCATTTTTCAGCATGAAAATAAAAAGGTTTTTCCAACTTTATTATTCAAACGACGTTGCCCACACACCATCGTTTAAAAAAAATTATCTAGCAAGGCGCAGTGACGTACAACACGTACGACGGCACTATAAAGGGGAAGTTCCATTCACCTTTGGGCTGCTTTAGCTGATTCCGTGTTTGTAAAAGATGATTCGCGCTTTTTTGTCTGTTACAACGTGAGTGAAAAACGTATAAAGCGAAACACTTGCGAACTGAATCGCCTCTGGGCGCTGTTTCCATTCCTGCAATAAGAAAAAAACGCTTTGCCTCAGAAGAGATGAGTTTTAATCATTCTCCTGAAGACCAAGTGGTCCGACTCCAGTCGGATGGTGGTTGGTAGTGCATTCCACAGTCGAGGTCCTTGGACAGCAAATCTCCGATCTCCTTTGGATTTGTATCTTGCTTTGGGTATTTGCAGTAGGTTTTGATTTGTCGATCGCAGAATGCGATTTGGGTTATGGGCTTTTATTTTTTCGCATAGATTTTGGGGAGCGTTTCCTTGAATACACTTATGTGTTAGGCAGAGTGCCTTAAAAGTGATTCTGTCTTTCACTGGTAGCCAGTGAAGGGATCTAAGCGAAAGGGAGATTGACTCCCATGTTTTTTTTACCAGTCACTAATCGAGCAGCCATGTTTTGAACGACTTGCAGACGAGTGATTTGGTATTTGGGAAGTCCTAAATAGAGGGCATTTGCAAAGTCGAGTCTGGAATTAATGATTGTTCCCACCACGACTGCAATGTGCTTTTTAGGGATAAAGGGGGTAAGTCGGCGTAGTAGGCGCAGCAGATGATGGGATCCGCTGACTACGGACCCTATTTGTGTGTCAGAACCATTGACGTATCTCGGCATAGAGCCTACATATACCGTCAGAATGTTTATTCTGAACTTATAAAATATTATTGTATTTATGGAAATATGTCAAAATTCTTTTATCCGTGCTATTTTGAGGACGAGTAATACAAATGAATATTTAATATATATATATTTATTAACTAAAGATATAGTGCAAAAATTAAAATCGTGTACAATTCGTATCAAAACAAATAAATGATATGCTTCTACAATAGAGATAAATGACGCTTGAATGTTCAGATGATATTTACATTATATGACAAGGTATATTCCTAGCTCTTATTTAAATCATCCTGGCGTAACTTGAGACCTTTTAGTTCTTATTAACATAACCTTGACATTGTATTATTTCTTCTCAATATCAAACAGATCTCTTGCTACTACTTCTTATATATGTGTACATAACAAATGTTATATGGTACACAAGCTTTTTGTTAAATTTGGCGAGGATATATCTTCACATACGCCATCACTCTCAAACCACTATTGTTGGCACTTAGCTTTTTAAAGACAAACGTAATGTCTCCTAATATTTGGAATATAATTATCTCGTACTGCAGTTAGACATAATTAACGCCCAAATTATATTTGCCAAGTATATTTAAATGGTCTTAGTGGAGTGTATGTGAAAAACCTCAGAATTACCAAAAAGGTAAATAATCAAAATTCAATCTTACCAGTAATTAAGAGTCCTGTTTGAGAAGGGAAAGCCCTAATGAAGGATTCCTGTGAACTCCTTATATGTTTGGTCACTCTCTCCGGCTTCCTTCAAAAATCAGAGATAAGAGCAGCTTCCAGCCATCAGCCCTTGCCATCTCTCTCCCACCGAGCTTCTTCCCATCGACCTCCTCTGATTGTCCTGTGTAATACTTTTATCTTCCCAAAGAAGTGGGTGTGTATTCCCCTATCACGTGACTGACTATGTCACATGATAATATGTTTTGGTGGGTGACCAACTTGAACCATGCCGATATTAACCTGTAGGGGGCAGTGGTGTCTAAGGAATAATTCCTAATTTTAGGGTTATTCAGAGTTAACCAGGATTTATGACCCCCTGTGACCTGAATCTTGGTATAGCATCATAAGTTGTTATATATGTCAAACAACATGACAACAAACCTAGACATTCAGGCAACCCCGAAATTTACGATTAAGATAAGGTGTACTGATCTACACACATGCCTAGGAAAGTTTCTTTAAACTAATGCTGGGATGTGATAAAAGCCATCTAATACTTTGAAATATTATAGGATCTTATACCTGGGATCCCAATAATGTCTATGTATTTACGAGTATACTATGTGAACTACTAATACACATATATTGTCATGGCATAATGAAGACACAATACTATTTAAGATATATAATTCCATTGGGATAGTGAATAAGCCCCTTTGGTCTCATACTATGTTTAGTGTCATGCTGTGCCAGGCTTTTTCATTCTCTTATCTTATTAGTGTCAAACCCAAAGAGATATGGCTTGGGAGATGTGGCACAGCATGCTTTTTACAACCTACAAACAGTGTCTATTCATGCCTGAGAATCTATGTTTAAACTTTAACAGGGAAAAATGGTTGTGCTAAGTTCATCATATCCATGTATATGGGACATTACGAAACATATATTATGTGCGATTTTTATATGTATTCTTTTAACCCCAAATGTTCTGACATGTGCATCCATTGTCATGTAGGAGTCAAAAATGACTCAGAGACTTTTGACTTTGGTGCTAGGGGCGATCATTTTTCCCAGAATGAGCAGTGGGGACCAGGTTGTGGTGGGGTGACTTTTCCGGTTTGCGTGAAAGAGGAGAAGCTCTGTTTTCGAACCATTGAGTTTAAGATAACTGGATGTCATCCAGTTATCTATTAGGGTGAGGGATCTCTCTAATCCAAGAGAATGATCCTTTTCGTTGCTGACGCGGAGATACAGTTGAGTGTCGTCTGCGTAGGAATGGTAAAGTAGCTTCTGGTTGCTGATTATTTCAAAGAGGGGACGGAGATAGATATTGAACAGTACCGGCGACAAGGGAGATCCCTGGGGGACTCCACATGATACCGTACGCATTTCTGACGTGAAAGATCCCAATTTCACTGTTTGTGATCGGTTTTCCAAGAAGGAGGAGAACCAAGGTAGATCCTCTTTCGCGACTTTGGCCACTTCAGCTAGCCTAGCGAGTAGTAGTCCGTGGTCTACCGTGTCAAAGGCCGCACTTAGGTCCAACAGGATCAGGAGAGAAGATTCTCCTTCATCTGCGGCCTTTAGAGCATCATCCCATATTTTTACCAGAGCTGTTTCAGTTCCGTTCCCTGGACGGAAGCCTGATTGAAACGTGTCGAGTAATTTTTGGGTTTCTAAATGTAGTTGTAACTGTTGTACAACTTCTTTCTCCATTATCTTGGAGAAAACATTTAGACCTGTTATGGGCCTCCTATTGTTTGGGTCTTTCGGGTCAAGGGTGTTTTTTTTTTTAGGATTGGTTTTATAGTACCTTGTTTCAACAAGGAGGGCACCATGCCCTCCTTGAATGATTGATGTATAAGCTGCGTGATAGCTGGTGCCAATATATCGGCACTTTCTTTCAGCAGTTTAGTGGGAATGATGTCATTGGGTGCTGTGCTGTTGCGCAGAGTCCCAATGATATTTTTAGTGGCAGCGATGGAGATGGGTTTTAAGGTGAATTTCGGTACTTGAGATGGGTATTTTATGGTATTTGGGTTGGGATTAGGGAGGTGATTAATGCAGATTCCATTTTGCTCAATGCTTACATGGATTTTTTCAATTTTATTAATGAAATGATCCGATAGTTTGTTGCAAAATTCTTGTGAATCAGCATTGGGGGGCTCTAAGCAGGCTGGATTCATCGACTGTGAAACCAGCTTGAAGAGTTTGCGGGGGCGGTTTAGGGCCTTGCCGATGATGTTGGCGAAATGATTTTTTTTTTGCCATAAAAATGTCTTTATGGTATTTCTTTGTTATTGTCTTATAAATGGTGTAGTTTCTATGTGAAGAGCTCCTTTTCCACGTGATTAATGTGCTTACTCCATTATGGACGATAGCTTAACCAGAACGAGCGCTCCCGTCTCATAACTTGCTTCTGAGCATGCACGGGTTTTTAACATCGTTTTAGGCGACACGCGATCATTTTTTACAACCACATTGTTTAAAACGACGTTAAAAAATGCAGCATGTTCGTTTTTTTTTTACGTTTTTCAGAACCTGAAAAATGATGTGAAGCCCACACACAATCATTTTTAATGACATGAAGTTTTTTCATGCCTAAAAATGATCGTGCGTACACGGGATAACAGACTGATAAGCGCGAATCGTCTCTTACCAAACTTTTACTTAACACGCAGTAACATGAGATTAGCAAAAGCAGCCCCAAGGGTTGTGCCAGTGGAATTGAACTTCCCCTTTATAGTGCCGTTGTACGTGTTGCACGTCACCGCGTTTGAAAACGACGAGATTTTGTCTTGATAGCATGTATGCAAAGAAAGCTTGACAAGATTCTCGACAAGCCTAACAAGAAACTCGTCGAGGAAAACAATGTTTTACCAAGCAACAGCTATTTAGAAATAAAAACAGTAGGGGAAAGCAGCTTTTTACGAATGTGGCAATTCTCACCGAGGCTGCTCACCTATCTCAATATTGTACCACCAATACAGTCCAGATTAATTTTCTGTCTACAGAAAACCTGTATAAATCACATGACCACATCAATGAGGATGGAGGAGGACTGGAGTCACATGAAACAGAAGATACTAAACCTCACCCTGGAGATCATCTACCTGCTGACCGGAGAGGTGAGGAGGATTCTGGGGGGTCACATGACATCACTATTATCTCTATTAATAAATCACAGACCTGACCAGAGAGGTGAGGAGGATTCTGGGAATGTAACATAATATTACTCTTTTTGCTTTAATAGAGTTTTACTCCTGTGAAGCCTGGAGATCATATGACCTTCACAGTGCTTCTACCTCACTTCCTAAAACCTGAGATAAACAGCAAAAAGAAGATTCTAGAAGTCACAAAGAAGATGATGGAGCTGCTGACAGGAGAGGTGAGCGGTGCCGGGAATTCTGGGACATTATCCAGTAACAGACAAGGGATGTGTCTGGATGGTGACTGTATCATTGTGTGTGTCAGGTTCCTATAAGGTGTCAGGATGTCACTGTCTATTTCTCCATGGAGGAGTGGGAGTATTTAGAAGGACACAAGGATCTCTACAAGGACGTCATGATGGACAATCAGCCGCCCCTCACATCACCGGGTAAGAGGAGACTTTATTGTAAAGGAGAGAGCAGTACGGAGGCTCCACCTAGATCCCCCATCATCTGATAAACACATAGAAACAATGGGCCAGATTCACAGAGCCCTTACTCCGGTCTATCTCACGTTAGACCGGAGTACTTTCAAATTACGTGCGTCGTTTCATTAGTCTGAATCCTGAAACTGTGCCTAAAACTACCAGCTGAACCCCGTAAAGTTATTCCAGCTTTTATCTGGTCTAATATTAGACAGCCCATGTTAAGTATGGCCGTCGTTCCCGTGTCGAATTTCAACGTTTGTTTTTATTTTTTACGTAAGTCGTCCGTAAGTCGTCCGGGAATAGGAATGTACGTAAACGACGCTACTCAAACAAAAAATGACGTAACGACATTATTTCGCGCAATGCACGGCGGGAAATTTCTGAACTGAGCATGCGCAGTTCGATCGCAGCGGGGACGCTCCTAATTTAAATGCTTCACGCCCCCTAATCGCGTATTTCGATTCCGCCGCGAGAAATACACTACGCCGCCGTACCTTACGGGCCAAAATCTACATGAATTCGTCGTAGAGCCAGGTAAAATACAGCGGCGTAGTGTATCTCTGATACTCTGCGCCAATGTAATTGTATCTGAATCTGGCCCACTGTATTCAGTCAGTGTGTGTGTTTCCTACAGATGGATCCAGTAATGGGAACCCACCAGAGAGATGTCCCCGTCCTCTGTATTCCCGTGATGCCACACAGGAAGATCACACCATCCCCCACCATCATCAGGTAGATGAGGAACAATCACTGATAGTATCATTAGGATCTGTACATTATCTGCATTGTTACCATTGATGTCATTTTTATTATATATTCAGAGTGGAGACCCGAGTGATTCCAAAGTTGATGTTAAAGTAGAGATACGGGAGGAGGATGATGAGGATGGGATGATGGAGGAGTCAGAGTCTCTGAAGGTAAACAAAAATCAGTACCAGGACACCATGGTGGAGTCATCCGGCTACATAAACCCACCAGAGAGACATCCCCGTCCTCTGTATTCCCGGGATTCCACACAGGAGGGTCACACCATCCCTCACCATCATCAGGTGGGTGGAGTTGAGGGTCGGGAACATAAAGTGATTGAACACTGGAAATGTGGAAATAATGATGTGTGGACTCTACAAGATGATATTTTCTATGTGATCTCACATCATAAATACTTCTATGTTACAGATGTTATTTTCTGCCATTCTGTTGGTTTAGGGTGAAGATCTGATGAACATGAAAGTTGAGGGTGAAGTAGAAGAGACGTATGTGAGGGATGATCAGCAGTCTATGGAGGAGGATGGAATGATGAGGACCATCAAAGAGGAGGACACTCCTACAGAGATCAGCACAGGTGAGCCATTATATATTCTTCCGTTATCTCTGCTCTCATACTGCACACTGATTGGTTCAGAGTGGAGCGGGAGATGATTTCAACCAGTAGTAGGCTAACAATAGTCACTGATCCCTGTCCTGCACATTGGATCTTCTTTTCTCTCAGATAAACCCCCTTCTCTGTGCTGAAGACACAATTTATTACAATTTATTTACATAATTAATGCAGATTCTGGGGTTCAGCTGGTAGTTTTAGGCACAGTAGTACAAATATGAACACAGATTGTACCATTTGGAGGTCTGTACATCTTCATTTAGCTAAATGTTAACAAAACTCTATTAAAAGTCTTGTTGAGATGAAAAGTAAAAACTCAGATTGGGCTTTAGTTGTGGATTGAATAACTACCTGGTCCTTAGGTTTTGATATAGAATATAAAAGGTACACCAAGCAAAAACAAACCAGACATTGGGTCTCCCCAACTACTAGTAAACTACCAGGTCTGGATTTCAAGGGTTAACCCTACTTAAAATACAAGAAAAAAAAAGGACCCCCCCAAATCCATACTAGGCCCTTTTCCGAGTATTAATTTTGGCTAGCCCAAAAAGGGGAATTGAGCATGCACCCCCCCCCCCCCCTCCTGTACCAGGCCACAAGCCCTCAACAGGAGGAGTGCACCTTCCCAAGGGGGATACCCTAGCAAAGCATCTTGCCCCCATTTTAATGAGGACATTGGCTTCTTTCCCACAAACCTGGCCCGGTGGTTGTGGGGGTCTGCAGGTAGGGGATTTTCTGGAATCAAGAAGTCCCTTTAAAGATAATGGGGTCTCAGAAACCAGTTACCCAAATGAGTACCCCTAATGTTAAGTAATTAAACATACAGACCCATATTTTGACAAATTTCACATTTCGCATCATCAGTAATGCCACTGTTATTTGTTTCTCTTCCCTCTTCAGCCAGAGGTTTAGCTGAGTTGAACACCCATTTAGTTAGGCCATTTGCCCAACCTCTGAGGAAACAACCTCTGGGAGCTCACCACTGTATATGTAGATTTTGGGGTTCATCTGGGTTTATTAGGTTGTGCTTTTCTCCTAGTTACAGGAGTACAGATATAATAACAGATTGTGCCTTGGTCCCTCTTCTTCGAGCAAGATTGTAGCTGAAGGTTAACATAAAACTTTATTCATAATCCCCATGGGATGGAAATGAATTAGGAACCTAAAAAACTGAACCATCTTGTCAGTAGAAAAGACTTCTCCAAACACCCTTTAGTGCTGCGTGTTACAGAAGTCTAGGCCTGTGGTCACTTGTTCCATGCTAAAGGGTCTGCAAGTGTGGACTCTGAACCTCTTGATTATCAGAGGCCATTGACCCAGTGCCTAATAGGCTTGTGGCTGTGTAAAGAGCATGCACCTTTTAGTCCCCATTGGTTCCTGCACTCAAGTCTGCTTAAAAGGGGTGTTCCAGCCAAAAATTGTGTTTATTAAAAGTCAGCAGCTACAAAAAGTGTAGCTGCTGGCTTTTAATAAACAGTCACTTACCTGCTCCTGTGTTCCAGCGACGCGCCGACCGGGGCTCCGCTCCTCTCCCCCCCTCCCCAGCCGGCGTCTCCATCCTGACTGTGGGCACCCAGCCGTGACAGCCTTCGGCTTCACGGCCGGGCACCCACTGCGCATGCGCGAGCCGCACTGCGCGCACGGCACGGCTCGCCGCTGATTGGAGAGGCGATCGAATGGGACCTGTCATGTGTCCCATGTGATCGCCTATAGGGAGGGGCTGGTGTAGGCGATTAAGGCTTAATCGCCTAACCAGCCCCTCGGCGGAAGCAGGAAGTGGGACAGGAAGTCCCACTCCTACTGAAGCCCCCACTCCCCCCCCCCAAAAAATGACATGCCAAATGTGGCATGTAAGGGGGAGGGGATTAAACAAAAGTCATTTTTAGGGTGGAACTCCTCTTTAAATGTAGAAGTGATCTGGAACGAGGACAAAAGGACCTTCCACTGAAGGGAGGAAGGGTCCCAATTGGCTTGAACATCCTGTCACAAACTACGGTGAACAAGAGTGAACCACAACTGCGGTTAGGAAAAGGTTAAAATGCACTTCTTGTAATGTAATTTTTAGTACTGGACCCCAGGCACCACTCTAATCAGAGAAAAAGTGTTTGGGGATTCACTACATCATATCTCTCACATATAGAAATGCATTGAGATACTAAGGAAGGTACTACATACCTTTAACCCTTATGCCGCGTACATACGGTCGTTTTTTGTGATGAAATAAAATGAAGTTTTAAAAAACGTCATTTAAAATGATCGTGTCTGGGCAAAATGTCGTTTTATGTCTTCAAAAAAACGACCAAAAAAAAATTCGAACATGCTTGAATTTTTTATGTCGTTTTTCAGAATGTCGTCTTTTGTTTCACAAAAAATGATCGTGTGTGGGCAAAACGACGTTTAAAACAACGTTTTTAAACCCGCAAATGCTCAGAAGCAAGTTATGAGACGGGAGCTTCAATGGAACAGAGTGCCGTCGAACGTGGTGTACGTAACCGCGCTTTGCTAGAGCATTTTCAGAAAACGATGGTGTGTAGGCAACGTCGTTTTTTAAAATGAAGTTTGAAAAACCTTGTTTTGTTTCGTGAGATAAAACAACGTTTTTTTACATCACAAAAAGTGATCGTGTGTACGTGGCATAAGTCTTAAAAAAAGGTATAGCGAACATGTTCAGTATATTAGGCCGGCAGGCCGTATAGTATTAACAACAAATGTCAAGCACGTAGCATATGAGAATACTGTATGCAGATAGCATATACTTGAGAGAGGCAAGTGAAGAGTAATTAGTTCAAGAGTGTATGTCCCTTTAAGATATGCCGCAACTGCTATAGGCAACCATAATAACTATTCCAAGCACAGCGGTAGTATAAACTTGAGCAGGTTCAAATACAGTACTTAGTTAATACAATATGTGAACAAGGTAATTCTAGAGCAATAAATGTAACGTGGGAAATGGTACTTATCCGTTTGCAGAGATGAGAGTTCTTCAGCATTAGCAGAGTATTGTAGCAGCAATGGGTTTCTGTAATGGATGGTCTCCTTGTGGTGAATATCCTAGGGTGCCCCCAAAGTAATGGAAATAAGCATCACAGCGTGGAATCCAAGTAGAGGATATTTAGTAGCGTTAGTTGTAGCTTAATCGAAGGCATGGATCCAGCGTGCGATGGTTTTCAGTTTAGGGAAAATAGTACCAGTAGTTTTGTGTAGCGTGGTCAGGCTACAGCAGACAATAATAGAATAGCGTGTAGTAAATACGCTGTTCTGTTTATAAGAACGAGGCATGTGTGCCGAATAAAGCGTTGATTACGCTCAGCACTTCCGTGTTTCACGCTGGAATGCACGCGGCGCCGGGCGATGATGTCAGTGCGCGGTCGTCAATGCGCCTTTACACATCTTTTTATCTATTGATCATGTTATTATATTTTTATAGGACACGCCATTGAAAAAACCTCAAAGGATCATCTCACTTTATCTCCAGGGTGTAAAATGGAAGATGAGGACATCACAAGAGATTGTGTAGAGAAAAGACAATGAACACCGCTATGGATGGAGGACTTCACAGTGTGGATAGACCATCAAATCCCCCTGACTCTGAGCAACCTCATACTGTGAGGGATGGTGCAGGAATTCAGGGGGAGGAGAAATGTTCCTGTCCTGAATGTGGGAGAAGTTTTGTCTCTGAATTCGTCTTGCTGTACATCAGAGATCTCACACGGGTGGGAAGTCTAATTCCTGTTCTGAGTGTGGGAAATGTTTTTCACACAAATCAGAGCTGCTAATACATCAAAGATCTCACACAGGTGAGAAGCCGTATTCCTGCTCTGTGTGTGGGAATTGTTTTTCAAAGAAGTCCAGTCTTTACAGACATCAGATGATTCACACTGGGAAGAAACCATATCCCTGTCCTGACTGCGGAAAATGTTTTTCACAGAATTCAGACCTTGTTAGACATCAAAGATCTCACACTGGGGAGAAGCTTTATTCCTGCCCTGAGTGTGGGAAATGTTTTTCACAATTGTCCCATCTTTACATACATCAAAGGTCTCACAAGGGGAAGAAGCTGTTTTCCTGTCTTGAGTGCTGGAAATGTTTTTCACGGAAATCAGGTCTAGTTATACATCAAAGATCTCACACAGGGGAGAAGCCGTATTCCTGTTCTGAGTGCAGGAAATGTTTTTCAGATAAATATGGTCTTTCCAGGCATCAGAGGATTCACACAGGGGAGAAGCCACATTTATGTTCAGAATGTGGGAAATGTTTTTCAACTAAATCAGCTCTTGTTACACATCAAAAATCTCACAGAAGGGAGAAGCCACGTTCTTGTCCTGAGTAAGGCAAATGTTAAACAAAGGAATACGATTTTGTTATGCATCAAACATCTCACATAGAGGAGAAGCCTATTCCTGTGAGTGTGGATTTTTTTTTTATAGAAATCAGACCACGTTATACATCAGAGATCGCACACAGGGGAGAAGCCATATTCCTGCCCGGACTGTGGGATCTCTCTGAGACAGGTTGTTAGGGTGCTTAGATAAAAGTACAGAGTTTGTGAAAACCAGGCACTTTTCATCTGTACATAAATGTCCATGGGCAGGAGGAAAGCACACATAAAGCTTGTTGCCAGCTCTTAACTGTGCATGTGTGAACAGTTCTGGAGCTAGCCGATGGTAAACTGCCGCGTGTGGCCTCAGGTCAGGCCCTGGTGCACGCCTGCTTGGTGACGTCATGGAACGCATTGGGCATGTGAATTAAAGCCACTCCCGGTGCACCTTTTCCGGCCAGCCACCACACCAGGCCATTCTCAGAGGAGCATTGCCCGAGCTGGGACTTGTCAAGGGAGAAGGAGGATAGCCAAAACAGTCTGCTCTGCCCAGCCCACAGTTTGCCCACCTTGTCGTGTTTAAGGCTTCCTTCAAGTTCTCACTAGCTAGGTTGGTAACTATTAGTGCAAACAGCACTGTGCTCTAGTTGTACATAACATTATTAGATACCATCTGTGACTGTCTCTTACTCAGTTTGTGTTTAGTGGGGAGGGGGACAGTCTCTGTGGGAACATTAATTCTCTGTGTGGCAGTCTCTCTGGGGGCACACTGGCATGGGCAGTGTCTGTGGAAGCACTGTTAATATCTGTGGGTGCATTGGCAGTATCTCTGTGGGGAGCAGTCTATGTGGCCTGTGGGAGGCGGTCATTCTGTTGAGGGCAGTTGCTCCCGCCTGGCCACTCTGCAGCATCTCGATCTTAGGGCTTTTTTACTCAAGCTTTGCTCCAGGTTTGGATAGCTCTTCAGAGTGGATTTGAAAGGAGGTAAAGAGGTGTTGTATTGTCTCCTCACTGCCTACTTTAATCCCCTGAAACCTTGCACTAGCACAGTTCAACAGTGTGCATTGTGAGGTGCCTGTCGATTGGCCCAAAGCCTTCAAAAGTGGGGGGTATAACTCCTGCCACAGCATGTGTACACCCCATTGCCTCTGCAGCTAAAGGGCATAATGGGGGGCGTTTGAAGCATGGCTCATCTGTAGGGTTTTACCGCCCCCCCACCGAATATGCCCTTACTGTGCCCCACCCTCCCTTTCTCTTCCTAAAGGAGCACAATCTCACCCAATGACACCAACAATGGGGCACAATTCCTCCCAATGACACCAATGATGGAGCACAATTCTTCTCACTGACATCAAAGATGGCACATTGTTTATTCCCACTGACGTTGGGACCTTTTCTACTCCCAATGGCCACAGTCTGCCCCCCCCCCCCCCAAGTCCAAGGGACAGTAAACTGGCCCCCTGTTTAGAAAGTTTTTGTAGACCCCTGCTCTAATGTAAGGGGGAAACATTAGATACACTGATGTAAAGAGGGATGTGAGCTGGACACTTTGGCACTCATCCTCGCTGCTTCAATCCATATTTTGTTCTGTTTGTTACTTACTCCTGACCCCTGCACTCTATACATCATGATGTACATAGTCCAACCAAGGTGTTCATTGTCCAAATAGTTACTGGCTTTAATGAAATTATTTTTTAAAGTGGGCTCAGTCAGACAAAATATTTTTTTTTGTGTGTGTGCATAAAAACATATTTTAATAAAAAAAAGTTTAAATAAAGAAAAAAGATCCTTTGCCCTAAAGGTTTATTTGTGTCTGTGTGGCACATTAATTAGGAGTATTTTGTGGGTACAATGTGTGACACGTTGGGGTTTTGTAGCTGAGTGGTTGTGCCAAAACAGTGGCCCAGATTCACAGAGCGATTACGCGTGCGCAACTGCTGTTGCGCGTGCGTAAGTCTAAATGTGCGCGTGCGTATAGTTGGACGCGATTCACAAAACAATATACACCAGAAATCTACGTTTTTTTGTCCGGCGTAATTGAGTTAGACATGCGCTTCCCTTCGCGCAAAACTGCGCTAGACACACCATTGATTTGCTAGTCAAATATGCTAATGAGGGAGTTACGGGGATCCACAAAAAAACGCAGTTGCTGCGCAGGCTACGCGATGTGCGCAATTGCAAAATGTCCTGTCTAAAGTTAGAGCACCTAAAAGCTGGTCTAACTTTTGAAAAAAACGTCTACATCTCACAGAAAGCAACACCGTTACTGAGGAGCAGACCACACACACGTGTTGCACTACAATTTGACTGCCAACATGCTAGGGGCATCGTCGCTCATAGCTGCACTAGTGAATATAGATGACCAAAGAAGGAGGAGGGCACGGAGGATGGCACGGGAGAGGGTATACCGCACCCGCATACACCTGTTTGGCATGAATGATTCTGAGGTCTTTCGCATCTTCTGATTCCCCCCTCATGCCATCCTGGAATTAACCACAACCTTGCAGGAGGACATCACCAGCCCAACACAACGCTCACATGCAGTGCAGCCACTGGTCAAGGTACTGGCAACACTCCATTTCCTTGCCAGTGGCTCTTTTCAGCGTACAAGTGGAGTGGTGGCTGGGATGTCACAATCCTCCATGAGCAGATGTGTGCACCAGGTTGTCCCTGCAATCCTCACACGCTTTGCCAACCAAATCATAAAACCAACCACTGAGGAGCTGCGAATCAAGGCAATGGCAGATTTCTACCGAATTGCCAGATTCCCACGCACCATCGGGGCCATAGATTGCACACATGTGGCACTCCAGCCCCCCCATGAGACCGAGCACATGTACCGCAATCGGAAGAATTGGCATTCCATCAACGTACAGGTGATAGTCGATGCCCAAGGCCTCATATGGCACGTTCGTGCCAAACACCCCGGATCCACCCATGACAGCTACATCTACAATCAAAGCCACATCCGAACGGAATTCGAACAGAACGTGTATGGGAACACCTGGCTGGTTGGTGAGTGACATGGGAGTCAGGCATGACTATCCCCTCCCGTGATGCACAACAGAAGTGGCACATGCATGACTAACATTCTCCTGTCTTTTCCTTTACAGGTGACTCTGCATATGCCCTGGGACCCCATCTCATGACTCCTATCCGGAACCCCAAACCCCAGGAGAGGAACGATACAATGAAGCACACATCAAAACCCGTGCAGTGGTGGTGGAGCGCACCTTTGGCCTCCTGAAGTCACGTTTCCGATGCCTGGATAAGTCTGGGGGTACACTGTTGTATTCCCCAAACTTCGTGTGCCATATCATCGTTGCATGTTGCATGCTGCACAATCTCGCAGTGAGGAAGGGCCTGCAGATAGAGGAACGTGATGACCTAACCCCCCAACCAGACAATCAACCCCTAACCGAGGATACCCCGTCTTCTGAGGGGAAGAGCAGTCAGGAGACAGCTCATATTGGGCATCTTTGCACGTTAAACACACACATGAATCATGGCACAATGAGAATGCATGCATGCACACCACTATGGTCCCTAGCACACACACCCCACATCCTCATCAAATTGGATTGGCACCAGTCCACCATGCAAGACTGGTGAGCAGTAACGCCACGTCAAGGCTCCAATTATGTCACTGTACATTCATACACCATTCACACGGACCTGAAGATCACTTCTCCCTGGTCCTGGGGAACCCTTCTCCACCAAAATTGAGGATGACACCCCTTTTCCAGCAGGAATGTCACACCCCACATTCAAACATCATTCACAACCCAAAATATGCCAAAAATGTCAGAAAAAAAAAATGCATAGAAACAAAATTGCATAGAAAAAAATAAATAAGCAGAGAACAAAAATAAAAATGCTTTCAAAACAAACAAAAGGGGGAAAATAAAATTAATGCCCTCTGCCTGAGCCACGCCTGGGGCGCCCCCGGCCACGGCCCCGGACCCTCAGGGGAGACGCATGGGGAGGGGAAAAGCCGGGGAAGGAGGAGCAGCCCCTGAGATCTGCCCACCTGGCGGCCTGCCCTCCAAGGCCACGGCTATTCTGTCCAGGGCAGCACCAAGTGTTGCGTGTTGTCCTGGCTACCGTTAGTGCCCTGCGTCCTGCCCAACGCCACGCCTGCTGCTGTAGTTTGCAGGTCATTTAGGCAGGTTGTGGAGGCCCGGGAGTGGGGGTCCAGGTTACCCAGGCTATCGTTAATGGAGGACAGGCTCTGATCCACCCGCCCCATAGTCTGGCAGAGCTGTCTCAGAAGGCGGGTCTGGGTGGCCAGGTTCCTTCTCAGACAGGCGGGCAGGAGATTGGCGCCCCCCCTGGTGCTCTGGGATGACCTCCTGGCTCCAGCTGATGGTTGTGGCGGGGAGAAGGGGAGGCCCTTGTGAGGGGAGCCATGTTGGGGGAGGAGGGGGGGGGGCTCACCTTAGGGAGGGCAGGCTTCTTGCAGCCAGAGGGGAAGAGTCCGCAGAAACCAAACGTCCAGTGCCTGCCATGGACTCCTCCTTCTCATGATTCTCCTCCTCCTCATGATCGTCCTCCGCATGATCATCCTCCTCCTCTTGTTCCTCCTCCGCGGACTGTGGCCTTGTTGGGGGGGCCTCATTAGGCTGCTGTCCTGGCGTTTGGAGCGGTCAGGCCAGATGGCCCTGCACCCTCCTGCACATCTGTGGATGACACAAACCATTCACAGGTTGGAGGATCCACACACTTGCCACATATTCCCTTTCACCCCTCCCCCACACATGCTACACACCTGAGAGAACTAAAAACCTTACCTGGCACCGCG
Organism: Rana kukunoris; assembly: GCA_029574335.1. Lineage (NCBI taxonomy): Eukaryota > Metazoa > Chordata > Amphibia > Anura > Ranidae > Rana > Rana kukunoris. Next base: position 17,406,767 of record CM056052.1, read on the forward strand.
CGGGGACCGGACTTGTGTCAAAGCCTGGCAGGCCCTCCACTTCATGCCGGTGAAAGGTCAGGGCCACCACACGCTCCGTCGCTGTAAATCTAACCCGGCATGGTGGGCCCCTCCTGTGCCCCTGGCATGGGCATTTATTGCGGCCAGTTTTTTTTTCACCTCACGCCGGAGGTCATTTATTTTCTTTTCAATCCCAGAGCGGGTCCGTGTCTCCCCCTCCCCGATGAATTGACCTGCTCCGTGATCATATCCAATATCTCCCTCCTCCTGGCCGGGGTGGTGGTGGCACTCTGCGGGGCCGTGGAGAAAACGCCCATAGTCGGTAATGGCCCGGGCAAGAATTCTTTTTTCCCCCACTGTAAAATTCAGCTTTCTTTTTCTCTCAGTCATACTTCCAAACAAACTCACTAGCAGTCACCAAAAATCTGTCACAAATACAAGCACAACCAATCAGACAAGAACACACACAAAGAGAAAAAGAACACCCAAAAATCACACTAGCACTCAGCAAGAAACAGACACAAAAAAAATCAGATGAAAAAATAAAGCAAGAAAACAAAACGCTCAGAAATATATCAATCAAACAAACAGTCTCAAACACTTATCAAAATACACTTTCACAAAACTACCAACAAGCACTAGATCACACAGAACACTAATCTCACAACTACTGTACAAAACACACTCTAACGAACAACAGAGCAAAAGCACTTGATTCAATGGGAAGGGACACAAAGGGATGTACTTTTGCAATGGAAGGGCGTTTGTGTGTGTCTATTTATGCTGTCTGCGTAGTTCACAACATTGCCCTAGTCCATTTCCAATTTCACTGATTGCGCCGCTCCCGAGTTGTGAGCATGCGCACAACGGAGCTGACATGGTTTCCTTCACGCGCGCATGCGCGAGTCGGCCGGGCCCTTCATTTGCATGGGGTCACGGCTCATTTCAATGTAACACGCCCACGTCCCTCCCAATTTGTATTACTCCTCCTTACGCCTCAGGAAAAAAACCTTACGCTTGCGCAATCTCTTGCGTAAAAGCTACGTGAATCCGGATTACGCGGCTAGATTGCGCAAGTCTAACGGAAAAGTGGTGCGCTACGCCGGAATGATAATGCGCCGATCTACGTGAATCTGGGCCAGTGTGTTTACTCCACACCAGAAATATCTTTCAGGGCTTTCCTGCCCACTTTTATATAAAAGAAAGTTAAAATTCATGTGGGTATGTCTTCTCACAAAGGGGGTTCTCACCATCAATATGAACAAACATAACATTCATCCCCCTGGCTCTTGTGGCAGCTTTACTGCTCCAAGTACCTCTTCAGGAACGTCCATCAGTATCATTTTGGTGGTATAAAGACCAGGCTTTTTTCTGACACTTTTTGTTTACAAGTAAAAATCTGTACTTTTTGCTAGAAAATTCCTTAATGCTCCCAAACATTATATATATATACACATGTCAAATTACGCACGCTCGTGGAATGGCGACAAACTACATCGCCATAGGCAACGCTTTAAAAGCCTTTACAGGTTTCCAGTTTAGTGTTACAGAGAAGGGCTGGTGCTAGAATTATTGCTCTCATTCTGAACTTCACGGTTATACCTTACATGTGTCGTGAGATCACCGTTTATATATATATGCGTGTGGGACCAACGGGTGCAAGGACGGGGGCGCATAACATTTTTGTTTTTATTTTATTATTCATTTTATTTTTTATTCTTACACGGGTACTTTAAAGTTTTTAGCACTTTTATTGCTGTCACAAGGAATTTAACCACTTGACCACTGGGCACTTAAACACCCTTAATAACCAGACCAATTTTCAGCTTTCGGTGCTCTCACAGTTTGAATGACAATAACTCGGTCATACAACACTGTAACCAAATGAAATTGCTGTCCTTTTTTTCCCACAAATAGAGCTTTCTTTTGGTGGTATTTGATCACCTCTGCGTTTTTTTTTTTTTTTTGCTATAAATGAAAAAAGAACGAAAATTTTGCAAAAAATAATAATTTTTCTTCATTTCTATTATAAATTTTGCAAAAAAGTAATTTTTCTTCATAAATTTGGCCTAAAATGTATACTGCTACTACATATCTTTGGTAAAAAAAATAAAAAATGTTGGATATTATTTAGTCTGGGTGAAAGTTATGGGGTCTACAAACTATGGTACCAATTACTGAAAATTGATGAATTTCATCACACCTAATGTACTGACAGCCTCTCTCATTTCTTGAGACCCCAACATGCCAGAAAAGTACAAATACCCCCCAAATTACCCCTTTTTGGAAAGAAGACATTCCAAGGTATTTAGAAAGAGGCCTGGTGAGTTTTTTAAAGTTGTCATTTTTTCCCACAATTCTTTGCAAAATCAAGATTTTTTTTTTCATCAAATATTCATATTATTAGGTTATTTCTCACACACAGCATATGCATACCACAAATTACACCCCAAAACACATTCTGCTATTCCTCCCGAGTATGGCGATACCCCATGTGTGAGACTTTTACACAGTGAGGCCACATACAGAGGCCCAAAATGCAGGGAGCACCCAGGCCAATTCTGACATTTCTCTCCTACATGTAAAAATCATCATTTATTTGCTAGAAAATTACATAAAACCCCAAAACATTATATAAAGATACCTCACATGTGTGGTTTAAACACCATTTTTATATGTGGGCGGGACTTGCGTATGCGTTCGCTTCTGCATGCAAGCTCACGGGGACAGGGGCGCTGTATGCCCAGAGTATTGCAGAGTATGCCCAGAGTATTGCGGAGTATGCCCAGAGTATTGCGGAGTATGCCCAGAGTATTGCAGAGTATGCCCAGAGTATTGCCAGAGTATTGCAGAGTATGCCCAGAGTATTGCAGAGTATGCCCAGAGTATGCCCAGAGTATTGCCCAGAGTATTGCAGAGTATGCCCAGAGTATTGCAGAGTATGCCCAGAGTATTGCAGAGTATGCCCAGAGTATTGCAGAGTATGCCCAGAGTATTGCAGAGTATGCCCAGAGTATTGCAGAGTATGGCCAGAGTATGGCCAGAGTATTGCAGAGTATGGCCAGAGTATTGCAGAGTATGGCCAGAGTATTGCAGAGTATTGCAGAGTATGGCCAGAGTATTGCAGAGTATGGCCAGAGTATTGCAGAGTATGGCCAGAGTATTGCAGAGTATGCCCAGAGTATTGCCAGAGTATGCCCAGAGTATGCCCAGAGTATTGCCAGAGTATTGCCCGAGTATTGCAGAGTTTGCCCAGCTGAGGTATTGCAGAGTATTGCAGAGTATTGCAGCAGGGATGGCTGAGCAGGGAGGGATGGATGGATGGATCTGTGACTACATTTGTCACAGATCCAGCCCGCAGCACTGCCGCTGCCATCCGCTCCCTCCCCTCTCCTCTCACACTGTACCGATCGGTACAGAGAGAGGAGGGAGGAACCGGCGTCAGCACATGACGCCGCTTTGTTGACAAGTGATCGCGCCGTCATTGAACGGCGCGATCACGTGGTAAACCGCCGCTATCAGCGGCGATTTACCGTGATCCGTGATGCGCCGGGTCCTCTGTTCCCGCGTGCGCGCCTCAGGGGGCGCGCGGGAGCGCGATTCTAAAAGGCCGTTAATTAACGGCCACTTAGAATCAAGCAACCGCCCTGTAGCCGTACTTTCGGTATAGGGCGGTTGCAAAGTGGTTAAACATCCCTTGTGATGGCAATAGGCAGTGACAGGTACTTTTTATGGAGAGATCTGGGGTCTATTAGACCCCAGATGTCTCCTCTTCCCTTACAAGCATCTGATCACACCAATATCATTTCCTGGTGCCTCCATGGCAGCATACCTGTGATAGAGCTCCGCCTCAACTCCTCCTTCAGGGCTAGTGAAAAGCATAAATTAAAAGGCATAGCCCCTCCCCCAACATTCTCTTTTCTTCCCTCATACCTTCTTGTGCTGGTGAAGAGTAGCAGTATGTCCATACCTCTGGAGTCGGCAGCATCCGCCGGGTTTAGCCTTTCCCGTGCGAAGTCCTCGTCTTGGGCCGCTCACAGCGCTAAGAAGGCGGGGAACCCCTCTGTGGATCTGGTGGGGTCATCTCGCAGTGTTTCCTTTATGGAACGAAGTCTGCTATCACATCCATGATGAATGCAGTGGAGTCGCAAAAGGATCAGCTCACATCTTTCCAGGCTGGTGGTTTCCATTTTATTTTTAGGCATATATTGTTTTTTGTCTCTGCCCTTCCTTCCTTCCTTTAACTTGCCTGTCTCCTTTTAAAAAAAAAAAAAAAAATGTGCTCGTTGCCTTTTTTGTGATGCTCCCTTTAAGTCCAGTCAGTTTGATGGGGCAGGTGCCTTTTATCCTGACAGGCTTGCAGTTGTTGTTTGTTTCCCCCGAAATTAGCAGTGGGCTACAGCTTTTGTTGTTTTGTATATCACTTGACATCACTGTGGCCATCTTGGATTCTGGAAAAAGGGCCAGATTTGCCCTTTCTTCCAGAATCAATTCACAATGGTGGTTATGGGATCAGCCCATCCACCTGAGCCTAATTAAGTTCAGATTCAGGGTTAGCTGCCAGAGTCTCCACAGCTGTGCCCTGCTAGGTTTCACTGACACTGCTCTGTGGTAGGTACCTTTTATTTTTATTCTCCAAAAAATGGTGATAAAAAAAAAAAAAAAAAGTGACAAAAGCTCCATAGTTCCTTTTTTTCCCCTTTCTTACTAAATTTCCGCAGCTGATCCTTCTGCCTAACTCCGCTATTACTCATCTATCTTGCAACAAAGATCCTCACACTCCTATTAGGTATGGGACCAACTATATGTGAGTATTGAAAAAATAAAAATGAAAAAAAAAAGTGCGCTCACTGGTCTAATGTGAGTTCCTTACATTGTGGCCCTGCCCATTCCAAGAGGTCCAGAAAATCTTCAAGACACTGTGATGATGACAGCTCAGACCGCACTTCACGCCACTGGTCCCAGGTCCCATTCTTCACGTCATAGATCAGAGAGGTCAATATCCAGAGGACAAGATCCTTCCCCTCTCCTAAGGCCTATACAAAGAAGAAATGCTGGACAGGGCGGGGCCACACCACTACCAGACAGAGTGGTCTGTAAGGATTGTTTTATGGACTATGCGTCCAACCGCAAGCTAGAAAATCAGCACGCTGTGGATCTGCTCAAGTGAACAATGAAGGTCTCCTTCTCTGAGCTTGTGACTTTGGTCCCCGCTCAACCAGTTCAGCAGATATCCCAGGTTCAGAATACAGAACCTAATCTCCCTGGTCCTTCAGTCGGTACACCTCTGCCACTGTCAGGCTGACCAGCTAGAGATTCATCACCTGAAAATTCCTCAGAGGACTCTTTAGAGCAGTCAGAACTTTCTTGCTTCAGTCTCTCCCTGGTAAAGCCGTTCATCCAGGCAGTCAAACTGCAATCACCAGAAAAGATGCAGAAGAGCCTCCCCAAGAGTCTACGAGTTGCTTCCCATTCCTCAAAAGGAAGCAGGTTCTCTTCTCTATGATGTGCGAGATTAGGGTGACCACATTTGTCAGGTCATTTAGAATGAATGGTCAAAAAGACTTTCATGGGGCCGGTTCAATAAACGATACCCCTTAACAAAGTCGGGAAGGCAGTCGCTAAACTCCATGCCAGTGGTAGATGCATCGGTGGTGCGACTCGCAAAAAAAAAAAGAACTTTACCCATGGAGGATTCCGCTTCCTTTAAAGACCCTTGAGACAGACGAACCGACCTGGAGCTGAAGAGGAGCTACTTAGCCCCGGGAGCAGTGTGTAAGCCAGCTATCGCCCTCACATCGGTATCAAATGCCATAAGATCTTGGACGGATAATATTGAGAAGTCTTTGCGTCAGGATGTCCCCAAGGAGGATATAGTTAAAGCCTTGGAAGAGCTTAGAATGTCGGCAGACTCTGTCGGGGTAGCAGCCATTGATATGATCAGGTCAGTGGCGGCTGGTGAAGTTTTAGGATGGGGGGCGCAATACCCCGCCCCTCCACATTTGGTCCCTCCCACATCTCATAAGCCACACCCCTTATAGAATCCACCCATTCCGTCCCCTGTATTCCACTTGCTTCCACTCATAGTGTCAGGAGTATACAGCTCAGCATCACAGCACAGAGTATACAGCCCCAGCATCACAAATCATGGTATATAGCGCAGCCTTACAGATCGGCGCAAACAAACTAAAAAATTACACTGTTAGTAATGAAGGACTCTAAATGGGCACAAGATGACCAGAGACTGCGGACATACTGCACAAGATGACCAGAGACTGCGGACATACTGCACAAGATGACCAGAGACTGCAGACATACTGCACATACCCCCCCCCCTGTCGGAATATGGCCGTTCGGCAATATTCTGCAGAAATCATCTGGGGCCTGAGGCAATTTGCCACAAAGCTTCCAGCCGTCACCAAAAAGGCCCTGAGATTTGAGCAACTTTTGAGGATCGATCGACGATCATCAGTCAAAAAATGTAGCTACCCACCCCAAGCAAAGCACATATCATGTGCTTTGATCAATACAAGATCGGCAGTAAGACACCGATTAGAAATCCATGATTTCATTCTACAGAACAACTTAGACTGTCTCTTTATTACAGAAAGCTGTCTCACAGCCGACTGTAACACCATTCTTGGAGAACTGGTGCCAGAACACTACCGGATCATCACTGAAAACAGAATAGGGCAAAGAGGAGGAGGACTGGCAGTGATCCATAAGACGCATCTTGTGATATCTAAACCAGCCCTTTAGCACTCGCTTCCATTTATGGAAACCCTTACTCTGCAACTGCAAACAAACCCCCAGGAGACCGTCCGTATTCTGCTCTGCTATAGGCCACCGGGGCCTAAATCGCAGTTTTTACCCCCATGGTCAGAGTTCATCTCACACGCCATAACCAGCAAACACCTTTTGCTGCTCGGGGACTTCAATCTCTGGGCCAACTCCTCACAAGACCCCGTGGCCGACGCCTGTATCGACCATCTGGAAGGATTAGGCCTTCAGCAACTAGTATGTGGGCCCACACATGCTTCAGGTCACACACTCGATCTTATCTTCAGACAAATCTGAAAGTAAGTATTTTGGAAAATGAACCATTGCCATGGACAGATCACCATGCAATTAAATTCATAATTTCCAATACTGCCCTATTGATAAAAACACCCAAGCCAGTGACAACACACTGGTCTAGATCTCTGAAGAAGCTCCATTCGGAACTCTTCAAATCTACCTTGGAAAATAAAATTAAAACAATTCAGCCAGGTCAAACGGCCGCAGACATACTGGACGCCATAAACGCAGCCCTACTACAGTCAGCCGACTTAGTAGCACCAGAACGCAAAGTCCTTACCCGGAAAAACAAGGCAGGCTGGTTCAACAACCAGCTATCGCTACTGAAGCAAGAGCGTAGAAGGGCAGAAGCCGCCTGGAAAAGAAACGCTTCCGAGACGAACCTCGCCTTCTACAAAGCAACAACAAGAAGATATCACATAGAAATCTTCAAAGCCAAGAAAAACTATTTTTCCATGGCTATCAACAGCGCCTTAAACCGCCCCCGGGATCTCTTCAAGCTGGTCTCGCAGACCATGAATCCACACTGTCTTGAAGCCCCCAACACAGACACCCAAGAATTTTGCGATGAATTGTCGGATTTCTTCATCAATAAAATTGAGGGAATCCGGGAAAGCATTCCGCAAAACAATACTCCTGAGCTACCACACAGCACCCGGAGGAACAGGCTACAACCAACAAGGTTCACGCTGGAACCCGTTTCCATCGATGCCACAGAAAATATCATCAGCGCTTTGCGTAACAGCACATCGCCTAATGATATCATCCCCACTAAGCTGCTAAAGGAATGTGCCGATATCCTGGCGCCTCCCATTACGCAGCTTATAAATCAGTCATTTAAGGAAGGCATAGTGCCCTTCCTGCTGAAAGAGGGCACAATCCAGCCCATCTTGAAGAAACCTACCCTGGATCCCAAGGATCCAAATCACCGCCGTCCCATAACAATGCTAAACGTTTTCTCCAAGGTAATGGAGAAAGTGGTGGTACAACAGCTGCAACAGCATCTAGATACCCACAACCTACTCGATCCACTGCAATCGGGATTCCGTCCCGGACACGGGACGGAAACAGCACTACTCAAAATATGGGACGACGTTCTGGAGGCCGCAGATGAAGGAGAATCTTGTCTCCTGGTTCTGCTGGACCTAAGCGCAGCCTTTGACACCGTAGATCACAAACTGCTACTGACTCGGCTGAATGAGGTAGCCGGAGTCACAGAGGGTGATTTACCATGGTTTTCCTCCTTTTTGGGAAACCGTTCTCAAACGGTGAAATTGGGACCATTCACTTCTGGAAAACGCACGGTGTCATGTGGAGTCCCCCAAGGCTCACCTCTGTCACCGGTGCTCTTCAACATCTATCTTCGACCTCTCTTTGAAGTCATCAGTAATCAACAACTACTTTATCACTCATATGCAGACGATACGCAACTGTATTTTCGCATCTGCAATAGAAAGGATCATCATCTCAGCTTAGAGAATTGCCTCTCTTCGATTGAAAACTGGATGACTAGGAGTTATCTCAAACTCAACAATTCTAAAACAGAACTTCTTCTGTTTCAGGCCAGTCGCAAGAGTCAACTGGCAACAACCTGGGACACCTCCACCATTCTGGGCCAGATCATCTCCCCTAGCGCCAAAGTCAAAAGTCTCGGGATCATTTTTGACACCCACATGACAATGGACGCACAAATAGGGTCAGTAGTCAGCGGATCTCACCATCTGCTGCGCCTACTCCGCAGACTTATTCCATTCATTCCCAAAGAAGATGTGCAGTCGTGGTGGGAACAATTGTGAACTCCAGACTGGACTATGCAAATGCCCTCTACCTCGGACTCCCAAAGTACCAAATCGCACGTCTGCAAGTCGTACAAAAATACGGCCGCCAGACTGGTGACTGGGGAAAAAACCTGGGAAGCAATCTCACCGTCGCTGAGATCCCTTCACTGGTTGCCAGTAAAAGACAGAATTGCTTTTAAAGCTCTCTGTCTGACTCATAAATGCATCCATGGGAAAGCCCCGCAATATCTTTGCGATAAAATAGAACCCCTCAATCCCAATCGCATTCTGCGATCCAGTGACCAAAATTTGGTCAAAGTACCCAAAGCCAGACTCAAGTCCAAAGGAGAAAGAAGGTTTGCGGTCCAAGGTCCCAGACTTTGGAACGCTTTGCCAACCTGCATTCGGTTGGAGGAAAACCACCTGACCTTCAGAAGACAGATTAAAACTCTGCTCTTTTGATGTCAAGAGAGACTGATACAACAAGCGCCCAGAGGCGATTTGGTTCGCATGTGCCGCGCTATATAAGTTTTTCATTCATTCATTCATTCAAGATGACTAGAGACTACGGACATACTGCACAAGATGACCAGAGACTGCGGACATACTGCACGAGATTACCAGAGACTGCGGACATACTGCACAAGATGACCAGAGTCTGCGGACATACTGCACAAGATTACCAGATACTGCACACATACTGCACAAGATTACCAGAGACTGCGGACATACTGCACAAGATTACCAGAGGCTGTGGACATACTGCACAAGATTACCAGAGACTGCGGACATACTGCACAAGATTATCAGATACTGTGGACATACTGCACAAGATTATCAGATACTGTGGACATACTGCACAAGATTACCAGAGACTGCGGACATACTGCACAAGATTACCAGAGACTGCGCACATACTGCACAAGATTACCGGATACTGCGCACATACTGCACAAGATTACCAGAGACTGTGGACATACTGCACAAGATTACCAGAGACTGCGGACATACTGCACAAGATTACCAGATACTGCGGACATACTGCATTACTTGTATGTCCGAATGTGCACTATAAAAAAAAAATGTTTTACCTGTGTTCCAAATGTTGTTTTATAGTGAATATTCGGCCGACATCGCGGACCCCTCACCTCGGGGGCCGCGATTTCAGCCAGAGTATTCACTATAAAAAAAAATTGGAACACAGGTAATCTGTGAAGAAGGGGGGTGGATCGCTGCTGCTGCTGCTGCCGCCAAACTTTACATAGTAGACAGTCCATTATAGAGGGGCAGAGGCAGGCGGCAGGCATAGCTCAGCTTACCTGTACCCGCACTGAGCGTCCCGAGTCCCGACGTCACTTCCTGTTCTTCCAGGGACGTCGGGACGGAACGGGCACAGATAGTGGATGCACCCGCCCGGCCATAACAATGCAGTTCATCGCGCCGGAAGCAAGTGGCGCGATGGACTGCGCCATAAAGGCATTTTTGGGCTGCCAATGTAGCGCCACGTCTGCAATCCCGTGATTGCACAGACGTGGCGCTACCCATACCGCACTGTGCCCGACGCCCGGACTCTGTGCACATAAGAACCCTTTTTGGAATTTTTTTTCCTTAAAGGGACATTTTTATTTTTTTAGATTTTTATTTTTTTTACTGACTGGGGGAGGGGGGCGGCTCCCGGGCGCCCTTTATGGGCGGGCCGCCACTGGATCAGGTGCTCTGCAAGATCCATGTTGCATTCAGTAATGGTGAAGAGGGCCTTCTGGCTGAAAGATTGGACGGCTGACTTATCCTCCGAAAAAATATGTTGCCAAAAATCCATTCAATGGGAAAGCACTATTCAGAGACAAAACGGATAAAGCTATCTAGGCTGTAAGGAGGGTAGGTCCGGTTGCCAAAGGAGGAGGAAAGGGGTTCCTCTAGGTTCCGCGAGACAAATTCAAGGGATTTTTTGGGCAGTCAAGACCCCCAGACAACAAAGACTTTGGAAAGGTACTCAGACATTCTTTTTTTAACAGGAGGATGAAGGACCTTTCCCCCTCCACAGGAGCAGAAGCAGTCTTTGACGCCAGAGTAGCCCAGGCACAACTATGGGGAGCCAGGCTAAGCTTCTTCGTCCCAGTCTGGGCCACATGCTGTCAGGACCCTGGGTTCTGTCAACAATTCAATTGGGGCACCTCTGTAATGTCTCTCATCCCAACCCCACCTCGGTATTTCTTTCAAAGGAACAGAGGTTCCATCCTCCTCTGCCGCAGGCTTCAAGCTCGTAAAACTTCCTAACGTCACTCCCAGCTTCAGGGGGCGGGCTGTTCTGGTTCCCTTGGCAGGGCACTTCGCAGGATTCTACTCCACCCTATTTTCTGGTCCCAAAGAGGACATATGACAGACCTTCAGAGGCTCAGCCCGTATATATGCCCCCAAAAGCTTCGGAATGGAGTCCTGCAGACGATTGTTTCAGGCAGTCCAGCCATCAGATTGGATGATTTCAGTCGATCGGCAGGATGCCTACCTACACGCTCTAATTACCTGCTCAATTCAAAAATATCTGGTTATATTGCAGATTTGGTGGGATGTGCACACCACTGTGCACTTCTCCCAGGGTGTTACACAAGATACTAATATCCGCTCTGGTTCCCCCTGCGGGAGAGGGGCTTGAGGATATACCACTACTTGGACGACATCTTTCTCCTAGCAAGCAATCCTGATCATTGTTGTCACCGGGAAATTCTTCTACAGACCCTAAAAAGAGCTAGGGTGGCTAATAAATGTCCGAAAAGAGTCAACTAGCACCCACACAAGCAGGTGATCTACCTGGGTGCAATGTTCAACACTCAGGAGGGGACAGTGTCATTACCACCGCGCCAGAGGGAAGGATTGTCACCAGAGAATGATCAAGGTCAATGAAGCCCATATCTGACGGCTTTAGAATGCCTGAGCCTCATTTGCACATGTCTTCTGTATACCCATGGTTCCTTGGTCCCATTGGCACCTGAGGTAGTTCTTGACAGGTTTCTTGGCGCAGTGGAAGAAACGGCTATCTCAGACGATACTGCTGACAGGAGTCTTCACTGGTGGACAGTTCCAGAAAACCTCTCCAAACCTCATCACCTGGGTCCCCATTTTTGGATCACATTTATGTCCGATGCAAGCGGTCAGGGCTGGAAATCGCATTGCGGGGAAACCAGAATAAAGAGTAGATGGTCATGTTCTACCCAGGGAGTGGCATCCAACATCTTGGAGATTAGAGCAGCCTTCTTAGCACTAACTTCTTTGGCATCCCAAATCAAAGGCCAGAGAAGACTTCTATGCCTAGACGACATGGCAGCTGTCGCTTATCTGCAGAAGCAAGAGGCACTCGCAGCAGGTCGTTCCTCAAGGAGGTGGCACTGATCACGCTCTGGGCAGAGAAGAACTCCTGGACCCCAGAGCAATGTATCTACCAGGCAGGTTGAACACAGAAGCAGACACATTGTCCAGAAACTTCCTGGACGACGAGTGGGCCTCCCCCTCGTCTTCAAACAAATAGCCAGCATTTGGGATCCCCCTCAGGTAGACTTGTTTGTCTCTCCCCGAAGAATGCCAAGCTAGACAGATTCTTCTCTTGGATGCCGCATCCCACAGCCGAGGCAATGGATGCCCTGTCATGCTCCTGGAGGTTCACCTCGGCACATGCCTTTCCTCCCAGGCCATTAATATTAAAATTCCTCCTGAGGCTCCTCAGGGAGTCAGTCCAGGTGGTGGCAGTACTTCCGTATTGGCCAAAGAAACCCGGTCCCTCTAGCCATGCGCCTCAGTGTGAGCTCCAATCAGGATCCCTCCTTTCCCTCAACTCTGTCACAGGGCAGTCAGTCTATCATCCAAACCCTCAGAAGTATGAATCTTCGATTCTGGAGGTTGAGAGGCGAAGGCTTAGAGTCCCTAGGGTGTTCCCCAGGAGTCCTAACAACCCTTCTAAAAGCCAGAGCCTGCAACTTATGCCATATACCGGTATTCAAAAATCTGGGACAAGTTCTTGTCATTTGCTACCAGAGATGGATTTGATCCAAACCTTCCCTCTACGTCCAAATTCTAGGTTTCCTTCAGACAGGACTTGATTGGGGCTTGGTCTGAGCTCCCTCAAAGTGCAGGACAGCAATCTCTGCTCGTCTGCCGCAAAAAATAAGAGATGGGCGGAGGATCCTTTGGTAGTCACTTTCCTCATGGTGAGGATTGAAGATTCGTCCTCCTGTCAGACGATCATTTCCTAAGTGGGATCTGTCCCTGGCCTCAATCTGACCATCCCTTTGCTCCAGTGAACCAAGTAGCAATATGGCCTGACACTAACAGACGGCTTTCCTGCTAGCCATTACATCTGGCAGAAGAATCTCGGAACTTCACCCTCCTTAGGATAGGTAGTTCGGCCACATCTTTTTTTCCCCGACAGGTGGAAGGAACTTCGCCTTCTTCGAGGGTTCACACCTAAAGTCGCTAACTCAAGCCACATGTTGGAACCCTGAGCACTACAAGTATTTACAGACACAGGTTAGAGTCCTCTTTTGTGAGCTCTTTGTATCCAGAGTGCTCAGGGCCTCCTAGAAGCCACCCCTCCTAAATACATTTTATTTTATACCACACAACCTGGGGCAAAGAAGCACTCAGAACCTAGCCCACTGGCCAATTTTTAATATAGAAACCCACATTCCCCCCCTTTATCCTCACCAGTCCTGCACCTTCTATATCCATACCTCAGCTTCCTGGGCAGCAGGGACTAATTTGGTTCGTTTGACCGGTGCTAGGGCCGCCACCTGGTTTCTCACCATGTTCTCAAACCTACCATATAACCCACCCACAACTCAACACAATTAGTTCTACACCAGTTCAGGCTCTAATTTCCTCATTTCCAAACCATTATCACAATACCACAGCAGCCCACCATCACACATAGCTTCCTACACCCCCCCATACCTCAAATATTTAAAATTGTATCTATTTATCCATTCCCCTTTTCCCTTCTGGTGCCTATCCATTGGCAGCATACGCTCCCACCCCCCTGGTATTCATATACGGAAGAACATGGGCGGGGCCCCCCTTTTAATTTAAATGCTAACACTAACCAAAGGGGAAGTCGATCCCCTCTAACCATTTGCCCTGGATAGGGAACCAAGGAACATTACAACAAAGTAACAAACGTTTTTCAACCCCCAACATTTATCAACCCCCAACCCCTTGCTACACACGATCGTGAAAACACCCGATGCTCTAGCAAAGCGCGGTGAACAAAAACACGTACAAAGTACCACTACACACCACTAAAAGAGGAAATCCATTCTGATGGCGCCAACCCGGCTTCCATTTCATGTCAAGAGCAAACATCATTTCAAAGACGTTAGAGCCTTGAGAATGTTTATCTCCATCTCCATTAGGTATTACCACCAGAACAAGTGCTCCCGTCTCAACCACTTCCGAGCCATGCACATTTTTCTGAGCATGCACAAGCCCACAACGACCCCCACGCCCACCAAAACAACCTTAAAACCAACAACGTTAAAAACATTGTGAAAATAGAGAACCTGTTCAAAAAAAAAAATTGGCCTTTTTTTGACCGTGAAAAACCTCTGAAGCCAACCCCCCACGTTTTTTTTGACATTAAAAAAACTTAATTTTTTAGAACCCAAAAAACGGTCCTGTGTACACGGCATTAGACGTCAGTAATGGGTGCATAATTTACATAGGTTCTTTCAATGAGGCTCTGCTAACTCCAACAAGTCAACTTCTAAACTAGACAAAACTTGCTCTGAATCAAAAGTGGAATCCCTCCACGCTACCCACCTACTTGAAAATCGCCCATGTCTGTCCATACATGTCACTATCCACTCCCCCGCTTCCATTATCCTGTTCACGTTCACCACTCCTCTGTACTGGGCCCATGTGTTTGCTTCCAGTAGATAGGAATGAATCTCTTTGCTGCATTTAGGAGGTGTAGTAGAACGCTTTTCTTATAATGACTAAATGGGATGGTAGAAACATGGAGTAGAAAATGTAATATCATTTATTGGTCTCTTGGGTCTTGGATTCAATAGAGTTGGAATGGGTTATTTAAGTTGTAAGTTGTTCAGCTGAGAACTCCATCCCTAGGTCGCATTCCCACTCCCGATTAAAAGCGGCTTTAGCTATAGTGGGAGCGGAACCCAGTAGTTTGTGCAAAACCGAAGCTAAGTGGGGTTTTTGTTTACAAATATATGAAACATTTTCGAAAACCAACATATGATTTTACAGGTAAACCGCTCTCCAAATATTGAGTAAGAAAAAAATAAAATATCAAAATTCAGAATGAAAAGAAACTTAGTAAAGTAACATGGTTGATTCCGCAAGATAAGAAGATTAATTACATAGAGAAGATTAATTACATAGAAGGAATGCTCAAGCCAGAAATTTTCCAAAATAATGGAATCGGCAGTACTGCGTTGTCTTCCAGAGTTACCCAATCATTGGATGAACACAAATGGGGAGACAATGAAGCCCTCCAAGCACAGATTATATCTGTTAAGGTGCATGGTATCCATGAGGGTGTGTTGTACCCTTTTCATCAGTTTAATGGATTCCATGCAATGGAGCACCTGTGACCATAAAACCGAGGGACACTGCCATTTTAGGGCAATCGCCCAGTGGATGGCACTGAAGAGTTTGTGTGCCAACTTTTTATGGGGGGGAGATCTCCGGGAGCTCTGCAAATAAGATGCACATCTGGTAAGTTAGATGTAGCTTGACAACAGTCTCTTTAATAGCTATGGAGCATGTGCATTTCTTTGTGTTAGAGACCATGTCTTACCAATCCTCTTCTGAGATCTCCTGGCCAGTTTCCGCCTCCCACCCCAGCATAGATGATGATTTGACTGTACTATTATGGTCATCAAGGTATTAATATTAAGTTGAGATTCCCTGTATCTCTAGAGGCCACCCCCACAAAGGTTCTCAAATGATGTTATAGCTCTATCGGCAGCCTAAGTTGAAATACTGTATTAGAGAAGAAATTACGAATTTGTAGGTATTTATAGAATTCAGAGCTGTGGAGGGCATAATTCTGTTGGAGATGTTCAAATGAGCAAAAAGATGAACCTTGCAGCAGAGAGTCCAGAGTCACTAGGCACTGTGATATCCAACTTGACAACTTTTTTTTTTTTTTAAAGCCAGCGGGAACTGTGGATCACCCAGGAAGGAGGCTAGACTTGGGGGACTAGAAAGCAATTAAAATTATATCCTACAAAGGGACCAGAGGTAGAGGGACTGACCCCCACTATTCCATTGAGTGCTGCAACATCCTTAGTGGAGACGGGAGCATGACCAAAGGAGACCCGGAATGTAGAAGGGGACAACTGAGATCCTCTCAAACTGCAACCATGGAATAGACGAGGAAAAGGCTTGCGATTGTGCTAATTGTATGAGCTGTGAAGCCAAGAAATATTTACATCGATCAGAACAGCCTAGGCCACCTCTAATAGAGGCTCTTTTTCTATGAACAGCTGTCAAAATGGGATAAGTGTAGACATCTCCCTAATAAAACATCCACAGGCAGCAAAAAAATGGTGCAATTGCTTTTAGTGCTAAAAGACCATAGGAAACTTCCAATTCTCTCTCTACGGGTCCAGGGAGAGCAGCCTAAAGTAGAATTTTTTTGAATGAATAGAGGAATTATTGATTTATTGATTACAAAAACATTATATATATATATATATATATATATATATATAACATTGATACTACATCTCACAAATACACTCATACTGGTAACACTTGTAGCAAGGTCCCAGGCCTCCTCTAGTCTAATGAGAACCTTCAAAGTCAAGAACTGCTGACATCCTTCCGAGTGGGTTGTGAGTAGGGATGAGCTTCGTATTCTTCTCGAACATCGTATGTTCGATCGTTCGTCGAATTACGAACGTTTTAGGGCGTTCACGCAAAATTCGAGTTACGTTTCACAGCCCATAACTCACTATGATAGGCCCTCAGACAGCCTAGCAGTCAGATGTGCACAGGATAGGCCCAAACTCTGGCATCGCAGCCTGGGCAATACGACACACATCCACCCGGACAGCTGTCCAGGTGGCACAGAACACTGATCACCTGACGCCACCCAAATATATGGGTTCTCCCAGCAGGCCAAGGGATTCAAGAAAACGCCTGCCTATTTGCTGAGATACCCCATATACTCCTAATCTGTCTTTGCTTTGCCCTTTACATATCTAATGCCAATAGGTACCCAGACAAATAGCCGCAGTAGAGAGAAGTGCAGCAATTCCAGACTTAGGGTGAACTCAATTGATCCCTAATATTGAGCCAAGGTAACTACACCTGACAGGTAAACTTAGGAACAACCCTGTCTAAACACCAGGGTGCTAAACACTTAAACAGTGTTGTGCTGTTTATTACTTTCTCAAACACTCCCGATGTCTCTTTTCTGATGTTGGAGTTATACTGTCACTGTCAGAAAGGAGATCACTGATCCCAACAGTCTGGTATAATTGCAGTGCCTTGTGATGGATCCCAGAGAGCATTCATCACCTCACTGCCAGTCTGTGCAGTGTCCTGGAATCTACAGGATGAGGACATGAAGGAACACAGTCCGATGACTGGACGTCAAAACCTGGCTGCAGTTCCTCTGAGATCCACAAGATGGAGATCTTACTTACAACCAGACAGAAAGTCTCTATGGTAAACAGACAGGAAATTATGTCACGTACAGACAGGAACCGATGTCAGGTGTAAATAGGAATTTCCAGGTGAGAGGTGAGTGGGGAGGAAGTAGAGAAGGTAATAAGATCTTATTTTATATTAATATCCTGTAATCCCCGTCATGTCCGTTCTTTTTTTTTTCTATAGTCATTGTGACGTCTTTTATCTCCAGCAGATGATAATACACGCATATATAGTGTGGAAACCTAGATTAACCCCTTCAGGGTCAGAACATTTCCATACCTCCCAACTTTTCAACTTCGGAATGAGGGACAAATGAGCATACCTCCGAACGAGATCAAAGTTGTTGAGCGGGGGGGGGGGGGGCACGGATCTGAGTTGCGGGGGGGGGTTCGCAGATCAAAGTTGTTGAGCGGCGGGGGGCGCAGATGTTGAGCGGGGTTCTTTAAATTTTTCTTTATTATTTTGAGCATACCAAGTGACATACAGATGGAAAACCATTCCTCTAACCGAGGAGCAATGGAGAAACATTATATATATATATATATATATATATATATATATATATCATTTAACAATGAAGTAAAGGAAAAACCAAAAAGAGGGCACCCACACGAGTCATGATCACATCTTTAAAAAAAAAAAAAAAAAGGAAAAGGAAAACGGAAATAGAAGAAAGGAGGCGCGTCCCAGCACATCCCCCCCCTCGCCGGTCCCCATCTAGACCTCTGATGAACCACGACTCCGTGGGTACCCTACCCTTCACCCCCTCACACCGGCAGGTCCCCTCCTCCCCCCGGGGGGTCACTATGCCCCCCACAAGGAGGGGGAGGCAAACCGGCCCCTAAAATGTCCTCTATGCCCTAACTTACTACACCAGCTCCCTTCCTTCCCCCTACCTCCCCCGGCAAATTAACAAAAAAAAAAAAAAACCCAAACCCCAACCCCGCCTCTCTCACTCATCCTCCCCTCTCCATCCCATCACTGAACCCGGTCCCTCTTTATTATGCATCAAGCAGAGCCCTCCCTTGTTCTGAGTATCTGAACTCGTTCCACTCAGCCAACGTTTCAAGATATACTTTACGTTTCTGTCTGGAGGTCCATACAAGGTCCTCCATTCTGTTCATTTCTTCTACTCTATGAGCCACATCTTTACCGTTGGCGGGTTTGTTTATGTTTCCACGTCCCTGGGATACAGGCACGGGCTGCATTTAAAAGGTGATTAACCATAGAACTCCTGTAACTCTTTACCGTCAGCTCCGAGTCCTGTAATAGATAAAAGGGCCATTCGTCTGGTAGTTTATCTTTACTAAATTTCTGCACTAATACCCTGAACCTCCGTCCAAAAGTTCAGAATTCCAGGGCATAGCCAAAAAATATGTAACAAGGTTCCTTCTTCCTTACCACCACCTCCAGCACCTATCCGAGGTGTCTGGGTAGCACCTTTTTAATACTACCGGGGTACGATACCATTGAGATAGAATCTTGTAATTCATCTCTTGTGTTTTCACACAGACTGACGATTCAAATATATTCCGGAGTATTTTACTCTTTTGTTCTTCTGAAAAGGGTCTTCCCAGTTCCATCTCCCACCTGTTAAAGAAGGGGACCTGAGAGTCCTCCGTCGGTGTGTTCAGTAGTTCACTGATTCTTGAAAGGGTGTGCCGAAGCACTCCGCTCCAATACAGTACCCCTCAAATCTTGTAAGTTTGCGCTCGTAACTTCTGGGGGGTTTTAGGTTGTCCTAGAAGTGCCGCAATTGTAGTGCTCTCCAAGTATCCAATCTATAAGGGAGCCCACCCTCTACCATTTCCCGCGTACTGTGCCATAAGCCTTCCCTCAAAAAATGAGATGCTTGTATTAGACCCTGGTCTATTAGTCTATCGAAGGACCCCTTCTTCAAACCTGGTGTAAATTGTGGGTTCCCCAAGATTGGATAGAGTGGTGAGTCCAAAGTAGATAATGCCCCTTTCCTAAATAGCCCATAGGCCACTTTCAATGTTGGGCCTATCAATGGATGTTTCTTAGTGAGTATCGGCAGGTCTCTATAGCACCACGCAGCCAGATGGAGTATTTTCTCCCCGCCATGTCTCCCCCAGTCTACCAGGCGGATTAAAATGGCCGCCTGGTAGTATCTGAGGATATCTGGGGCTGATACACCTCCCTTTCGTTTTGATAAACATAATGTATGGTTCTTAATTCTTGGACTTTTGTTGCCCCAGATGAAATTTTTAAAGAGAGTTTGCGTCTGTCTAAAAAAAGATTTTGGTATAGCAATTGGGAGCGTTTGGAAGAGGTACAGAAATTTCGGTAATATATTCATTTTAATAATGTTAATTCGTCCGAACCACGAATGGAACCCCTTCCTCCAACCATCCAGGAGGACCCGTGTTTTCGTCAACATTGGCATAAAATTAAGTCTGAAAACCTGTGTCAGGTCCGCCGAGAATGAAGGTACCCAGATATGAAAGTGACTTATGGACCATTATCCATTTAAATCTGTGCTTTGCTTTCAGGAAGCGCATCTCTCCCCTCGGCATCCCCACCCCCATTGCTTCAGACTTATCGTAATTTATCTTAAAATTTGATACGTCTCCATATACCTTCAGTTCCTGTACCAAATTGGGGAGGGATTCTACCGGGTTCACTAAAGAGTACATCATATCGTCCGCGTAGGCAGAGATCTTATATTCGGAACCTCCAAAGGACAATCCTTTAATATCTGGATTCAATCGAATCCTGCTTAGTAACAGTTCCACTGAGAGGGAAAACAAGAGAGGGGATAGGGGACATCCCTGCCTTGTCCCATTTGAAAGTTTAAAAGAAGGTGACAAAATTCCGTTCACTCTAACTTGTGCTGTTGGGTGAGTATAGTTACTTCTGATCCATTGTAACATCTTATTGCCGAACCCCATGTGTTTCAAGACCATGAACATGAATTGCCAATTTATCCGATCAAAAGCTTTCTCGGCATCTGTACTGAGGAAAACACATGGGGTTCCGCCGGAGCCGGCCAAATGGACCAGGTTCAGAATCTTAATCGTATTGTCCCTGGCTTCACGCATTTGCACAAATCCCACCTGGTCTCTGTGAATAAGCCCAGGTATGTGTTGCTGTATGTGTATTGCCAGTATTTTGGCAACAAGAGTTGTTGAGCGGCGGGGGGCGCAGATGTTGAGTGGGGGGGGGGTTCCACGGCTCGGAATTGTTGAGAGGGGGGGTTCCACTGATCAAAGTTGTTTGAGCGGGGGGGCCATGTGTCACCTTCTGACTGGAGATGCGATGAACATACCTGGTTTGGTAGGAGAAGAGTCCACAGGACATAACTAAAGTTTAGGTGCCGAATCTGAACACTATTGGGAGGCAACGGGAGCCGAATATTAAAAAATAACATTAATGGTCATTTTCTAAGCTGATAGACAAGGGCAAGTAAATGTACTGTGAACGGGCAGCAGGTGCTGACACGGCAACCTACATGTACCTTGCCGGCTTTTTTCTGGGTTTGAGGCACACTTGCGCATGCCCCCTGCTGACCACTTGGCTAAAGCTAAAGTTTTCAGCAGGTTTCCAGTCACGGATTTTTGGCTGTAGCCAATCACAGCACAGCTCTGTTTGTTTGTTTGTAAACAGAACACACAATATTTGTCCGTTTCTTCCTCCCTGAGCCATTTTCGTTCAGGGAGAGAGGAAAGCAAAATCTGTGTGAATAAGAGCCTTTTCACACTGGGGCGGCATGACTTCGGGGGCGACTCGGCAAGGCGTCCTGAAGACGACTTCAGAGGCGACTTGCAAAATGACTTCTGTATAGAAGTCAATGCAAGTCCCCCGAGTCGCCCCCGAAGTCGTACAAGAACCTTTTTCTAAGTCGGAACGACTTGCATCGCTCCTATTAGAACGGTTCTATTGACTAGAATGGGACGCGACTTGTCAGGCGGCTGAGACACCTGACGAGTCGCTCCAGTGTGATCTTAAAGGATTACATCTACACTTGAATACATTTCTAACCCTTTGATTGCCCTCCAGTTAACCCTTTGATTGCCCTGTCACCAGTGTCATTAGTACACTGTACAGTATTT
This sequence comes from Rana kukunoris, assembly GCA_029574335.1. Taxonomy (NCBI): domain Eukaryota; kingdom Metazoa; phylum Chordata; class Amphibia; order Anura; family Ranidae; genus Rana; species Rana kukunoris. Next base: position 17,428,365 of record CM056052.1, read on the forward strand.
ATTCAAGGATCACTGTATTAGTGTCACTAGCGATGTCAGATAGCGCAAGATTGTGTCCCTCCCAGCAAGTGTCAGTTAGCACCATTCTCCACCACACTATTTCAGTAACACTATAAGTCACTGATCACTGCCGTTACTAGTATAATGTCTGAAAGGATCAGTATCCTGGTCATGATCAGAACTATACTAGTGTCTATTAGGGTTGTCCCGATACCGATACTAGTATCGGTATCGGGACCGATACAGAGTATTTGTGCGAGTACTTGTACTCGCACAAATGCTCCCGATGCCTAATCCGATACCTGGTCAGCGGGTGGAGGTTTTGAGCAGAGAGTGTGTCCCCTGTGCTGTGTGTCCCCCCCGTGCTGTGTGTCCTCCGTGTGCTCCCTGCTCCGTGCTGTGTGTGCTCTGTGTCCTCCGTGTGTCCCCCATGCTGTGTTTCCTCCGTGAGCTCTGTGCTCTGTGTCCTCCTTGCTGTGTGTGCTCTGTGTCCTCCGTGCTGTGTGTGCTCTGTGTCCTCCCTGTGTCCCCCGTGCTGTGTGTCCTCCGTGAGCTCCGTGTGCTCTGTGCTGTGTGTGCTCCGTGTCCTCCATGTGTCCCCCGTGCTGTGTGAGCTCCGTGCTCCGTGTCCCCCGTGCTGTGTGAGCTCCGTGCTCGGTGCTCTGCGTCCCCCCGTGCTTTGTGTCCTCCGTGCTGCTGCTCTCCCCCCGAGTGATGTGCTTTCGGCGCTCCATGCAGCTTGTCCCGTTTCCCCCCTCCTGCTTCTGTCCCCCTCTGAGCTCTGTTTCCCCTCCATGTCCTCCTCCACTCCCTCTGTCCTCGTCAGGATGGAGAGCGGACGTACCTGTTCTGAATGAATAGAGTCGGTGATGATCACTGACTCTGTTCATTCATATAACTGAAACATCGTAACCTGTGTTTACGATGCTTCAGTTTATGAATGGAGAGAAGACGCTGTCTCCTGTCCATTCATTTTAGATGAGACTGCAGAGAAAGGTACCGGGGAACCTGTGTCCCTAGTCCATTTCTCTGTCTTAAAGGTGAGATGTCAGAGGTCTGTTAAGACCCCTGATATCTCTCCAAAGACCTCCAACAGGGCTGATTAAAAAAATAATGTAAATAATAATAAAAAAAAACACACACTGATATTCTGTGCTGTGCTGTGCTGCCCCCCCCCCCCACTTTCACATGACATTAAAAAAAAAGTATCGGCATTCGGTATCGGCGAGTACTTGAAAAAAAAGTATCGGTACTTGTACTCGGTCTCAAAAAAGTGGTATCGGGACAACCCTAGTGTCTATAGAACACTGCTCCCCTCACCCCCAACAAGTGCATCGTTAGTATAATTTTTTTGATCACTGCCACCTCTGATATATTGTCCACAAAACCACAGTTCAGTTTTAGCAAAATTAGACCAGATCTCTGCTTGCACTAGCAGTTTATTTTATTTTTTCTACTGCACAAGCAGCCTCTGTCAGCAAGGAGCTCTTTTTCCCATAGTCGCCACTGAGTACCTGTAAATTTAGTGCCCTAAATCTCCAAAAAAGGGTACTCTAGTAAAGAGGCGTACAGGATTCTGAGCATGATGGATGATAACAAAGGGGAGGCCTCACTGCCAAAACCTGGCTCAGAATGAACCTGTAGAAAGCAACAGCACTCTGACAGTTAGGATGATGGTAATGAGGTCCCTGCTAAACTCAGGTGTACCCAACCCCAGGTTGTTGAAGCACATGATTATGCTCAGATGCAGCCCTGTGGCCCAAAGTGCAAATCCAGATGCAGCTAGCTGGCTGCAAGAGAGGCATGTTCCAGATGTTCTCCAACTTACCCCAACACAAAGGTCAACCGAAAAAAGCTGTTGTGTGTGTGTGTGTGGTAAATGCGGAATAAGGCACCTGTCCTGGCCAACCTAGAGTCTGTGGCAAGGACTACTTCTGTGGCTACCATACAGTACTTTTAGCCTAGGGTACTGCATGGCATAGTATAGGGGTCCACATAATATGGCACAAGAAGGGTATCTAAAGATGTTACGTAGTCAGAAAACTGTCTATCAAATTTTGTGAGACCCTAAGATCTGGAAAGCTTATTGTTTTGAAAAGTTAAGTTAAAAAATAAATAAAAAGTAAACAAAATAAAATTGATTGAAAAAAACTTGTTTTTTTGAGCTAATGTTATATTGTTACTATGTGTTATTGTTAACTGTCTGCTTTGCAGGAACACCAATTAGCTGCAGCACTGATTTGTGTATTCTGAGAGCAGCAGATTGCTGCTCTCAGAATACATATGTCAGTGCCTGCAGCGCTGCAGGGGAGATGATGTAATCGTGGCTCTAAGCCAATCACAACACTGGAGCCCGCGATACCGGTAAGTAACTCTGGGAGCGGTGTATGAGGACCGCTAGGGGGCTTCGATCTAAGGCAGTGTTTCTTAACTCTAGTCCTCAAGGTGCCCCAACAGGTCATGTTTTCAGGCTTTCAATTATTTTGCACAGGTGATTTGATCAGTTTTACTACCTTAGTAATTACCACAGCCGCTTCATCTTAAAGAGAAATTCTTAAAACATGACCTGTTGGGGTGCCTTGAGGACTGGAGTTGAGAAACACTTATCTAAGGTAAGTAATTCATAATGAGCCAGTATGCTATGCATACTAGCTCCTTATGCCTTTTGTCTTGCAGGTTTTGTGGGTTTACAACCACTTTACATGCCTCTTAAACACTGGGTTTTGATGCACATGTGAACGAGCCCTTAGAGAGAGAACAACAATAAACACCACAATAATATGGACAGGGCTACAGATGTGTAAGAGCAGCAGTGATCACCATGAAGGAACTATTGAGAGCAAAGAGTTTTCCTTATTCGCTCATTACATTCCCTTCCTATTATTGTACCATTGTACATTGTATTATTGTGTCTAGATAATTCTCCACTATCTATCTACAGGGAAACCCGCAGAGATCACATGACCACACCAATGAGGATGGAGGAGGACTGGAGTCACATGACTGAGAAGATACTAAATCTCACCCTGGAGATCATCTACCTGCTGACCGGAGAGGTGAGGAGGATTCTGGGAGGTCACATGACATCACTCTCAATAGAACACAGACCTGACCGCAGAGGTGAGGAGGATTCTGGGAATGTGACATGATATATATTTTCTTTTAATAGAGTTTCCCTCCTGTAAAATCTGGAGATCATATAACCATCACAGTGCCTCCATGTAACTCTCTAAAACCTGAGAGACACAACATGCAGAAGATTCTAGAAGTCACCAAGAAGATGATGGAGCTGCTGACAGGAGAGGTGAGCGGTGCCGGGAATTCTGGGACATTATCCAGTAACAGACAAGGGATGTGTCTGGATGGTGACTGTATCATTGTGTGTGTCAGGTTCCTATAAGGTGTCGGGATGTCACTGTCTATTTCTCCATGGAGGAGTGGGAGTATTTAGAAGGACACAAGGATCTCTACAAGGACGTCATGATGGAGAATCAGCCGCCCCTCACATCACCGGGTAAGAGGAGACTTTATTGTAAAGGAGAGAGCAGTACGGGGGCTCCACCTAGATCCCCCATCATCTGATAAACACATAGAAACAATGTATTCAGTCAGTGTGTGTGTTTCCTGCAGATGGATCCAGTAATGGGAACCCACCAGAGAGATGTCCCTGTCCTCTGTATTCCCGGGATTCCACACAGGAAGGTCACACCATCCCCCACCATCATCAGGTAGGTGGAGTTGAGGGTCGGGAACATAAAGTGATTGAACACTCTGACATGTGGAGATGATGTGTGGACTCTACGAATTATATTTTCTATGTGATCTCACATCATAAATACTTCTATGTTACAGATGTTATTTTCTGCCATTCTGTTGGTTTAGGATGAAGATCTGATGAACATGAAAGTTGAGGGTGAAGTAGAAGAGACGTATGTGAGGGATGATCAGCAATATACAGAGGAGACTGGAATGATGAGGACATTCAAAGAGGAGGAGGACACTCCTACAGAGATCAGCACAGGTGAGCCATAATATATTCTTCTGTTATTTCTGCTCTGTTACTGCACACTGATTGGTCAAGAGTAGGGCAGGAGAGGAGTGATGTCATAGGTCAATGAGTCACCTCCCCGTACTGATAACCCCCTTCTCTATGCTGCAGACCCAATTTATTTATTCAGACATGATTTATGTACTGTATAGTGATGAGATGAACATATCTGGATCCAGTTGAGGGTGGGCTAGTTGAACTTGCTGAATCCGAGCCCCAGTCAATTGGGATTTGAATCTTAGGATATCCATCATTTGAATTGGACTCTTCTGACCCTTGGGGTAAAAAAGTGTTCCTCCTAAAAATAGATACAAGACCCTTATCCAAGCATGCAGTCTGGCAGGAGGGGAAAGGGTTGGGGGTGGGGATAATTTGTGAGCTCAACTAATTGCAATACAACTAATGTTTTTACTAAAGAGGGGAAGTCACAGCTGGTTCGGGACATCCGCAGAGAAATTTGCCTACCTGATCCAGATGGAAACTTGATGTAGGTGGGCTCACCTTCGTGTATCTATTGATCACGTTTTTATATTTTTTCCAGGACACACCTTTGAGAAACCCTCAAAGGATCAAGTCACTTTACCTCTAAGTTGTGAAATGGAAGATGAGGACATCACAAGAGATTGTGCAGGAGAAAAGACAATGAGCTCAGCTATGGATGGAGGACATCACAGTGTGGATAGACCATCAAATCCCCCTGACTCTGAGCAACCTCATAGTGTGGGGGATGGTGCCGGAATTCAGGGAAAGGAGAAATTTTCCTGTCCTGAATGTGGGGAAAGTTTTAGCTCTAAATCAAGTCTCACTGTACATCAGAGATCTCACACAGGTTGGAAGCCACATTCCTGTTCTGAGTGCGGGAAATGTTTTTAAAAAAAATCAGAACTCATCATATACATTACAGATCCCTACGGGCAAGAAGCTGTATTCCTGTACCAAGTGCAGGAAATGTTTTTTCCCAATTGTCCCATCTTCACAAACATCAGAAGTCCCACATGGGAAAGAAGGTGTATTCCTGTACTGAGTGTGGAAATGTTTATTACATGGAAATCAGGACTTGTTGTACATCAAAGATCTCATAGTGGGGAGAAACCATATTCCTGGCCCCGAGTGGGGAAATGCTTTTCACAGAAAGCAGACTTTGGTTAGACATCGAGAGATCTCACACTGGGGAAAAGCCGTATTCCTGCCCTGAGTGCGGGAAATGTTATCTACGGAAATCACACTTTGATATACATCAGCGATCTCACACAGGGGAGAAACCATATTCCTGCTCTGAGTGCGGTAAACTTTTTTCAGAGAGGTCCAATCTGCACAGACATCAGAAGACTCCTTAGGTGAAAACCATATTCCTGTCCTGAGTGCGGAAAATGTTATACACGGAAATCACACACTTTGTTATGCATCAAAGATCGCACACAGGGAGAATTTGTATTCTTGTTCTGAGTGCGGTAAAAGTTTTTTGGAGAAGTTTACTCTTTACAGACATCAGAGGATTCACACAGGGGAAGGCCATATTCCTGTCATGAGTGTGGGAAATGTTTTTCACAGTCGTCCCATCTTTACGCACATCAGTGTCCTCACAAGGGGAAGAATCCATACTCCTGTGGCTGAGTGCGGGAAATGTTTTTCACAGAAATTATTACTTGTTAAACATCAAAGATCTCATACAGGTGAAGAGCTGTTTTCGTGCCTTGAGTGCGGAAAGGTTTCCACGGAAGTGGAATCTTGACAGACATCAGTTTGTTCACATAGGGGAAAAGCTATATTCCTGTACAAATGTGGGAAATATTTTCCACACAGAAATCAGTCCTTCTTAGACATCAGAGATCTCACAAAGGAAGAAGCCGCAATCCTTTCCTGAGTGAGGGAAATGTTTTTCACAGAAATAAGACCTTGATAGACATCACAGATCTCACACAGTCGTATTCCTATTCTGAATGTGAAAAGTCTTTACGTGGAAATCAGAGAAGGTGAATACCCTGCGCTGCCAGTATTAATTGGGTGGTAGCTGCTAACACGGCTCGTATGAGAAAAGCAAAAGAATCAAATGGGTGGAAAATATGTAGCGCTTACAGTGACTGTCTATAATGGCAGTCTGAAGTACAAAAAATGAATACATTTTGTGAGAGAAAAACAATGATAAAAGTCCCTGAGTTGACCAGGGACCAACACTGTGTGACTAGAGCGTGATAAACAATGTGCTAATAGTCTGTTAATTAATAACTATACATAATATAATCAACTGTTATTAAATGCAATCTTTCACATATGTCTTGAAAACACATACAAAATAAAGGAATTGTCCGTGAATGCCAAGTACAATGTTAACCCATGAAGAGTGAACTGGTAAATGAAAAAAAATCCTTGTGTATGGAAATGACAGTCAATCAGATAGATTGGTGAATAGATGAAAAAATGAGTGACTTTTCCAATGTGTTGATCCCACCACCGAAAGCAATGCAGGCTTACCGGAACCAATTGATTTTAGGTAGCATACGCCACCGAAAATCAGGATAGGCTTGTAATGACTGATGTCAAAATAGGCTCCTTGATAGGGCGATACTTTAGCCGGTCATCAAAACCTCTGTGGGATGGATGGATGAAGACCAACTGGGAGTGCGATCCCCAAATGGATGTTCTCACAATGAATTAATTCTGGCTCATTAATTCTGGGGCGCAAAGGTTAGGTTTTGTGTCATGGGCCTATAAAGGGGGTTCCCTGAATTACAGCAGATTTTTTAAATATTTTAACTACTTCCCGCCAGTCGCACGCCGATATACGTCGGCAAATGAGCATACCTGTACGTTTAAATGTGTTGCCTAGCAGGCATGCGCCTCGGAAATGTGGCCGCGGGAGGTCCGCAAACTCCATGTTCACCGGCGGCTTGTGCTTGCGTTGAGGAGAGGGCAGAACGGAGGAAAGCCTATGTAAACAAGGCATTTCCCTGTTCTGCCCAGTGACATGTCAGTAGTAGCCCCATCCCCCCCACAGTTAGATTCACTCTCTGAGGACAACGCTTAACCCCCTTGATCGCCCCTTAATGTTTAACCCCCTTCCTCCCTGCCATGTCATTATATACAGTCAGTGGCTATTTATAGCACTGATTGCTGTATAAATGACAATGGTCCCAAAATAGTGTCAATAGTGTCCGCCATAATGTAGCAGTCCTGATAAAAATTGCAGATCGCCGCCATTACTAGTAAAAAAAACGGAAAATGTATTATCAGTACTTACCGTAATTTTCCTTTTCTGATGGACTCCATGGCAGCCTACATGTGGGTTAAAGGATCACTAAAGGAAAAAAACATTTTTGCTGAAATGACTGTTTACAGGGTATAGAGACATAAAAGTTATCTGATTCCTTTTTAAAAATGATTAAAAATTGATAAAAATCAATCATATAATGTGCCTCTAGTTTCACTTTCGTTTTTAAACTGGTTTTGTGTTTATGTGAAGTACAGAAGACAAACAGAGCAAAAACAAACAAATTCAGGGCAGTGTTTTGTTTTTAAATTTGAATCCAGGCAGTGTTTTGTTTTAAAATTAATCTGATTGGTTCTGAGGAGTTTTAAGAAACACAGCTTGGACCACTGAGAAAAGCTGCCATGAGATTTTTCATAAGAAGACCAGACAACCAGGAAGTGTGGAGATCAGAGCAGAATTACAGTAACTTCAAAGCAAAAACGAACAATGAGAACATGAAAACAGCAATGCATTAAGGTAAAGGAAGCTATTTAGCTAAAAAAAAGTTTTCATTTAGTGACCCTTTTACCCCGCCTCCTCTCCAATGCTATAGGACCCCCCACCCTATAAGTTTGAGCTCACCGGTAGAGACTGTGTTCCGTAACTAGCCTACTCTAGACCGATGGGTGGAAACTCCGGCTGCCATGGAGTCCAACAGGAAAGGAAAATTATGGTAAGTACTGATAATACATTTTCCGTTTTCCTGACAGACTCCATGGCAGCCTACGTGTGGGAAATAACTAGCCAATCCACACGGGTGGGTATGATGAATAGAAATACATTTGATTTGACCTGTCAACCGACAAGTTTTACAAACAAAAGACCATAGAAGGTAATGAAGCAGGCTCACTACAGAAAGTGACAAAAGGTAATAATGGAGGCCCACGAGGCCGTCCTACAGAAGACATCTGGAACCATAAGCTGGACTGTTGCCCATTAAACCGATATACGCCTAGTGGAATGTGCCCTCGCCGACTCCGGAGGAACCGGGTCCTCACCTTTATAAGCTTGTTGGACAGACTGGACAATCCTGGCCACAATCATTCCGCTCGAGGCTCAACTGCCAGCATGCAGGACAAACAACTAGACAGAGTGTCTGAGACGGAGGAAGTAGCTCGCAAGCATACCCCCAAGATTTCACCTATGTCCAGAGGATGAATTCTAGTGGACTGGTAGGTCCAAAAGTTGAGGTATGATGATTCCATGCCTCTTATGGGACCTTGAGGGAATCATAGATTTGAGTCGATCAAAGGAAAAAAGGCGTATGTCTTCTAGAAGACAATCGATCTGTCAGGGCATCCTTTCCAGAGGCCTAGCTGCATGATCCAGAGTGTAATACCTCTTAAGCTTAAAGTTGCCGGGAAAGACTAGAGAACAGGACTACTTCGGGCAGGACTTCCCAGGGGCAGAATTTGTTAGAATGACTGCACATGAAGGGACCACTCGTTGGTGACCAGCCGAATATATGTCAGGAAGACCACTCGGGCATTCTGGACTCCGGGATGTAAGCCGTTGACATGCAGGATAGGTTCTTCTGGACCCAAGACATAATGGACTTGACCTCCCTCTAAGTGCTCCCAGATTCTTCATATAGGAGATCACTGTGGTGTTGATCACTCTTAATGATACTGACTCTCTCTTCCGGGAACTGGAGAAAGACTGAAGGGCACACCAAGCTGCCTGAATCCCCAAGATGTTCCAGTCCGGGTTGAGAAAACGTATACTTAGCTTGACTAGGGCAAGATCCGATCTGCAGGGGGCTCCCCAACCGGAGAATTAAATTGACCATTGCCCCTTGGCATATGTAGCTGCAGGAAACATAATTGGCAAAGAAAAAAGGATGCAACGTCTGTAGGGACCACTTGACCATACAGGTCTTCGAGATCATTGACCTGAAAAGCTATGGCACTGTGGGGCCCTCGGCCATGAAGAGATTAGAGATAACAAAATTCTGAGGTGGAGACTACCTTCTCAAGGTGGAGATTACCTTCTCCCTGTGAACCAGCAGCTACCCTTTGTTCTGCGTCAGCAACAGGAGGTCGAACTAGTGACACAATGAACCCCTCTCGTTCTGATGAGGGCCATTATGGCCAGAGGAATTCTTGAGAAGACCTGGGTGAGGTGGTCGGCTCAACAGGAAGGGAGACAAACTGTAGATGTTCTTGTCCAACTTGGAACTGGAGGTATTTGAGAAACTCCTTTGTCACTGGAACGTGGAGATAAGTATTTAATTTGATTTTTATTTAAGAATATCCAGTGGTCTGGCTGTACAGGTAGTCGACAGAGTCTTCCTTTTGACTCTTTCAGATTTTATACACTGTTTAGGTAAGTCAGGACTGACACTGGTCGTCACAAACCTTCTTCTCCTGCTACGAGAGGGGAATGGGGAAATATACCCCCTGGGGACCTCAGTCCCTTCAGACATATACCACTGCTCCCTGCGACTTCAGTGCAACCATGAGTGGGGAGTATGCCAGAGACTCCACTTCTGTCTTGCAGGGGTATACTCTGAATATTTTATTTGATGAAGTTTTCTTGTCCACCATACTCTGCTCAGATGATATCCTTAATTCCTGTAAGAAGCAAAAAGGAGAGAAAGAGTGTTCTTCCCCCGGATGCTTAAAGAACCCCTTGCTTAGCCGGGGGATGGAATGGTCTACCCACACAGGGGCTTCTTTAACTGTCTTGACTAGTGCCAGAAAGACATCAAATCCTCTGAAACCTTTCATCAACTTCCAACTCTCTGTCCGAAGAATCCAGAGAAGCAGCGTAGGGCTGGAAGGATCAAAATCCTTTAGGCCGCATTTAGCCAAGGAGCCATGTAGAAGGATAGACTGGCTCAGTGTGTGGGATGTATCCCATTATTTAAGGGATTGCTCTACCACATGTTTTACCAGAGACTCAATATTTTATTGGACCCATCTCCTTTTCCCTCAACCGCCTGGGCATAACCTTGGTCACATAAAGACTTGCGTTCTGGGACTCATGTCCCATATCTCCAGCAGACTCTGCAATCAGCACGGCTGTCATGACAGTGAGTGTGGTGAATCAGAGGAGGAATATAACGTCTCCTTCTAGTTGCAGGAGGAATGCTACGTCTCCTTCTAGTTGCAGGAGGAATGCTACGTCTCCTCCTAGATGCAGGAGGCATGCTACGTCTCCTAGTTGCAGGAGGAATGCTACGTCTCCTTCTAGTTGCAGGAGGAATGCTACGTCTCCTAGTTGCAGGAGGAATGCTACGTCTCCTTCTAGATGCAGGAGGAATGTTACGTCTCCCTCTAGTTGCAGGAGGAATGCTACGTCTCCTAGTTGCAGGAGGAATGCTACGTCTCCTAGTTGCAGGAGGAATGCTACGTCTCCTTCTAGATGCAGGAGGAATACTACGTCTCCTTCTAGATGCAGGAGGAATGCTACGTCTCATTCTAGATGCAGGAGGAATGCTACGTCTCCTTCTAGCTGCAGGAGAAATGCTATGTCCCCTTCTCGCTAGTTGTAGGAGGAATGCTGCGTCTCCTAGTTGCGGGAGGAATGCTGCGTCTCCTAGTTGCGGGAGGAATGCTGCGTCTCGTAGTTGCAAGAGGAATGCTGCGTCTCGTAGTTGCAGGAGGAATGCAACTTCTCCTAGTTGCAGGAGGAATGCAACGTCTTCTAGTTAGAGGGGTGATTGACCTGCTGTATGTTCTTTGGATTAGGGAGCCTAGTCAGGGACTAGCCTTTTTCCACTCAGCAAGGAGACGTCCTTCTGAGCATAGAACGATATAGACAGTATGAAGTACTGAAATAGGCTGCTGGTACACAGCCGTGGTGATAGAATTAGGAGCTCAACATCCCGGAGTTCCAAAAGATATTGTCATTTCTCGAGGGGTAAAAAGAAAATCATGGGGAATGTATTTGACAAAAACGTTTTGCCTGTCATGAATAGCCTTGGGCTGACTAAAGATAGAGCCAAAAGGTTATTGGAGATAGCAAAAGCTACAGGGTTAAGTGTTGCTAAATTAACTCCGAGTGCCCCAATCATCAAAATGATGGTAAGTGGGGACCCGGATGCCCTTAAACATCATGTTAGTGGTGTAAGATTACTAAAAAGGAGTACAAAGATGATCCTGCGAAATGGTGGCCACCAGAGAGGGCTCTCTTAGTACTCCTAATATTGATGCATTATTCAATTTGCTTTTTAAAATGTCTGATTGTGGGGGGATCGAGTGTTTGGTAGCTTGGGAAGAGGCATCTAAAAAGAACATTCAACCCCCACCTTATAAAATGTGTTCAGAAAAATCTGCCCTTCCTTTTGATGATGATGAGGAGCTGCCCAACACCTGGGCTTCCCCTTATGGTCTAATCAGAAGGGAACTAGCTCTAGCATCAGCCCCGCGCTTGGAGCCAGCTCCTGCTGTAAGTAGGGAGCGGGCTGAAGCTCGATGGGGAGGGGATGAGATTATCACTCTGCCCAGCACAGTTGCGCATAGACAAATCACTGATCTATTAGATAGATCAGCGATAGAAGGAGGGATGGGGCGGAGACGTAGCATAGGTATGCCCCCTGATATCAGAGCGCTTCTGAGACCAGGGGCAAAGTTGTCATATGACCCACAAGGTAAAGCTTGGCAGTATGTAGACCCAACTGAAATGGAACCTGCAAAATTCATGCGGGTACCCGAATTAGATGGGTTATACCTTGAAGGGACAGAAGAGTCAGGTATAAGATCAGTTTTAGCACCCCCATCTACTCCGACGATTACTAAAAGGACGACAAGCGAAAGAAGGTAATTGCCAAACAACAAATGCCCTAAACCTTAAAACAACTACGAGCCTTCCTAGGATTGGTAGGATATTGCAGGCAGTTTTTGCCCCAGTACTCTACAGTTGTGGGTCCATTACAGGAATTACTAAAAGGACGCAACAAAAGCAATTACAAATTCACAACGGAAGAATTGACCCCGGCAGTTCAGGAAGCGTTCAAGCTAATAAAGAGTTCTTCGCTTACTGTACCTGGCTTGGGTTTGCCTGATTATAGCAAGGATTACTACTTGTTTTGCACAGAGGTCAACGGACATGCAAATGGTGTTCTGACGCAGCATTTTTGTGCCCGCCATCGCCCGGTAGGGTACTATAGCTACCCACTGAACAGTGTGGCAAGAGGCTTGCCAGGCTGCTTGAAGTCAGTAGCGGCGGCTGCCCTGTTGGTAGAAAAAACTACTGACATTGTGTTAGGCAACACTTTGTATTTGATGTGCCCTCATGACTTGGAGGCTATGTTGAATAGTGCCTACACGAAACATTTTTCTGTACAAAGGATAACTCATTACCACTTGGTCCTGTTATCCGCCTCAAACCTCAAGATCCAACGCTGTCAAACTTTAAATCCGGCCACATTTTTGCCAGAGGAAGACAGCGAGGATGTTGAGGAATTTGAGTATTCTTCCCATGATGGTGTTAACTCAATTGAAGAGGTAACTAAACCCAGACCTGACTTGCGAGATGAGCCCATCTCAGGCCTGCCTCCATGTGCAGACCTCTTTGTAGATGGGTCCTCTATCCGGAGGTCGGATGGTCTCACACTAGTTGCGTGTGCAGTGGTTAACGGTGAGGGCAAACTACTGTATGCTGATGTACTTGTGGATTCCAGGTCTGCACAGGCAGCTGAGCTCACTGCTCTCTGTGTTGCTTTGGAATTAGCTGAAGGTGATACAGTAAATATATACAGTGATTCAGCATATGCTATAGGCGTTCTGCATAGCTTTGCTCAGCTATGGCAGGAGCGCGGGTACTTGACAGCAGCGGGAACAGCAATACAGCACAAAAGTCTTATCATTCGCTTGTTAGCCGCTGTTCAACTACCCCTGCAGGTTGCGGTAATCAAGTGTAAAGCCCATACAGGGTCTGATGACTGCATTTCCACAGGAAATTCCTTGGCTGATAAATATGCAAAAGAAACTATCTATTCTTATCAGCCGCATACTCAACTTTTACCTACTTTCCAAGTAATGGATCTCCAGGTAGACCCAGTTGTCCTTTCAGCCCTACAGGAGAATTCTCCCCACAGGGGCTCCTGGTCTAAAAAGGGAGCACTTCGTGGTGACGATGGCCTGTGGCGGATGGAGGATAAGTTGGTCGCTCCTCCGACTCTTTTTCCTTCTCTATTTGCTTTGAGCCATGGGCCTTGCCATGTCTCAACAGGAGGGATGTGTCGGGCAGTGACCAAACAATGGTGGGCACCTGGATTTCATGCATATGCTGCTAAACAAATTAATGAATGTGCAATATGTCAAATGCATAATGTCGGGAGACCAGTTCCCACTCCAATGAAGCATATTCCGCATACCGAGGAGCCGTTTCAAATTGTGCAGATAGACTTCTCAGATATGCCTCCTTGTGGTCGTTTCAAGTATTTACTGGTGTGTGTGGATCAGTTTTCGGGCTGGGTAGAAGCATACCCAACGGTGAGGAATGATGCCATAACAGTTGTAAAGTGCCTTACGAGAGAGTTGATCCCCAGATTCGGGATAGGAGCTGTATTCTCATCAGATAGAGGTACCCACTTTGACAATAAACTTATGGCCAGGGTGGTAGATATTTTAGGGATAAAACAACAACTACATACCCCCTATAGGCCACAAGCTAGTGGAATGGTGGAACGCACAAATCAAACAATCAAAAGATACTTAGCTAAGATAACAGCTAATGGGGAAAGTTCATGGGTGGAGGCCTTGCCAATAGCCCTGGCAACTATTAGGACCACCCCCAAAGAGAAACATGGGTTGTCACCTTTTGACATTTTGTTTGGACATCCACCTAAAAGACTTCCTGCCACATTGGTACATCCTGAAACAGTGACTCTAGGTAATGGTCAAGATGCTATGATTGAATATGTATGCAAATTGGCAAATGTGTTTTCTGATACCTTTTCCAGAGCTAAAGCAGGACAACCGGTGGACACAAGTGAAGCAACTCATGGACTAAACTCAGGAGATTGGGTGTATATCAAGAATCACGTCGGGGTCACCAATTGATAAGTTAGTCTCTTCACGTAAGACATCAACGACAGACAAGTTGCATTCGTCTTAGATGTATGTTTACTTCAGAATACACTGTAGTACAGAGGATCACTCCTTTCATAAGGAGAGTGACAATGATTACAAAGTGTTACAGGCTTTTATAGAAAAGGCTAACATGGAAGTCTATGGAGGGCACAAGCCCAAATTTCAGATTACACAATCTTGCACAATACACGTATACATGTCATTATTTATTATTTTGATAACTTCACACCTGGCCATCGTGACCTTACTAAGGTGTTAAGTGAAGTGTTGTTTTGAGAACAAGCGACAAAAAGATAGATTACATGCTGGGAATGTTTATCAAGCAATTATAAGTGAAGGGACATAACAACAAAACAATCCTTTCCGAGAATTCATATAAAAATATTGACTGACCAGGGTATGGGAACCAGGGGAAAAACAAGGCTCCAACAACAAGCTGTAACACAAAAAGAATTCAGAAACATTGAATCATTTTAGTAGGAAAACATCTTCATACTAGGGGAACTCTGCATTGAGAAGATATATCAATACATGAATATACAGGGATATACAGATACAGACATAGGTATATATTCATATCTTCTCAGAGGAATGCAACGTCTCCTCTAGTTGGAGGAGGAATGCAGCGACTTCTCCAGTAGCAGGAGGAATGCGACTTCTCCTCCAGTTGCAGGAGGATTGCGACTTCTCCTCCAGTTGCAGGAGGAATGCGACTTCTCCTCCAGTTGCAGGAGGAATGCATCTTAAATTAAACAATAAAAAATGTTGCCATGCTAAACATATATATTGAATAAACAAGTGTCCATGAAGTTTGAACAACTAGTGCTATTCTAAATAGTGCAAATGAATTATGAATTCCTTGAAGAACATCCAGTACAGTGAGTATAACTGATGTGCATGAAAGGGGAGGGGAAAGGGGACAAATTTGCAGTTGGTAAAAATAAATAACAATGAAAAATATACTGATAATTCCTGAAGGTATTTATCAATAATCCCTGAATGTGTCCTGCAGCTAAACACTAAAAACTTTGATATTAAGTCCAAAGAAACATTTATACAAACAGTGTAGCGCTGGAAATAAATCAAAGTGAATACATCAATAGTCTTATATTATGACAATCAAAAACAATAAAGTGAGGATCATAAGATATATGCCGAAAACATATATTGAATAGAATGGTGAATGTTCAGTGAAAAAACAATAAGTCCAATGGATCAGCAGGTGAAAGTCCAGTAAAATATTTAAAGGAACGCTGTGCATCCAGTGTAGGTTGAGTGATTCCAAAAAAACGTGAAGTCAGCCCAAGCTTATAATGATACATATCAGCTCCCCTAGCCTTCATTTGTCTCCCACGCCTTCAATTGCTCCAAACCGCAGCTCACAGGTACTTCCAGGAGTGCCACAGGTGTGTGTGTGTGTGTGTGTTGTAATGGGATACACACTCAGAGTGGGGATGAATATGCCGCAATGGAAAAGAAACAAAAAAATAGTTCCATAGTGCAGGCGTATTAAAAGGTTAAAGGATTTTGTGGTGACAATAAAAATACAAACTCTCGTAATCAGCGAGATAATGAATATCCTTGCAAGGGAATAAAAACAACTAATAGCTCCGTTTGGCGTCGGGCCACCTATGGGAAGAGAAAAATGTGCATTGCCATCTCAGGGTTTTCATTCATTACATTCATTATATTTAGCGTGACTTTCTATCCTTTTATATTTTGTTTTTGCATGGTTTCACATGTTTTGTATGTGTCGCAGCTTGGCTTTTATTAGCAAGTTTCAATTTTTATTCAAATTTTACATTTTCTCATTAGCGCAGTATTCCCCTTACCACTTGGATTTCTCTTAGAGCCTACTCTATACGAAGAGGACTCACTGCTTGAGACATTTTAGCATGTATGCAGCTGATCTATTGCTCTATTCAGTTCCTCCCTTCAAACTATTGAACAATTTGTTGAATACTCCGGTCTTAAAATCAACTGAGATAAATCCCAAGTGCTCCCTATTGATAGTTTGCCTTCCACAATGAAGAAGGTATCTGTCCTCCTGACAAGAGCTAGCATGATAACGCACTTGCGTATTTTCGCAACTAGGTCGCCCATAGCCTTTTTTTTAAAACTGACAATTTTTATTGAGTTTACAAATTTTCCAAAAGGAAACGACCAACAAATGAAACAGAAAAACCACAAAACTAAAACTAAAAAGGCACTCTTTGCAATAAGAGGGAGACATCAGGTGAGCCAATCCCGATACAATGTGGAATGAAATAGGAGACAGGGCTAATGTATAGAAAAATAACATGCATTTAGGTGAGGGTGCTCAGAACCGGGCCATGAAAGGTAGTGTAATAAAACACTGGAAAAGAAAGAAAGAGAAAAAAAAAGGGGCGAAGAAAAGCTAGAAAGAGCCAAGAAGACATAAAAAAAGAAGGGGGAAGAGCAGAGGGAGCTGGAGGGAAGAAGAGAGGGGAACCACCTGACCCAGGGCCTCCACGTCAGCGGGGGGCATCAACCAGGCGTCAGCCGGCATTAGGGACTTCTAGCTTGTCCCAAGGATCCCATATTTCGTTGTGATTATCAAGGGAATTATTCAGGGAGGCTGAGATATATTCCATCTGCTTAACATTACTAATCCTGGAGTGCAACTCAAACAGAGAAGGAGGTTCCTTTCTTTTCCATTTCAGGGCTACCAGGCATCTCCCGGCCATTAGTAACTGTGCTAGGAGTTTTTTCGAGGTTTTAGAAAAAGAAGCTAGTGGAAGACCTAAGAGGAACATTTTAGGGTCAAATGGCACCCAAGTACCGAAGATGGAGTGGAGAAGAGAGTGAACCATCTGCCAGTAGGGAACAATGAGGGGGCAAGCCAAATAGATATGATATAGCGTCCCCACCTCCTTACAACAGTGCCAACAGAGGCGATCAGTTGAGGGATATATGGAGTGGAGCAGGTCAGGAGTTTGGTACCAATGGAGTAAAATTTTGTATTGGTTTTCTTGGTAGAGTGTGCAAACAGAACTCCTGGGAGCCTGCGACCAAATTATTTGCCACAACTTTAAGGTATAAAGGTAAGGTATATTTTCACCCAGGACCTGCTCCCATTTGTGCATATAAGCATGCTGAGGGCCAATTGGTGACATATCCGTGACCAGGATTTGGTAGGTGCACGATATCATACCCCTAGGGGACGAACCCTCTAAGCAGACTTTCTCGAACTCGGTTAAGGGGGGTGAATTGTAAATTTGGTGCTAAGGACTGCGCAAAATGGCGAATTTGAAGGTAGCTTAAAAAAGCCTGTCTAGGTAAATCTAAGGCGCCTTTCAAATCCTGAAAGGTCTTCAATCATCTGGTTCTAGCATCCACCAATATACCAAACTGAAACAGGGCTCTACTCATCCAAAAATGGGACATCTGCGAGGACAGGCTATCAGGCACATTGGGAGTAAATAGTAAGGAGGTGACTAGGGAGGGAGCGGATATGTCGATTTGGCGAATCGCCATAACGTCCGTAAGAGCACCATCGGCCTTAGTAGTTGGGACCTACCAAGAGGCACATCTGTACTCCACAGCATGGAGTTGGGGTGTGTGGGAGCCAGCCACAGCTTCTCAAATTGCACTCATCTATTGCAGGGGTCTCCAAACTTTTTAGGCCGAGGGCCACATTGTAGATTTTACAAATATTCGCGGGCCGAAAAAAAAATGTGTTATTTATAAATAAATGCATAAAATGTAAATAATCTCATCATAGCCTTTCCACATGTCTGTGTCCCCCTCCGAGTCTCCTTGCACATTGTGTCCATATCAGAGTCTTTCCACATGTCTGTGTCCCCATCAGAGTCTCCCCCAATACCGTGTCCCCCATATCTATGTCCTCCATCCATCAGAGTCTCCCCATTAGCAATGTCCCCATCATTAGTGTCCTCAGCAGCGATGTCCCCACCATCAGCGTCCCCAAAAGCAATGTCCCCATCATCAGCAATGTCCCCATCATCAGTGTCCCCAGGGTCAGTGTCCCAATCATCAGTGTCCCCAGCAGCAATGTCCCCAGGGTCAGTGTCCCCAGCAGCAATGTCACCATCAGAGTCCCCAGCAGCAATGTCACCATCATCAGTGTCCCCATCATCAGAGTCCCCAGCAGCAATATCACCATCAGTGTCCCCATCATCAGAGTCCCCAGCAGCAATATCACCATCAGAGTCCCCAGCAGCAATATCACGATCAGAGTCCCCAGCAGCAATATCACGATCAGAGTCCCCAGCAGCAATATCACCATTAGAGTCTCCAGCAGCAATGTCCCCATCATCAGAGTCCCCAGCAGCAATGTCCCCATCATCAGAGTCCCCAGCAGCAATGTCCCCATCATCAATGACCCCAGCAGCAGTGTCACCATCATCAGTGTCCCCAGCAGCAATGTCCCCATCATCAGAGTCCCCAGCAGCAATGTCACCATCATCAATGGCCCCAGAAGCAATGTCCCCATCATCAGAGTCCCCATCAGCAATGTCCCCATCATCAATGGCCCCAGCAGAAATGTCCCCAGGATCAGTCTCCCCATCATCAGTGTCACCAGGATTAGTCTCCCCATCATCAGTGTCACCATCACCAGTGTCCCCAGCAGCAATGTCACCATCATCAGAGTCCCCAGCAGCAATGTCACCATCATCAGTGTCCCCAGCAGCAATATCACCATCATCAGTGTCCCCAGCATCAATATCCCCATCATCAGTGTCCCCAGCATCAATATCCCCATCATCAGAGTCCCCAGCAGTAATGTCCCCAGCATTAGAGTCCCCAGCAGCAATGTCATTATCATCAGTGTCCCCAGCAGAGTGTCCAAATCATCAGTGTTCCCATTAGCAATGTCCCCAGCATCAGAGTCCCCAGCAGAAATGTCCCCAGCCGCAATGTCCTCATCAATGTCCCCAGGATCACTCTCCCCATCATCAGTGTCCCCACAGAGTGTCCAAATCATCATCAGAGTCCCCAGCATTTACCTGCACATTTTACATTTGGCCTCTTGCCTCGAGGCAGCTCTCCTGCACCTCCCGCCTCCCGACTCCCGCCTGCTGCGATACACGTGGAAGGATCTCTAATACAAACAGCGGGCGGGACGCCGGGAGATGCCGCGCTGATGACGTCATTGGTTGCTAGGACAGGCGGTCCCAGTAGCCAATCCTCAGCACAGTGTGGCAGCATGGGAGGGTGTGGGGGAGCAGCTTTGCATGATGGACCTGCCAGTCATACTGCCGATTTGCTGCTGCTAACCCTAGGCAGCAGATCGGCAATGCTTTAAGTCTGGATGAGCCGCGGGCCAGGGAAAAGGCACATGCGGGCCGGATGTGGCCCGCGGGCCGGGGTTTGGAGACCCCTGATCTATTGTATGCGTGAAGGGTACACCAAGATGCCACTGGGCGCAGCTGTGCTGCCAGGTAGTACTTGGCTATGTTAGGAGAGGCAAGACAGCCTTGGCCGCGGGGGGCATACAGTATTGATCTAGCAATCCTGTGTCTCTTGTAATTCCAAAAAAACCTTAGAAAGTCACCCTTAGGGATGAGCTCCACGTTCGATTCGAACGTATGTTCGACTCGCACATTGTCCGTTTGTACGTTCGACGAAATTTGAACAAAACGGGTCGTTTGTGCCAAATCCGAGTGACGCGCAATGGCCCATAATTCACTGCGGCATTGTGCGCTGATGATTGGCCAAGCATGCTGTATGTCTCGCATGCTTGGCCAATCACAGCGCGCAAAAAACGAAGAGCCATAATTGGCCAAAGCCTGGGTGGCTTTGGCCAAATATGGCTCAGGGCTTTAGCACACGCCCCACACTATAAAAGGCCACCTGCTGGGTGGCCTTGTGTAGTGTGTTGGCGTTGTTAATGAGAGAAGACAGAGAGATTGTCTTTTTAGATAGCTAGATAGAGCTGGCAGGCTAGTCAGTTTAGCTTAATTTACAGTCTGTAGAGGATATATATACATCCCTAGTAGTTGAACATATATTTATACACTGTATAGCTTAGCTAGATCAGCTATTCCTATTTGTCAGGTAGGAGATTGTGCTAGCTGCAGTGCTCTAACGTGTTGTATTGCCTGTGTGCTGTTTAGTTTACACCTAAACGTACTCGGTGTTTACTGCACGTTTGCTGTTTAATAGCACCTAAATGCATTTGCTGTTACTGCACGTTTGCTGTTTAATAGCACCTAAACGCATTTGCTGTTACTGCACGTTTGCTGTTTAATAGCACCTAAATGCATTTGCTGTTACTGCAAGTGTGCTGTTTAATATCACCTAAACGCATTTGCTGTTACTGCACGTGTGCTTTTAATAGCACCTAAACGCATTTGCTGTTACTGCACGTGTGCTGTTTAATAGCAACTAAACGCATTTGCTTTTACTGCACGTTTGCTGTTAAATAGCACCTAAACACATTTGCTGTTACTGCACGTGTGCTGTTTAATAGCAACTAAACGCATTTGCTGTTACTGCACGTGTGCTGTTTAATAGCACCTAAACGCATTTGCTGTTACTGCACGTGTGCTGTTTAATATCACCTAAACGCAGTTGCTGTTACTGCAAGTTTGCTGTTTAATAGCACCTAAACGCAGTTGCCGTTACTGCACGTGTGCTGTTTAATAGCACCTAAACGTCCTTTGTGTTACTGCACTTCTGCTGTTTATTTGCACCTAAACGTATGGTGTTACTGTACTTGTGCTGTTTATTAGCACCTAAACGTACTTTGTGTTACTGCACTTGTGCTGTTCAGTTGCACCTAAATGTCCTTTGTGTTACTGCACTTGTGCTGTTTATTAGCACCTAAACGTAGTTGTGTTACTGAACTTGTGCTGTATATTTTTCACTTAAACCTACTTGGAGTTTACTGCACTTGTCCTCTCCAGTTTGTACCTAAAGGTACGAGGTGTGTGTACTGATTTTGTCCTGTGCAGGCCATTAAAATGTCTGTAAGGACAACAAAGAGAGGCAGGGAGTCACAAGGGCAAGGTTGGATACGCTGCATCCTCTTCAGCACGTGGCTGTGGCCGCTCGTCCTTTTCGGGAGCAGGCCGTGTTGAGCCTCAACATGCAGAGAAATTAGTAGAGTGGATGACCAAGCCGTTCTCATCCTCCTCGTCCTCTCTCACCCAGGCTGAGCTTAGTTTGTCTGGCAAAACAGCTGCCAAGGTGTCCTCTTCCCTTTGCACAATGGCATCACACAATCCTTCCCTAGTCCTAGCATGTCCTCCTGAGGAGTCCCCCGAACTGTTTCAACACAGTGTTGGGTACATGCTGCATGAAGATGCACAGCATTTTGAAGGCTCCGATGATGGAACACAGATAAAGGAAGGCATTGATGTGAGCCCAGAGAGAGGGGGTCCCCGAGAGGGACAGCAATCTGGCAGTTATGTTCCCACAGCTGGAGCATACTGCCAGGTTTTCAACAGTGATTAGGAGGGAGGGGATGATGAGGTCACTGACTCTACGTGGGTGCCTGATAGGAGGGAGGAGGAGGATGAGGCACAGGCACATCTCCAAAGAGGCAGGATGCTCTCCAGGGGCCAGCTTAAGGGCAGCACAGCAACTGCATTACATCGCAGAGCTACGCCTGTGCAGGGACCTGCTGTGTCTCAACGTTACTGCAAAAGTTCTTTGGTGTGGGGCTTTTTTGAGACATGTGCTTTAGATCGCACCGTTGCTATTTGCAACATATGTCTCAAGCGTATCTCGCATGGCCAAAACATCACCCGCTTGGGTACCACATGCTTGACCAGACATGCCATGCAGTTCGTTGGCAAGCATACCAGAAAGACCCACACCAAAGAACAAAGCGGACCTCCCCTTGCCCCTTATCAGCTGTGACCTTCAACCCCAATAGACCCTGAATGAATGAATGAATGTAAAAACTTATATAGCGCGGCACATGCGAACTGAATCGCCTCTGGGCGCTCGTTGTTTCTGTCTCTCTGGTCATCAAAAGAGCAGAGTTTTTATCTGTCTTCTGAAGGTCAGGTGGTTTTCCTCCAACTGAATGCTGGTTGGTAAAGCGTTCCATAGTCTGGGACCTTGGACAGCAAACCTTCTTTCTCCTTTGGACTTGTATCTGGCTTTGGGTACCTTGACCAGATTTTGGTCGGTGGATCGCAGAACGCGATTGGAATTGTGGGCTTCTATCTTTTCGCATAGGTATTGCGGGGCCTTCCCATGGATGCACTTATGAGTCAGACAGAGTGTTTTAAAAGTAATTCTGTCTTTTACTGGCAGCCAGTGAAGGGATCTCAACGAAGGTGAGATGGATTCCCAGGGTTTTTTTCCGTCACCAGTCTGGCGGCCGTATTTTGAACGACTTGCAGACGAGCGATTTGGTACTTAGGGAGTCCGAGGTAAAGGGCATTTGCATAGTCCAGTTTGGAGTTCACAATTGTTCCCACCACGACTGCTACGTCTTCTTTGGGGATAAAGGGAATAAGTCTACGTAGTAGGTGCAGCAGATGGTGTGATCCGCTGACTACTGACCCTATTTGTGCGTCCATTGTCATGTAGGAGTCAAAGATGACTCCGAGACTTTTGACTTTGGAGCTAGGGGAGATGATCTGGCCCAGAATGGGCGGGGGTATCCAAGTTGTTGCCAGCTGACTCTTGCGACTGGCATGAAACAGAAGGAGTTCTGTTTTAGAGCTGTTGAGTTTAAGATAACTCTTAGTCATCCAGTTTTCTATCAAAGAGAGACAATTCTCTAAACTGAGACGATGATACTTTTTATTGCAGATGCGAAAGTACAGTTGCGTGTCGTCTGCGTATGAGTGATAAAGTAGTTGTTGACTACTAATGATTTCAAAGAGATGGCGAAGGTAGATGTTGAAGAGCACCGGTGACAGGGGGGATCCTTGAGGGACTCCACATGACACCGTGCGTTTTTCAGAAATGAAGGGTCCCAATTTCACTGTTTGTGATCGGTTTTCCAGAAAGGAGGAGAACCATGATAGATCACCTTCTGCGACTCTGGCTACCTCAGCCAGCCGAGTCAGTAATAGTTTGTGATCTACCGTATCAAAGGCTGCGCTTAGGTCCAACAGAACCAGGAGACAAGATTCTCCTTCGTCTGCGGCCTCAAGAGCGTCGTCCCATATTTTGAGCAATGCTGTTTCTGTCCCGTGTCCGGGACAGAAACCTGATTGGAATGGATCAAGTAGATTATAGGTATCTAGATGCTGTTGCAGCTGTTGTACCACTACTTTCTCCATTATCTTGGATAGAACATTTAGACCTGTTATGGGACGGCGATGATTAGGGTCCTTGGGGTCTAGGGTTGGTTTCTTCAAGATGGGCTGGATTATGCCCTCTTTCAGCAGGGAGGGCACTATGCCTTCCTTGAATGACTGGTTTATGAGCTGCGTGATGGGTAGAGCCAAGATGTCGGCACATTCCTTCAGTAGCTTAGTGGGGATAATATCATTAGGCGCTGTGCAGTTTCGCAAAGTACCGATGATATTTTTTGTGGCATCAACGGAGATGGGTTCCAGAGTGAACTTGGTTGATTGTAGAAGGTTCCTATGGGTGTTCTGTGGTTGATTAAGGGGGTGGTTGCGAGGGGTATTATTTTGTTGAATGCTTTCCCGGATTCCCTCAATTTTATTAATGAAAAAATCCGACAATTCATCGCAAAACTCTTGGGTATCTGAATTCGGGGCTTCAAGACAGCCTGGATTCATGGTCTGACTGACCAGCTTGAAGAGTTCGCGAGGGCGATTTAGGGCGCTATTGATGGCCTTAGAAAAATAAATTTTCTTGGCTTGGAAGATCTCTTTACTGTATTTCCTTGTTGTTGTCTTTTAGCTGATGAGGTTCTCTTCCGACGCGCTTCTTTTCCAGGCGGCTTCCGCCCTCCTGCGCTCTTGCTTCAGTAGCGATAGCTGGTTGTTGAACCAGCCGGACTTGTTTTTCCGGATGTGGGCTTTGCGTTTCGGTGCTACCAAGTCGGCAGACTGTAGTAGCACTGTATTTATGGCATCCAATGAGACTGTTCGGAGTGGTTGGAGTGTTTTTATTTTATTTCCTAAGGTAGATTTGAAGAGTTCCGAATGAAGCTTCTTCTGAGATCTAGTCCAGTGTGTTATCACCGGCTTAGGTGTTTTTATCAATGGGGGAATTTTGGAAATTATGAATTTAATTGCATGGTGATCTGTCCATGGCAATGGTTCATTTTCCAAAATACTTATTTCCAGATTTTGTCTGAAAATTAGGTCGAGCGAGTGACCGGAAGCATGTGTGGGGGCAGCTACTAGTTGTTGTAATCCTAATCCTTCCAGGTGGTCAATACAAGCGTCGGCGATTGGATCCTGTGAAGAGTTGGCCCAGAGATTGAAGTCCCCGAGCAGCAAAAGATGTTTGCTGTTTAGGGTATAAGTGGAGATAAATTCCGTCAGTGATGCTGAAAACTGCGATTTTGGTCCGGGTGGCCTGTAGCAGAGTAGAATCCGGATGGTCTCCTGGGGATTTGATTGCAGTTGTAGAGTAAGGGTTTCCATGAATGGAAGAGGATTTTGAAGGACAGGTTTAGTGATCGCAAGATGCGTCTTGTGAATCACCGCCAGGCCCCCTCCTCTTTGCCCTATTCTGTTTTCCGTTATAATACGGTAGTTTTCTGGCACCAGTTCTCCTAGAATGGTGTTACAGTCGGCTGTGAGCCAGCTTTCTGTAATAAAGAGGCAGTCTAAATCGTATTGTAGTATGAAATCATGGATTTCTAAACGGTGTTTTACTGCTGATCTTGTGTTGATCAAAGCACAAGATATGTGCTTAGGCTGGGGTGGATGACTGAAATTTTTGACAGTCGATCGTCGATCGATTCTCAATAGTTGCTCAATTCTTAAGGCCTTCTTGGTGATGGCTGGTAATACTGTGGCGAATCGCCTCAGACCCCGAATGGTTTCTGCAGAGTATCGCAGATTAGCCATTGTCGCCAAGCGTCGGGGGGGGGGCAGGGAGGTTTTTAATGGGATGGGGGGGGAGGAGATTCTTTGAATCCTCACTCCCAGGTTGATCCAGAGGAAGGCAAAAAAAAACCTGGCCCTGCTAACCAATGTGTTGCGGCAAGGGAAAAAAATTCCTTCCTGACCCCTCAAGGGCGATCGGCCAGAACCCTGGATCAATGCTAAAGGGGTGGTGGATACGTAGTGGGGCAGAATAGGGGGAGATGTACTGGGGTGTAGTAAGATGGCCGCCGACCAGGAAAAAAGGAACCAAGCTGGGGGCTGTCTGCTTGGTCTCCAGGGGAAGGCTGGTAGGCGACTGGGAGAGGATGGGGGGGAGTTTCTGGGCAGCTTTGGAGGGGATTCCTGGGTGATAGTGCGGCGCGCCGCTAGGCCGCGGATGAAGCCGCGGCCTTTCCTAAATGCGACTGCCGCGAATCTCTACAGGTCGGCGCGGATGTTGAAAAATGGGAGGAACAGAGGCGGGGAGGTGGCGGCGGGGTGCCTGTGTTTTTTGGCCAGATGGCCAGGAGGAGAAATAGGAGGCAGCCAGAACGCCGATGGCTGCGGTATGTGAGTGATTTGCTGGGCAGAGCTGTGGCTTATCCTTAGAAGGACGGCCGCGCTGTCCCAGGGGAGGCGGGGGAAACACCAGTGCTCGGCTTACCTGCGAGACCCCTGGGGGAAGGAAGCGAGCTGGTGGTGGGGAAATATGGAGGCCAGAGGGTGGAAGGAGAGCTGTGATCCGTGAGTCCTGGAAGCAGCTGGGGCTGGGGGAACAACCTGCCTGCCTAGCTGATCTATCCCTGGTGAAGCCGACTCGTGTGAGAGCGTCCTGCTAGCACCACGGCACAGACTGACTGACTGACTGGACCCTCAGTCCTCTCTGAAGCCTGCACTGATAGGACTGAAGGTGTAGAAATAGGTGTGTCACAACCTAGTAGTACATGTGGGCAATCTACTGATAGTACCAGACAAATTTCCCTGCCCCAGCTGCTGCAGCGCTGAAAAGAAGTACTCTCCCAGCCATCCACATGCCCAGCGGTTGAATGCTAGCTTAGCGAAATTGCTCGCACTTCGACTGCTATCTTTTCAGTTGATAGATTCTGCCCCCTTCCGTGAGTTTGTGGAATGTGCGGTACCTCAGTGGCAAGTTCCCAAACGCCACTTTTTCTCACGGAAGGCGATTCCGGCTCTCTACCGGCATGTGGAAAGCAATGTCCATGCCTCGCTGGACAGGGCGGTCAGTAGTAAGGTGCATGTTACCGCTGACTCATGGTCCAGCAGGCATGGACAGGGACGTTACCTCTCTTTCACGGCGCATTGGGTGACTCTGCTGGCAGCTGGGAAGGACGCAGGGCAAGGTACAGTAGTGTTGGAGGTTGTTCCGCCACCACGCCTCCAAAACACTACTACTGGTTGTGACACACCTCTCTCCTCCACCCCCTCCTCTTCTTCCTCTGTGGCCTCTTCCTGTGCTAATGTCTCCTCGGAATCAGCCGTGCTCCATAGGCGTACGAGGGGCTACGCAGGAATGCAGGCCAAGAGATGCTATGCGGTGCTAGAGCTGGTGTGCTTGGGAGACAGGAGGCACACTGGGGTCGAGGTTGTGTCAGCTCTGCAGGGGCAGGCTCAGAGGTGGTTGACGCCACGCCAGCTTAAGCCTGGAATGGTGGTTAGCGACAATGGCACCAACCTCCTCTCTGTCCTGCAACAGGGGAAACTGACCCATGTGCCCTGTTTTGCGCATGTCCTGAATTTGGTGGCGCAGCAGTTCTTGGGCAGGTACCCGGGCTTACAGGATGTCCTGAAGCAGGCCAGGAAAGTCGGTGTGCATTTCCGGAGGTCATATAATGCCACTGTTAGGCTGACAGACCTCCAAAGGGAATACAACCTGCCCAAGAACCGTCTAATCTGTGACATGCCCACCAGATGGAACTCTACATTGGCCATGCTGCAGCAGCTGCACACACAGCAGAGGGCCATCAATGAGTACCTGTGCCAATACGGCAGCAGAACTGGGTCAGGGGAGTTGTTTTTTTCCCCCATGCCAGTGGGCCTTGATCAGGGATGCATGCACTGTCCTGTCACCATTTGAGGAGGCCATGAGGATGGTGATCAGTGACAGTGCATGCATCAGTGAGACTGTCCCTCTTATTCACATGTTGGAGCACACGCTACGTGGAATAATGGACAGGGCCCTTGAGGCAGAACAGAGGGAGGAAGAGGAGGACTTCCTTACCTCTCAAGCCCCCTTTATCCAAACAGTGGTCCTGCTTGCCCACCTAGCACACAGGAAAACGAGGAGGAGGATGATTATATCAGCAGCATGGAGGTGGAGCCTAGCACTCAGCATCAGTCTTCAAGTGATCACTTACAGTCCCAAGGAACCCATGAACTTTTACGTGACTGGGATGAGGTGGCTGCGGATCCTGTCGTCCTCAGTGACCCAGAGGACTGTGACCCAAATGCCTCAGCAAACCTACGCTGCATGGCCTCCCTGATCCTGCATAAGGATCCTCGTGTTTGTGGTTTCAAGAAGAGGGATCATTACTGGCTGGCAACTCTCTTTGATCTACGTTACAACAGTAAGGTTGCGGAGCTTATCTTGCCGTTGCAGAGGGAGCAGAAGATGAAACTTCTGAGGGAGGCCATGCAGAAGGGTGTGTGCAACTCGTTCCCAGAACCTGGGGGATTACCAAATCCTGTTCCTGGAGAACGTGTTGCTGAGGATTCGGTGAGTCACAGAAGGAGCGGTGGAGAAGGTGGCCGTCTGACCGATGGGTTCAGACAATTTTTTAGTCCACAGCCCCAAGGTCTGACCGGTTCCAGCAACCATCGCCAGCGTCTGGTTTACATGGTTCGGGAATACCTAGGGGCAAGATCCGACTTGGACACCTTCCCCACCAAAAATCCTCTGGCTTACTGGGTCTTGAGGATGGATCCTGGAAACTACATTTGTGCGGCAGGACGCTCTCTACGTGTTAAGCCGCGTACACACGGCAGAGAACCTCGACGGGCAGAACACATCGTTCCGCCCGTCGAGGTTCTCTGCCGGCCGTCTAAATCAGCGACCCGCCCGTCGGGAATGGCAACCAGCCATTCATCCAGGCGGGCCGTCGAGCAAAAAGAGAGCGTGCTCTCTTTTCGCTCGACGGGATTCCCGACGGGCGGGGCGAGCGCTCTGTGTACACACGGCCGAGGTCCTCGCTGGAATGCAGCTTCCAGCGAGATTCTCGCTGGTTTCCAGCAAAAACCTCAGTCGTGTGTACCCTGCCTTAGAGACTTCAAGGAGGTGTGAATTACTGGGCATGCCACAATATATACTGGGAAATGTAGTTCTTACATGAACGAGCGCTGCAAACCAGGAAGTGAATGAGAGAACAGAAACTAGAACGCCGGAGGGGATATAGATGAAGGAATTTAATAGGTATTTACTCGTTTAACACAATCATTACACTATTCTGTCTGTCTACCTTGCAGAAATTCATTTTAGGCCAAAAATGTTTTTCCTTTACAACTCCTTTAAGGCTGTGTACACACGATCAGTCTGAAGGACCGTTTTTATCGGTTAACCGATGAAGCTGACTGATGGTCTGATGCGCCTACACACCATCGGTTAAAAAAACGAGAACTTAGATAGGGATGGCAGCATGTTCTGTGAATAAAATACACTCTCCCAGCACCCTTCAGGCCAAACCCACCTGGGTTTGGCATTAATAATTCTGCTGTGTTTTGCATAGTTTACACCTTAGGGGCTGCCTGTACATTGTGGGTGCACAGGGCCCCCCCCCATCCATGCCCCGCTGCCCTCCCTTATCCATGCGCCCGGCCATTTTCAGGGTGTTTTTTAAAGGAACCGATTAGAGCCAGAGGCTCTAATAGGCTTCAATATAGGGTAGACTCAGAGCACTGTGTCCGGAGCCCACCCAGGTGTGTTGTAACAGCAAATGAATATTCGCTGTTGCAACACTGATCCTTCTCCCGGCCAAGCGGGCCTGATACCCGTCACCCAATTGGCTGAAAGGACAGGCGATCCTATTGGACGCCTAGGAGAAAAGGGGAGGAGCCGCACAGAAGACACAGGAGCCTGCCCACTGTCCATAGAAGCCAGAGGCTGCAACCCAATGGAGCCCGCTGCCCATGAAGCCCTCCGCTGCCTGCCTGGGTATTTGCAGGGGGGGTGCTGACTGAGATTCTACTGAGTTGTTTGCCGCACCCCCCAAAATAAACAACACTGGCTGTCACTGGTCCACCTATACATCCAGAAACTTTCTAGGTTGCATGGATACAGGGGAGCCCAGAGGCGGAACCAAACAGCAGCTCAGCACACCAAGCAGGCTTCACTAGCCAATCACAGGTTTATGTTAAACAGCCATTAAATTTACCTAGCTGACCATCTGTTAAGCAGAGAAACCAAAAACTATTCTACACTACGTACCTAGGAGGGTGCCACATTTGGTATAGACTGATGCTAAAAAAATCCCTGCTGCAGAGATGCCACTACTGACCGTACTGATTCCATAAAGAATTCCTGTATTCTTAGATAAGGCACCTTACATTTGTGGATCATTTGAAAACATTTGAAAGGGCTTGGAGACTCAGGCCTTCTGGCGAAACGAAGAAGAGGAAGTAATGACTGGTCTCTGAACTACAGGTTTTACTTTCTTTTTCTGGTACAATCTTTTTTATTGATTTTTTATTTTTTTTGAAAAGTGAGAACAACTGTAATAATCCCACACAGGGGATGTAAACAATAAGCATAACATGGCATAGCTTAATAGTGTGCATCAAAACCGGGGGTCAACATAGGGAAATTGAGCTTAATTGCTCAGGGGTTAAGGCGTGGAGTAGTCCACAAAAATTGGAACATAAAACTAGAATCGAGGTCATACGAACAAAGAACAAAAATGAGAAAACATGAAAAAAAAATGGGAAAGAACAAGTGGCGAAGGTGGGACACAAGAGAAAAGAAGGAGGAGGAAAAGGGGGTTTTACCTTCTTTTTAAGCAGTAACAGACAGTCTAACCCACAGTAAATTTCTGGATGTAAACAAAAATTGAAATATACTGAACATGTGACTTGAATATACCTCCAATGGTGTGACATAAACCAGGCATAAGAATATAAAATGTATCACTTTCTTTTTCACATTTTGAGACTTTGTATAAAATGTTACAATAATAACAATTTTATATTGAGATCCCAGGTCCTGAAGAAGTGGGGTTTCCCAAGAAACGCGTTGACTCCTATAGGTTGATTTCAAGGCATACTTTATAAAATCCATCAAATAATCAGCAACCAGAATTGAACGTAGGTTCAGTCTGAACTTGGAAGTTAGCTGAATTGCGGGGGCAAAGAGCTGTGGAACGAAAGATTTCCCACAATGCAGCTGCACATATACATAGGGATGGGGATGCACATGACATCATTGACCCAATATGGCCACATAGCCATATTGTTTGACAGTTTGATACTGACCCAATTTGACCATGTGACTGTTACATTCAGCTACGGGCCAAGGAATCCTTCCACCCACAGCTCATTGGGCAGGTGAGGATGCGATCGATCACGTGACAGCTTTCCATGAGTTTAGGTGAACTGGGTTTAGATGCGAACCAAGCTCATCCCTAGCTGCAACATTTTAAGCCTTACATATATCTTTTTTTTTAAGCATAACATAAACACAAGAACTTTGATAATATTATTTTTTTATGTCTGGGGCCACAGGACCTGGTGTGGGCTTGCAGTAGGATATATTCTGGATTATTAAGCGGTTCTCAAATTCAAAGCCGATTCTACACTACAGTATAGTGAGAAATAATTTTGTGGTTTTTTTGGTGTTCAGAAAGATAGCACTTTCGTGAAAAACTTTTCCCGCACTCAGGGCATAAATATGGCTTCTCCCCTGTATGAGATCTTTGATGTATAACAAGGTCTGATTTCCGTGCATAACATTTTCCGCACTCAGTACAGGAATACGGCCTCTCCCCCGTGTGAGATCTCCGATGTATAACAAGGTCTGATTTCTGTGTATAACCCTTTCCACAATCCGGACAGGAGAATGGCTTCTCTCTTGTGTGAATTCTCTGATGTTTCACAAGTTCTGGTTTCCCTGTAAAACATTTCCCACACTCAGGACACGAATACGGCTTCTCCCCTGTGTGTGATTTTTGATGCTTGACAAGGTCTGCTTTCCGTGAAAAACATTTCCCACACTCAGGGCAGGAAAACACCTTTTCTTGCATGTGGCATATCTGATGTGCAGTAAGCCTACACTTCAGTGAAAAAGATTTTCCACACTCAGGACAGAAATACGGCTTCTCCCCTGTGTGAGATCTTTGATGATTGATAAGGTGTGATTTCCATGAAAAACTTTTTTCGCACTCAGGGCAGGGATAAAGCTTCTCCCCTGTGTGTAATCTCTGATGTATAACAAGGTCTGATTTATGTGAAAAACATTTCCCGCACTCAAGGCAGGAAAATGGCTTCTCCCCCGTGTGAATCGTCTGATGTCTGCAAAGACTGGACTTCTCTGAAAAACATTTCCCGCATTCAGAACAGGAAAAAGGCTTCACTTCTGTGTGAGATTTCTGGTGTCTAAGAAGGTCTGTGTTACGTGTATAACAGTTTCCACACTCAGAGCAAAAGAATGGCTTTTCCCCAGTGTGGGATCTCTGATGTCTAACAAGGTCCGAATTCCGTGTAAACCATTTCTCGCACTTAGAACAGGAATGTAGCTCCTCGCCTGTGTGAGATCTCTGATGTACAGTAATATTTGATTCAGAGCTAAAACTTTCCCCACCTTCAGGAATGGAATATTTTTCTTCCCCCTGAATTCCGGCACCATCCCCCACAGTAAGAGGTTGTTTAGAGTCAGAGAGATTTAGTAGTTCATCCACACTGTGAAGTCCACCATTGAAAGCTGAGGTTATCACCTCTTCTCCTGCACAATCCCTTGTGATGTCCTCATCTTTCATTTTAAAACTTAGAGATAAAGTGAGATGATCCTTTGAGGGTTGCTCAATGGTGTGTCCTGAAAAATAATAAAACATGATCAATAGATACACAAGGGTTATGCCCCGTACACACGACCGTTTAGAAAAAAAACGTTTTTTTTAACCTAATCGTTAAAACGGGCTTGCCTACACACGATTGTGAAAAAAAATGCTCTAGCAAAGCGCGGTGAAGTACAACGGCACTATAAAGGGGAAGTTCCATTCGGATGACACCACCCTTGGGGCTGCTTTTGTGTTAGTAAAAGAAGATTTGCAGTCTGTTACAGCGTGATGAATGTGCTTACTCCATTACAAACGCTAGTTTTACCAGAACGAGTGCTCCCGTCTCATAAATTGCTTCTGAATATGCATTTTTTTATTTTACGTCGTTAAAGCCCACACACGACCATTTTTTACGACGTTAAAGGGGAGGTTCCCCTAAAAAGAAACTTTTAACATTGCATTTCCGAGGTTAATGACAAGTAGAATCGGTGGGTTTAAAAAAAAAAATATGTCTGTACATACCGTTACTCATATCTCTTCTCACCGCCGCTTCCGGGTCTGATGGTCGGGGATGGGCAAGCCTAACTGATTGACAGGCATCTCACCGACGCATACAGCGCGTCACGAGATGCCGAAAGAAGCCGAACGTCGGTGCGCAGGCCATGTACGGACATATTTTTTTTTAAACCCGCCGATTCTACTTGTCATTAACTTTGGAAATGCAATGTTAAAAGTTTCTTTTCCCCTTTAAAAAGGACAACGTTGAAAATGTCGTGAAAAATTAGAGCATGTTCGAAATTTTTAATGCCCATTTTTTACATCATGAAAAATGCTCTGGGAGACCACACATGATCGTTTTTAATAACATAAAAAAAAAAAAAAAAATTTACAACCCGAAAAACGTCCGTGTGTACGTTTACGTGTGTACGTGTGTAGATTACTTATATCACGATTCTATCTCGATCAGGTACATTTTCTTTCTTTTTTTTTATTTGTGTTTCAGTGGTTTAATTGAAAGTTTAAAAAAAATATATTCCATTTAGGTTTAAACTGCACACCATGGGCCAGATTCTCAGAGGCGCTACGACGGAGTATCTCAGATACCCCGTCGTATCGCCGTTTTTTTTGGCTCGTATCTATGCGAGCGATTCTTAGCATCACTTTGGCATAGATACGCTTGAACATCCGACAAGTGCAATACCATTACAATTGCGGATCTTAGTTGTAATGACAACTCCGGCCATTAGGTGGCCTTTACGTTGTTTTCTCATTTGCCTATGCAAATGAGGCTACTACGCCGATTCCCGATCGGTTTTACGCTGCCCCGTTGTCGCGTACGTCGTTTTTGTTCGCGTAAGGTTACCCCTGCTTCTATGAGGAGTAACCTTACGAAGTAACGTCGGATGCCGTCAGGTGCCGTCGGATGCCATGTTAAGTATGGCGTCGGGTCAGCGTCGGCTTTTTCCGCCGTTTTACTAACTCGTTCGCGAATAGGGAGTTGCGTAAATGACGATCACGTCATTTTGACGTCAGTTTCAACGACGCTTTCCGACGTGAGCTGGAGCATGCGCACTGGGCTTTTTCCCCGGCAGGCGCATGCGCAGTTCGTTCGACGCGGGGGAGCGCTTAATTTAAATACAAGCCTCCCCCTTTGAATTACGCGGGCTTACGCTGGGCCATTTTCGCTACGCCAACGCAAACTACGGAACAAATGCTTAGGGAATACGGCACTTGCTCTAGTACGATGCGGCGGCGTAGTGTAAATGGCTTACGCTACGCCAGCGAAATTCTATGAGAATCTGGCCCCATATCTCAGTATAATTATACAATGTGCCTTTCTAGAAAAGTAAGTTATTATCTTCCGGCCTGCATGGATCAGGTACATTTTAGTGAGATGTTCTCTGTGAATGTCCCAACCAGCTGCGACTTCCTCTTTTCATTGAAAGGTCCTTTGGTCCTCCTCCCAGATCACTTCTACATATACAAAGCCTTGTCAGAAGAGCAGGAACCAATGGGGACTGGGAGTTGCTCTTCACACAACCACAAGCCTAGGCACTGGGTCATGTGATCTCTGATAATGTAGAGGTTCAGTTTTGCAGACCCTTTAGCATATCATGGCGCAGTAAAGACGCATCCTCCCTCAGACCTCCTTTAACCGCTTGCCGACCAGGCAGGACGCCTCTGCTGGGCGAGATCAAGTAGACCTACATCATCTCGCTGAGCAGCCAAAAGGGCGCCCCCTGCTTGCCCGATTCCCGCGTGCGTGCCCGGCGGGTGCAATCACCGCCGGGCACCGGCGATCGCTCGTTACAGAGCGAGGACCGGGAGCTGTGTGTGTGTAAATGTATGAACAGCGATTTGTCATTTCCCTCAGTCAGTCCACCCCCCCTTCAGTTAGAACACACCCAGGGAACATACCTAACCCCTTCCTCAACCCCTAGTGTTAACCCCTTCCCTGCCAGTGGCATTTTTACAGTAATTAATGCATTTTTATAGCACTGATCCCTATAAAAATGCCAATGGTCCCAAAAATGTGTCAAAAGTGTCCACCATAATGTGTCCGCCATAATGTTGCAGTCACAAAAAATAAAAATAAAAAACGCTTATCGCCGCCATTAGTAGTAAAAAAAAATATTAATAAAAATGGCATAAAACGATCCCCTATTTTGTAAACGCTATAACTTTTGCGCAAACCAATATACGCTTATTGCGATTTTTTTTAACAAAAATATGTAGAATAGGTATCTGCCTAAACTGAGAATTTTTTTTTTTATATATATTGTTGGGGGATATTTATTAGGGTTGTCCCGATACCAATACAGAGCATTTGCTTGTACTCGCACAAATGCTCCCGATGCTTCACCGATACCTTTTTTTCACCGGAGAGTGGGCAGAGAGCAGAGCAGTACTCGGGTATGTCACTAATAGAGGAGAAGAGAGCTGCTGCCGCTGTCTAGTTGATCAGCGCTCGGGGAACATAACAGCTTAAGGTGTTGACTGAGGCTGTGCAGTTGTGCACTGCTCTGAGTATGTCTGCCAGTGTGGGTTGAACAGTGTCCTGTGTATAAGGGCTGTGTAAGTCCCCTGCCAATGGATCAGCCTGCACCATTTCTTCCTCTCCCCATTGTTCAGTGAGAGAGGCTGCCTGCATGTCTGTCTGCTGGTGCTGTGACCCCCCCGAAGCGGGATGGCTGCTCTAGCCCTAGGTTCCCTGACATTTTAAGGGCATAGTATAAAATGTCCCTCGGAGCATCTTTGCCCTGGGTTTTTTTTTTTTTAAGCTTACTTGCTTTGGTTCCCTGGTCCTTCATCTTGTCCATGCCACGAGGGGTGCCCTTCACTGAGAACACTGCAGCGCCATCTTGGATTTCCAGTCCCGCCGTCTCTGCTTGTCCTTTGCGGGTCAACTCCCTGGTACAGGGTGCTGGCGGCGGTTCAGACCTACCATGCAGTCTGGCAGGCCAGGAATGGGGGGGGGGGCATATG
Organism: Rana kukunoris; assembly: GCA_029574335.1. Classification (NCBI taxonomy): domain Eukaryota; kingdom Metazoa; phylum Chordata; class Amphibia; order Anura; family Ranidae; genus Rana; species Rana kukunoris. Next base: position 17,464,148 of record CM056052.1, read on the forward strand.
CCCCCACTCCCCGATATCAGGCCACATCCCCTTAACACCCCACTGGCAAAGAACCTTGTCTGCATGTTGAGGACAAAGGCCTCTTCCCCACAACCCTGGGACTTCACAATTTTTAATGGTTTAGTTAGGAATTTAAATGGGACGCTAATTTTTTATTTATTTTTGCGTGGGGTTCCCCTCGAATTCATACCAGTCCTGAAAAGACTTGCATGATATTTGGGGAGGACCCCCACACTTTTTTTTTTATGTGTTAGCCACTACCTCAGCATTGACCTATTGGTTGTTTTGACAATATAAAATATGCAAAATTTGCACCAAGCCTAAAGCCCATCTCTACTTATTACTTTTTATCCCAACTAGACTATTAATTAAGTTTTAAGTTAATATTGAGCTAAAAGTCACCCCAAAGAAGAAAGACAAATCTCATGACAAACATCATGTTGGAGTACAGAAATTGTGTCTGCAGCACAGAGAAGCGAAGAAATAATGTGTAGTGCGAGTATCAGTGACTATTATCAACCTATTCTTGGCCGATGTCACTCATCTCCCTCCCTACTCTGGACCAATCAGTGTGCAGTAACAGAGCAGAGATAACAGAAGAATATATTATGGCTCACCTCTGCTGATCTCTGTAGGAGTGTCCTCCTCTTTGAATGTCCTCGTCATTCCATCCTCCTCCATCGACTGCTGATCATCCCTCACATACGTCTCTTCTACTTCACCCTCAACTTTAATGTTCATCAGATCTTCACCCTAAACCAACAGAATGGCAGAAAATAACATCTGTAACATAGAAGTATTTATGATGTGAGATCACATAGAAAATATCATCTTGTAGATTCCACACATCGTCTCCACATGTCAGAGTGTTCAATCACTTTATGTTCCCGACCCTCAACTCCACCTACCTGATGATGGTGGGGGATGGTGTGATCTTCCTGTGTGGAATCCCGGGGATACAGAGGACGGGGACATCTCTCTGGTGGGTTTCTGTAGATGGACGACTCCACAATGGTGTCCTGGTACAGATCTTTGTGTTCTTTTAGAGACTCTGACTCCTCCATCACCCCGTCCTCATTATCCTCCTCTTTAATATAAACTTTAGAATCTCTCAGGTTTCCTCTCTGAATATATAATAAAAATGATATGAATTGTAACAATACAGATAATGTACAGATCCTAATGATCAGTAATTGTTCCTCATCTACCTGATGATGGTGGGGGATGGTGTGACCTTCCTGTGTGGAATCCCAGGAATACAGAGGACGGGGACATCTCTCTGGTGGGTTCTCATTGCTGGATCCATCTGTAGGAAACACACACACTGACTGAATACATTGTTTCTATGTGTTTATCAGATGATGGGGGATCTAGGTGGAGCCTCCGTACTGCTCTCTCCTTTACAATAAAGTCTCCTCTTACCCGGTGATGTGAGGGGCGGCTGATTCTCCATCATGACGTCCTTGTAGAGATCCTTGTGTCCTTCTAAATACTCCCACTCCTCCATGGAGAAATAGACAGTGACATCCTGACACCTTATAGGAACCTGACACACACAATGATACAGTCACCATCCAGACACACCCCTTGTCTGTTACTGGATAATGTCCCAGAATTCCCGGCACCGCTCACCTCTCCTGTCAGCAGCTCCATCATCTTCTTGGTGACTTCTAGTATCTTCTCCATGTTGTATCTCTCAGGTGTCAGGGAGTGAGGTGGAGGCACTGTGATGGTCATGTGAGCTCCAGTCATCACAGGAGGAAAACTCTGTATTCAACAAAAACAGTAATATGATGTAACGTCCCCAGAATCCTCCTCGCCTCTCCAGTCAGGTCTGTATTTTATTAATAGAGATAAGAGTGATGTCATGTGACCTCCCAGAATCCTCCTCACCTCTCCGGTCAGCAGGTAGATGATCTCCAGGGTGAGGTTTAGTATCCTCTCAGTCAAGTGACTCCGGTCCTCCTCCATCCTCATTGTTGTGGTCATGTGATCTATGCGGGTTGCTCTGTAGACAGATTTTAGAGAATTATCTGGACAGTATTGGTTGTACAATATTAGGATGGGGATGTAAGTGATTAAAGTGGTTGTAGACAACGGCGCAGGCACACAGAGCGTGCTGTTAGTAAAGGCGATCGTGCCGCCACGATACCCAGAAATCACTCAGAGAGAAATGGCACCGACGAAGGAGATGAACGAGGGCCGCTGCGGGGGCTTCGATCTCAGGTAAGTACCTCATAATAAGCTATGCATACTAGCTCATTATGTTTTTGTCTTGCAGGGTGTATTTTTTTTTTTTTTCACGAGGCTTTACTTCCTCTTTAATAGGCTGACAGTTTTACCTGCATGGTGATCTTAGGCCGCGTACACACGTACGAGAACCTCGACGGGCCAAACACATCGTTCAGCCCGTCGAGGTTCTCGCCTGGCTGTCGAAATCGTCGACCAAGCCGTCGGGAAAGGCGTCGAGCCATGGTTCTCGATGGGCCATCAAGCAAATAGAGAACCTGCTCTCAATTTTGCCTCGACAGCTTTCCCGAAGGGATGCTCGCCGAAACCGTACACACGACCGAGGTTCTCCGCAGAATGAGGATCCCAGCGAGCTTCTCGCTGGTTTCTGCCGAGAGTCTCGGCCGTGTTTACGGGGCCTGACACATCTGTAGCCCTGTCCATATTATTGGGGTGTTTATTTTTATTCTCTCTCTTAGGCCGCGTACACATGAGGAGACATATCCGATGAAAACGGTCGGACATGTCTCCTGGGAGATTTTGGTCTGATGTGTGTACACACGATCAAACCAAAATCCCTGCAGACAGACAGCGCGGTGACATGGCGGTGACGTTGATGCCGCCAGGTCGCCAAACCAGGAAGTAAATTGCTTCCACGCATGCGTCGAATCCATTCGACGCATGTGGGGGATTTCGGTCCGCTGGTTAGGCGTACTAACCAGCGGACATGTCCGACAGACAGTTTTCCAACAGACAAGTTTTAAAGCATGCTTAAAACTTTTGTCTGCTGGAAACCTGTCTGCTAGGCCGTACACACGATCGGATATGTCCGCTGGAACTGGTCTGCGGACCAGTTTCAGCAGATATGTTCGATCGTGTGTACGCGGCCTTAGAGTGCTATTACATTAAAAGCGCTGTTTATGCGGCACTTTAGTGCTGTTAAGCTGCACTTTTGCATTTTTATATTGATTTTTTTCCCAAAATTGTCGCTCTATTTTTGTTTATAGTGTAAAAAAATAAAAACCGCAGAGGTGATCAAATAACACCAAAAGAAAGCTCTATTTGTGGGAAAAAAGGACGCCAATTTTGTTTAGGAGCCACGTCGCATGACCGCGCAATTGTCAGTTAAAGCGACGCAGTGCTGAATCGCAAAAAGGGGCAAGGTCCTTGTCCTGCATATTGGTCCGGGTCTTAACCGGTTAATATCAGTGATATCATGTCCCCCAGGGCAGTGCCTATCCACCCCTCCCCCCCCCATGTCATTTGTCTGACAATCCCTTGACTATTATGCCGCGCACCCCAGAGGAAGTGCTTTGCCACGAAACGCGTCGGGAGGACTCCATTGCCGCCCCACTTGTATACAAGCGCATTTTATCTCAGCCAAATGTAAGTTTGACAGCTGTAATAAACCTTTTTATTTATCCATACGGTATCACGCTATGTGGCCACTTTTTATTTTCTTCCTTTATACTTTCAACAATTTATGAGACCACCAGCCCAGGGAATATTATCTCCTGCATAGCTTCCCATCCACTTCCATTCATCCATCATGGAGAAGAGTTGATGACCGGCTGAGTTGTGACCATCTGTGATATTATCACTTTAAGCCTTTTTAGACTTTTGGTGACATATGTTACCTTCAGGCGGCGTACACACGACCGAGGTTCTCGCTGGAAACCAGCGAGAACCTCGCTTGAAGCTGCATTCCAGCGAGAACCTCGGCCGTGTGTACGCTCTCGGCGAGCATCCTGTCGGGAATGCCGTCGAGCAGAAATAGAGAGCATGTTCTCTATTTGCTCGACGGCCCGCCTGGATGAATGGCTGGTTGCCATTCCCGACGGGCGGGTCGCCGAATCTGACGGCTGGCAGAGAACCTCGATGGGCGGAACGATGTGTTCTGCCCGTCGAGGTTCTCTGCCGTGTGTACACGGCATAAGTCAGTGTTTCTCAACTCCAGTCCTCAGGGCCCCCCCAACAGGTCATGTTTTCAGGCTTACCATTATTTTGCACAGGTGATTTGATCAGTTTCACTGCCGTAGTAATGACCACAGCTGTTTCATCTGAGAGAAATCCTGAAAACATCACCTGTTGGGGGGCTTGAGGACTGGAGTTGAGAAACACTGCCTTAAGTCCATTGGCTCTGGTAAGTAGAGCTGAAACAACTAATCGATTAATTGACAACTAATCGATTATGAAAATAGTTGTCAACTATTTTCATAATCGATTAATCGGCCAGTTGATTAGTTGGCCTGCATATAGTATGCATTATTTGTTTACATATCAGGAAATACAGTGCAGCACACATACAGGTCAGTACACCATCCAAACATGTCACCAAGTGCCTGAGAATTTGTGAAAGTGTGAGGAGCAATGCCTTATGGGACATGTAGTCCTGGGCAGGAAGTGAGTGGTTCTAAAAGGCAGAAGTTTTTTTTACCTTGCTATAGCAGGCTCTCTATACTATACTTTTCAGCTTGCTATTGAGGCACTCTGAAGGCAAGAGGAGCCAGAAGCATTAGTGAGGGACCCCAGAAGTGGAGGATCCGGGCTGCTCTGTGCATATCCATTACACAGAGCAAGTCAGTATAACAAGTTTGTTAAAAAAAAAAAACTTTTAAAGACTCTGTGCAGGGAAGATCAGCATCTGAACCCAGAGAAAGTGGGAGGGAATAGAAGGCATTACAATTACTGTAGTTGCTTATTTTATATTTACCACTGCATATGGATATTTAAGAATAAATTGCCTTTTTTTTTCATTTACATATTAACTAAATTGTACACCACACTTTTTTTTAAGATTATCCGATTAGACGATTAATCGAAACAATAATCGGCCAACTAATCGATTATGAAAATAATCGTTAGTTGCAGCCCTACTGGTAAGCCTGCATTACTTTCGGTGATGGGATTACTGCACACTTGAAGAAAGTCACCGGTTATATTCCATTCACTTATTCACTTGATTGTTTTGGATTCATATGGACTTTATTATATTCTTTGTGTGTTAACAATTGCACCATCACGTCTGTGTGTCTTGATAGCGGTGTGACTTACATACGCCTTATTTCATCATACGGACTTCTTTTCATATATATATATATATTTTTTTTTTGTTGATCTAATATTAATGTTTGCAATATTATTGATGTGAATTATTGTTTTATGCTTCATTAATTCACAATGTTTTTTCATAATTAGCATTGTGTAAGCGCTACACACTCACACTCTTTTTGGTTTTACTTCATACAAACTGTGTTAGCAGCTATTACATTTCATCTTGGCAGCGCAGTGTATCCACCACCTTATAATGCCGCGTACACACGATCATTTTTTGGGTTGTAAAAAACGATGTGTTTCAGGCTCTAGAAAAAACAACGTTTTTTTCAACTTCATCATTAAAACGATGTCGCCTACACACGATCGTGAAAAAAAAAAAAGGCTCTAGCAAAGCGCGGTGACGTACAACACGTACGACGGCACTATAAAGGGGAAGTTCCATTCGGATGGCGCCAACCTTGGGGCTGCTTTTGCCGATTTCGTGTTAGTAAAAGACGATTCGCGCTTTTCTGTCTGTTACAGCGTGACGAATGTTCTATCTCCATTACAAACGGTAGTTTTACCAGAACGAGTGCTCCCGTCTCATAACTTGCTTCTGAGCATGCACAGGTTTTTCACGTCGTTAAAGTCCACACACGATAATTTTTTACAACCCAAAAAACGACATTGTTTAAAACGTCATGAAAAAATAGAGCATGTTCGAAAAAAAAATTTTGTCGTTTTTCAGAACCCGAAAAATGCTCTGAAGCCCACACACGATCGTTTTAAATTACATTTTTAAAACGTCATTTTTTACAACCCGAAAAATGATCGTGTGTACGCGGCATTAGGCTAGAAAACAGTTTTTTTAGCATTCGGCTCCTGTTCTCTTCAATGGAGTTCATATTCGGCACCTGAACTTTAGTTATGTTCTGTGGTTCCGTCTCACACCAAACCAGGTATGTTCATCTCATCTCCAGTGAGCGGGCGAATTGAAATTCACGGTTGAAAATTGGCGGCGCTTTACCGCCGACGCCGCCCCAGCTTGAAAGGGGCATAACATGAAGAGAAAGTTCCAGGAAATGTTTTAACCCTGAAGGGGTTAATCTAGATCTCCACACTATATATGTGTGTATCATCATCTGCTGGAGATAAAAGACGTCACAGTGACTATGGAGGAAGAGGACGGACATGACGGGGTTACTGGGTGTAAATAGAAAATAAGATCTTATTACCTCCTCTGCTGCCACTTCCAGCAATGTCTCCTCACTACTTCCTCCCGACTCACCTCTCACCCGGAACTTCCTAGTTATACCTGACATCACTTCCTGTCTGTATTCCATAGACTAGAGACTTCTATTTTCAGTAGAAGTGAGGTCACCACCTTGTGGAGCTCAGAGGAACTGCAGCCCTGAGTGTAAACATTGAACAGTGGGAGGAAACCTAGGATGCAGATACAGCCCTGGCAAATTAGAAGGGGATGTGCCCCAGGGAATGCTGGGTGACTGTATTTATATTCAGGGTTCCAGTCCAGCCCAGTGGCCCACCTCTCAGAAGAGAGATTCAGGTGGGGAGGAGGCTGTAGCCTCTCCCCAGCATAGGCTGCCATGCGGCATCAGGTGGTGTTGACCTGGGGGCCTGAAGCTACAACCAAGGGTTCCTGTGCAAACTGACTGAGGGAGGATGTCCACGGATCTGGTCTGCTGTCACTATAATAGAGTATTTCTTGGAAGTTGGAAGGAAGCTTCCAGCTGTCCCTGGATATTTTGTGAGTACAGACCCCTGAAGGTAACCCTGAGATGGTGTGTCTGTTGCTGAAATCCCCCTCTTGGTCCTAGAATAAGGTGACCAGATTTTTAAAATGAAATTTGGGGACATATTTTTTTTTTACTAGTTATGGCGGCAATCAGCGACTCTCTGACCCGCCTCACAGCCTCTCAAGTCTTATTTTCCGGGCCCCCGGCTACTACTGGATGGGGTGTGGCAGAAGATCACTCTGCCAGGGAAGGCAAGGAGATAGGCAGGCGGCTGGCCGGGACTTCAGCCAAGGCAGAAGAACATGTGAGTGGAGCTGAATGGGCATACACCCGAAACTCAAGAAATATTCCCTCCGCTCCGACCAGCGCATGATCATCAGAAAGGGGCACCGATAATGGAAAAAAAAAAATACACCCACTAATGCTGGCCATACACTCCACGAAAATTCGGCCGAAAATCGGTCGTAAAGAAAGATCTTTCGTTTTTCGGCCAGTTAATGGGCACAAAATCGAAAATCTGTTGGACGTTTTTGAGCCAAAAAAACGAAGGACAAGTTTGAAAATTTTCTGCCTAACGAACGATAAATCGGAAGGTTAATGTGTTTCCCGTCCGGACCTTCTGCACTAGGTATATGTAAAAAAAAAAAAAAAAAAAATTTCATGTCCACTGAACGATTTATCGGCAAAAGAACTTTTGTTTTTCGAAAGTTCGTTCGGACGATTTTTCGTGGAGTGTATGGCCAGCATAAGCTAGTAGGAAATTGCCCCAGCCCCTGTTCAAATCCAATCCGGGGACAAAACTAGGGACAGACTTTGTCCGGGGACAGTGTCCTCAATCCAGGGACTGTCCCCTAAAATCAGGGATGTCTGGTCACCCTATCCTAGAAGTCAGCATATTGGGTGTATGAGCTACTGTCTTAAGGATATAAGTCCACCGAGTCCCTTCTGCTACAGAGGGACTTGTTCTTCCATACAGATGTTGTATGGTTCAGCAGATAATCTGCTTCTGTTCGACAGAGAGATTTGTCCTCACTTGTGCATAGTTTATTTGGAGTATCCTACTACATTGCCTTAAAGTATTCATGTCCCTTGAGAAGGTTCCACATTTTGTCATGTTACACCCAAAAAATATAAATGTATTTTATTTGATAGACCAACACAAAGTGCCACATAATGGATTTTCAATTTTTTTTTTTTTACAAATAAATATCTGAAAAGTGTGGCGTGCATTTGTATTCAGCCCCCTTTACTCTGATATGCCTAACTAAAATCTAGTGGAACCAATTGCTTTTTAGAAGTCACCTAATTAGTAAATAGAGTAATTTAATCTCAGTATAAATACAGCTGTTCTGTGAAGCCCTCAGAGGTTTGTTGGAGAACCTTAGTGAACAGCCAGCATCATGAAGGTCAAAGGAAAGAGTATGGTACAACTGCAGACCTACCAAGCCATGGCCGTCCACCTAAACTAACCGGCCAGGCAAGGAGAGAATTCATCAGAGAAGCAGCCAAGTGGCCCATAGTAACTCTGGAGGAGCTGCAGAGATTTACAGCTCAGGTGGGAGAATCTGTCCACAGGACAACTATTAGTCGTACACTCCACAAATCTGCCCTTTATGGAAGAGTAACAAGAAGAAAGCCATAAGAAGTCCATCTGCAGTTTATGAGAAGGCATGTGGGGGAGGGGACACAGCAAACATGTGGAAGAAGGTGCTCTGGTCAGATAAGACCAAATTGGAACTTTTTGGCCTAAAAAGCAAAATGCTATGGGCCAGATTCTCAGACGAGTTACGTCGTCGTATCTCGAGATAAGCCGCGTAACTTCTAAGAAGCGCCGGCGTATCTATTTTTCTGTATTCAGAAAACAAGATACGCCGGAATTTTGCTTAGATACGAGCGACGTAAGTCTCTTACGCCGTCGTATTTTAGTTGCATATTTACGCTGGCCGCTAGGTGGCGCTTTCCTCGATTTACGTGTCGAATATGCAAATGAGCTAGATACGCCGATTCACGAACGTACTTGCGCCCGGTCGTCGTATGTTACGTCTTTTGCGTAAGCGTAAAGTTACCCCTGCTATATGAGGCGTAACTTTGTGTAGGTGAGGCGTACGCAATGTTAAGTATGGACGTAGGGACAGCGTCAAATTTTCCGTCGTTTACGTAAATCGTTCACCGAATAGGGCTGTGCGTAAGTAACGTTCACGTGTGCATCCGAAGCATGCACACTGGGATTACGTTCACGGACGGCGCATGTGCCGTTTGTTAAAAACCTCAAATATGTGGGGTCACAAAACACGCCCACCACCGCCACATTTGAATTAGGCGCGCTTACACCGGGACATTTACACTACGCCGCCCTAACTTAGGACGCAAGTGCTTTAAGAATACTGCACTTGAGTTCAAAGTTGCGGAGGCGTATCGTAAATACGATACGCTACGCCATGCTGCCGGATACGCCGATCTTCAAGAATCTGGCCCTATGTGTGGCGGAAAACTAACACTGCACATCACCCTGAACACATCATCCCCACTGCGAAACATGGTGGTGGCAGTATCATGTTGTGGGGATGCTTTTCTTCAGCAGGGACAGGGAAGCTGGTCAGAGTTGATGAGAAGATGGATGGAGCCAAATACAGGGCAGTCATACACACTATTAGATTTTTGTTTTCAGATTTACCAATACCATATAATAGGTGGTCAAAACTTAAGTTTCAATTTGTATGCAGTCAGAAAGGCCCGTACACTACATGTTTTGGTAAATCTGAAGACAAAAATCTGCAGAAAATCTAATAGTGTGTATGTAGTCTTAGAAGGAAACCTGAGGTTCACCTCCCAGCAGGACAACGACCCTAAACATACAGCCAGAGTTACAATGGAATGGTTTACAGTATATCAAAGCATATTCATGTGTTAGAATGGCCCAGTCAAAGTCCAGACCTAAATTCAATTGAGAATCTGTGGCAAGACTTGAAAATTGCAGGGATTTGACTGGCTCGTGCGTGGTGGAGCCTTTATCCTTGATGTCACCACGCACTCGCCGGTCAGGTCCCTAGCCGCGGCTGTGCTTTTTAAACTTTGTATCTGTGGATGACAGCATTATATGTTTTTTTTAATTAAACTTCCCAAGTGGATTACTGCACCATGAAGTCTTTCTTTCTCTGCCCCATTTAAACATATGGGATGTAGAAGCATACATGGATACTTACTTGCCACTCATCGGGAGGAAACATCAAAGCAGGAGCTTTATACAGCACGAGCAAGGTGTTTTTACTACCAAAGGAATCCTTGGATCGTTCGCCTGTGGTCTTTTGAGTATCTTTCAATATGCCTGTTTGATCTCTATCACTTGAGATCCTCCTGATCTGGTAAGCGGCGTCGATCGCCTTTTTATTCTTTTGAACAAAACATACAATCTGCAGTCAAGCCGGTTTATTTAATTTGTATTTCCCTCCATTGAATTTTTTCAACATTTCTGGACTATTGAATTAATGTTTTTCCAAATGTGCTAGTACATTATATGGGTCTCATATTTATTGGTGAACTCATTTTTCTTTACTACTATAATGCCGCGTACACACAACCATTTTTTCACGACGAGAAAAATGCAATTATTTAAATTGGTTGTGAAAACCGGTCGTGTGTGGGCTCCAGAGCATTTTTCTCGACGTGAAAAAAGGGGCGTTAAAAATTTAGAACCTGCTCTATTTTTTTGTGTAAAGCGGTCGTGTATACGCTTTAACGAGGGGGGGGGGGATGCGCATGTTTAGAAGCAAGTTACGAGATGGGGAAATTAGCATAAGCAGCCCAAAGGTTGGCCCCATTCGAATGGAATTTCTCCTTTATAGTGCCGTTATACGTATTTTACGTCACCGCGCTTTGCTCAAGCATTTTTTTTCACGATCGTGTGTATGCAAGGCAGGCTTGAGAGGAATCACGTTGAGAAAAAAAGTCGTTTTTTTTCAATGACATGAATAACGGTCGTGTGTACGCGGCATTAACATTTGATGTTTCTTTGGTTTGCATCAGCATTTGTTTCTCACTCATTAGAATTTCCTTGTGTGGTAGCTAGGGGTGCAACGGTTTAAAAAACTCACAAATCGGATCATTTTTTGGATCAGCAAAAAAAAAAAAAAAAGTAGTAAAGACAGTGACCCCCCCCCCCCCAGTAGTACAGGCAGACAGTGACCCCCCCCCCAGTAGTACAGGCAGACAGTGACCCCCCCCCCAGTAGTACAGGCACACAGTGACCCCCCCCAGTAGTACAGGCACACAGTGACCCCCCCCAGTAGTACAGGCACACAGTGACCCCCCCCCCAGTAGTACAGGCACACAGTGACCCCCCCCCCCCAGTAGTACAGGCACACAGTGACCCCCCCCCCCCCAGTAGTACAGGCAGACAGTTCCCCCCCCAAGAAGTACAGGCAGACAGTGACCCCCCCAGTAGTACAGGCAGACAGTGACCCCCCCAGTAGTACAGGCAGACAGTGAGCCCCCCAGTAGTACAGGCAGACAGTGAGCCCCCCAGTAGTACAGGCAGACAGTGAGCCCCCCAGTAGTACAGGCAGACAGTGAGCCCCCCAGTAGTACAGGCAGACAGTGAGCCCCCCAGTAGTACAGGCAGACAGTGACCCCCCCAGTAGTACAGGCAGACAGTGACCCCCATAGTACAGGCAGACAGTGACCCCCATAGTACAGGCAGACAGTGACCTACCCCCCCCCCCCCAGTAGTACAGGCAGACAGTGTCCTACCCCCCGTAGTACAGGCACACAGTGGGCCCCCCGTGCAGACCTCAGATTAGATAGCGGCATGTGTCCCTCGAGCGCAGGCTTCTCCTCCTCTGTGGGTATAAACAGAGAGGAGGGGCCGCGGCAGTCCGTGGATCGCATAGCGTGCCAATCCGAAGGGGGTGACCCGTTCGGATCACGGATCAATCGTGATCCGTTGCACCCCTAGTGGTAGCGCACTTAATTTTTGTTTTCATGGAGACCCTGTTCTGTGATGGTTTGGTTTTAAACCTATAATTAGTTTATTTATTTTCATTTAAAAAATGTCTTGCTAGGGGCTCCCAACCGTACTAGATGGCCCATGTCTTGGAGTCAAGTGATTTTACGACCTGGGAGGGAGTTTTTGTAAGTTTTGAGTTTCAAAAATGTTTTATTTCCATACATTTTTATCGAAATTTCATACAAAGGCAGGGCTTTTTTTCTGGGGGAACTTGGGGGAACTCAGTTCCACCACCTTTGGCTCAGACCCTTTGGTGCCTGCTCACCACAATGACTTGTAAACACAGAAGTCTGGTTTCTGTGTTTACAAGTGACAGCTTTGTAACCCCCTGAACTCTGCACTCTGTATGTAATGCAATTCTGGTATTTAATGCCCCTTTAAGACCCTTCTACTGTTTGTGAAATCTGAACGGGTCGTGGTTGAGTTCCTGTACCTATTTTCTGAGAAAAAAAGCTCTGTACAAAGGTATAAACAAATATAAGGGTGCAATTGCCAAAGGCAGTGCAAAAAGATACAGAGAAAGTAGAACACTACTATACAGCCAATAAGTCACAGTAACTTAGTAGTAATACAATAGTACAATGAAACAACAAATGTAGTCAACTAAAATCAGTGTTATTATTAAACCAGTCTACCTCAGAAAGGTGACATGGGAGTTAGAAATGTTTTGTCTAAAAATTGGTTTTCATTAGAAAAATGGCTTCCGACGTGTTAGGCGCCATCTTGGTTTTCCAGTGATTCTGTCTGCCAGTAGAATATGGGTAATGATATTGTTATATATAGTTGGATAGCTTTTGATCCCTAAGTTCAGAAGTGCCAAGGCTGGATTAATGGGCAGTAGAACACCCGTAATGTCTGAGATAATGAAGAAAATTTTGCGCCAAACGTTGGGTAACAATTTACATGACCATAAGATCTGACATCTTGGATTGGCTACATACGGAAGACACAATTGCAAAATTTAAATGCAAACTTTATTTAACATGGCGGGAAACTGGCACCAGATCATATCAGAAACAAATCGCCTTGAGGCGATTCAGTACGCATTTGTAGCGCTATACATGTTATTCACTCACTCAAATCAGGTGTCAGAAGCCTTAAAGCCTATATTCAGACAGATATACATCCTAACTGGGTAGAGCCCTACCACTAAATACAAATGGTTAGTGCATTGAAAAAATTCAACCAAAGCACAGATCTTTGTTGTTGCTTACCTTTAAGGGCCCTTTCACACTAGCGGACGAACGGTCCGCTAATTACAAGTCCGTTAACGGACTTGTAATGGGCCCCTATGGGAGCGGATCCATTAGCGGAATGCAAGATCCGCATCCATTTTTTCGGACGAAAGAATGTCCTATTTTTCTTCCGTCCGGCCAAACGGATCGGATGCAAACGGACAGACGGTCCGATTCCCCATAGGGGAGAGCGGAGGAGAGACAGGGCGCTCCCTGCACAGTGTGCGGGGACCGCCCTATCCGCCCGACAGCTCAGCGGAGACCCCCCCTGAGCCGACGGACACACGGAGCGGACCGAAAAACGGTCCGCTCCGTGTGAAAGGACCCTAAAGGAGAAGTCCAGCCTGAGCTTTCTAGGCTGGGCTTCTCCTAAGGGTCACAGGAGTACAATTAGTTTTGCACTCCTGTGACCTGTTTTCAGCGGAGAATGGTCTGAAGTCTGCTCTCCACCGACGTCAATGCCATCAGTCGGGTGAGCGTGTCATCACAACTTCCCAAGTCTGGATCTGCCAGCTGCCCTGATTGATGGCAGTCTCAGCGAGCCGCTGAGACGACTGCTCCCCACCCCTTCATTGCTCATTGCTCCAATGAGCGTGGAGAAGTAGAGCTCAGGCAGGAGTGAGAACCGAGCCATCTTGGCTCTCAGTGCAGAGACTTGCCACAGAGGTAAGTATGAATGGGGAAAAAAAAAAAAAAACATTGACTTCTCTTTTAAAATAACAAAGTTAGCAGAACCGTTTATACAATACAGTACGGTTGGAGCATTATCTCCTTAAAGATAATCCTCCAGCAAAATCAATAGCATAAAACAACCTATAAATCTAAAGCATAATGTTTAAGGTCCATGAACTATAATTTGTGTATACATCCCCATCCAGTGGCCACATTTTCGAAAGTGCACTTAGTGGACCCAAGTATGAGACACAGGACCTATTTTCAAATAATCAGAACAGTTGTAGTGACTTTGACATCTTGTGCCCAGAGCCCTGGAACCAAGCAGAAAGATATATTCTAACTTTCCTAAATCTTACCTATAACAACTAGGAGCACATATCTTGCATATCAGCATTAAATCTTGAGTGAGGATAAAAAGCATGCTACAATATTTTTGGGTTTTCTACTATATACAGATTTACATGTTTAATTACACTCTGGCCTTCGGCTATGTACGCCCAAAGTCCTTAAAGAAAAAAAACTCCATTAAGGCAGTGGTCATCAACCCTGTCCTCAGGGCCCACTAACAGGCGAGGTGTGCAAGACAACTGAAATACATCACAGGTGATATCATTTGCTGCTCGGTGATTGCAGTATTCTAGTCTGCATCTCTCCAAGGTAATACCTAAAATCTGGCCCGTTAGTGGGCCCTGAGGACAGGCATGATGACCACTGCATTAAGGGAAATCACAGTCCAACTTTCAGGGGACACCTCTCTATCAGTGGCAGTATCATAAGGGCAGTTTGACTAGAACACTCTGTAGGTGCACGGCTGAGGACCGTGCAGGAACATATAACACGATCCTGGGGGTGGAAAACAAGTCCAAGAGCTTTGTCCATAGGAGACTAGTTCAGCATCCAGTCCAGAGGTGCCCCTTGCTAAGCTCTAGAAATTTCTTCTAGAGGAAGGGGAATCAATCAAACCCAAAGCTTATGAAATCATAAACAGACCAGAGCAAACAATCGCTACTCCTCCGATTACAGAGGAAGCCAGAAAGGACATTTACCTGCCTAACTAGGATCATTATGAAGTGTTTCTTACATAATGAAGATCAGCCCTGGGTATATCTGAGGTGTATATTGGTGTGCTTCCTCCCGACATATATACAGAAAAATTCTTATGGAAGACGTTTCCCGCACTCAAAGAACTACTATACGTCAAGGGTTGTGTAGGATCCCTCATGTACAGGAAGACAGGACTTTAGCGGGTAACAATCCCCTCACTAAGAACAGGAAAGTGCCTTCTCCCCCGCGTGTGATCTTTGATGTCTGTAAAGATTTGACGTCTGTGAAAAACATTTTCCACACTCAGAACAGGAATACGGCTTCTCACCTGTGTGCATTCTCTGATGTGTGACAAGATGTGACTTAATTAAAAAACATTTCCCGCACTCAGAACAAGAATACGGCTTCTCACCCGTGTGCAATCTCTGATGTCTGTAAAGACGCGACTTAAATGAAAAACATTTCCCGCACTCAGCACAGGAATACGGCTTCTCATCTGCGTGAGACTTCTGATGAGCGACAAGGTCTGTTTTTTGTGCAAAACACTTCCCACATTCGGGGCAGGAATACGGCTTCTCACCTGTGTGTCGTCTCTGATGATTATAAAGAATGGACTTATTTGAAAAACTTTTTCCGCACTCATTACAGGAAAATGGCTTTTCACCTGTGTGCGATCTCACATGATTATAAAGACTGGACTTATTTACAAAACTTTTTCCACACTCAGGACATGAGAGCGGTTTTTCCCCGGTATGTGATCTCTGATGTCTGTAAAGATTGGACTTAACTGAAAAACATCTTCCGCACTCAGGACAGGAATACGGCTTTTCACCTGTGTGCAATCTCTGATGATCATTAAGACGTGACTTCTGTGAAAATAATTTCCCACATTCAGGACAGGAATAAGACCTCTGAGGTGTGACACATACTACATTTTGTACAGAACATTTCCCGCACTCGGAGCAGGAATGTGACTTCTCCCCTGTGTGAGATCTTTTATGCTCATTAAGAGGACAAGAGGAATACGATGGTCCATCTACACTGTGTGGTGCTGGATGGACATTTGAGGTAGTCGGGTTTTCTCCTGGACTATACTGTGTGATGTCCTCATCTTCTACTTTACAGTCTGGAGACAAAGTGAGACAATCCTCTGAGGTTTTCCTCATCTCCCGCCCATCTACTAAAATAGAAATAAGAAGATTA
Organism: Rana kukunoris; assembly: GCA_029574335.1. Classification (NCBI taxonomy): domain Eukaryota; kingdom Metazoa; phylum Chordata; class Amphibia; order Anura; family Ranidae; genus Rana; species Rana kukunoris. Next base: position 17,480,329 of record CM056052.1, read on the forward strand.
CTACTAGACCTGAGCAGATTGGTTCCCCTAAACCAGGACTCCGCCCACACCAGGCAGCTTTGTCTCTGCAGATCTTACAATTCCCCCTCAAGGTAACTAGTAAATGGGTCCTCTGATCTCCTACCAGATCATTTCTTTATTCATGGACCTTAGTCAGAGAGTGAGGAAACAACAAGAATTGTCATTGGTGTTCTTCCTCTACATGTTACCACATGGCTTATGAGTGTCTGCAGTGAGAATCTTGCCAGATGATGCCATTGATTACTATTTACCAGATGGCCAAAATTATTTAAGAGCGCAGATGACCTCAGATATTTTGGGGTCTACTACTTCTGGTAATAGGCTTAGTTTATCACAGTGGTGGACTGTCAACATGAGATCATTCATATTAGTACTGGAGAAAATTATTTATTCCCTTTCACATTTGATGGGATGTTTGGACTTTATGCTATCATTGTTATACCATGTGGAATGTTGGAAAGTTGTACACTTAATATGTAAATGTGTATTTCTTTATCGTACATCACGGGACACAGAGCACCATAGTCATTACTATGTGGGTTATACGCCACCTATAGGTGAATGGACACTGGCACACTCTAGACAGGAAGTCCCCCTCCCTTTATAACCCCTCCCATACAGGGAGTACCTCAGTTTTTTCACCAGTGTCTAAGGTGTTGGTCAGGGTTAATGTTGTGCTAAGAAGAGCTCCGCTAGAGGATCCCTTCAAAGTGCCAAAGTTAATGGTTGAATGGTATCCGAGCCTCAAGGAAGATCGAGGTCCTGTCTGTAATGCTTTTTTTTTTTGAGGGCTGTACCCTGGGATCCAGCTCCTTTGGTCACATATTCCATACCAAAAGGTTGCTCTGGCAGGGTGTTGTACAGGTCCAAGGGAGAGGACCCTATATACAAAGGGACCCAGTCCTTAAAGGTCTATTATGGCATGGCCCGCTGTGATGGGTTAAGATTGGGTCTGACTGTTTCCCAACAGTATCCTTCGGCGGGAATGGTAAGTTAGGAAGAGCCTAAAAGAATCTAAAAGACAGTGTCTTGCCTGTTGCCTCCACTAGAGGGGGTAAAAGTGCATATCTGTAAATGTACATTACTATGCTTCTCCAGTCCTGCTCAGTGTCAGCTTGCAAAACGGCCTGGCTCTGGTAGCAGCCATCAAAGGGATAAAGAGGTTTTCCTGTTAGGTTCCCCCCTGTATAAGCTTTTTCTCCCCCAACAGTCCTTGCCCTACTCTGGACAAATCAGTGAGCAGTATGGGTGGAGGAATGCATTTAGTGTTAATGACCCACCTGTGCTGATCTCTGTAGGAGTGTCCTCCTCTATAATTGTCCTTATTATTCCATCCTCCTCCAAAGACTTCTGATCATTCCTCACATATGTCTCCTCCTCCTCCTCCTCTTCTTCTCCTTCTTCTTCTTCAGCTTTGACTTCAACTTTTATATCTATCACATCTTCACCCTAAGCGAGAATGAGAGAAAATCTCATCTGTAAAATATAACCTTTAGTACTGTGACCAGGGCCGGCCTTTGGGGTGTGCGAGCCGTGTGACCGCACAGGGCGCCGTGCGGCCATCACAGCTAGTGGAAACCCGGGCACAAATTCCACCATAATGTGGCCAGTGGCAGCGGATCTCTGGCCCCGGCTGCATCTGGAGTGGCGCAGCGCATCCTTTGCCTGCTACAGTATCAGTGTCTTGTCACTGACACTGTGCGGTCTGAGCCCAGAAGGTCTGCGATCGGCGCAGCGGCGCGCCTGCTCACACCTGCTGTGTGTCTGAAACCAGCGCGTGCCCCGTGATTGGCCAAACGGGTCAACATGAAGATCTGCAATTGGCCGCGAGGCGCACCTGCTCCTGCCTGCTGTGTGTCTCCCTAAGGTTGGTCTCATCTGCTCTGTCAGCCCCCTTCCCGTCAATCACCCCCTCCTCCTCTCTCTCTGTGTCACCCCCCTCCTCTCTCTCTCTGTGTCACCCCCCTCCTCTTTCTCTGTGTCACCCCCCTCCTCTCTCTCTGTCACCCCCTGCTCTCTGTCACTCCCCCTCCTCTCTCTCTCTGTCACCCCCTCCTCTCTCTCTGTGTCACCCCCCTCCTTTCTCTCTGTCACCTCCCCTTCTTTCTCTCTGTGTCACTACCCCCTTCTCTCTGTGTCACCCCTCCTCTCTCTCTGTGTCACCCCCCTCCTCTCTCTCTGTGTCACCCCCCTCCTCTCTCTCTCTGTCACCCCCCTCCTCTCTCTGTCACCCCCCTCCTCTCTCTCTCTGTCACCCCCCTCCTCCTCTCTCTCACCCCCCTCTCTCTCTCTCTGTCACCCCCCTCCTCTCTCTCTCTGTCACCCCCCTCCTCTCTCTCTCTGTCACCCCCCTCCTCTCTCTCTCTGTCACCCCCCTCCTCTCTCTCTCTGTCACCCCCCTCCTCTCTCTCTCTGTCACCCCCCTCCTCTCTCTCTCTGTGTCACCCCCTCCTCCTCTCTCTCTCTGTGTCACCCCCTCCTCCTCTCTCTCTCTGTGTCACCCCCTCCTCCTCTCTCTCTCTGTGTCACCCCCCTCCTCCTCTCTCTCTCTGTGTCACCCCCTCCTCCTCTCTCTCTCTGTGTCACCCCCTCCTCCTCTCTCTCTCTGTTTTACCCCCTTCTCCTCTCTCTCTCTGTGTCACCCCCCTCCTGTCTCTGTGCCACCCCATCCTCTCTCTCGCCGTGTCACCCTTTCCTCTCTGTGTCACCCCCCTCCTCTCTCTCTGTGTAACCCCCGTCCTCTCTCTCTGTGTCACCCCCGTCCTCTCTCTCTGTGTCACCCGATCCTCTCTCCCTCTGTTGTCACCCCCCTCCTCTCTCTCTGTGTCACCCCCTTTTTTCTCTCTGTGCCAACCCACTTCTCTCTCTCTCTGTGTCACCCCCCTGCTCTCTCTCTGTGTCACCCCCCTTCTATCGCTCTGTGTCACCCCCTACTCTCTCTATGTGTCACCAGATCCTCTCTCTATGTGTCACCCCCCTCCTCTCTCTATGTCTCACCCCCCTCCTCTCTCTATGTCTCACCCCCTCCTCTCTCTCTCTGTCACCCCCCACCTCTCTCTCTCTCTGTCACCCCCCTCCTCTCTCTTTCTCTGTGTCACCCCCCTCCTCTCTCTCTCCCCCCCTCCTCTCTCTCTGTGTCACCCCCCTCTTCTCTCTCTGTGCCACCTCCCTGCTCTCTCTGTGCCACCCCCCATCCTCTATCTCTCTCGCTGTGTCACCCCCCTCCTCTCTTTCTCTGTGTCACCCCCCTCCTCTCTCTCTGTGTCACCCCCCTCCTCTCTCTCTGTGTCACCCCCCTCCTCTCTCTGTGTCACCCCCCTCCTCTCTCTGTGTCACCCCCCTCCTCTCTCTCTGTGTCACCCCCCTCCTCTCTCTCTGTGTCACCCCCCTTCTTTCTCTCTGTGCCACCCCCCCTGTTCTCTCTGTGTCACTCCCCCTCCTATCGCTCTGTGTCACCCCCCTCCTCTCTCTCTGTCACCCCCCTCCTCTCTCTCTGTGTCACCCCCTCCTCTCTCTGTGTCACCCCCCTTCTCTCTGTGCCCCCCCTCCTCTCTCTCTGTGTCAACCCCCTTCTTTTTCTCTGTGCCACCCCCCCTGTTCACCCCCTCTCTGTGTCACTCCCCTCCTCCCTCTCTGTGTCACCCCCCTCCTCTCTCTCTCTGTGTCACCCCCCTTCTTTCTCTCTGTGCCACCCCCCCTGTTCTCTCTGTGTCACTCCCCCTCCTATCGCTCTGTGTCACCCCCTCCTCTCTCTCTGTCACCCCCCTCCTCTCTCTCTGTGTCACCCCCTCCTCTCTCTCTGTGTCACCCCCCTTTTTTCTCTCTGTACCACCCCCCTTCTCTCTGTGCCACCCCCCTCCTCTCTCTCTGTGTCACCCCCTTCTTTCTCTCTGTGCCACCCCCCCTGTTCTCTCTGTGTCACTCCCCCTCCTATCGCTCTTTGTCACCCCCCTCCTCTCTCTCTGTGTCACCCCCCTCCTCTCTCTCTGTGTCACCCCCCCCTGCTCTCTCTGTGTCACCCCCTCCCGCTCTCTCTGTGTCACTCCCCCTCCTATGGCTCTGTGTCACCCCCTCCTCCCTCTCTATCACCCCCGTCTCTCTCTATCACCCCCTCCTCTCTCTGTCACCCCCTCATCTCTCTCTCCCTGTCACCCCCCTCCTCTCTCTACCTGTGTCACCCCCCCTCCCTCTCATCACCCCCGTCTCTCTCTCTATCACCCCCTCCTCTGTCACCCCCTCATCTCTCTCTACCTGTCTCACCCCCCTCCTCTCTCTCCCTGTGTCATCCCCCCTCCTCTCTCTCACTGTGTCACCCCCCCCCTCCTCTCTCTCACTGTGTCACCCCCCCCTCCTCTCTCTCACTGTGTCACCCCCCCCCTCCTCTCTCTCACTGTGTCACCCCCCCTCCTCTCTCTCACTGTGTCACCCCCCCTCCTCTCTCTCCCTGTGTCATCCCCCCTCCTCTCTCTCCCTGTGTCACCCCCCCCTCTCTCTCTGTGTCACCCCCCCTCTCTCTCTGTCACCCCTCTCTCTGTGTCACCCCCCCTTCTCTCTCTCTGTGTCACCCCCCTCCTCTCTCTCTGTGTCACCCCCCAACTTCTCTCTCTCTCGCTGTGTCACCCCCTCCTCTCTCTCTCCGTCACCCCCCAACTTCTCTCTCTCTCGCTGTGTCACCCCCTCCTCTCTCTCTCCGTCACCCCCTCCTCTCTCTCACTCCCTGTCACCCCCCTCCTCTCTCTCTCCCTGTGTCACCCCCTCTCTCCCTGTGTCACCCCCCCTTTCTCTCTGTCACCCCCTCCCCTCTCTGTGTCACACCCCCTCCCAGGGGCGTCATTAGGGGTGGGCTGAGAATTACAATGCCACCCGGCGCGCCAAGCCATATCCCCGCTCGGTTCGGAGGCTCTCCACGGCTCCTGAGCCTCCTCTGGCTGACTGCAGTGGCTGCATATCTATGTATGACGGGCACACCACAGCTGCCCGCCGTGCCACATCCCTGCTTCCTGCTCGGCGGCTCTTCTCCTTGGCCCCTAAGCCTCCCTGGCTGCATCGCTATGACAGGCACATTGGGTGTGCCGGCGCCGCACACCACGGCTGAGGTAGGTGACATCAGTGATTGTGTATGTATGTAGGTCAGTGTAGTCAGGACGGGTCAGGTCAGTGTAGTCAGGTCACTGTATGAATAGTGGCGTAAATCCATTCCAAAATGTGCTGTGCTAATATCCAACGTATCTAACTCCAAAAGGAGTTCATAAATTGGATATTAGCACAGCACATTTTGAAGTGGAATTATACCACTATTCATACAGTATTATATGTGTGTGGAGATTGAACAGTATGGCCCAGATTCACACACAGTAGTGCACACACAGTACGCTACGCTGGCACAGCACGGAGAGGCATGCACTGTATTCAGCAAGCTATTGCTCACCAAGATACACCAGCGTAACGTATTTCCAGCATAAGTCGAAGTGGGCGTGACCCCATGCAAATGATGGTCTGAGCATGGTGCAGTGTTTTACACCTGGCGTATCACGAACTGTGCATGCGCCGTGACGTAGCCATGATGTGGACGCATGAAACAGCACCCTTATGCGCATGCTCACAACAACGGCGGTACAACTGCCTAAGCTACGCCGGATCACTACGTACACCGTGAACTTAACGTACACCCAATACGCCGGCCTGTGTTCTCTGGGGCAGACCTTTGCATGTATATTGCTGGGTTGCGCCTCATCTATGGGGAATAACTTTACGCCAGACGTACGCAAACATCGCATAGCATGTGTCGGGCGCACATACGTTCGTGAATCGCCGTATTTCCCTCATTTGCATATTTGAATGCCTAATCAATGGGAGAATTAACATGCGTCCAAACCATATTTTCGCCCATGCTACGTTGGTGTAAGCAAGATACATCGGGGTAGGATGGCCTGTTTTTAGACGTATGTTGGTTTTGTGGGTCTGGCACACACATACGCCAGGCGCACATAGACGTAAAGTGATTTACGTCGGCGTAAGTGCTTTGTGAATCCGGGCCTATATGTTTAAATAAGATTGCAGTGTTTGCACGTGCACTTAAATTAACTGTTATTAAATCAAATTATTTGTTACAATATTTTTTTCCTCTTTGTGTATGTTCAGGTGACCAGGGGGCGAGGGGTAAAGATGGGGGGCGCCAAAGGATTAGCTCGCACAGGGCGCCTGAACACCTAAGGCCGGCCCTGACTGTGACATCACATAAAAAAATCCATACACCATTTCCTTTAGTCCATGCTGTAGACGCTCCGCCCCACCAACCTTCTAATGGTGAGAGATAAAATTACATCAATAATAACAATGCAGATAATGTACAGATCCTAATGATACGATCAGTGATTGTTCCTCATCTACCTGATGATGGTGGGGGATGGTGTGACCTTCCTGTGTGGAATCCCGGGAATACAGAGGACGGGGACATCTCGCTGGTGGGTTCCTGGTATTAGGTGGCTCCATCATATCCTTGTGTCCTTCAGAAAGCTCTTCCATCACTCCATACTCCTCATCCTCCTCTTTATACTCTTCTTTAACAATAATATTATCATCCCCAAGGCTTCCGCTCTGAAAAATATAATAAAATATTAATTGAAACAAACATACATCTCTTCTTCTTCTTCTTTTTTAACTTTTGGGATCTCTGAGGTTTTCACTCTGAATATATTTATAAAAAAATTAACATTTATTGTAATAATACAGATCCTAATGATACTGTCAGAAGTTCTCCGTCATGACGTCCTTGTAGAGATCCTTGTGTCCTTCTAAATACTCCCACTCCTCCATGGAGAAATAGACAGTGACATCCTGACACCTTATAGGAACCTGACACACACAATGATACAGTCACCATCCAGACACACCCCTTGTCTGTTACTGGATAATGTCCCAGAATTCCCGGCACCGCTCACCTCTCCTGTCAGCAGCTCCATCAACTTCTTGGTGACTTCTAGAATCTTCTGCATGTTGTGTCTCTCAGGTTTTAGGGAGTCACATGGAGGCACTGTGATGGTCATATGATCACCTGACTTCATAGAAGATCTCTGTATTAAGGAACCAATAGGAATATCATGTTAGACTCACAGATTCCTCCTCACCTCTCCGGTCAGGTCTGTGTTTTATTAGTAGAGATAAGGGTGATGTCATGTGACCTCCCAGAATCCTCCTCACCTCTCCGGTCAGGTCTGTGTTTCATTACTAGAGATAAGAGTGATGTCATGTGACCTCCCAGAATCCTCCTCACCTCTCCGGTCAGGTCTGTGTTTCATTATAGAGATAGAGTAGTCAGTGATAAATCCTCCTCACCTCTCCGGTCAGTGTGTTTTATTAGTAGAGATAAGAGTGATGTCATGTGACCTCCCAGAATCCTCCTCACCTCTCAGTGTTTCATTACTAGGTAAGAGTGATGTCAGGTCCCAGAATCCTCCTCACCTCTCCGTGTTTTATTAGTAGAGATAAGAGTGATGTCATTACTCCCAGAATCCTCCTCACCTGTCAGGTAGTGTTTCATTACTAGAGTAAGATGTGTCATGTGACCTCCCAGAATCCTCCTCACCTCTCCGGTCAGGTCTGTGTTTTATTACTAGTGTAAGAGTGATGTCATTACTAGAGATAAGACCTCCCAGAATCCTCATGTGACCTCCCAGAATCCTCCTCACCTCTCCGGTCTGTGTTTTATTACTAGGTCTGTGTTTTATTACTAGAGATAAGAGTGATGTCATGTGACCTCCCAGAATCCTCCTCACCTCTCCGGTCAGGTCTGTGTTTTATTACTAGAGATAAGAGTTATTACCTCCCAGAATCCTCCTCACCTCTCCGGTCAGGTCTGTGTTTTATTAGTAGAGATAAGGGTGATGTCATGTGACCTCCCAGAATCCTCCTCACCTCTCCAGTCAGCAGGTAAATGATCTCCAGGGTGAGGTTTAGTATCCTCTCAGTCATGCGACTCCGGTCCTTCTTCATCTTAGTTCGTGCCGTCATTTGATCTATACAGGTGTAGCCCTCTTTTGGGGGTTATGAGAAATGGCCCTCTCCAAACAGGATGGTGCGCTAGACCTGTAGGTAAATAAAAGAACCATAACCTTTACTTAGTGGAAAAGTGGGTTTTCATAATAAAGTTAGCAGTGTCTCCACCCAGGACAGGGCCTCAGTGAACAGAGGAGATTCCCTTCCTAGGAAACTACTCAGTAACCAGTCCCAGTGGAATTGTGCACCTATACCCAGGTATTTATAGTTGGTAATAAGGACACCTCCAGAGAATGTTGTAGCAAAGTTTAATTGCAGGTCTGGGCCTACGTATGTGTTCACCACTGCGTGTGAGTATTCATTTTATTACATGTTTCTAAAGTTTACACTGTCCCTTTTAAAAAAAAAAAAAGTTTTGATCACTTTTATTGCTATCCCAGGAATGTAAACATCCCTTGTGATAGCAAGACTGCATGCCATGTCCTCTTTATAGAGAGATCTGGGGTTTATAAGAACCCAAACCTCTCCTCTACCTTAACCACTTCCTTACTGGGCACTTATACCCCTTCCTGACCAGGTGAAATTCCAGCTTCTGGCACTGCGTCGCTTTAACCGACAATTGCGCGGTCGTGCGACGTGGCTCCCAAACAAAATTGGCGTCCTTTTTTTCCCCACAAATAGAGCTTTCTTTTGGTGGTATTTGATCATCTCTGCGGTATTTGATCATAAATGTGCCCTGTCAGAGATTCAGAACCACTTGACGGCCGCATACATTCGTACGGCCGTCGGGAAGTGGTTAAAAAGCAAATGATAGAATTTTTTTTTTATCTTTTGCCTTAAAAAAATAAAATAGTTTTCATGGGTCCAGAATGGGAAGCGACGACATGATGTCGCTCCGGTCCTCCTAGGCCAGTGATGGTGAACCTTGGCACCCCAGATGTTTTGGAACTACATTTGCCATGATGCTCATGCACTCTGCAGTGTAGGTGAGCATCATGGGAAATGTAGTTCCATGTACTCTGCAGAGCTTCCGCTGCTGGAGATTGGGTGGCAGTGGGTCAGATCGGCTTCCAAAAAGGTATATATACTCATCTTTTCATTACAGGGATAGAGAGGTTAGTGTTAAATCTGTGGTGTCTATAGATGCAGGGATTTTAGATTTTGCACAGACTTCCACAGGTTTCAGTCATGTCTCCCCTTTCCCTTCATTCCTCGAGACCGTACAGAGTAATAAGTGCCCTTTCCTAGGCCATGTATGGTCAGGATGGTCATTGTCTTGTCTATTTATTGTCAGTGCCGTTTATTTTAATGGAACATTTTACTAGAATTTATCTCCACAATGAGGAGAATGTTCTGGGCTCGAAATGGGGGAAATGTTCTGCCCTCTGAAGGGTCTAATCTAGGTTTCCACACTATATATTTCTGGGGGAACTTGGGGGAACTCAGTTCCACCACCTTTGGCTCAGACCCTTTGGTGCCTGCTCACCACAATCACTTGTGAACACAGAAGTCTGGTTTCTGTGTTTACAAGTGACTGCTTTGTAACCCCCTGAACTCTGCACACTGTATGTAATGCAATTCTGGTATTTAATGCCCCTTTAAGACCCTTCTACTGTTTGTGAAATCTGAACGGGTCGTGGTTGAGTTCCTGCACCTATTTTCTGAGAAAAAAAGCTCTGTATGTGTGTATTATTATCTGCTGGAGATAAAAGACGTCACAGTGACTATGGAGGAAGAGGACGGACATGACGGGGTTACTGGGTGTAAATAGAAAATAAGATCTTATTACCTCCTCTGTTGCCACTTCCAGCAATGTCTTCTCTCTACTTCCTCCCGACTCACCTCTCACATGGAACTTCCTGTTTGTACCTGACATCACTTCCTGTCTGTGTTCCATAGAGACTTCCTTATAGAAATTATAAGTGAGATCACCACCTTGTGGAGCTCAGTGGAACTGCAGCCCCGAGATACATCTCATAATGTGAACACAACCTTGTGCTCAGTGTTGCCAACCAACCGTATTTTTATGGACAGTTCGTAAAAACGGGCACTTTTTTCCCCCGTTCGTAAATGTCCATGGTTGCCGGAATGTGCCAGTAAAAATAGCCGAGATTGGTTCGGCTTGGAACTGCGCATGGAGATTGGAAGCAGGGGGTGATCGGATGGCAGGGGGTGATGGTGACTGCGGTAGCACCGCAGAGGGGGACGGAGGAAGGGGGTGTTAGTGTAGGATGGCCAGGCATCCCCAGTTTTAGGGGACAGTCCCTGAATGGAGGACACTGTCCCCTGACCAAGTCTGTCCCCGGATTGGACAGTGCTTTTCACCTTTGTGCACTGGTCCAAATCATTTGGTGGAGGGGGGATTATGATTTGTGTTTGTTTCTTAGCGATTAGGCTTGGCCCCTTAGTTCCAGTAAAGAAAATTCTTAAGGCATCAGCATACCAAGACATTTTGGACAGTTTCATGCTCCCAACTTTGTGGGAACAGTTTTTTGGATGGCCCCTTCCTGTTCCAACATGACTGCTCACCAGTGCTCAAAGCAAGGTCCATAAAGACGTGGATAAGAGAGTTTGGGGTGACCCTCCCCTAACAGGATAATGATCTAAATATGTAGCTAAATAAGAGAACCAAAAACAAGGAAGAGTGGGTTTGATAATTATGTTGGCAGTGAACCCCCCCCCCAGGACAGGGCATCAGTGAACAGAGGAAACTCCCTTCCTGAGTAATCTAATCAAAGTAACCCGGAAGCAGAACTACTTCAGTAGAACCATAGCTCCCGACTGTCTTCGATTTCGAGGCACTGTCCCTGATTTGGAGCAATGTCCTTATGTCCTTCTCATTTGTCCCTCATCGTGGTCTGATCTATATAGATGTGTATAAAATGCACTGCAGTTAAACCTCAGGTTGTGAGCATAATCCGTTCCAGGAGTATGCTCGTAATCCAAAGTATTCGCATATCAAAGCGAGTTTTCTCAATGAAGTCAATGGAAACAAAATTAAAGCGGTTGTAAACCCGCATATACAATTTTTTTTTTTTTTTTTTACTCCTGCAAGGCAAAAGCCATAATGAGCTAATATGCACCACCGAGAATCCCCCCTGCGCATGCGCCGCTGCAATCATCGGCACATTAAGAGGGGAATATCTCCTAAACTGTACAGGTTTAGGAGATATTCTCCTTACCTATAAGTAAGCCTTATTATAGGCTTACCTGTAGGTAAAAATGTAAAAAAGGGTTTGCAACCACTTTAACCACTTCATTACTGGGCACATAAACCCCTTTCGTTCCCAGGCGAAATTTCAGCTTCCGGCACTGCGTCGATTTAACTGACATTTGCGTGGTCGTGCGACGTGGCTCCCAAACAAAATTGTCGTCCTTTTTTCCCCACGAATAGAGCTTTATTTTGGCGGTATTTGATCACCTCTGCGGTTTTTATTTTTTGTGCTATAAACAAAAAAAAAGCGACTGGTTTGCGCAAAAGTTATAGCGCCTACAAAATGGGGAACAGAATTATGATTTTTTTTATTTATTTTTTTTACTAGTAATGGCGGCGATCTGCGATTTTTATTGCAACTGCGGTATTGCGGCGGACATATCGGACACTTTTGACACAAATTTGGGACCATTCAGATTTATACAGCGATCAGTGATATAAAAATGCACTAATTACTGTATAAATGTGACTGGCAGGGAAGGGGTTAACACTAGGGGGTGAGGAAGGGGTTAAATGTATTGCCTGGGTGTGTTCTAACTGTGTGGGGGGAGGGGGGTGACTGGGGGAGGTGACCGATGCTGTGTCCCTATGTACAAGGGAAACAGCATCTGTCTCCTTTCCCTGACAGGACGTGGAGCTCTGTGTTTACACACAGCGCTACACGTCCCTGCTGTCATCTGTTCGGTTTCCCGCCGATCGCATGTACCCGACGGACATCGCGGCCGCCAGGTACATGCATCGGATCCCCAGCGATGCGGCGGGACAGTGTTTACCCGCCGCGCGCCACCTAGTGGCGCGCACGGGTAATGCACACAAATCACGTCCAAAGACGTCAAGTTGGCGCCTCAGGTCCGCGCTGTTGACGTATTCTGTCAATAGCGCGGGTCTGAATTGGTTAATTTGTTCCGCACTGACTTCAATGGGATTCAATACTGAATGCGGGGCCAGAGGTGGGGGGCGCCAGAGAGAGCCGAAAACCTCCGAAAAGGCCCTAGGACACTTTGGCTCGTTTCCTGCACCCCTGTACATCAGGCGAAAGTTCGGCCTCTCGGCTCCTGCGCCAACGTACCTCAGGCCAAATTAGGTACTGCAGGCCAATGTTCGGCTTTTCTCGGCTCCTGCGCCACCGTACCTCAGGCCAAATTAGTTACTGCAGGCCAATGTTCAGCTTTTCTCGGCTCCTGCGCCCCCGTACCTCAGGCCAAATGAGATACTGCAGGCCTATTAAGCTTGAATTCTGCTCGTCTTGCGAGTCAACACTCGCAAACTGAGTCAGAATTAAAAAAAAAATAAGTTGCTCACAAATCAAAACGCTCTCCAAGTTACTCTTAAATCAAGGTTCCACTGTATTTATCTATCAAAAAGTGTTTCCCAGCGCTAAACCTTTCATCTGATTTCTAAATGTGTGCTAGATGGGATCACTCTGCTGTGGTCACACTCTGAATATTAGAGCTCCCCCTAGATACAGCCTGGTAATAACATTGCTGGGAGGTCTATTCATTTAGCAGCTTATATTTATTTTGTGAAAGATTACACCACACAATTTACTCAGCCAGTAAAAGGTAACAAATTCATTTTTATACTGCTATCAATGACCAACCCGGTACAATACTTCATCCACGTCTTTGGTGACCTCTGATCTCCTTATGAACTGTTTCTTACATGATGAAGATCAGCCATGGAGTATATCTGAGGGGTATATCAGGGTGTGCTTCTTCCCCACATGAGAGCTGTGATGTCCAGCAACATTCATATACAAGACATTTCCCGCACTCAAGGCACTAATACACCTCGAGGGTTGTGTGGGATCTCTGATGTACAGGAAGACGGGACTTCAGTGAGGAACAATTCCCTCACTCATAAAAGATTCTTCTCCCTCATGTGAGATATCTGATGTAAGTAAAGACTGGACTTCCTTGAAAAAGATTTCCCACACTCAGGACAAGAATACGGCTTTTCCCCCGTGTGAGACCTCTGATGTGCAACAAGCAGTGATTTTTGTACAAAACTTTTCCCACACTCAGCACAGGAATACGGTTTCTCTCCTGTATGTAATCTCTGATGTCTGTAAAGAATGGACATCTGTGAAAAACATTTCCCACACTCGGGACAGGCATGCGGCTTTTCTCCCGTGTGCAATCGCTGATGCGTGTAAAGATTTGCCTTTTTTGAAAAACATCTCCCGCACTCAGGACAGGCATGTGGCTTCAATCCCATGTGCAATCTCTGATGTCTGCAAAGATATGACTTCCGTGAAAAAGATTTCCCGCACTCAGGACAGGAAAATGGCTTCTCACCTGTGTGAGATCTCTGATGTGAGATAAGTTGCGATGTCTTTAGAAAAGATTTCCCGCACTCAACACAGGAATACGCCTCCTCACCTGTGTGAGTTCTTATATGCACATTAAGATTGGATTTGAAATGGAAACTCTTCCCGCACTCAGTACAGGAGAATCTGTTATCTGTAGGAAGGACGGCACCGTCCCTCACAGTCTGAGGTTCCTCAGGATAAGAAGAATACGATGGTCCGGCACCGTCCCTCACAGTCTGAGGTTCCTCAGGATAAGAGGAATACGCTGGTCCGGCACCGTCCCTCACAGTCTGAGGTTCCTCAGGATAAGAGGAATACGATGGTCCGGCACCGTCCCTCACAGTCTGAGGTTCCTCAGGATAAGAAGAATACGATGGTCCGGCACCGTCCCTCACAGTCTGAGGTTCCTCAGGATAAGAGGAATACGCTGGTCCGGCACCGTCCCTCACAGTCTGAGGTTCCTCAGGATAAGAGGAATACGATGGTCCGTCTACACTGTGTGGTGCCGGATGCAAATTTGAGGTAGTCGGGTTTTCTCCTGGACTATACTGTGTGATGTCCTCATCTTCTACTTTACAGTCTGGAGACAAAGTGAGACAATCCTCTGAGGTTTTCCTCATCTCCCGTCCATCTACTAAAATAGAAATACAAAGATTATTACTAGACATGAGCAGATTGGTTCCCCTAAACCAGGACTCCGCCCACATCAGACAGCTTTGTGTCTGAGGATCTTACAATTCCCCCCTCAAGGTAACTAGTAAATGGGTCCTCTGATCTCCTACCTTCTTTACACTTCTTTATTCATGGACCTTAGTCAGAGAGTGAGGAAACAACAAGAACTGTATTTTTTAGGAGTGACAGTGATGAGGGGATTATAGGACGAGTGTCCCTACCCCCTCTATCACTCATTGCCATCTTCTCAACACAAGAAGTCCTGCACATCCTTATTTAGTGCCTTTTGGCTAAGATCAAGTGTAGTATCTGTTATCAGTTTAATAACGGCTACGTCCCCTATCTGGGGACCATAGAACAGGGTGATGGAAGAGGAGCTTGCTCTGTCCACTCCACACATCGACCTGGTATTGCAGTACCTCCAGGACCGATGCAGTTTCAAAAAACAGAATTGAATAGAAAATCATCCTTTCTTGCTTTTGTTGTGTCTCGCTCACAATGTTTGTTGCTTAACCTTCTTGCAATAAACTGGCATTTAACCCTTGTGTCTGTGTTCATTGCTTCTTGTCACTTTCTTGGGTGAAGGAAGGGTTTTTGCTGCTCACCAAATGACACCCTATGAAGTTACTTATTTAGAAACACCTAGATTTAGTCAGTGCACACATTTCGACAAGACAGTGCCTCTTTGGAGGACCATTTGACGATGCACCCGTCACAGTTTTTGGTGTTTCACTCTTTATGTGTGTGCACATTTTTTACTGTACCGGGTGAAGTTTTTGGATTATGCATGCCACAGGCTTAAATAAAATACACCCGACCAACTCCCCCCTATGTTGGAGGAAGTGTAATCAGGTAGGGACTACATTCCATATCTGGTGGGATTGCCCGAGAGTCCAGGAATACTGGAGGGAGGTACTCGATTTAATAGAAGAAATTACAAAAGAAAGGATCCCTCTAGACCCTCTGACCTGTCTGTTTCATGGACAAGGGTTAGTAAAAGATGAAAAAAAAATACGGTTCGACATTGGTCCCGGTGTTGTTAAACGCAGCAAAGGGTTTAATCCCGAAATTTTGGTTACATCCACAAAAGCCACCTTTAAAAGAATTGATACACCGGGTCGACCATATCTCGGAGATGGAGCATCTGAGAAGGGTCGACTTGGGGGATCAAGAGGGAAGAAGGGGCGAAACGACCTGGGACCAGTGGAGATCCTTTAAAACAACAATTTTTTTTTTTTCATGTAACATCAGAAACAGACAGGTAAGCCTAAAAACTAGAAGGAAGAAATAAAACATAGGTGGCCTGACCCGAAAAGGTAAACGATCTAGAAGCAGGGAGGGGGGGGGGGGGCATAATAGGGGGGGAGGGAGAGGGGTGGGGAAAAAAAGGGGGGGGGGAATTAGGAGATCTAGGATTATAGAGACAGAGGGGATTAATTGGAACTGCTTTTTGTTTAAGTAAGGTGTTATAACTGTGATGTTTTCCCCTCTCAATCTGTATCCCTTCCCCACGGCTAATAATTTATTAAAAAAAAAAAAAATGCATGCCACAGGCTTTTCAATAGAAAAAAAAAAAATCTGTTCTTATCAGTTTAATATCTAATACATCCCCTATCTTCACCCTCCACAGCCAGCAGACAGAACAAGTAACCCTGAAAACCAGAATTCCTCTGTTAGAATCTTGCTAGACCAAGGCATGGGGCAGAAGACCCAAAGTTCATTACCCTAGGTTGAGCAACATGAAGAAAGTAAAAAAAGATCTGCCAGTTGAACCTCGAAATCGAAGTAAATGCAGTCTGGAGACATAAATTGTATCTGCAATGCTGAGAGGAAAGATTTTTTTTGAAAGAAATACAGTAATACTGTCAGGGCTGGTCTCAGCCCTTCCTTCTCTGAGCTAGCCGCTCAGCTGTCGGCTAATTGTCAACGCCTATCTCTCCACACTGACTAACAAGTTGATGATTCTGCTCATTAGTCTTGCCTGCTTAAGCCTTCCAGCTCAGTTGCTCTCTACCTTCGCCTTGGTAAACATCACAGAGACCATCGCCTGCATTCCTGTTCGAAGACTTGCTTGGCTGATTTTTCTTTCTGGCTCCAGATCCTGCTTGCTGTTCAACTACGTTTATCTCTGACTCTCTGACTTTGGCTTGGCTGACTATCCGATCCTGTTCCTGAACGCTGGCTATGTTTTGACTACACTTACTCTGTTTATCTTTTTATTATTATTATTATTAAACAAGTGTGATTTAACTGTACTTCTGTCTTGGTCTGATTCATGGTTTCTGACAAATACAGGACGGGGAACAGAGCTGAGGAAAGTGACCAGGGAATTACAGGCTGATATCACCCAGTCCTTGACCTACTCTGGACCAATCAGTGAGCAGTATAGGTGGAGGAATGTATTTAGGGTTAATGACCCACCTGTGCTGATCTCTGTAGGAGTGTCCTCCTCTATAGTTGTCCTTATTATTCCATCCTCCTCCATAGACTGCTGATCATCCCTCACATACCTCTCTTCTTCTTCTGCCTTAACTTCAACTTTTATATCTATCAGATCTTCACCCTAAACCAAGAGAATGATGGACAATAACGTGTAAAATATAAGCTTAAAATATTGTGAAATCACATAAACAAAAATCCACACATTGGGGTCAATTCACAAAGCTTTATTTTCAGATTGCGAGTGTTATTTTAACGATTTTGCACGTAATTGAAGCTAGTTCAATTCACTAAACGATTTAACGCTTTGAAAAATCATCAAATAACGTTTCACTACACAGAACCGATATTTTAAGGTGTGGATCCTTATTAAAGAGTCAAATCGTTATTTTAAAGAGTCAAATCGTTAAATATGTACAGAAGTGCAATTCACAAAGATTTTTTTGACAGTTATCAATCGTTAAGCAATCGTTAAATTAACACCTCCCTCAGGGTGGCGTTATGACATTTCAGAGGCGATATTTTGTTGTTAGAGGAAGCTTTTGGCGATTTTTGTAGTGTAGTGAAGTTTTTAGTAATGTTGGGCAAGATAGAACCGTGCTCTATTTAAACTTAAAATTATCCAGAGGTGAAGAAGAACACGTTAGAATGTTGTTTAGATTTATAAACGTGTATTCCGTTCACATACTATTTTGGATGACTTTTCTGAAACCCAGGTGATAGCTAAATTCTGATTATCATCTCCCATGATTTATTCTCTGTATGAGGAAATACACATGGCTTTAGAAAAACACACACTAGAAGTTTTGCACATCACATGCTCAATCTCCATGTGTATTGCTTGTCTCTCTCTCTCTCTGTATCTGCTCTTTTCCACATGCAGCTGTTCTCCTCCCCTTCTGCTCCCAGAATGCATCTCTCCAGCATTATTTAACGATCTTAAGAGTTATTTTAACGTCCCAAATGTTAATAATAACGTCTGAGTAGTTAGTATAACGATTGGATAAAGAGTCAGTTGAAAACCATAACGACTATGTTAAATAACGATTATAGCTTTCGTGAATACCATGTTTGCTAGCGTTAAATAAGGAGTGCTAATTTAACACCTGAAGAAAACCAATAACGTTTCTCTTTGTGAATTGACCCCATTGTCTCCATGAGTCCATGTTCTAGATGTTTTTTCCCACCAACCTTGTAACAGTGAGGGATGGTGTGATCTTCCGGTGTGGAATCCCGGGAATACAGAGGACGGGGACATCTCTCTGGTGGGTTCCTGGTATTAGGTGGCTCCACCATATCCTTGTGTCCTTCTGAAAACTCCTCCATCACTCCATACTCCTCATCCTCCTCTTTATACTCTTCTTTAACATCAATATTATCATCCCCGAGATTTCCATTCTGAAAGATATACGACATTCATTGTAAAACATGCATGTCTTCTTCTTCTGTTTTAACCTCAACTTTGCAATCACTCAGGTTTTCACACAAAATATAATAAAAATGGCATCAATTGAAACACACACACACACAGCACATTATAGGAATTATATACAACAATTGTAACACCTTACAGGGACCTGACACACACAATGATACAGTCACCATCCAGACACATCCCTTGTCTGTTACTGGATAATGTCCCAGAATTTCCGGCACCGCTCACCTCTCCTGTCAGCAGCTCCATCATCTTCTTGGTGACTTCTAGAATCTTCTTCAATTTGTGTCTCTTAGGTTTTAGGGAGTCACATGGAGGCATTGTGATGGTCATATGATCTCCAGACTTCAGAAGAGGAAATCTCTGTATTGAGGAACCAATAGAATTATCATGTTAGAATCCCAGAATCCTCCTCACCTCTCCGGTCAGGTCTGTGTTTTATTAACAGAGATAAGAGATTGTCATGTGACTGCCCCAGAGTCCTCCTCACCTCTCCGGTCAGGTCTGTGTTTTATTAATAGGGATAAGAGTGATGTCATGTGACCTCCCAGAATCCTCCTCACCACTCCAGTCAGGTCTGTGTTTTATTAATAGAGATAAGAGTGATGTCATGTGACCTCCCAGAATCCCCCTCACCTCTCCGGTCAGCAGGTAGATGATCTCCAGGGTGAGGTTTAGTATCCTCTCAGTCATGTGACTCCGGTCCTCCTCCATCCTCATTCGTGACATCATTTGATCTATACAGGTCTACTTGTAGACAGATAACTGGGAAATGAAAGTAAGAATTATTTGGATGGTATTGGTCTCACAATAAAAGGATGTGGATTTAGACTGGGCTGTTTAGTGTTTATTGCAGAACTCAGAACCATCTTGGCCTGCCAGATCAAAAATTCCCTTTTCTCTGTTGGGTTTGTTTGGTTTGTAAACTTATTTTGATTTGTTTAGATCTGCAGACAAGGAATGATAAAAATGATCCTTTCTTTGACTTGTTTGCTCTGAGGCAGTGCTGTGAGGTCAATGAAGGATCATAATGATGTCCAGGAAAGGGAACTTGTTGACTTTCCCTGGATCTTCTGGCTAATCTGCATAATGGCCAGAACTCCAGCTGCAAGGCTCTAATCTCCGGCAGCCTTCTGACTGACAGGAATGATGTCACTCTCTATAGTAAGAGAAGGGATTGGATGGCAGGAGGATGCTGCTGGAGGAGTAGAGCACTAGAGGAGTATTCTGTTCTATTCCCTCCATAGGCAGCAAAGTGTGAATAAGGCTGGAGATCAGCAGGGCAAAGGGGTTTCCCTGTTTATCCCAGGTTCTATTCCCTTATTGGGTACAGCGCACCCAGAGACACACCATCGGTCTCTCCACTCAATAACCAGGCAGATGTTTCTTTTTTTTCTTTTTTTGTTTGAAGAACTTTCATGGGGAATAGGGTGAGCCTTGGGATACTCCAGAACTAGTGCAACTTAACGAAGGACGTTGTCTTGTAGAAAATAGCCTTTTTTACAGGCAGGTCTTTAATTAAAGGGGTTGTGGGCATACATCTTCAGGGGAACCCCGCACTTGAAACAGCTCTGAGCCATCAAGTTTGGAACAGTCTCTATCAAAAGAGGACAAAAACAGAAACTTTCTCCAAGACCTCTACTGATTTTGTCCTCGTATACATGGATAGCTCCTTCCAATACTAGCCAGACCCTGTACTGTGAGCCTCCAAGCCAGATCCTCTACTCTGAGGCCGCGTACACACGATGAGACATGTCCGCTCAAACATGTCCGACGGACCGTTTGCAGCGGAAATGTCTCATCGGATTTTGGTCCGATGGCGTGTACACACCATCGGACGAAAATCCCCTCGATCTGAGGACGCGGTGACGTGGCGGTGACGCTGCCACGTCACCAAACCCGGAAATAAAATGCTTCCGCGCATGCGTTGAATCCATTCGACGCATGCGCGGGCAGTTCTGTCCAGATCCGACGGACATGTTTGTAGCGGACAAATTTCAAAGCATGCTTTGAAATTTGTCCGATGATCAAACCTGTCCGCTAGCCCGTACACACGATCGGAGATGTCTGCTGAAACGGTCCGTCGAACCGGTTTTAGCAGATAAATTCGATCGTGGGTACGCGGCCTGAGCCTCCAAGCCAGATCCTCAGCACACTTTCCTCCAGACTGTTCTCTCAGCTTCAGCAGTCAGCTCCCAGCTCTCCCTAAACTAGGACCACAAATAACCCTCCTGTAAACTCTAGCTAGATGGCCCAGGAGGGCAGACAGCCATGCCAAGCCTAGTCTCTCTCCACCAGAGCAGCAAGGACACTGCTGTTGTAGGCCCCCGACTATATATGCACACCTCAGCCTCTTGCTGGTCACCTTCTTGACCAGGGATTGGCTGTGGCTGAAAAAATATTCAGCTTAAGGTCCATCTTACCCAACCCACTATTCCAGAAGTTACTGGAATACATGGGGAAGTAGTTGAACCTGTAGCCAGCAAAACCTAGAACAGCCAGGATCAATCAAATCCTGCTCCATTGGCTATAGAGGAGCCAAAAACTAAAATGTACCTAAACCTATTGGCAACCTAACTAGGAGGGTGCTACACTTGGGTGCCAAGTATACTGTGGCAGTGGGCTCTTGGGGCTCTGAATTCTAGCACTGCGCACTGTCAGAGCCTGTGTCATGGGAAGTTATTTGACTGCCGCCCCCAGACGCATACGGTAGCACCAACCCCCAACATGATGCTCTTAAAACAGTCCTCATCTAAGAATAAGTGGCCCACCAAGTGTTGAAGGACTACCCTTCTTCATTCCACTTGGTATCCTCGGAAAAAAAATGTGAGCTAGAAGGTGAAGGTCGCCTTCCTTTCCTGGATGGAGTTCTGTAAGAAGGCCTGAAATGTAAGTGCGGGTGGGAGGACCATCATAGAGCAAGAGCTCCCCCTCCGTATCCTAGAGCTCCTCCGAGACCTAAAAAATTAAGAGAACCTTCCAGTCCCGTAAATTGGGAAATGTTCTGCCCCTGAAGAGATTAATCTAGGTTCCCACACTATATATGTGTGTTTCATCATCTGCTGGAGATAAAAGACATCACAGTGACTATGGAGGAAGAGGATGGACATGAGGGGGTTACTGGGTGTAAATAGAAAATAAGATCTTATTACCTCCTCTGCTGCCACTTCCAGCAATGTCTTCTCTCTACTTCCTCCCGACTCTCCTCTCACCCCAAACTTCCTGTCTATATATGACATCACTTCCTGCCTTCCATAGAAACTTCCTGTCTATCTTTATCTATAGCAGTTGTTCTCAACCTTCTAGTGCAGTGACCCCTTGATAAAATTTCCCAAGTTGTGGGGACCCCTAACAGTAAAATTATTTTTGTAGCGTGGGTTGTCAGCACCCAAGGCAAGACAAGTAATTTGCACCCCTAACCCACGGATATTTAGCGCTCCCTCAGTCCCTTCCATAGGCGTGCGCACAGGGTGTGCCAGGTGTGCCCAGGCACACCCTAATCACCCTGTGCAGAACAGATTCCCCATACTGACCTGGCTACCCTTCCTTCCCTCCACAGCACTGCCGGCTTCCCTCCTCTTCCACCAATTGTTGCTGTGGATATTTTAGAATGGGTGGGGGAAGGGGCCAGTAAATATGCCATTTACCGGTCCCTTCCCTTTCTGAATAAACATTGTGAGTGATCGGTAGAGTGTGTTTGAGTTTTGGGGTGCACACCCTAATGCCAAAGGCTGCGCACACCTATGGTCCCTTCCATTTGTACAGTATTAAAACCCCTTATGGTACTGTGTTTCCACAGAAGTGAAATCAGGAGATAGGGTCTCCTCCTGCCCCTTCCACTTCACATTCCTCACCAGCCAGCTGACATCTAGTCTTTGCCCCCCAGGCATGCCGTGAACTGAATGGGTGGCTGCTAAGAGTGGGCCACCGCAAGCTCCAGGGACAGCCTTGCTGAGTAGCCATGAAAAGGCTGGGAGAGCGGTGCGAGATTCAGGAACAGCCCAGTATTTGGTGATCCCTGGAAAATTGTCATTCGACCCCCAAGGGGGTCCCGACCCCCAGGTTGAGAACCACTGATCTATAGGGAGATGATAGTCACTGCTCCAATAAGGCATGGGGATGGATCCGTATTCTCTCAGAGAAACCCAGGTGCCGGCAATGCACAAAGCAATTGTAGCATCGGTACATGTAACATTTTCTTTCAACAACATCTTTATCTATAGCTGTCTATCAAGACCTTGTGGAGCCGAGTGGAACTGCAGCCTGGGTAAACGTCCGATAGTGTGAACACTGTTCCGTCAGACTAGGTGACCTGTCAAATTGTGAAACAGAGGCGACGTCCCGTCACGGCCATCTTAGTACACCCACACTCGGCCACAGTAAGCCTACAGTCTGAAGTCGCCAAGCGGACAGCTTTTTACATTTACCGAAATCTTGCCTTTCGCAATTATGTTTAGCACTAAACTGAGCTTATATTGTGAAATGCAGTATTTAGACGTCTATCACACTGTTTTGATGTTGAATTTTAAAAGCAGCAGCCTTCTTTTAGATCAGGGGTCTCCATACTTTTCAAGCAAAGGGCCAGTTTACGGTCTTTCAGACTTCAGGGGGGCCGGATCGGGTAGAAAATTCCCCCAGGACCGATCATCAGTGAGAATAAACATGGCCCCAAGTGTTGGTGGGCAGTAGAGATAGCGTCCCATTGTTGGTGCCATTGGGAGGAATAATGCCTTATATCATTGGAAGCAATACTGCCCCAAGGGCCGGATGAAGGCTAGCAAAGGGCCACATCCGGCCCTCGGGCCGCAGTTTGGAGACCCCTGTTTTAGATTATCAAACGTGTGAGATCGGCAGGCTTGCTGCGGCTTTTAAAATTCAACATCAAAATCGTGTCACGGACTTCTAAATATATATTTCATTGTATAAGCTCAGTTTAGTGGTAAAAATATTTGTCAAAGGCAAGATTTTGGTGGGTGTAAAAAGATGTCAGCTTGGCGATATCAGACTGTAGGCTTAGTGTGACCGAGTGCGGGATGTACCAAGATGGCTGTGATGGAACGTCACTTCCGTTACGAAATCTGACGGGTCACCTAGTCTGAGGGAACAATGGCCTTGTGTGTATGCACTTCATATACTTATAGATGGGGTCAAGGGTGATAGAAATATATTACTGCCATGTCCGGCCTTTCTCAGCCAGGGTTCCTCCAAAGGTTTCTAGGGGTTCCTGGGACAATGAACAATTTCTGATATAAGGTGATCCTTCTCCCATTGGTAACCAGTGCGCTTCTTCAGTTTGATTTCAAAGCTGCAGGTCAGTGCGATTTTTGATCTGCTATTTCATTGCGTCTTGCGATTTCATTTAAACAGACATCGATGCAAGTTGCAATGAAATCACAGAAGAGTAGTGCAGGAACCTTTTTCAAAATTGCTGTGACTTGAGTCATGACGATTTGAATAGTTCCATTGTCTAGTACAATGGCCACTGGTATAAGGGGATTCTTCTCCCTTTGGTCACCAATGTAGGTGGCCACTACACTGGCCAATTATATAAGGGGGTTCTTCTTACATTGGTCACCACTGTAAAAAGACCACTGATAGGGAGAAGAACCCCCTCCTTTGTTATTTAAAAATAATTCCCAGTAAAAGCAGCACACATGCTTAGGCACACATTTAACCCCTTGATCGCCCTAGATGTTAACCCCCTTCCTGCCCAGTGTCATTAGTACAGTGACAGTGCACATTATTATCACTAAATTTATGTCACTAGCATTTAGTCAGTAACCCCCCAGCATTAGTTAGTGTAAGCATGCCCACCGTACTATAGCAGTCTCATTATAAGCCTCTGATTGCTGATTAGGGTTGTCCCGATACCACTTTTTTAGGACCGAGTACAAGTACCGATACTTTTTTTTAAATGTGTCCCCAAATGCAGCCATGTCCCCCCACATATATCCAGCCATGTCCCCCCATATATTGCAGCCATGCCCCCCCACATATACCCAGCCATGTCCCCCCACATATATCCAGCCATGTCCCCCCATATATTGCAGCCTTGTCCCCCCACATATATCCAGCCATGTCCCCCCACATATTGCAGCCATGTCCCCCCACATATATCCAGCCATGTCCCCCCATATATTGCAGCCTTGCCCCCCCACATATTGCAGCCATGTCCCCCCACATATATCCAGCCTTGCCCCCCCACATATTGCAGCCATGTCCCCCCACATATATCCAGCCATGCCCCCCCCCCACATATTGCAGCCATGTCCCCCCACATATATCCAGCCATGTCCCCCCATATATTGCAGCCATGTCCCCCCATACCTAGTAGATGATGATGGCGCCACGTTAATCAGCGTGCGGGGAACATTACAGGCAACTTTCGTTTGAATAGCCGTCCATTCCTTGCCGCGTCGTGTATAGACACTCCCCCTTGCTCGGGATTGGACGGATCTGTCCAATCCCGAGCAAGGGGGAGTGTCTATACACGGCGCTGCGGGGAATACAGCTATTCAATCGAAAGCTGCCTGTAATGTTCCCCGTACGCTGATTAACACGGCAGCGGCGGGTTTTGCGGTATGCGGCGGCAGGGGCAAGTATTCTATTCAGGCATCGGGGGCATTTGCGGGAGTACAAGTACTCCCGCAAATACTCGGTATCGGTCCCGATACGATACTGGTATCGGGACAACCCTATTGCTGATATTACTAGTATAAAAATTCCAGTATGTATCTCAGTTTGTAGGCGCTATAACTTTCACACAAATCTCAAATTTGACGGTCTTTTTTTCATTTATACAAGAAAAAAAAAAAACAGAAGGTGATCAAATACCACCAAAAGAAAGCGCTATTTGTGGGAAAAAAATAAACATACATTTTGTTTTGGTACAGCATCGCAGAACCGTGAAATTTTCATAGTTACATAGTAGGTCAGGTTGAAAATAAAAAGACAAAAGTCCCCTACAAGTCCATCTTATGTGTATGATTATATGCCAGTATTACATTGTATATCCCTTTATGTTGCGGACATTCAGGTGCTTATCTAATAGTTTCTTGAAACTATTGATGCTTTCCACTTGGACCACCGCCTGTGGAAGGGAATTCCACATCTTTGTGTGTCAGTTGAAGAAACACAGTGCCGCATAGCAAAAAAAACCTTCCGGAGCTGAAGTGGTTAAATATCGCCCGACGTTAAGGGGTCTATTCAGAAAACATTTGTGAAAGTGTATGTACATGCCATCTGTGAATTAGGGTAAAAAAAAAAAAAAAACTAAAACAAAAAAACTGTGCTGTTTGAATGTTTTTTTATTGATTTATAAATGGAAAAATGTTGCATGCATGATAAAGAGGTCTATTCATAAAAAAAATTGTTGAACAAATGAGACAACCATTCTCCCAGTCGTGACCATTTCTGTCCGTATTTTAATTAAAACAGTGATTTCCTATGAGCGTCAACGCCATCTAGTGGCATTACTACATTATTGCTACTGTCAGAAAAGCCCAGCTCGTATCCTGACTCTGCCAGATTTTCCTGTGCTTTGTTGCCCATCTGATCTGTTGATGACCTATCTGCCTTTGCTCCTGTCTGCTAATCAAGGGTATAGATGAGCTTCGAGTTCAAGTTGAACTCATGTTCGACTGCAACATTACCCGTTTGCTGAACAGCGAACAAATTGGGGTGTTCGCTGCAAATTCGAAAAGCCACAGAACACCCTGGAAAAGTCTATGGGAGAAATCGAAAGTGCTAATTTAAAAGGCTAATATGCAAGTTATTGTCATAAAAAGTGTTTGGGGACCTGGATCCTGCCCCAGGGGAGTGTTTGGGGACCTGGATCCTGCCCCAGGGGAGTGTTTGGGGACCTGGATCCTGCCCCAGGGGAGTGTTTGGGGACCTGGATCCTGCCCCAGGGGAGTGTTTGGGGACCTGGATCCTGCCCCAGGGGAGTGTTTGGGGACCTGGATCCTGCCCCAGGGGAGTGTTTGGGGACCTGGATCCTGCCCCAGGGGACATGTATCAATGCAAAAAAAGTTTTTAAAAAAACACGTCAGTTTTTTCGGGAGCAGTGATTTTAATCATGCTTAACCACCTAACATCCGCCCTGACAGGACGTCATATGACATCCTGTCATTTAAAGCCACTAGGAGCCCGTCGCATTACTGGGAACACAGTGTGCGTGCCCGGCGGCTGCACCCGCGATTGCCCAGTAACTGAGCAGGGACGTGGAGCTCTATGTGTAAACACAGAGCTCCACGTCCTGTCAGGGAGAGAGGAGACCGATCTGTGTCCCTTGTACATAGGGACACAATCGGTTACCTCCCCCAGTCACCCCTCTCCCCCAACAGTTAGAACACACATTTAACCCCTTCCCTGCCAGTCACATTTATACAGTAATCAATGAATATTTATAGCATTGTTCACTGTATAAATGTGAATGGTCCCAGATATGTGTCAAAAGTGTCCGCTATAATGTCGCAGTCCCGACAAAAAAAAAAAAAAAAACGCAGATTGCCGCCATTCCTAGTAAAAAAAAATTATAATTACGTACCCTATTTTGTAGGCAATATAACTTTTGCACAAACCAGTCACTATGCGGTTATTGCGATTTTATTTTTTTTACCAAAAATATGTAGAAGAATACGTATTGGCCTAAATGGAGATAATTTTTTTTGTTTTAATGGGATATTATAGCAAAATATAAATATTGTGGGCCAGATTCTCAGCGGCGTTACGACGGAGTATCTCAGATACCCCGTCGTATCGCCGTTTTTTTTGTCTCGTATCTATGCGAGTGATGCTTAGCATCACTTTTTGCATAGATACGCTTCTACATCCGACAAGTGTAAAACTATTACACTTGCGGATCGTAGGTGTAATGACAACTCCGGCCACTAGGTGGCCTTTACATTGTTTTCGCATTTGCATATGCAAATGAGGTAGTACGCCGATTCTCGATCGCTTTTACGCCGCCGCGTACGTCGTTTTTGTTCGCGTAAGGTTACCCCAGCTTCTATGTGGAGTCACCTTACGAAGTACCGTCGGACGCCATGTTAAGTATGGCGTCGGGTCAGCGTCGGCTTTTTCCGTCGCTTACGTCGTTTTACTAACTCGTTCGCGAATAGGGAGTTGCGTAAAAGACACTCACGTCATTTTGACGTCAGTTTCAACGACGCTTTCCAACGTGAGCTGGAGCATGCGCACTGGGCTTTTTCCCCGGCCGGCGCATGCGCAGTTCATTCGACGCGGGGGCGCGCTTAATTTAAATACAACCCGCCCCATTTGAATTGCGCGGGTTTACGCTGCGCGATTTACGCGACGCAGGCAAAACCTACGGAGCAAGTGCTTAGAGAATAAAGCACTTGCTCTAGTACGATGCGGCGGCGTAGTGTAACTGGCTTACGCTACGCCGCCGGAATTCTTAGAGAATCTGGCCCTGTGTTTTTTTTTTAAATTTATGCTCTTTTTTTGTTTATTGCCCAAAAAATAAAAACCGCATGGGCGATCAAATACCATCAAAAAAAGACGCCTATTTTGTTTGGGAGCCACGTCGCACGACCGCGCAATTGTCAGTTAAAGCGACGCAGTGCCGGACGCTAAGATTTTGTCTGGGCAGGAAGGGGGTGTAGGTGCACAGTAGGCAAGTGGTTAAAGTGAAACAAAAAAAATTAAATATTCCTTTACATAGTATAGTATGCGTGTGAAGTAGCGCTTGTTTCCCGTGCTTAGAACTCTCCCTGCACAAAGTGTCATTTCTAAAGGATAAAAAGTAATTTAAAATCACTACTCCCAAAAAAACTGCAGTTTTTAAAACTTTTTTTTGCATTGATACATGTCCCCAGGGGCAGGACCGGGTCCCCAAACACTTTTTAGGACAATAACTTGCATATTAGCGTTTAAAATGAGCACTTTAGATTTCAAGCGTTCGAGTCCCATAAACTTTAATGGGGTTCTAAAGTTCACACAAACTTTTGGTCTGTTCGCAGGTTCTGGTGCAAACAGAACGGGGGGGGGATGTTCAGCTCATCCCTAATCAAGAGTCAGTGTTCCGGTAGCATGTACTCCTTGTCTGGAAATCCATGGCCATCTGTACCCTGCAACCAATAGCTAGCACTGCCCACTACATCAGCCCTTGAGCCACTCCCAGGGGTGTTAGACAAGAGCTGCAATGAAAGCCCCCTTTGCATCTCAATCTCCACCAGATACGTGACAGTCACTAGATGAATATGATGATCATAGCAAATCACTGTATGAAATGAAAAATACAAAAAACACAATTTTAATAGGTTACAATTATATTTCAAACAAACATTTCTGACGGTTTCCCAGATCTACGCAATGTTGTTCCCTACCTCTTCCCCAGACTAAAGAGACTGTGACGGTGGCATGGATTAGGGACTTAAAGCTAGATCTCACCGACGAAGACTGGTCCCTGTATAAATATCAAACTCCTAAAACCATCTCCTAATGTTACTATCCAAGAAACCAACTATAAACTACGCAGTCGCTGGTACCGCACCCTCGCACGCCTCCATGTTATCTTTCCTGCCGCCATGGGCATGTGTTGGCGTTGTCAAACCGACAAAAGGGAAGCTCTTACACATATGGTGGTCCTGCCCTTCGATATGTTCTTTGTGGGGGGCCATCCACTCAGGGACGCCCTTACACATATGGTAGTCCTGCACTTTCTGGGAGGCCATCCACTCAGGGACGCTCTTAAACATAGAGCATATCCGAGGACAGGACCACCATATGTGTAAGAGCGTCCCTGAGTGGATGGCCTCCGAGAAAGGGCATATATAAGGGTAGGAGCACCATATCCCGGAGTGGAAGGCCTCCCAGAAAGGGCATATTCAAGGGTAGGAGCACCATATCCCGGAGTGGAAGGCCTCCCAGAAAGGGCATATTCAAGGGTAGGAGCACCATATCCCTGGGTGGATGGCCTCCCAGAAAGGGCAAGACCACCATATGTGCAAGACCATCCCTGAGTGGATGGCCTCCCAGAAAGGGCAGGACCACCATATGTGCAAGAGCTTCCCTGAGTGGATGGCCTCCCAGAAAGGGCATATCCAAGGGAAGGACCACCATTTCTGGGAGGCCATCCACTCAGGGACACTCTTACACATATGGTGGTCCTGCCCTTTCTGGGAGGCCATCTACTAATGGAAGCTCTTACACATATGGTGGTCCTGCCCTTTCTGGGAGGCCATCTACTCAGGGATATGGTGCTCCTACCCTCAAATATGCCCGTTCTAGGAGGCCATCCACTCAGGGATGCTCTTACACATATGGTGGTCCTGCCTTTTGATATGCCCTTTCTGGGAGGCCAACCACTCAGGGATGCTCTTACACATATGGTGGTCCTGCCCTTCGATATGTCCTTTCTGGGAGGCCAACCACTCAGGGATGCTCTTACACATATGGTGGTCCTGCCCTTCGATATGTCCTTTCTGGGAGGCCAACCACTCAGGGATGCTCTTACACATATGGTGGTCCTGCCCTTCGATATGTCCTTTCTGGGAGGCCAACCACTCAGGGATGCTCTTACACATATGGTGGTCCTGCCCTTCGATATGTCCTTTCTGGGAGGCCAACCACTCAGGGACGCTCTTACACATATGGTGGTCCTGCCCTTTGATATGCCCTTTCTGGGAGGCCCACCACTCAGGGACACTCATACACATATGGTGGTCCTGCCCTCAGATATGCCTTTTCTGCCAGGCTATCCACTCGGCGATCATCCAGATCACAGACCAGGACCTACCTTTCGTACCAGCCACTTTTCTGCCACACCGCTCAGACATGCCACCCTCTAAATATGAACAACCCCTTACTATTCACCTGTTGAATACAGCCAAAACGCTTATTCCCAGGTACTGGCATTCTACTAAGTCTCTGGGACTCAATGAATGGTTCCACTGTATAGACTAGGTGGGAGAGATGGAAGAACTGGTACACAAGAGCAGAAAAACTATGACCTTGTACCTTTCCACTTGGACATGTTGGTTCCTGTTTAAGGATTTAGACCTTTATAAACCGCACTACCCTCCGTGGAGGATCCATCTTGGTCCGATGCTACACCTCTACTAGGGAAAATTCCAGTTTAGCCCCACTAGCCAAACAGCAAGCCTGCCAATATCCCCTGAGGGCTTCCATGCTCCAAGTCTCCCCCTTCTACCTGATCCTATTTTACAGTACACTCCCCTTTTTTCTTTCAATCTTTTTTCACCCCCCTCCCCCTATATACCTGATTTCAATCGGACACTCTACTTAAGCCACATTTGTGACTATCAACCCTGCTACATACCCACACACATTGCCCTTTTGAAACTTGTTATACCAACTTCATGCGCCCAACCGATACCATGTATGTTTAGGTTTGTACAGTTGGGCATTGACTCGTTTTCAAAGTTACTGTTAAGGCTTTGTTAGTGTTTTTCTTATGTACTATATCACCGCAAGTCATGACATTGTATTGAGGTCTCTTCTACTCATTTACAACACTGAAATGTGTTTAAGTATGATATATACTTAGGGCCAGATTCTCAGCGGCGCTACGACGGAGTATCTCAGATACCCCGTCGTATCGCCGTTTTTTTTTGCCTCGTATCTATGCGCGTGATGCTTAGCATCACTTTGGCATAGATACGCTTCAACATCCGACAAGTGTACCATTACACTTGCGGATCGTAGTTGTAATGACAACTCCGGCCACTAGGTGGCCTTTACGTTGTCTTCTCATTTGCATATGCAAATGAGGCTAGTACGCCGATTCCCGATCGCTTTTACGCCGCCCCGTCATCGCGTACGTCGTTTTCATCCACGTAAGGTTACCCCTGCTTCTATGAGGAGTAACCTTACGAAGTACCGTCGGATGCCATGTTAAGTATGGCGTCGGGTCAGCGTCGGCTTTTTCCGTCGCTTACGTCGTTTTACTAACTCGTTCGCGAATAGGGGCATTGCGTAGTGACGATCACGTTGTTTTGACGTCGGTTTCAACTACGCTTTCCGACGTGAGCTGTAGCATGCGCACTGGGCTTTTTCCCCGGCCGGCGCATGCGCAGTTCGTTCGACGCGGGGGCGCGCTTAATTTAAATACAAGCCGCCCCATTTGAATTACGTGGGCTTACGCTGGGCCATTTTCGCTACGCCAACGCAAACTACGGAGCAAATGGTTAGAGAATACGGCACCTGCTCTAGTACGATGCGGCGGCGTAGTGTAAATGGCTTACGCTACGCCGGCGATTTTCTTCGAGAATCTGGCCCACAGAGTGGATTTATGACATTTGAGCTGGGCACATATATCTGTAGTGTTTTCTTATCTCTCTTCAAAGAGCCAAGTCCTGTAGCTCCCTCCTGAACCGTTCCTCTGTTATCAGCCTGATAACTCCTAACAAATTCTCAGACACAGATAAAAGCAGCCTAAAATTTCTGTCCGGGGAGGTTCCTATAAATAGATTAGCAGGGAGCTGGTCCTATTACAAAACACCTCGGAGAGTCACTGCCTATGATGAGAGGGGTGCGTGCCTTTCCTCCCATTAGCAATGTTAGCTATCTTGGCTGTATGCCCTGACATCACACTCTGTGTTAAACAGGAAGAGAAAAAATCTCCTAACACGATCTGAACTTTCTAAACAGTATATAAAATGTGAACACAGCAGATATACATGTAAAACTTATGTAGGGAGATTTGGTTCATCTCTGCGTATCATCTGAGACTGTTCACGTCACTTAGTGTATTGAGGGTTTATATCCACTTGAACCACATTGGATGTTTTTCTTGCTTTTTGTACCGTTCTCTTGGTTATTTTTAAAAGATTTATGGAACAAAAAAATATATATTTCTGATGGCTAGCTGAATGCTGGTTTCTTTTTTTTTTTCTGAATAGCCCTCTAAATGTGAAAGCTCAAAAAGGTAATGACTCCATTTTAATTTCCATACTGCTATCAATGGCCAACCCGGTACAACACTTCATCCATGTCTTTGGTGATCTTTGATCTCCTTATGAAGTGTTTCTTACATGATGAAGATCAGCCATGGAGTATATCTGAGGTGTATATCAGGGTGTGCTTCTTCCCCACATGAGAGCTGTGATGTCCAGCAACATTCATATAGAAGACATTTCCCACACTAAAGGCACTAATACACCTCGAGGGTTGTGTGGGGCCCCTGACGTACAGGAGGACAGGACATCACTGAGGAACACTTCACTTACTCAGGACAGGAATGCGGCTTTTCCCCGTGTGCGATCTCTGATGTCTGTAAAGATTGGACTTCCGTGAAAAACATTTTCCGCACTCAGGACAGGTATACGGCTTTTCCCCCGTGTGAGACCTCTGGTGTGTAATAAGCTCAGATTTTCGCATAAAACATTTCCCGCACTCAGAACAGGAATCCACCTTCTCACCTGTGTGCAATTTCTGATGTTTGTGGAGATCGGACTTATGTGAAAAACATTTCTCGCACTCGGGACAGGAATACGGCTTCTCACCTGTGTGAGACGTCTGATGTGTAAGAAGTACTGATTTGTGTACAAAACATTTTCCGCACTCAGAACAGGAATACATATTCTCTCCTGTGTGCGATCTTTGATGATTAATAAGACTGGACTTAGATAAAAAACATTTCCCGCACTCAGGACAAGAATACGGCTTCTCACCTGTGTGCAATCTCTGATGCCTGTAAAGATTACTTTTTTGTGAAAAACATTTCCCGCAGTCAGAACAGACATAAGGCTTCACATCCGTGTGCAATTTCTGATGTGCGTAAAGATGGGACTTCTGTGAAAAACATTTCCCGCATTCAGAGCAAGAAAACGGCTTCTCCCCTGTATGAGATCTCTCATGTCTGGCAAGTTCCGATTTTTGTACAAAACATTTCCCGCACTCAGAACACGAATATGGCTTTACACCTGTGTGCAATCGCCGATGTCCATAAAGATTGAATTTCCTTGAAAAACATTTCCCGCACTCAGAACAGGAATATGGCGTCTCCCCGGTATGAGACCTCTGATGTATGACAAGTTCTGGTTTTCTCATAAAACATTTTCTGCACTCAGGGCAGGAATACGGCTTCTCACCCGTGTGAGATCTCTGATGTTCATAAAGATATGACTTAGCTGAAAAACATTTTCCGCACTCAGGACAGGAAAATGGTTTCTCCCCTGTATGAGATCTCTGATGTCTGGAAAGACGGGACTTTTTTGAAAAACATTTCCCGCACTCAGGGCAGGAATGTGGTTCATCACCTGTGTGGGATCTTTTATGAACATTAAGACTGGATTTATAACGGAAACTCTTCCCGCACTCAGTACAGGGAAACCTCTTCTCTGTTGGAAGGACGGCACTGTCCCACACAGTCTGAGATTCCTCAGGATAAGAGGCATACGATGGTCCATCTACACTGTGTGGTGCCGGATGGACATTTGAGGTAGTCGGGTTTTCTCCTGGACTATACTGTGTGATGTCCTCATCTTCTACTTTACAGTCTGGAGACAAAGTGAGACAATCCTCTGAGGTTTTCCTCATCTCCCGTCCATCTACTAAAATAGAAATACAAAGATTATTACTAGACATGAGCAGATTGGTTCCCCTAAACCAGGACTCCGCCCACATCATACCACAAAAATCCTCCTGCGCTCTGGTGTATCGCCAAACTGGGTGTATCAGTATGGTATAAAGGCAAAGTCTTAAGTCTTGCAGCCCTCCACAGAACAAAAGGGTGTTCATATGGCTAAAATGAAAAAAAGAAAAGAAAGGAGGGCGCACCGACCTTGTGCATTACCACTTATACATTTTAATATACACAAAATAAAAAGCAATGGTCCTACTTACAAACATTCAGTAGTAAGCGCATTAAAAACAGCTGAACCTGGACCTCACGGCACCTGCCAGTCAGACCCTAAACACCAATGTGGCTGACGCGTTTCTGGGGCGTACCCCCTTCTTCAAAGCCTAGGT
Source organism: Rana kukunoris (assembly GCA_029574335.1). Classification (NCBI taxonomy): domain Eukaryota; kingdom Metazoa; phylum Chordata; class Amphibia; order Anura; family Ranidae; genus Rana; species Rana kukunoris. The sequence continues at coordinate 17,514,373 of CM056052.1, forward strand.
GGTCTGCAATAGCTCTCTCTTCCTGCAAACCATCCCTTTATAGGTGCATGTGTGCATACAGGCGCAGCCATTCGTCACTAGCTGACTGGTCCCGCCTTTCTTACGGGACTCCGCCCACCCCATTAGTCACCCAAATGGGCTCCATCTGTGTGGAGGGGCAAGTTGATCTAGGTGCCCATCCTATACGATGGGGTACACAGCAAGTGACACAAGACTGGCAATGCAGCAGTGCAATGGGATCACCAAACTATCTATTGCAATATGTCTACTGGCAGCTCTACTAAAGCCTGGCCTACTCGCCAGGTCCTACCACAGGGCCTTTAATGCAACAGTAGGCCGAGGGGTACAACATGAAGGTACCCACCTGGTGAATCTTGTGCCCAAGGAGACAGCCACTTATACCTCCGGTTGCCACCGCTCCACCGTCGGCGCCCTGGTTTAGCTGGAACGCACGCCATTCACAGTCAGGAAGTGCGGGGCCTTCTGCGTTCCATCCCGCACTTCCGGTTTCGCCGTACTCGCGCATGCGCGCGGGCATACGCGCGCACGCAGATATGCGCGCGCACACAGATATGCGCGCGCATAGCATGTGGATTGCGTTCCACGATCACAGGAAGTGCGGGTGTTTGCGTTCCACCCGCTACTTCCGGTTTGGTGCCAGCCAGTGAACGGGCTCCCATAGCTCTAGAAGGCAGTGCAGGGTGCAGGAACTAGCCTCCCACATTAAAATGATGAAGTGTAGCCCAAAAGAAACCCCTTGCACCATATATGCACACATATCCCCACAAAAGGATAATGGCAGCCGTGCCAGAGTGGGCATATCTAGTGGGAGACGGGCGCAAGTCCGTCTCCTAATCCCACTAGACATCCCTCTTAAAGGAGTATAAGACTTAATAAAAAGCGATATATTTACACGCATATATAATGAATAAAATAATACATAGTAAATACAGGCAAATATATTAAAAACATATATAACGTACTAAAAGCACACTATATAAACTGCACATTTTTTTAGGATACGCGTCAGCCACATTGGTGTTTAGGGTCTGACTGGCAGGTGCCGTGAGGTCCAGGTTCAGCTGTTTTTAATGCGCTTACTACTGAATGTTTGTAAGTAGGACCATTGCTTTTTATTTTGTGTATATTAAAATGTATAAGTGGTAATGCACAAGGTCGGTGCGCCCTCCTTTCTTTTCTTTTTTTCATCTCCGCCCACATCAGGCAGCTTTGTCTCTGAGGATCTTACAATTTCCCCCTCAAGGTAACTAGTAAATGGTGTGACAGGCCTAAGCAAAATAGGGGCCTCAAGAGAGGACTGGGAGAAAGCCTCTTACCCACGGATTATGACTCAGAGAGAGCAGATCATTCTCTACGATGTCGGGCTGACTCATTTCTACCCACCCTCCTCTAGCAACTACTAGCTGACAATGGTATCATTAACATGCTAATTAAAGCAGCACTTAAACCAGCCCAGGTGAACAGACTGCCCGGCAATAGGGATGAGCTTCGAGTTGAACTCATGTTCACCTCAAAACATTTCCTGTTCGGCGAACAATTTGGGGTGTTTTCATGACAAATTCGAAAAGCCGTGGAGCACCCTGTAAAAGTCTATGGGAGAAATCTAAAGTGCCAATTTAGGCTTAATATGGAAGTGTGTGGGAACCCGGGTCCTGCCCCAGGGGTAGAGTTGCCACCTTATCCCTTTAAAACCGAACACATATTAAAGCGCAGCTCCACCCATGAAAACAACATTTTGCCATGTTGTTTAAAAAAAAAAAAATAAACCTGAAAAAAAAAATAAAAAAAAATAAATACTCACCCGAAATAGCTGTTGCTATGCGGAAGTCCGTAATCTGCCTCTTCCACTCATCGGTACCTTTTCTTCTTGTCCTTCTCCTTGTGAATGGGGCGCGCCGCTTTCTGGGAACTGTGTGTGTTCTCAGAGAGCAGCGCGCCCATTCACAAGCCAGCGTGAGACTCGCGCAGGCGCAGTAGGAAAGGGGCAGTGAAGCCGTACGGCTTCACTGCCTGTTTCCCATAGTGTGAATGGCGGCGCGGGACTCGGAGCGATCGCGGGACCGGCATCGGGGGGGCCATCAGCCCAGGCGCCTAGGACAGGTAAGTGTCCTTATTTAAAGTCAGCAGCTACACTGTTAGTAGCTGCTGACTTTAAAAAAAAAAAAATTCGCGGCTGGAGCTCCGCTTTAATTACACAGGTTCTGTGGCTAATTAAGGTGGTAATTAAACTCACTTGGTGCTTTACCTGCATTATATTAGCCACTGCCTCAGAACCTGTGTAATTCATATGTGTTCGGGTTTAAAGGGATGAGGTGGCAACCCTACCCAGGGGACATGTATCAATGCAAAAAAAGTTTTAAAAAGGCAGTTTTTTCGGGAGCAGTGATTTTCAATGTAGTTGCCAAAGGAACATTTCACTTTAAGAATTATTAAAATCACTGCTCCCGAAAAAATGTCAAGTTTTTAAAACGTGTTTTTTTTTGCATTGATACATGTCCCCTGGGGTAGGACCCGGACCCCCAAACACTTTTTAGGACAATAACTTGCATATTAGCCTTTAAAATTAGCACTTTAGATTTCAAACGTTTGAGTCCCATAGACTTTAACGGGGTTCTAAAGTTCACACAAACTTTTGGTCTGTTCGCAGGTTCTGGTGCGAACCAAACGGGGGGTGTTCGGCTCATCCCTATCCAGGCAACAAGGATAAAGCAGAATACATTATCCTAAGTATAAACACAGAACACCTTATTTAGCAGACAATAGCAGGAGACCCCAGTAGCAGACTGTTTGGCACCTTCATTGAAGAGATCAATGTGACCAGTTCTTTCCATGTACAGTTCAGAATCAAACAAACCAGGAATAGTCTTTTTATATTTCCTGGCAGATATTGTGAAATAGGATTTTTGTACTCACCGTAAAATCCATTTCTCCGAGTTCATGGACGGACACAGCACCCACCCCTCCTCTTGTTTGTACTGCTTGTTTACGAACTGAGGCTGCAGAGCAGAGAGTGGGGGATGTACCCGGGGGAACCGCCCCCTGGGAGGTACTATACTGTGTGGAGTGTTTAACACTGAACATACTGGGGTAGATTCACATAGAGATACGACGGTGTATCTACTGATACACCGTCGTATCTGTGAGATCCGACGCTCGGATCTATGCGGCTGATTCCTCGAATCAGGTTCCGCATAGATCTCCCTTAGAGCCGACTGGTGTAAGTGAGTTACACTGTCGGATCTTAGGCTGCAATCTCCCGCCGTCCGCTAGGTGGCGCTTCTGTTATTATACGCGACGAATATGCAAATGAGGAGAACCGCCGATTTAGAAACGAACGCCCGGCCGTCGCTTTTTTTTTACGTCGTTTGCGTTCGGCTTTTTCCGGAGGATAGTTACCCCTGCTATATGCGGGGTAAGTGCGGCGTATCCTATGTTAAGTATGGCCGTCGTTCCCGCGTCGAATTTTGAATTTTTTACGTTGTTTATGCAAGTCGTTCGGGAATACGGCCATACGTTAATAGCGTTAACGTCGAAAACAATGACGTCCTTGCGACGTCATTTGAGGCAATGCACGCTGGGAAATTTAGCCGGCGGCGCATGCGCAGTATGATCGGCGCGGGGACGCGCGTGATTTAAATAGTAAACTCCCCCTAGCCGCGGAATTTGCATTCCGCCGGGGGATTTACGATCCGCCAGGGCAACTTACGAGGCAAGTGCTTTCTGAATACAGAACTTGCCTCAAAAACTGGCGCAGGCGGATCGTAAAAAAGATAGATCACGCGGATCAAAAGATCCGCTGATCTATGTGAATCTACCCCACTGTTTTTCTGCCTAGTGAAACACTTCACACAGTGCAGTACTTCCCAGGGGGCGGTTCCCCGGGTACATCCCCCACTCTCTGCTCTGCAGCCTCAGTTCGTAAACAAGCAGTACAAACAAGAGGAGGGGTGGATGCTGTGTCCGTTCATAAACTCAGAGAAATAGATTTTAGGGTGAGTACAAAAATCCCATTTTCTCTTCCGTTCATGGACGGACTGACACAGCAGCATCTTGACCTTATGGACGTCCCCAAGCAGTGTCAAAAAATCGAGGGGTGGGAAAACACAGCAAACCAACTGCACCCCAAAAAAAACAGAGCTTCTCAATGGAGGAACAACCTTAAATAGCCACCTGCAAAACCTTGCGGCCGAAAGAGACATCCACCTTGAAAAACGTTGAGAAGGCGTGGACTGACGACCAAGTCGCTGCCTTACACACCTGTAAAACAGACGCCTGATGGCGGAAAGCCCAAGAGGCACCAATCGCCCTGGTCGAATGCACCGTAACGGGGAAGGGGGGCGTCCACAACTTTAGGGCATAGGCCTGAAGCACAACTTGCCTGATCCACCCAAAAATGGTGGCCGACGAGACCGCCAGACCCTTCTTAGGACCAGTCACCGACACGAACGGGAAGGAAAAAATCTGTTTGGTGGACAAGAGAGAAACTATCTTGTACCTACTTCGCAAACCCACCGGTCGGAAAGGGACATCCACCAAGCCGCGAATTTGCGAAGCCGGCCCCTAACCTTAGAGACAGGCGGGGGCAGACCTTCATGCGGAAGCAGGTTTTTACCGCAGGCTTGCAGAACCAGGGGCGCTCCTGCCCTTCAGTGGGCGCCTTAGCGCCCCGGGAACGTTTACCTGCAGCACCGGGCGGACAAAAAAAACCGATTGGGGGCGGTAAAGGAGGGCCCCTGCCTACGGCGAGGCTCCTTACCTTTACCAGATTTAGGGAGTAGAGTGCTCTTACCTCCCGTGGCAACCTTTATGATATCATCTAGAGAAGCCCCAAAAAGCCTTTTACCCTTAAAGGGCAAGTCCACCCAGGCCTTCTTAGAAGACTGGTCCGTGGACCAACACTTCAGCCAGACTAGGCTGTGCAACACCACCGCGTAGGCCGAGGCCCTGGATAACAAGGGAAGCGGGCATCTAGGGCTGACTCACAGAAATGTTTTGGGTCCTGGTCGGCCAGCACCACACAGACCGGAGGGGGCTTGATGCTCCTCCAACTCCTGAAGCAACAACTTTGCCCGTTCAGTAAGTGTCTGTGACACTAGAGCCCTGGCCAAGACCGGTCTCATCGCTGACCCCACCACCATGAACATGGCGCGGGCCACAGCCTCAGCCCCTTCCGCAGGTAACATAGTAGCTTTGTTCAGTCTGGACACAGGAGGGTGTACTGACAGAGGAGAGGTCCATTTTTTCAGGAAATCCTCCTCAAAAGGATAATGGATCGCAAAGCATATTGGAACAGAAAAAAACTTTTGCGGCTGATCCCATTCCTTGTACAAAAACTTTTCCAGATAAGGAACAAAAGGAAACACTTTTGCAGTGCGGGCCGGCTTACAGAACCCAAAAGGGACCGACATCTCTGATGTCTCCGCCGAATCCTCCATTCTCCGAGTATCCCGCACCGCAGTGATAAGAGCTCCCCACTAGCGCCCTATCATGCGCCGACTGATACAGAGTCATCCTCACTGTCCGTGTGGACTAGGCCTGCATCCTCTGACACCTCGGAACCAGGGCCGGAAGCAGAAGCTGGGCCCGATTTCATGTCAGAGGCATCCCCAGAAAAAGGAGGGGGCGCTTTTTACCCCCCTTCGGGCCACGCGCCGCTTACATCCTGGCAACAAACGCCTCTAAGACTGCCATCATAGCATCCACAGAGGCCGCAGGTACAGGGGCACTAAGGGTTAACTCTGGCATGTCTGGGGAAGAAGCATCCGGTTCGGATGCCATGCTGACCCACCCTTGGAAGCAAGGCAAGACCCACAGGCCACCCTCCCGGCTGCAGCAGAAAACAGGGGACCCCCCAGAGTACTCGCCCCTGACCAGGCCTGTACTGCTGCTGTCTCCCCAGAGCGCTGCTCCGTGCTGTATCGTCCCTCAGGAAGTGTGCTGGATCTGTTTGCGCCATTATTTTAGCCACTAGAGGCAAAAACACATTGGCAAATTGCTACTTTTGGCGGCCGCGATTGTGATAAGAAAAAAAAAAAAAAACCACCACACAGCAGAAAAACACCCGGGGCCCCCGGGCAGGCCTCCCCACACATGGCAGCAAAACAGCACCCCCGGAAGCAAACACAGCCTCCAGCCACTGGATGGAGCCCCCCAGGCGGACCCCCCACCTCACGGCCGACCCCGCCACCCAGAACAAGGGGGAGGGAGAGAGGAAAGCAGGGCGGACCCCCAATCGACCTACCAGGATTGCCCCAGCCGCATCACCCTGCCAAAGCAAGGGGACTGCTACTTACCCATCCTGCGACCACTGGCTGAAGGTATCCCGGACATAACCAACGTCCGCGCAGTTACGGCATTGCTGTCGGCCCGGCACACTGTGACACGGACATAGAGCCCAGTCATATGTGTGCCCTGGAGCGTAGCTAAAAGGCCGGGACACGCTCGATGACCGAGCTGGGGGGGGGGGGGGGGGGTTCTACAAGGATCGAGGATCAAGCCTGTCACCCAGTCGGCAGTTGATTGTAGATCTCAGGATCCAAAAATGCAGGAAAACAAAAAAGAAAGGCAAGAAAATTGCAAAACAAAAAATCTCCAGAGGACATGGGCCCAGAGGAGCCATGCCATTCTCCTTTGCTAGGCAGAAACAAACTGGGGCTGCAGAGAGTGGGGAATGGTCCATAGTCCGTGGGTAAGACGCTTTCTCCCAGTCCTCTCCAGAAGTCCCTATTTTGGTTAGGTCTGTCACAAATGGGTTCTCTGATCTCCTACCAGTTAATTTCTTTATTTGTGAACCTTAGTTAGAGTGAGGAAACAACGAGAATTGTCTTTCATAGGCGTAACAGTGATGAGGGGATTATAGGACGAGTGCCCCCACCCCCTCTATCACTCATTGCCATCTTCCCAACAAAAGGACTGCACAGCCTTATTTAATCACGAATAACAGTGGGGATAAGCCCCACCAGAGGTCAGAGAGTGAGGATGGGGGAGAACAACCAGGATGAAGACTGGACTGATCCTGAAGACCATCAACATTGGGTTATTGACTCCTCCCTCATTATCACTTTCTGTTTACGGTTTCGAAGTTTGAGGATGTTATCACATAATTATCATCATGTAAAAGTCTGTTCTCAATCAAGTCATCAGTTATAAAATGTCCAGCTGGTAGAAAATGGGTGTAACAAAAGAGAATACTTATTATGGGCCAGATTCATGTACATAGCGGCGTATCCTATTTACACTACCATGCCGCAACTTACACACGAAAGTGCTGTATTCTCAAAGCACTTGCTCCGTAATTTGCGGCAGCGTAGTGTAAATGGCCCAGCGTATCCCCGCGTAATTCCAATTGGGAATGTAAGGGGCGTCTTGTATTTAAATTAAGCGCGCCCTTGCGCCGAACGAACGGCGCATGCACCGGCCGTAAACGTAGCCCAGTGCGCATGCTCCAAGTCACGTTGCAAAAAGTTAATGAAACCAACGTGAACGTCACTTACGCAAAGCCCTATTCGCAAAAGTTTTACGAAAACAACGGAAAATACAACGCTGACCTGACGTCCATACTTAACATAGAGTACGCCTCACCTACGCAAAGTTACCCCTCATATAGCAGGGGTAACTTTATGCTTACGCAAACGACGTAAAGCAAATACGTTCGGGAATACGCGTATCTAGCTCATTTGCATATTCGACGGAAAGCCACCTAGAGGCCAGCGTCAAATTGCAACTTAGATACGACGGTGTAAGTGACTTACGCCCGTTGGATCTACGCCAAATCTATGCGTAACTGATTCGCATAGATACACCGCCTTAGAAACAGAGATACGACGGCGTATCTCTTCTGAGAATCTGGCCCCAAGTTTATATATAGCAGTGGGGAGAGAGCAGAAGTCAGGACTATGTAACATACAACAGTTAGGACTATATTGTTTCAGAAATATGTAATGCACAAGATAGATTATGCAATATAGTGCGAAATACAGGACGGGGAACACAGCTCAGGAAAGTGACCAGGGGATTACAGGCTGATATCACCCAGTCCCCGCCCTACTCTGGACCAATCAGTGAGCAGTATGGGTGGAGGAATGTATTTAGTGTTAATGACCCACCTGTGATGATCTCTGTAGGAGTGTCCTCCTCTATAAATGTCCCCGTTATTCCATCCTCCTCCATAGACTGCTCATCATCCCTCACATACCTCTCTTCTTCTATTTTAACCTCAACTTTTATATATTTTAGAGCTTCACCCTGAATTAAGAGAATGAGAGTATATATCAGCTGTAAACTATAGGCTTCAATGTTGTGACATCACATAAACAAAATCCACACATCGTCTCCACAAATCCATGTTCTAAATCTCACCAACCTTGTCATAGTGAGGGATGGTGTGACCTTCCTGTGTGGAATCCTGGGAATACAGAGGACAGGGACATCTCTCTGGTGGGTTCCTGGTTTTAGGTGGCTCCATCATATCCTTGTGTCCTTCTGAAAACTCCTCCATCACTCCATACTCCTCATCCTCTTCTTTAACAACAATATTATAATCCCCAAGGTTTTCACCCTGAATATATAATGAAACAATCATTGTAACAAGCATGCTGTGTATAGATCACAACAATACATGATTGTCAATCATCTACCTGATGATGGCGAGGGATGGTGTGACCTTCCTGTGTGGAATTCCGGGAATACAGAGGACATCTCTCTGGTGGGTTCCTGGTATTAGGTGGCTCCATCATATTCTTGTGTCCTTCAAAAATCTCCATCACACCATACTCCTCATCCTCCTCTTTATACTCTTCTTTAACAACACTCCCAGGGCTTCCACTCTAAATATATACAGTAATAAAGAATTCATTGTAACAAACATGCTGGGAATAAATCATACCCATCAGTGATTGTTCCTCACCTACCTGATGATGGTGGGGGATGGTGTGACCTTCCTGTGTGGAATCCCGGGAATACAGAGGACGGGGACATCTCTCTGGGGGGTTCCCATTACTGGATCCATCTGTAGGAAACACACACACACTGACTGAATACATTGTTTCTATGTGTTTATCAGATGATGGGGGATCTAGGTGGAGCCTCCGTACTGCTCTCTCCTTTACAATAAAGTCTCCTCTTACCCGGTGATGTGAGGGGCGGCTGATTGTCCATCATGACGTCCTTGTAGAGATCCTTGTGTCCTTCTAAATACTCCCACTCCTCCATGGAGAAATAGACAGTGACATCCTGACACCTTATAGGAACCTGACACACACAATGATACAGTCACCATCCAGACACATCCCTTGTCTGTTACTGGATAATGTCCCAGAATTCCCGGCACCGCTCACCTCTCCTGTCAGCAGCTCAGTGATCGCTCTTGTGACTATTGGAATTTCCTTTGCATTTCTCTATTCTATCAGAAAGGGAGGTGGCGTGATGGTCATAGGTTCTCCAGACTTCACAGGAAGAAAACTCTAGATCTGAACATGAATAGCAGAATACAATCAAATTCCCACAAGCCTCCTCACCTCACCAGTTGGGTCTCCATTTTGTTAAAGCCCCACTGGAGGAATGAGGCATCATTTACTCACACACTACATAGCTTAAAAGCTTGTCGCAGGCATTCTGATATCATTACATACAATGCAGATCCAACAGTACTTGCTTTGCAGGTGATGATGCCAAGGGTGCACCCACATTCGAAGAGCATCAGAAAAAAAGACATAGGGCCAGATTTAGGTAGATGGGAGCATCTTTGCTCTGGAGTAACGTTTCTCATTTACGTTACGCTGGCGAAATTTTAGGAGCAAGTGCTGTTATTCATGAAGCACTTGCTCCTAAAGTTGCGGCAGCGTATCGTAAATGAGCCGGCGGAATTCAAATTGGGCGGGTAGGGGGCGTGTAGTATTCAAACTACGCGCGATCCCGCGGCGAACGTACTGCGGATGCGTCGACTGTCAATGCATCCCAGTGCGCATGCTCCAAATTCTGTCAGTGAACGTCAATGACGTCAAATCCCCATTCATGGACGTTTTACGCAAGTGATGCGATTTTTTTATTTTTTTTCGACGCGATGACGATGGCTATACTTAACATAGGATACTCCACTAGGGGGCTGCTTTATCTTTACGCCGCGTATCGCTTACGGAAACGTCGGAAAGTCACTGCGTCGCGCCCGAATACGATCGTGAATTGCCGATTCCCGCTGATTAACATATTTTTTCAGCGTAAATCAGCGGGAACGCCCCCGGCGCCATTTTTAAATTAAAGTTGCGATGCGATGGCGAAATTCAATTACGCCGATCGCATCGGAACTCCAACCCGGCGTTTCTTGTTTTCTGGTTACAGAAAACAGAAACGCCGGCTTAAAGTGACAGTTAGGCTGGCGGATCACTGATACTCCAGCCTAACTCTACCTGAATCTGGCCCATAGAAGCCAGATAGATGGAGAGGAGAAGCTGTAAAAGTCATTGTGATGACATAGGATGGGCCGACTCTGGATGGAGGGACATTGGGTTCAGGATATGTGAGGTCAGTGTGATGTCATAGAATGTGCTGAATCTGGATGGGGGGGGGGCATTGGGGGAAGAAGTAGCTGCGAGAGGAAATGTTCTGACCCTAAAGGAGTTAATCTAGGTTTTCACACTATATATGTGTGTATCATCATCTGCTGGAGATAAAAGACATCACAGGGACTGTAGAGCAGGGGTTTAAAACTGGTGGCCCTCCAGCTGTTGCAAAACTACAAGTCCCAGACATAACCAAGAGGAAGGGGGAGGAGTAAACACTTGGGGCAAGGGAAAAACCTGTGTGCAAATCCGATTACTCATTGTCCACCAAAACAAACCTAGGACTTGTAGTTCTCCATCCAGTGGTGAAAAAACACCTTTGATCCACCTATGAACATTGGCCTAAGGCTCAGTTCACACTAATCGCACAGGAACAGCATTCTTCTGCAGTTCACATGCAGGCCAGTTGGGTGTGCTTTGAGCCCATTCATTTTGAATAGGCTCAAATTGCAGCAAAGGAGTGCATACACCTTTTTTTTGGAGCAACACCAATCCAAGTCGCATGTTTTTTTAGTTCCATGCGATCTGGTGCATGCAAACGCACTGCATTTGGGGTGTGGTAACTTTGTATTCACACCGGCAGCAGATTGCAAGGGCAGTGCGATTGCAAAGCTGTGCGGGGAAACACGTTTCCCACAGCTCATAAGCGTGAACATGGAGTTACAAATGTCATGCGACCGACACACGACCGTTTTTCGGGTTCTAAAAAATTATGGGCCAGATTCAGATAGCCCGCCGTAACTTTGTGCGGCCGTAGCGTATCTTTTTTTACGCTACGCCGCAACTTTGTGCGGCCGTAGCGTATCTTTTTTTACGCTACGCCGCCGTAACTTTGAGAGGAAGGTGCCATATTCAGAAAGAAGTTGCGCCCAAAGTTACGGCGGCGTAGCATAAATGGGCCGGCGTAAGAGCGCCTAATTCAAAATAGGCAGGTAAGGGGCGTGATCCATGTAAATGAATCATGACCCCCGCGCAATTGACGCTTTTTCCGAACTACGCATGCGCCGGCCGTAAACGTATCCCAGTGCGCATGCTCCAAATCACGTCGCAAATATTCATCGATATCGACGTGAACGTAACTTACGCCCAGCCCCATTCCCGAACGACTTACGCAAACGACGTACAATACGACGCTGTCCATACTTAACATTGGCTGCGCCTCATATAGCAGGGGTAACTTTATGCCGGAATTACGCTTACGCAAACGACGTAAAATACAACGACCGGGCGCAAGTACGCTCGTGAATCGGCGTATCTAGCTCATTTGCATATTCAACGCAAAAATCTACGGAAGCGCCACCTAGCGTAAAAGACGATTCACACTTTTCAGTCTGTTACGGCGTGACGAACGTGCTATCTCCATTACGAACAAAGTGTTACCAGAACGAGCGCTCCGTCTCATCTGCGTGTTTTTTTCACGTTGTTAAAGCCCACACACGACCATTTTTTACGACGTAAAAAACGTGAAAAAATAAGAGCATGTTCGAAATTTTTAATGGTCATTTTTTACATTGTGAAAAATGCTCTGGAGCCCACACACACGATCGTTTTTAATGACATTAAAAAAAAATGATTTTTTTTTACAACCCAGGCTAAATGGTCGTGTGTACGCGGCATTAGGTCTCATAGTGGTACATGTCTGTCGAGGGGTCAAGCCCCATACAGATCACGCTGTCGCAGTTAAGCCCACCATAGCAGGGAACTGCATACGTTCCATCAGAGTTCTGGCGGGACTACCTGAATCTATATTTATGCAACCGATCACCCAGCACCGCAGTTGATTGAAGACAAAGAAATCAACCAGAACACAAATTCATCTAACAGAAAAAGAAAAAAAAAAAAGAAAAGGTCCTTGCTTCTGTGTGCTAGGCAAAAACAAAGGGTTATGTTGCAGATGGGGGGTGGCCACAAGCAGAGGGGTCACCACTAGGTTGTGTATTTGGTTTTGGTTGCACCTAGTGTCCTGCTCCTGCAAGCGGAGACAACAAACCCATCTGTCATGAAGATCTGGCTGTGTCTTTCAATAAACAGAAGAGAAATAACATCTTATTACCTCCTTCCAGTTCCAGCAATGTCTTCCCTCCACCTGGTATCACATGGCACTTCCTGCCTGTATTGAACTCACTTCCTGTGTGTACCTGACATCACTTCCTGTCTTCCATAGATACTTCCTGTCTGAGTCGTGAGATCACCATCTTGTGGAAGTCAGACGAACTGCAGCCTTGAGAAACATCTCGTAGGAACATCTCGTTTGTGATGAAAAAAAAAACGACGTTTTCTGTGAAGTAAAAAATGACATTTTTGAAACGTCACTTTTCAAAGACGATGTTGCATACACACCATCGTTTTTTTCACAAAAAGCGAGGTTACGTTCACCACTCTTTTCCATTGAAGCTCGCTTCATAACTAGCTTCTGGGCATGCGCGGGTTGAAAAACGTCGTTTTAAAATACGTTTTTGCTACACACGGTGACTTTTTGTGAAACAAAAAACGACGTTTTGAAAAAACGACACAAAAAATTCCAGCATGTTGGAATTTTTTTTTGGTCGTTTTTTTGAAGACAAAAAACGACGTTTTGCCCACACACGATCAATTTAAATGACGTTTTAAAAAACGAAGTTTTTCTTCATCGCAAAAAACGACCGTGTGTACGCGGCATTAGGCTGGAGTATCAGTGATTCGCCAGCATAAATCTCACTTTGAGCCGGCTTATCTATTTTCTGTAGTCAGAAAACAAGATACGCCGGGATTGAGTTCAGATACGAGCGGTGTAATTGTATTTCGCCGTCGTATCGGAAATGCAATTTGAAAATGGGCGCTCGGGCGTTCCCGCTGATTTACGCCAAGAATATGTAAATGAGCGAGAGACGGAAATTCACGATCGTACGCTGGCCCAACGCAGTGACTTTCCGACGTTTCCGTAAGAGATACGCGGCGTAAAGAAAAACATGCATCCTAGGTGGAGTATCCTATGTTAAGTATGGCCGTCGTCATCGCGTCGAATTTAAAAAGTTTTTCGTCGTTTGCGTAAAACGTCCGTGAATGGGGATTGACGTCATTGACGTTCACTGACAGAATTTGGAGCATGCGCACTGACAGTCGACGCATGCGCAGTACGTTCGCCGCGGGATCGTGCCTAGTTTAAATAATACACGCCCCCTACTCGCCCAAATTGAATTCCGTCGGCTCATTTTCGCTACGCCGCCGCAACTTTAGGAGCAAGTGCTATGTGAATAATAGTACTTGTTCCTAAAGTTTCGGCGGAGTAACGTAAATGACAAACGTTACTCTAAAATAAAGATTCGCTCTCCTACCTGAATCTGGCCCGTAGTGTAAATACAGCCTTGTGCTATGTGCTGTGTATGTACCGCGTATCCTTATAGATGGGGTCACCTCAACTCCCACCAAGGGGGATAGAAACAGTGTTGCCAACCTACCAGATTAAAATTTACTGACATGACACCCACAATTTACTGGCAGAGGCAAGTTTTTACTGGCATATCCAAAAGTTACAAAATTACAGTTTTAAGTGCACATTTCAATATTTAGGTTACAAACAAGTACAATATCAAATTAGCAATGTGATTTAAGGTAGATATTAAAGTGGAGTTCCACCCATTTTTTTATGTTTGTCTGTGCTGCATGCCCCAATCTCATAGTGTTCAGAATGGCCAATTTTTTTTTTTTTTTTATTGCTTGTAAATACCTTTATTTTGTAGTCCTTTATTACTTTCTCCTCCTTATTAGCCTAGGCTATTAAGTCAGAAGGCTATTTGCAAGGGCTTCTGGGATAGGCATCATGTTTCCCAGTAGTCCTTGCAAACCTGACTGAAACCTATTACATTGCTTGTGCAGCACTGAGCATGTGCGAGATATGCAAAGCTGAAATCCAGGAAGTCATACAGTCTGGCTTCATGATGCCCACACTTAAGATGGCCACGGTCTATTTCTAGATTATAAACTAAATAACAACCTAACAAAACAGACCTTAGTCCAGTGGTGCAGGGTGCTCTGTAATAAAAAGGGGCCCAGTGGTGCAGGGGGCTGTGTAATGTAAAGGGGTCCAGAGGTGCAGGGTGCTGTGTCATATAAAGGGGTCCAGTGGTGCAGGGTGCTGTGTAATGTAAAGGGCTCCAGAGGTGCTGTGTAATATAAAGGGGTCCAGTGGTGCCAGTGAGGACAAGGAATGGGACCTGGCTACCTTGGTATCCAACCTTGTGTAAATGGGGAGTTTGCGGTTGTTTGTGGTGCGTTAAACAGGGAGTTTGGTCTGTCACTGAAGCTGGCATAACCCTTACACTACCTGATCGATACAACATCATACCTGATGTTTTAAAGCACGTTATTCCAAACAATTTAGGAATGTTAGGTGATTTATGCCCTTTATGGATTAAAACCCGACTCTACGTGAGTTTTTCCATGGATCCCTCTCCGGCATGCCACAGTCCAGGTGTTAGTCCCCATTGAATCAACTTTTCCATCACTATTGTGGCCAGAAAGAGTCCCTGTGGGTTTTAAAATTTGCCTGCTATTAAAGTCTATGAGGTTCGCCGGGTTACCCCGGTTCGCGAACATTTGCGGAAGTTCGCGTTCGCGAACAGTACGTTTTATGTTTGCGACATCACTAGTCCCCTCCCGAGTGACGGTCTCTCTCCACACCAGGGGATCCCTTCAATCCACTCCAGTCCAAACAGTACTGACAGTCCCACTCCTGGCTTGCCTTGCTCCCTTTCCACAGACCCACACACAGGGCTCTTGCCACTCCGCTCCGCTCGCTTGCACCATGACATCATACGAAACACTCAGGCACTGCTTCCGTCAGACCCACAATGTAAGGGACCACTACACACAGATGTAGATGATACGAGATGTAGCAGCCTGCTTCAAACGTTGGTTGATCACGTTGCCACCGCTACCATGGGGTACATTATGCCATGGGCTGGGCTGACGGGTGGGAGTCGGTTCCCTTCCTCCCGGCACAGTTAGTACCCATTAGGGGGGCTTGGGACCGGACTTGCTCTCGGGGGTCCACTGGGCTTCAAGCCTATCGGGTATTGCTGAACAGGCGCTCTTGCTAGCAGACGTACTCGAGTGGTAGCTTACTCTAACCCTATTGTGACATGTGATGTGATATTGTACTGTTGTCATTATGCTTATGTCTGCCTTGTTATGTCGTGTATGATTTTTGAAAATAAAAATGTTGAACATTAAAAAAGTTGATGTTCAAACTTCTATAGAATTGTGCTTGTCCCACAATTTCCCTAAATACATCATTGTACAAAGGTATGAAGAATCTTTTAAAATTATAATAAAATACATTCATCATATTTAAACCCCCCCCCCCCCCCCCCCCCCCAAAAAAAGAAGAGATGGCCTGCACCTAAATGAGGAGGGTGCAGATCAGCTGGGAATGAAGATGGCCAAAAAGTTGGAGGGGTTTTTAAACTATTCGATGGGGGGGGTTTCAAAGGTAGAGCTAGTCAGTGCAGAACATATTCCAGAGGGTAGTATTGGGGGGAATTAGTGGTAGTGTCAGGGCTGCCAGGAAATTACAACCGTCCCACCGCTTTCCTGACCGGTAGTCTTGATATCCCAGTATCGGGTGGAGGGACGGTTGAGATCCTAAAGCCAGGAAATAAGGAACCGCAATGGATGGTGCAGACAGCCTACCAAAACCCCCTGTAACAACTAACGGTTAGTAGAGGCGGAGACTGGAACCCAGGAAGAGAAAGGATAATCCAAGTAACACAGTCAAGAACGAGCCAGGCGGGGTCGGCAACTAGATAAGCAAAGTCCAAAGGAAAATCCAGGTATCGAAGTCAAGAACGAGCCAGGCAGGGTCGGCGACCAGATAAGCAAAGTCCAAGGAAAAATCCAGGTATCGAAGTCAAGAACGAGCCAGGCAGGGTCGGCGACCAGATAAGCAAAGTCCAAGGAAAAATACAGGTATCAAAGTCAAGAACGAGCCAGGCGGGGTCGGCAACCAGATAAACAAAGTCCAAGGGAAAATGTAGGTATCGAAGTCAAGAACGAGACAGGCGGGGTTGGCAACAAGATAATCAAAGTCCAAGGGATAATCTAGGTATCGAAGTCAAGAACGAGCCAGGCAGGGTCGGCAACAAGATAATCAAAGTCCAAGGGATAATCCAGGTATTGAAGTCAAGAACGAGCCAAGTCTGCAACCAAAAATAAGAGCATACACCAACAGCATAAACAGGAACCTATACTAGGACCTGGACAGAAAGGGGGAGTGGAGATTTGTAGGGTCACTGAACAGATAACTACAAACAGCTGGTCCCTGGGTGGAGCCAACATCAACCACATAAAGCAGAAAGTAACCAGGATTCAAACCAAAAACAAGTTCCCTGGTGGTTCAGGACATCGAAAACTGTCTATGAACACCAGGTCCCAGGATCAAATCCTGGACATGGCATGACAGGTAGGGTAACCAAAGCACATAAACCCAAGGTAAGTATAGTAGCAATTCCTAGTTGCAATCTTGGAACACCCAATACGTGTGTACGCAGCATTAGTGTTTGGCTGATGAATGCAAATATTCCTCCAGTATTTTCTGATAACATACTGCATTCATCTTGCCATAAATTTTTACCTAATTTCCTGTGCCTTTGTAGCTCACACATCCCCAAAACATCAGCAATCCACCTCCGTGTTTCACAGTAGGAATGGTGTACCTTTCATCATAGGCCTTGTTTACTCCTCTCCAAATGTGGTGTTTATGGTTAAAAACCTAAATTTTGGTCTCATCACTCCAAATGACTTTGTGCCAGAAGGTTTGAGGCTTGTCTCTGTGCTGTTTGGCGTATTGTAAGCGGGATACTTTGTGGCACTTGCGTAGTAATGGCTTTCTTCTGGCGACTGGACCATGCAGCCCATATTTCTTCAAGTGCCTCCATATTGTCTTATCTTGTACACCCACACCACGTGTTTTCAGAGAGTCCTGTATTTCACCTGAAGTTATTTGTGGGTTTTTCTTTGCATCCGGCCTCCCTTGATGCAGTCTTTGTTGCTACGAACTTAAGATCCCACATTTCACCACAATGCCTTATCTCCGGTTCAGGGATACTAGTCACTACAAGGTTATTGTATCTATTACCTTGATAGTTACACACCTTTGTTCAATACTCTTGGGTGAATGTATAATATGACACAATGATATTGTATTTTCTGGACTCCCTCTGGCAGTCACCATTGGTCCACCACCCTGTCTTATTATGTATATCAGCAACTTGTGTCCTGCATTCTGGGGAGGTTTCTGTGTGCGCCTGTGTTGTCAACCGTCCGTTAATGTACGGACAGTCCGGTAATTTCCCCCCTTTTTTGGGGTGTCCGTGAATGTCCGTTACGAACAGCCGGTGCCAGTAAAAATGATGTCTGCGGGCCAGCCATGCAACTGCGCATGCGCCGTTCCGAAGCCTGCAGGACTCGGAAAAGATCGTACAAGCTCGGCTCGGCAGCGCATGCGCAGTAATGTAATGTCACCGCCTTGCACCATTTTTAAACGGAAGCCGCCACTCGTTCTCGTCGGTTCCGTGGGGGAGAGTCCTGGAGCCTTGTAAGGTAAGGGGGATAAGGGGAGATGGTCCTGTCTCAGCATAGCCAGAGATAGAAGTTGATTGTGGAGGGGATGATGACAAATACCAGCCCCCAATAATCTGGAGCTGCTGTGATAGTTTGGGCATTGTAAAGTTGGCTGTGGTGGAGGAGGAACAGACAGAGCATGGTGATGGTCGGTGATCTCTCCCATTCAAAAGGAAACTCCTTCTAAACTGCTAATTCCATCCTCATCCCCTGGATGGATCCCTTCTCTGGGGGGGGGGGGGGGTTAGAGTCACCATTCTGTGGGGGGGGGGGCTCAGGGTCACTATCCTTATCCCCTGGATCCTTCCTATTCTGTGTGGGTGGGGAGGTTTAGGGGGGGCTCAGGGTCACTATCCTCATCCCATGGATCCCTTCTCTTCCTGTGGGGGGGGCTCAGGGTCACTATCTGTATCCCCTGGATCCCTTCTATCCTGTGGGGGTGGGGAGGTTTAGGGGGGCTCAGGGTCACTATCCTTATCCCCTGGATCCCTTCTCTTCCTGTGGGGGCTCAGGGTCTCTTTCCTTATCCCCTGGATCCCTTCTCTTCCTGTGGGGGGGGGGGGGGCTCAGGGTCACTATCCTTATCCACTGGATCCCTCCTATTTTGTGGGGGTGGGGAGGTTTAGGGGGGCTCAGGGTCACTATCCTTATCCCCTGGATTACTTATTTTCCTGGGGGGGGGGGCATCTTAGGGTTACTCTATATCCTCATTGCCTGGATCTCTTTGCTCTCTTCTTGAGAGGGTGTATATCCAGGGGGTAGCTAGGGATGATCCTAGGGTCTCTCCATCCTTATCCCCTGGATTCCTCTTCCTTGGGGGGGAATGGAGTGATACTAGGGTCAGTCTCCATCCTCATCCACTGGATTCCCTCTTCCCCATCGTACACACACTTTATACAACTCAAACTCCCACCGATGTCCTGATACAATCCATGCACCCCCCAAGACTAGGACAGCTGGGATCGGATCCCCTGTCCCTTATCGTACTCCAGTAGAAGTTGGAAGTTGCGGGTCTCAGAGAAGCGACATGATGGGTCAAGGGCCACAGGAGAATATTACTGGGAGGTGAATCCAGCCCAGTAGAGGAGGACACTGTGACTGACTGGAGAGATAAGGGAATTGGGACACAGTCAGTGAGTGACAGAAGGAGGACACTAACACAGTCACTGACTGATGTGGCGAGACAGCACATGTATAGTAATATCAGCCCTCAAAATTGTGGGCTGCCTGGGAGCAGGGGGGGCGAGCAAGGAGAGGAGAGTCGCCGCTGCCGTCGCCGCATCGTTCAGAGTGCGAGGAACATAACAGCTTTCAATTCAATAGCTGTGTTCCCCACCGCGAGTCGTCATATACAGCCCCTCTCCCTTGTCCGGGCACTTTGATAGACAGATCAATCATCCGGCTCCTCTCCTCTCCCTTACTCAGCACAGGTAGGCTGCAATGGGGACACTGGCTGCTATGGGGAACTGTGGCTGCATTGGGGACACGTGGCTGCACTGGGGACGCGTGCTGCATTGGTAGACATGGGCAGGCTGCATTTTTGGGCACGGATAAACATTTAAGTGTAATTTCATGAGATACTGATGTATTGATGGGGACGAGGGCCTCTTCCCGACAACCCTTGCCCGGTGGTTGTCGGGGTCTGCGGGCGGGGGGCTTATCGGAATCTATGACTTTTTCCTTTTTAAAAACAGTGTAAAAATAAATCAAATCAAGTAATAAATAAGAAAAAAAATTAAACTGCCCTATCCCGACGAGCTCACGCGCAGAAGCAAACGCATAGGTTAGCAGCACCCGCATATGAAAACGGTGTTCAAACCACACATGTAAGGTATCGCCGCAATCATTGGAGTGAGAGCAATAATTCTAGCCCTAAACCTTCTCTGTAACTCAAAACATGCAACCTGTAGAATTTTTTTTTAAATGTCGCCTATGGAGATTTTTAAGGGTAAAAGTTTTACGCCATTCCACGATCGGGCGCAATTTTTAAGTGCGACATGTTGGGCATAAATGTACTCAGCGTGACATTATCTTTCACAATATCAATAAAAAATTGGGCTAACTTTACTGTTGTGTTGTAATCCAAAAAATACAGCTGAGCAAATACGGTGTGACAAAAAGTATTGCAATGACTGCCATTTTATTCTCTAGGGTGTTAGAAAAATAAATATATGTTTGGGGGCTCAAAGTAATTTTCAAGCTAAAAAAAACTTGTTTTTAACTTGTAAAACACTGAGCCCTAAAAACAAGCTCTTATAGGATCACTTCTATTCCTATTGCAAGGAATGTAAAAATCCCTTGCAATAGACATAAGCATAAAGCCCCGTACACACGGCCGAGGTTCTCGGCAGAAACCAGCGAGAACCTCGCTGGGATCCTCATTCTGCCGAGAACCTCGGCCGTGTGTACGGATTCGCCGTGCCCAGCCCGTCGGGAAACCCGTCAAGCAAATAGAGAGCAGGTTCTCTATTTGCTCGACGGCCCGTCGGGATGAATGGCTGGTCGCCTTTCCCGACGGGCTGGTCGCCGAATCTGACGGCCGGCCGAGAACCTCGACGGGCGGAACAATGTGTTCCGCCCGTCGAGGTTCTCGGCCGTGTGTACGGGGCCTGACAATTACATTTAAAAGGTTATTAGGCTGAAGAGACATCAGACATCGCTCCAATCCTGCAAGAACATATAGCCGAGTGGGGGCCATCTTGCCCTCACTCGACCACCGCGATAGAAGGCTTTACTGCGGTGGTCAGTGCCGTGCTCGCCCCCTCCTGGGAACTACATCTGTGCAGTAGAACGCTCTCTGCATGTTAGAGACTTCAAGGAGGTGTGAATTACTGGGCGTGCCGCAATGCATAATGGGAAATGCCGCAAACCAGGAAGTCAATGAGAGAACAGAAACTAGAACGCCGGAGGTGATATAGATGAGGGAATCTAATAGGTATTTACTCGTTTTTTAACAGAATCCTTCCACTATTCTGTCTGTCTACCTTGCAGACATTAATTTTAGGCAAAAAAATAATAATTCCTTTACAACTCCTTTAATGTTCTTATTAGTTAATTAATGTGTCATTTTGCTACAAATGTATATGAACACTCCAGAAACCAAATAGATATCATACATAAACTTCATATCTGTGTAAAAATATGTTAATCAACAGTCTATTGTGATAATGCAAACATATACAAGATGAAGATATTGGTGGTTTTATTGAAACATCACAGTATATACAACCTAAAAAATTAAGCAAAGCACAGATCTGTATGTAGATTATGATTATGAGATTGCTTGAAGCTGCCGTGATACTTCCCTCCGTCGTTGACACAAAGAAATCCTTAAACTTTTCTCTGATATTTGCACCAGTGGTGGAGCCCCATGCTTCCAGTCCACTGTGCACTTTGCGAATCGTGCATGATACCTTCCTCAAATTGATTACCATCATGTTGCCTTACAAAATTGTGGAGGACACACGTGGCTTTCACCGCAGATATGGCATTCTCCATATTTTAATTTATTGGTGTATGCAGCAAGCGCCACTTATTGGCCAAAATGACAAAACTACATCCCACCATCCTTCTGGCCCTGGTTAAACGATAATTGAGTAGCCACTTGTCAACACTGAGGTTTCGATTGAAAAACGGCTTCATTAGGTGCGCATGCTGCACGTAAATTGTACGTCCGACGTAAAGTTATTCCCCATAGATGAGGCGCAACCTGGAAACAGACAGGCAAAGGTCTGCCCCACAGAACACAGGCCGGCGTATTGGGCGTACGTTATGTTCAAGGCGTAAATGGTGATCAGGCGTAGCTTAGGCAGTTGTGCCGGCGTAGTTGTGAGCATGCGTCCACACAGTTTGTGATACGCCGGGCGTAAAACACTGCACCATGCTCGGACTATCATTTGCATGGGGTCACGCCCACTTCCAACTACGCCGGTCTGCGCTTTCGAAAAATACGCCACGCCGACGCAACGTTGGGAGCAATAGCTTGCTGAATACAGTGCATGCCTCTCCGCGCTGCGCCGGCGTGGCGTACAGCGTTTGCGCTACGACGGCGTAATGTGCGTCCAACTCTCTGTGAATCTGGGTCATAGTGTCTTCATACTGCTCTTTTCTGTAAACATCGATCAGGGGTTATCTTTACACTTTTGGACATTGTGTATTTTGCCATGGAAAGTCAGTTGATGTTTGCTGGTTTCAAGGCTTATTACCCAAGTTCTACTTGTAAATAATAAAACAGCTTCTTCGAGACTCCAGGTGGTAAAGAAATACACACTCATTAATCTAACCAGTTCTGCAAACAGGTTTGTTAACAGCAGTGGTCTCAAAGTACTGCTCCCCACCCCCCGGCGGCCCCCCCTCTCTTCCAATCACATTTGCTTGTGGTATCACCTGGGATTGACGAGAAGAGAAAGGGGGCCGCCGGGGGGCAAGGAGCAGCCACAGCGTGAGACTAAAAAGTTAACTTATGACAGACACTTCCTGCGCTACTCTGCATGTGAAGAAAAAAGACAACAAGTAAACACTGACATGTGCCCTGATTGTGCCCCATGTACCCCGATTGTGCCCCCACGTACCCTGATTGTGCCCCATGCATCCACTGACACCAGTATTGGGGGTAAAAATGAGTCCGCTCACACCAGTGCTGGGGGTTAATAATGCGTTCACTGACACCAGTACTGTTGTTTTTGAAGTTTGAAAGTTTGTATGCGGCCCCACATGGGATTTGAAAACTTGTCTTGTGGCCCTCAGGTAATTTGAGTTTGAGACCCCTGGTTTACAGACCCCCAGAAAATTGTGAAAAAACAGAATGTCTTTGTGTGGCACTTGCATGACTTCAGACCTGGAATTAACCCCTTGCCTACTGTGCACCTACACCCCCTTCCTGCCCAGACAAAATTTAAGTTTCCGGCACTGCGTCTCTTTAACTGACAATTGCGCGGTCGTGCGACGTGGCTCCCAAACAAAATTGGCGTCCTTTTTTTCCCACAAATAGAGCTTTCTTTTGGTGGTATTTGATCACCTCTGCGGTTTTTATTTTTTGCGCTATAAACAAAAATAGAGCGTCAATTTTGAAAAAAATGCAATATTTTTTACTTTTTGCTATAATAAATATCCCCAAAAAATATATAAAAAATATATTTTTTCCCTCAGTTTAGACCGATACGTATTCTTCTACATATTTTTGGTAAAAAAAAATGCAATAAGCGTTTATCGATTGGTTTGCGCAAAATGTTTATAAAATAGGGGATAGTTTATGGCATTTTTTTTACTATTAATGGCGGCGATCTGCGATTTTTTTATTGGGACTGCGACGTTATGGCGGACACTTCGGACACTTTTCTGACATTTTTGGGACCATTTACATTTATACAGTGAACAATGCTATAAATATGCATTGATTACTGTATAAATGTGACTGGCAGTGAAGGGGTTAACCACTAGGGGGCGGGGAAGGGGTTAAATGTGTGTCCTATGAGTGTTCTAACTGTAGGGGGAGTGACTGGGGGAGGTGACCGATTGTGTCCCTATGTACAAGGGACACAGCAACGATCTCCTCTCTCCCTGACAGGACGTGGAGCTCTGTGTTTACATACAGAGCTCTACGTCCCCGCTCAGTTACTGGGCAATCGCGTGTGCCCGGCGGCGATCGTTGCCGCCGGGCACTCGCGTCGGGATCCCAGCAGAGCGGCGGGTGCGCGCGCGCGCCATTAAAAAGTCAGGATAATGGAGTCCTCCGCCCGCCGTCATTTGACGGTGGCCGGTTGACAAGTAGTTAAAGGGGTTGTAAAGGAATTTGTTTTCCCTAAATACCGTGTTTGCTGGCGTATAAGACGACTGGGCGTATAAGACGACCCCCTATTTTTCCACGAAAAAATTTAGATTTTGGGATATACTCGCCATATAAGACGACCCCCTCCTACTAGTCTGTCTGGAAGATGAGGGGTAGCCAGAACAAACGCTGACAGGAACTGCTGACAGAAACAGGCCTTTTTCAAATCTCACTGTGCCATTACATTACATGCCTCCACTGTGCCATTACATTACATGCCTCCACTGTGCCATTAAATTACATTACATGCCTCCACTGTGCCATTACATGCCCCACTGTGCCGGCCAAGACAATCTCCCTACCTTATTTTTTTTGCAGATTTTGGCTTCCAGGCTGCGGACATCCATGATTCAAAATCCACGCCTTCTCCTCAGACTGTTCTGTGATAGGCGGAACACTAATTATCCCAGCAGGGCCTCTGTTCAGTGTTCCGCCTATCACAGATGTCCTCTCGTCCGAGGATGAGAAGGCATCCATGATAGGCGGAACACTGAACAGAGGGTCTGCTGGGAAAATTAGTGTTCCGCCTATCACAGAACAGTCTGAGGAGGAGGTGCGGCTTTTGAATCATGGATGCCCGCAGCCTGACGAAGACAGATCCGGCGTATAAAAAGGTCGTCTTACACACCGGCAAATACGGTAGCTTCCTTTACCTTAGTACAGTCCTCCTTCACTTACCTTATCCTTCCATTTTGCTTTTAAATGTCCTTATTTCTTCTGAGAAATCCTCACTTCCTGTTCTTCTGTCTGTAACTCTACACAGTAATGCAAGGCTTTCTCCCTGGTGTGAAGAAAGCCTCTTGAGGGGGTGAGCAGGCAAGTCAGGACGCTATCTACTTTGCAGATAGAGAAAGGAGCTGTGTGTTAGTGGGCATCCTGACACTCCTGCTCGCCCCCTCCCCCCTCAAGAGGCTTTCTCCACACCAAGGAGAAAGCCTTGTATTATTGTGTGTAGCTACAGACAGAAGAACAGGAAGTGAGGATTTCTCAGAAGAAATAAGGACATTTAAAACAAAATGGAAGGATGAGGTAAGTGAAGAGGACTGCACTAAGGTAAAGGAAGCTATTCAGGGAAAACATTTTTTCCTTTACGACCCCTTTAATATTTTGGCCTGTTCACAACTTAGATCAGTCAGTATTAATCCTGAAATTTAT
This sequence comes from Rana kukunoris, assembly GCA_029574335.1. Taxonomy (NCBI): domain Eukaryota; kingdom Metazoa; phylum Chordata; class Amphibia; order Anura; family Ranidae; genus Rana; species Rana kukunoris. The sequence continues at coordinate 17,539,531 of CM056052.1, forward strand.
GTCATATTTTTAATTAATTCACTGATGCTCCGACACGTGTCTTTGGTGATCTCTGATCTCCTTATGAACTGTTACTTACATGATAAAGATCAGCCATGGAGTATATCTGTGGTTTATATCAGGCTGTGCTAGCTGTGATGTCCAGCAACATTCATAGAGAACAGATTTCCCACACTCAAGACACTAATACACCTCGAGGGTTGTGTGGGATTTTGATATACAGGACAAGACTTCAGTGACTAACAATTTCCTTTCACAGGACAGGAAAGTGGCTTCTCCCCCATGTGCAATCTCTGGTGTCTATAAAAAGATTGAATGTCTTTGAAAAGCATTTCCCGCACTCAAGACACGTATATGCTTTTTCTCCGGTGTGAGACCTTTGATGTTGGACAAGCTGTGTCTTTGTACAAAACATTCCCCGCACTCAAGACAGGAATAAGGCTTCTCACCAGTGTGCAAGCTCTAAAATCTGTAAAGATGGGACTTCTAGTGCACATGGTGTGGCGTTGTCCAAAGTTGGTCCGCTACTGGGAGGGGGTGCTTGACACCTTGAGGGATACATTCGGAATCCCGCCGAGGATGGAGGCCACACTGTGCATACTGGGTTATAGCAGGAACGGAAGGAGAAAAGAAATATCACAGTGGCAATATTAAGATGTCTATTCCAAGCTAGGAAATTAATAGCTATGAGATGGCAAGCAACTTCACCACTGGTCGTAAGTGACTGGATAAGGGTAATAAATGAGTCCATCTGTAAAGAAAGAGCTGTCTATATAAAAAGAGGAAATCTTAGGGACTTTGAGGAAATGTGGAAACCATGGTTGGAGATAGGGTTGTCCAGATACCGATACCAGTATCAGGACCGAGCATTTGCGGGAGTACTTGTACTCCCGCAAATACCCCCGATGCCTGAATAGAACACTTGTCCTGCCGCCGCCGCCGCATCGAAAGCCGCCGCCGCATGGGTTAAACAGCGTGCGGGAACATCACAGCTTTCATTTGAATAGCTGTAGTGTTCCCGCCACGTATAGACACTCCCCCTTGCTCGGGATTGGATGGGTGATCGTGATCTGTCCAATCCCGAGCAAGGGGGAGTGTCTATACGCGCGGGGAAAACAGCTATTCAAATGAAAGCTGTGATGTTCCCCGTACGGCGGCAGCTAGGTATGGGGGACATGGCTGGAGGGACATGGTTGCATATGTGGGGGACATGGCTGGGGGGAAATGGCTGCATATGTGGGGGACATGGCTGCATATGTGGGGGACATGGCTGCATATGTGGGGGACATGGCTGGAGGGACATGGCTGCATATGTGGGGGACATGGCTGGGGGGAAATGGCTGCATATGTGGGGGACATGGCTGCATATGTGGGGGACATGGCTGCATATGTGGGGGACATGGCTGGGGGGAAATGGCTGCATATGTGGGGGACATGGCTGGGGGGAAATAGCTGCATATGTGGGGGACATGGCTGCATATGTGGGGACATGGCTGGGGGGAAATGGCTGCATATGTGGGGGACATGGCTGCATATGTGGGGGACATGGCTGGGGGGAAATGGCTGCATATGTGGGGGACATGGCTGCATATGTGGGGGACATGGCTGGGGGGAAATGGCTGCATATGTGGGGGACATGGCTGCATTTGTGGGGGACATTTAAAAAAAAGTATCGGTATTCGGTATCGGCGACTACTTAAAAAAAAGTATCGGTACTTGTACTCGGTCCTAAAAAAGTGGTATCGGGACAACCCTAATTGGAGAAAAAGGGCGCTTCCCCCGAGGGGTTAAGGAGTAGTGGAGAATAACTAAATGGAGGGCAGCCAAAGGGTATAAATGATACCAGGTAGAATCAACAGCCCGGGGGTCCCCTTAATCAAGAAGACTATCTACCTCTCAGCATAATAAACTAAGTGTCACCATATTATATTATATTGAATGTCAGTGTTTAAAATATTATATATTTATAAGGAACAGTTTTTTTTAATGCTTCAAATGAACAATTGAAATTTTGAACACGGATAAAATAAAGAATGAATATTTAAAAAAAGATGGGACTTCTGTGAAAACATTTCCCACATTTAGAACAGGAATACGGCTTCTTATCCGTGTGAGACCTTACATATCAGACAAGCCGTGATTTTTGTACAAAACATTTCCAGCACTAAGATCAGGAATGAGGTTTCTCCCCTGTGTGCGATTTCTGATGTCTGTAAAGATAGGACTTCTGTGAAAAACATTTCCTGCATTCGAAACAGGAATATGGCTTTTCCCCCGTGTGAGACCTCTGATGTTTGACAAGGTCTGCTTTTTGTACAAAACATTTCCCACACTCAGGACAGGAATACGGCTTCACTCCTGTGTGCAATCTCTGATGTCTGGAAAGATTGCACTTATGTGAAAAACATTTCCCGCACTCAGAACAGGAATACAGCTTCTCATCTGTGTGAGATCTCTGATGTTTGCAAAGATTGGACTTCACTGCAAAACATTTACCGCAGTCAGGACAGGAATACGGCTTTTCTCCTGTGTGAGACCTCTGATGTGTGACGAGGTCTGATTTTTGTACAAAACATTTTCCACACTCATGACAAGAATATGGCTTTTCTCCTGTGTGAGACCTCTGATGTGTGACAAGTTCTGATTTTTGTATAAAACATTTTCTGCACTCAGAACAGGAATACGGCTTTTCCCCCGTGTGCAGTCGCTGATGTCTGCAAAGATGGGACTTCTGTGAAAAACATTTTCCACACTCGGAACAGGAATACGGCTTCTCACCCGTGTGAGACCTCTGATGTTTGTAGAGACGGGACTTCTGTGAAAAACATTTCCTGCACTCAGTACAGGAATATGGCTTTTCTCCTGTGTGAGACTTTTGATGTTGGACAAGCACAGATTTTTTTACAAAACTTTTCCCGCACTCGGAACAGGAATACGGCTTTTCCCCCGTATGATACATCTGATGTGTGACAAGTTCTGGTTTGTGTACAAAGCACTTCCCACACTCAGGACAGAAATAAGGCTTCTCCTCTGTGTGCAGTCTCTGATGTCTGTAAAGATTGTTCTTCTGTGAAAAACATTTCCCACATTTTGAACAGGAATACAGATTCTCATCTGTGTGAGATCTCTGATGTTTGTAGAGACTGGACTTCAGTGAAAAACATTTCCCACACTCAGGACAGGAATACGGCTTTTCTCCTGTGTGAGATCTCTGATGTGTGTAAAGATGGCCCTTCTGTGAAAAACATTTCCCACACTCAGAACAGGAATATGGCTTCTGACCTGTGTGAGACCGCTGATGTATGACAAGTTCTGCTTTTTGTACAAAACATTTTCCGCACTCAGTACAGGAAAACCTCTCATCTGTTGGAAGGATGGCACTCACAGTCTGAGGTTCCTCAGGATAAGAGGAATACGATGGTCCGGCACCGCCCCTCACAGTCTGAGGTTCCTCAGGATAAGAGGAATACGATGCTCCATCTACACTGTGTGGTGCCGGATGGACATTTGAGGTAGTCGGGTTTTCTCCTGGACTATACTGTGTGATGTCCTCATCTTCTACTTCACAGTCTGGAGACAAAGTGAGACAATCCTCTGAGGTTTTCCTCATCTCCCGTCCATCTACTAAAATAGAGATAAAAAGATTATTACTAGTGATGAGCAGATTGGTTCCCCTAAACCAGGACTCCGCCCACATCAGGCAGCTTTCTCTCTCAGGCCGCGTACACACGATGAGACATGTCCGCTCAAACATGTCCGACGGACCGTTTCCAGCAGACATGTCTCATCGGATTTTGGTCTGATGGCGTGTACACACCATCGGACGAAAATCCCCTCGATCTGAGGACGCGGTCCTGTTGACGCCGCCACGTCACCAAACCCGGAAATAAAATGCTTCCGCGCATGCGTCGAATCCATTCGACACATGCGCGGACAGCTCTGTCCGCTGGTTAGTGTACTAACCAGCGGACATATCCGACGGACAGGTTTGTAGCGGACAAATTTCAAAGCATGCTTTGACATTTGCCCGATGGACAAACCTGTCCGCTAGCCCGTACACACGATCGGCGATGTCTGCTGAAACGGTCCGTCGGACAGTTTCAGCAGATAAATTTGATCGTGTGTACGCGGCCTAAGGCTCAGCGGTGCGATTTTGTGGCAATTGTCCCCCAACAAATAGCAACAAAATTTCAGGATGCCTGTTGCCCAAAAGAAGCTCTGGAATGCCCAGGTCCTGATTGTAGCTTTATACACTGATCAGTTCTAATAATATGCACCGACACTGTACTAATATCTAGGGGCATCCAAGGGGTTAAAAGTGTACCCAACAATGTGCAATGTGTGTACTGTGTACTAATTTTTACCATAAACTGGTTTATTCTCCCTGATTTGCAAGCGAACATTCCCTTTGTATAGAGCACTGTGTTGATTGTCAACACAGGGCTCTGGGCTGTGATTAGACACAGCCAGTCAGTAGGTCCCAACCATGAATCATTGGTTGGGATCTGCTGACATACTCCCACTGTGTCAAATCACAGGGGAGTAGGGGAGTAGGCGGGCAGAGGCATGCACCCGAAACCCTAAGCCTAGATTCACACTGTAGCAATGCGAGAACCAGCGCCGGTGTTCCTGCATCGCATCTCCCCTGCAGGCAGTTCACGCTGCCCTCTGGAAACCACTGCGGGTGTCAATACAATGTTAATGACACCCCCCATATCGGTTTGCAGATTGCAGTGCGAACTGAGGATTCGGACAGGAATCGGATCACATGAGTGAGAACACACGAACATGCGATCTGATTCTAGTGCGGAAAAAAAGGTCCCTGCATCTTTTTTGTGCAAATCCAATGCGAGTTCAGCCATACAACTGTATAGTTGAACTCGCATTGCACAGACATCGCATGTGATCGGCAGTGTGGGTGCGAATCACATGTGATGTCTGTGTTCGCTACAGTGTGACCCTAGGCTGAAACAGGCAGTAATCGGTACGTCGTGATGCTTGTAACTGCCATCTCGTAGTATATGTACTGCGATGGGTTGGCAAGTGATTAACCACTTAAGCCCCGGACCAATATGCTGCTAAATGCCCAGAGGCGTTTTTACAATTCGGCACTGCGTCTCTTTAACAGACAATTTCGTGGTCGTGCAACGTGGCTCCCAAACAAAATTTGCGTCCTTTTCTTCCCACAAATAGAGCTTTCTTTTGATGGTATTTGATTGCCTCTGCGATTTTTTGCGCTATAAACAAAAATAGAGCGACATTTTTGAAAAAAAATCTATATTTTTTACTTTTTGTTATAAGAAAAATTAAATAAACTAAATTTTAGTCAAACATTTAGGCCAAAATTTATTCAGCCGCATGTCTTTAGTAAAAAAAAAAAAATTAGCTACCTAGCGGCAACAGCGACACTAATACAGCGATCAGAAAAATGATCGCTTAGTGACACTGGCAATAGGGAGTGAAAGGGTTAACTAGGGCGGTGATCAAAGGGTTAAAACTTTATTAGGGGGGGTACGGGGGCTACCTTGGACCTAACACTAACTGCCTGTCACACTGACACTAAATGCAGTGATCAGTACATATATGATCACTGCATTCAGTGACAGTGTGACAGGGGGGTGGGGGGTGATCGCAAGGGGTTAATGTGCCTATGTGTACTGGTGTCAGTGTACAGTGTAGTGTTGGTGCGGACTTACTGTGACTCTTCTCTTATCTCGGCGGTTTGAAAATACCGCCGAGGTGAGAGCTGCATCACTTCCTCTGCCAGTGTTTACATTTTACAGGCAGAGGAAGTGACACGTCGGCGGCGCGCGGGATTGGCTGGGAGCGATCACGAGGGGGCGGACAGAAACAAACAGCCGCCCCCTCGAGTCGGATCGCTCCCCAAGGTAAGCCGCCTGCCGTACGCAGCAGAGGGGGTCCCGATCAGAGCCCCGACCCGCTAGAAGGCAGGGACGTAAATATACGCCCATCTGGCTGTACGTGCCATTCTGTGGACGTACATAGGCGTGCGGCAGGCGTTAAGGGGTTAATCACCAATGGTATTTGTAATATCCAGCATGAAGGGGTTAATGTGTATTGTCAGTGCTGCATTAGTTACAAGTGGCAGTTATTTAACCGCTTTGGGCTGCATTAGTGACATTAGTGTTAGTTAACTGCTGCAGCATGCAGGGGTTAATTAACACTGGTGTCACTAATGCAGCCCAAAGGGGTTAAATAACTGCCACTTGTAACTAATGCAGCACTGACAATACACATTAATTACCCTTCATGTATATAAAAAAAAAAAAAAAAACATTAGATTACCAGACTGTGAATATACTACATGAAATTACCAGAGACTGTGGGCCACAGTCATCCTTTTTAACAATGCAAATCAATTATAAGCAGCTAGTCAGCCTAATGGTGCCGCCCCATCCAAGAAGAGGGAGATTAACCACTTCAGACCCTAGCTATTGACAAAATACGTCAACAGCGCGGACCCGAGGTGCCAAGTTGGCGTCTTTTGGACGTCATTAAACACTGTCCTGCCGCATCGCTGGGGATCCGATGCATGTACCTGGCGGCCGCGATGTCCGTCGGGTACATGCGATCGGCGGGAAAACAAAAATACGTATCGGTCTTAACTGAGAAAAAATTGGGATATATATATTTTAAATTGCCGCTCTTTTTTTGTTTATAGCGCAAAAAATAAAAACTGCAGAGGTGATCAAATACCAACAAAATAAAGCTCTACTTGTGGGGGGAAAAAAAGACATCAATTTTGTTTGGGAGCCACATCGCACGACCGCGCAAATGTCAGTTAAAGCTACGCAGTGCCGGAAGCTAAATATTTCGCCTGGGCACGAAGGGGATTTATGTGCCCAGTAAGCAAGTGGTTAAAGTAACACTAAAATGTACAGGCAGCACAGTCAGCTCACATTCTATTTTTATAGCCCTCCTACTCTCTCCTTTATACTTTATACATGTATATATATATATCCATTTTTATTCTACTTTTTTATTTTTAGAATAATAATTTTTGAGGTATATATGCTTTATCTTAAATATATGTATATGTTTATTATTAATTTTCTATTTTTAATATGAATATTTTTAATATGAATATATATAATTTTAGAATGAAAAATAATTTTTTCTTTTATATATATATTTCTGACAATTTTCTCCAGCTTTAAATGAATTATAGGCAAGTTGATTTAATTTAATTTATTTTATTTATATTTATTTATATATATTTTTTTCTTAATGTATAGCGGTTCCTCTACCTTTTATATTATATGTTTATGCTATAGGGTTCGATGAGGTTCATATACGAGTGTACAAATTTATACTTGTAGCTCTTTATAGTATGAATTTCTGACATGTAAAAGGTCAATCACAGTTAAATCTATGATGGCTGTATTTTTAAACCCACTTTGCTATAATGGCACGGAGATCCTTTGCATAATGGCCGTCTATGGGTTAAACACAGTTTCTCTGATAAAGCAGTGACACTTGTGTTATACGAATGGAGGTGTGCTTCAAAATAGAACTCCCCGTTCAGTATACAATCTTGCGGCCAAAAGATCTACAAGATTCGCCATGTTTTTGTAATTTTGTGCAGTATTAAGTTACTTCAATCTTTGTATTCACGTATGGTGAGGTTGTCCCGGCGATTAGGCACGGCTTACATCCGCTATTGTGACCCACTCCTCGATGCACCAATGATATCGGGAGAGCGCGGAGGAGATATCCAATAGCCGCCGTTGGAGGACTTCATATGGACGTGATGTACGCCGAGTAGCCACGCCCTCTGTTGAAGTCGGATGTGACGAAACGCGTCAGGGCGTGGCTACGACGGCGTATCCAGGAAGTACTAGGAGTGCGTTCCACCGCTGCATCATCGCCACTGAGATAGGAGTCTCGAGCAGCGTGCATTGAGGCACAATCGTGACCCCCTGAGTGCGGAGGAGAGCGGTGAATTACACTCTATACACTTATTGTTCATTTTTAATCTTTTCCATGTACGTAGATAGGAAGCGGGGTGTTATATGAAGCAAATGTTTTATTAAAGCAGTATTACACTATTTTGGTGCCTTTGCTTTTTTCTATGATCCATATATTGGAGTTTGACTCATTAACCCTTGCTGCTTCTGGAATGATGTTGGAGGTCTGATCAGGACATCTTATGCTTAAGGCCTGTTTTCTTTGAGTTTCTGGTGAGTTTGAACCCCTGCGGGGGAGTGTGCCTCACGTTTGGTGGAGATTGGAAACCGGTGGAGGGTGTACAATTATTCCATGAAACTTCCTTCAAATCACTTTAAAACTGATCTATGGACTTTCCTTCAACATCTTGATCTATATTGGACTTTTTATGCGCTGTTTTATCATTTTTAACCAGGAAATTGTTTTTGGCTTATGTTTTGTGATACTTTGTTTTATACCTTGAATAGATGAATTTATTCATTTATTTTAAACAGCTGCTGAGATATATATATACTGCTGAATTGCTCTAAGTGGGACCAATATCCAATTGAATTTCACTTATTTTATATATATTATATTTTATTTATTTAATTTTTACATCTATTCCTTTGATAAAAGTAATCCTTGTCCTTAGCGCCGAGAAGTGCACTATTGATATTCTTCGATTGTGGTCCTCCCCTCCTTTTTGTGCACTCTTCTTTATATATTCTGTTTTTCTTCTCTGGCTGACATGGACGCCTTACTTTTTCTGAGCAATAGGAATTTAGATATAGATACTATTTTTACTGTAAATGAACAAACTACTGCACAGGTTAACTATAATTCAATTATGACCGCTCTGGGTAACACTCTGGAAAAACAAGTGAGAACTTGGTGGGATATATGTACCCTTGAACAGTACCAAAAAGAGCGGATCATTATTAGAAGTCTAAGATGGGACGTAGTTCCCCAGGACGGTCTTGATGACTCAGACTCTGCGAAAGAATGGTTGGAATTCTTTAATGGAGTGGGGTTTAAATTACAGGACCTTGTCCTAAAAAGGAAGAAGAGAAAGATGTTACTTTTAGAAGGTAAAATCAAGGAGTCTCAGTTATTACTAGACCCTATTAAGGAAACGCAACAAGTTACTGATTTTAACATACGTATTAAGAAAAGGTTGGAGAAAATTGATAAAGAAACCCAGAAAAAGAAAATTAAAAAATTCCACCGTGATGTGGGGGACTTTAGAACGAATTCTATATACTTGTGGCAGCAGACAAATACACCTACCACAAGAGAGAATGACACTAATGCCATGGATACTCACCAAGAGGCTACTGACTCTAGATCTCAACCAGTCAGTAATATTATCCCAAATGGTCAACCTCTCTTAAACATCAGAAGAGAAATAGGTACACAACAAGCCCCAGTGAATCATTCAACACCTATGCGTCACGAATCAAATCACAACAGGGGAAGATCAAGGAATGGAGGTAACATGAATACCAACCAACGCCCTGCACCCCCAGGGGGCTATTATAGTGTACCAGTATACAATAGCTATGAACCATTATGGGAAGAGAATAATACGCCCAGGTATCAATCACCCCGTCCTTTTTTAGGGAAAGGCCGGGGTTGGCAGAAGAGGGGCAGAGGTTCCTCTTCCCAGAGGGGGAGAGCACCCACATACCCACAACAAAAATCACAGTACAGGGACCCTCATGTCGACCAAAGACACAGAGATCCCCAATGGAACGACAACACTTACTGGGATCGAGAGAGATTACCCCAATCAGGGGCAGGGAGAGAAGAAAGAGGGGATGCCGGGCAGGGAGAAGGACCCAGCAACAGAAAAAGAAGAAGGAAGGAACACGAGTAGGGGGCATTTTTAATCTAAGCAATATGATTCTAACAACTAAGGAGACTAACATTCTCAATCTAGGTCTTAAATGTGGCCTTAACCGCCCAATAAATAAGTTTAATATCTTTATAGACGTACATAAGTACGTAAGAAAGCTTAATATGAAGAAATATTTTCTAAATAAGAACTCCAATCCATCAACAGGAATATCAGCAGTACCCACAGATAGTGGTCTTCGGAACAAATCTCTATTTAATCCCATGATGAGTACTAACCAACCACTTGAGGTTTTCAAAGGTTTGGTATTACGGGATTTGGAACACATAAAACCAAAGAGAAACGTGAACCCAAGACACATTAAAGAAGGTATAAAATCCCTGGAAGATCGTAATGAGATTGTTATCAGACCAGCTGATAAGGGAGGAGGTGTAGTCATATTATCAAAAAATTTCTACCATACACAAATGATGGATATGCTAATGAATGGATCCACCTATAAGAGATTGACTAGAGATCCTACTCTACAATATGAGGAACAGCTTAAATACCTGGTAGAAGCAGGGTACCGAAGTCGAGCTCTCTCGACTAAAGAGCATAAATTTTTGGTACCTAGCAGTAGTAGGATCCCAACGATCTATACTCTGCCTAAGATCCACAAGGACTTGAACTTCCCTCCGGGCAGACCAATCGTGAATAGCATTGGATCTCTGTCTTCACGCTTAGGGCAATTTTTGGATCACTTTCTACAAAAAAGTGTAGTCCAAACTAAAGCCTATTTAAAAGATACAAAAGACTTACTCATATTGCTGCAAAATATAGATCTGTCAAGCAAAGGTGATGACGTGTTTTTAGTCACAGCTGATGTATCTTCCTTATATACTGTAATCCAGCATGATGATGCTCTACTGGCCCTGAATTGGGCATTATCGAAAAGAGATGATCTATCCCATAATCTAAAGGTGTTTTTACGTAACTCATTGGACTTCTGCCTTGGTCATAATTACTTTTGGTATGATGGACAATTTTATTTGCAAAAAACAGGCGTTGCCATGGGAGCTAAGTTTGCTCCAAGTATAGCAAACCTCTTCATGGCAGAATGGGAGGATAAGACCATTTTTAGTATTAAAAGAGATCAACTGATTGTATATAGGAGATATATCCACGACCTGTTTTTTATTTGGGCAGGATCAATTTTTTCGTTAGAAGATTTTTTAAAAGAACTTAATGCCAATAATTGCAATATCAGTCTGACTAGTGAATTTAATCGAGATAGTATTCACTTTTTAGATTTAAATATCTACCGTAATGGAGATAAATTGGGAACTAAGGTTTATTTTAAACCCACAGATTCTAACAGCTATCTGCCCACTATCAGTGGCCACCATCCCATGTGGCTACGGAACATTCCAAAAGGACAGTTCTCAAGAGTTAGACGGAATTGCACTAAGGATGATGACTTCATTTCTCAGTCATGTATATTAAAGAATAAATTCCTGGAAAAAGGATATAAAGATAAACAACTAACAAAAACGATAGAAGATCTTCTATTGATACCAAGAATTGATTGTTTAAGAACAAAACTACCCTCTACCAATGGAAATATGCATGAATGGAGCTTTCTTTCAGGCTATCATTCCCAGTATAAAGAAGTCGAAACAATCTTTTCATCACATTGGCACGTACTGTTCCTAGATAAAATACTAAGAACTGTTATCCCTAATAAACCTAGCTTTATTTACACAAAAGCACAGAATTTTGGGGATAAGGTTGTGAGAAAAATCTTGGACCCCCCAAAAAAACTCCCCACATTTTGGGACAAAGATGGATTCTTTGCATGTCGCAAATGCCTTCCTTGCAGAGAGGTTGAAAGACCAATGAGAGGTGTTGAAAGTATTACATCCACAACCAACAATATCATTTTCCCTATAAAAGAGTTCATCACGTGTAACACTTCATATGTAGTTTATATTTTAGAATGTCCCTGCAAGCTCATGTATATAGGCCGCACAAAAAGAGAATTGAAAGTGAGGATAGCGGAACATATAGCTAATATTAAATTGGGGTACAAGGACCATAATGTTTCCCTACATTTCAAACTCTTTCACAATGAAAATCCAGCAGGCCTCAAATTTTGGGGTGTCCGTCATCTTAAACCTTCATGGAGGGGTTCTAACCGAGTGAGAGAATTATCCAAGCTCGAAACTGAATGGATATATTCTGTTGATACTCTGGTACCCAAAGGGTTAAACGTTGAACTAGACATCAACTGTTTCATCAGTGACCACTAAATGGGCATATTATAGCCCTCCTACTCTCTCCTTTATACATGTATATATATATATCCATTTTTATTCTACTTTTTTATTTTTAGAATAATAATTTTTGAGGTATATATGCTTTATCTTAAATATATGTATATGTTTATTATTAATTTTCTATTTTTAATATGAATATTTTTAATATGAATATATATAATTTTAGAATGAAAAATAATTTTTTCTTTTATATATATATTTCTGACAATTTTCTCCAGCTTTAAATGAATTATAGGCAAGTTGATTTAATTTAATTTATTTTATTTATATTTATTTATATATATTTTTTTCTTAATGTATAGCGGTTCCTCTACCTTTTATATTATATGTTTATGCTATAGGGTTCGATGAGGTTCATATACGAGTGTACAAATTTATACTTGTAGCTCTTTATAGTATGAATTTCTGACATGTAAAAGGTCAATCACAGTTAAATCTATGATGGCTGTATTTTTAAACCCACTTTGCTATAATGGCACGGAGATCCTTTGCATAATGGCCGTCTATGGGTTAAACACAGTTTCTCTGATAAAGCAGTGACACTTGTGTTATACGAATGGAGGTGTGCTTCAAAATAGAACTCCCCGTTCAGTATACAATCTTGCGGCCAAAAGATCTACAAGATTCGCCATGTTTTTGTAATTTTGTGCAGTATTAAGTTACTTCAATCTTTGTATTCACGTATGGTGAGGTTGTCCCGGCGATTAGGCACGGCTTACATCCGCTATTGTGACCCACTCCTCGATGCACCAATGATATCGGGAGAGCGCGGAGGAGATATCCAATAGCCGCCGTTGGAGGACTTCATATGGACGTGATGTACGCCGAGTAGCCACGCCCTCTGTTGAAGTCGGATGTGACGAAACGCGTCAGGGCGTGGCTACGACGGCGTATCCAGGAAGTACTAGGAGTGCGTTCCACCGCTGCATCATCGCCACTGAGATAGGAGTCTCGAGCAGCGTGCATTGAGGCACAATCGTGACCCCCTGAGTGCGGAGGAGAGCGGTGAATTACACTCTATACACTTATTGTTCATTTTTAATCTTTTCCATGTACGTAGATAGGAAGCGGGGTGTTATATGAAGCAAATGTTTTATTAAAGCAGTATTACACTATTTTGGTGCCTTTGCTTTTTTCTATGATCCATATATTGGAGTTTGACTCATTAACCCTTGCTGCTTCTGGAATGATGTTGGAGGTCTGATCAGGACATCTTATGCTTAAGGCCTGTTTTCTTTGAGTTTCTGGTGAGTTTGAACCCCTGCGGGGGAGTGTGCCTCACGTTTGGTGGAGATTGGAAACCGGTGGAGGGTGTACAATTATTCCATGAAACTTCCTTCAAATCACTTTAAAACTGATCTATGGACTTTCCTTCAACATCTTGATCTATATTGGACTTTTTATGCGCTGTTTTATCATTTTTAACCAGGAAATTGTTTTTGGCTTATGTTTTGTGATACTTTGTTTTATACCTTGAATAGATGAATTTATTCATTTATTTTAAACAGCTGCTGAGATATATATATACTGCTGAATTGCTCTAAGTGGGACCAATATCCAATTGAATTTCACTTATTTTATATATATTATATTTTATTTATTTAATTTTTACATCTATTCCTTTGATAAAAGTAATCCTTGTCCTTAGCGCCGAGAAGTGCACTATTGATATTCTTCGATTGTGGTCCTCCCCTCCTTTTTGTGCACTCTTCTTTATATATTCTATTTTTATGACTTACCTTCCATGCTGCACTCTCCAAGCTGTTATCGGTGCCTGCTCTGTGTCCATGTGCTCTGTCGAACAGCTGACCACTCCCCCTGACCCTGTCCTGGCCAATCAGTCTGAGCAAACCTTGCAGCAGCCATCAGGCTCCGCAGGAATGGATGAGCAGAGAGCAGTGAGCACTGGCTGATGCTGTGGATGGAGTTCTGGTTTCTGTTAACACTGCCTGGGTCAGCGTGAGTGAAAGTGACATGATTTCTCTCTTTCTCTCCAGCCAGCCCAGCCGCGACCTAAGGAGAAGGGGGGGGGGGGGGGGGTGGAGGGTGCTGATATGAAAATAACATAATTTTCTCTCCAGCCCAGCCACAATCTGAGAAAGGGGGGGGGGGGGGATGCGGCCGGACACTTCACCTGCGCCCCCCTTCCTTTAATAAATTGGTCCCGTTCAGGGCATCCGCTCCTTCTGCCCCTGCCTTGTACCGGCCCTGCTGTGCGGTCACAGACTTTTTTTTTTATTCTGTACTCTGTTCAGATTGTCGGGGGCCCCCTGCCTATCTTCAGCCCCTCCCTGTAAACGATCACCTGGGACACGTCACAAGCCGAAAGCTGTCAAGGCCGGGTGCCCACACTTACAATGAAGACGCCGGCCCTGGGGGGGGGGGGGGGAGAGAAGCGGAGCCCCAGCCGACACATCGCTGGAACCCTGGAGCAGGTAAGTGTATGTTTATTAACTGCTTAAGGACCGCCTACTGCACATTTACGGCGGCAGAATGGCACGGCTCGGCACATCAACGTATATATACGTTGGTTCTAGTACCCAGCCGTGGGTCACGGGCGCGCGCCCGTGGCGCGCTCCCGTGACCCGGTCCGAAGCTCCGGGACCGCAGGACTCGCGGACCCGATCGCCGCTGCAGTGCGGCGATCGGTAACCGGAGCTGAAGAACGGGGAGAACCGTGTGTAAACACGGCTTCCCCGTGCTTCACTGTGGCCGCAACATCGATCACGTCATCCCTGTTATAGGGGGACGTGATCGATGACGTCACACCTACAGCCACACCCCCCTACAGTTGTAAACACACACAGGGAACACTCAAATCCTACAGCGCCCCCTTGTGGTTAACTCCCAAACTGCAACTGTCATTTTCACAGTAAACAATGCAATTTAAATGCATTTTTTGCTGTGAAAATGACAATTGTCCCAAAAATGTCCGTAGTGTCCGCCATAATGTCGCAGTCATGAAAAAAAAAAAAAAAATCGCTGATCGCCGCTATTAGCAGTAAAAAAAAAAAACAAATTAATAAAAATGCAAGAAAACTATCCCTTATTTTGTAAACGCTATACATTTAGCCAAAACCAACCGATAAACGCTTATTGCGATTTTTTTTCCCCAAAAATAGGTAGAATAATACGTATCGGCCTAAACTGAGGAAAAAAATGTTTTTATATATATTTTTGGGGGATATTTATTATAGCAAAAAGGAAAAAATATTGTTTTTTTTTCAAAATTGTCGCTCTGTTTTTGTTTATAGTGCAAAAAATAAAATCCGCAGAGGTGATCAAATACCACCAAAAGAAAGCTCTATTTGTGGGGAAAAAAGGACGCCAATTTTGTTTGGGAGCCACGTCGCACGACTGCGCAATTGTCAGTTAAAACGACGCAGTGCCGAATCGCAAAAAGGGGCAAGGTCCTTTACCTGCATTTTGGTCCGGGTCTTAAGTGGTTAAAAGCCAGCAGCTACACTTTTTGTAGCTGCTGACATTTAATAAACATAAAAATGGGCTGGAACACCCCTTTAAGAGTTCCCTTCACTTGAACAAAGGGCCCAAGTCTAGCCCCTGAAAAACAACCCCACACTATAATCCCTACTCCATCAAAATAATTTGGAGGGGTGGTCCAATATGTTTGGCAATATATTGCGGGTGAGCTAGTTTGGGGTAGTGGAACTTGACTGGCCTACATACAGTCCTGACTTCAACTCCAGATAGAGCACCTTTGTGATGAATTAGAAAGGAGACTGCGAGCCAGGCCTTCTTGTCCATCACCTTCTGGAAGAATGGTCAAACATTCCCATAGACACATTCCTAAACCTTGTGGACATCCTTCCCAGAAGAGTTGAAGCCTTTATAGCTGCAAAGGGCGGGGCCAACTCAATATTGAACCCTACGGACTAAGACTGGGATGCCATAAAAGTTCATGTGCGTGTAAAGGCAGGCGCCCCAATACTTTTGACAATATAGTGTATGTCTATGATTGATTACCGATTAATACCATAGAATTAAATTATTTCTACAATTACACTACACTTCTACAGATCACATTTCAGCTACTGGCAAAACTGCCCTAGTGTTACATCTACATTCACATTTATGTTACAGGTAGAGACAGAGGAATGTACTTAGTGTTAATGACCCACCTGTGCTGATCTCTGTAGGAGTGTCCTCCTCTTTAAATGTCCCCGTTATTCTATCCTCCCTCACATATTTCTCTTCTTCTTCTGTTTTAACCTCAACTTTAGGATTTCTCAGGTTTCCACTCTGAATATATAAAAAAAATGACATCAATGGTAACAATGCAGATAATGTACAGATCCTAATGATACTATCAGTGATTGTTCCTCATCTACCTGATGATGGTGGGGGATGGTGTGACCTTCCTGTGTGGAATCCCGGGAATACAGAGGACGGGGACATCTCTCTGGTGGGTTCCTGGTATTAGGTGGCTCCATCATATCCTTGTGTCCTTCAGAAAGCTCCTCCATCACTCCATACTCCTCATCCTCCTCTTTATACTCTTCTTTAACAACAATATTATCATTCCTGAGGTTTCCACTCTGAAAGACAGAATAAAATATTCTTTGTGAAAAACATGCTGTGTATAGATCATAACTACCAGTAATTGTCAATCATCTACCGTATCATGATGAGGGATGGTGTGACCTTCCTGTGTGGAATCCCAGGAATACAGAGGACGAGGACATCTCTCTGGTGGGTTTCTGTAGCTGGATGTCTCCACAATGGTGTCCTGGGACAGATCTTTGTGTTCTTTTAGAGACTCTGACCCCGCCATCACCTCATCTTTATCATCTTCCTCTTTTATCTCTTCTTTAACCTCAACTTTAGGACCCCTTAGGTCTCCACTCTGATTATATAATAAAAATGACATCAATGGTAACAATGCAGATAATGTACAGATCCTAATGACACTATCAGTGATTGTTCCTCATCTACCTGATGATGGTGGGGGATGGTGTGACCTTCCTGTGTGGAATCCTGGGAATACAGAGGACGGGGACATCTCTCTGGTGGGTTCCCATTACTGGATCCATCTGTAAGAAACACACACTAAATGAATACAGGAAGGTTGATTTACTAAAGGCAAATTGTAACGGTCAGGGGTTAGCGCCATTTACGATAATCCATTCCACCAACCCACGACAGCTTATCGACACTCCACAATCCAGCAGATGAACAGGACCCATAGGATTCCGCAGAAACGAGACACAGCTCTGTCTTTGGTTCAAACGAATAGATCCATTAATGGTAAACTCAGGCTTCTTATATACAGTTTGCAACCAAATAACAATGGCTTAAAGTGGAAGTAAACCCTTCTATCATTTTCAGCCAAGGAAGCTGCCATCTTGGCCTATGTTTAATCTTCAACTGCCGTGGTGCTGCACATGTGATCAGTTATGACACCAGCCATTGGATGGTTTGACAGTTTGGTTGAGAGCACAACCAATGTGACAGTTGGCAATCCCGGCATGCCGGAAATTTAACTGCTTCTCGAAACTGTAAAATCGATGGGTTTACTTCCGCTTTAACTCCACCCACAACATGACTCAAGGAGCCCAATACACATCTTTAGTCAGACTTTCTGGCACCGATATAATCCACATGAGCTAATTAGCTACAGCTGACAAGTCAGACATCAAGACTCCAGATTTTCTCACCTGCTATACAATACACATTTATCATCAATAGAAATTCACACAAAACAGTGTTAATTAGCATCACACATTGAAAAGGTCTTTAGAAGCCAGACTAAGGCTAGTTTACATGATGGTAGCAGACTTAATTACCCCCTTAACAGTCTATGTTCCACATTGAATGAGTCACTCTCCTAGACCTGAGTCCCGACCTGTTGGGTTCAGAATCAACAACCTGTAATATTTCAAGATCTTCTGCAATACATTGTGAATTATCATTACTGTTCCATCTCCTGTAATCCAAGATATCATTTCTCAGTCATCCTATGCCCCTATTGGACATAGGATGACCCTAGACACAAGACTCATTGGTGAAGCTGAAACAGGAGTACCCCACACCCTTCAAGAGCCTCTGGGTCCCACGGGCCATACCATTACACAAATAAACTGTGCTCTGCAAGTGCACTTCATGAGCATTTGCTCTAGATCTGAGGGGAAGTTTTGAATTGAGGGGAAGTTCTGCTGATTTCTATCATCCAATCATGTACAAGCAAAAATTCAGTTTTTTTTTCTTGCATGTGATGGAGTATTCTTTGCAAAGTGAAGCTTTACCTCATTTACTAAGCTCTGGAGCAAATGCATTTGCTCAGTATATTTGCTTTTGATAAATCAATCCCATTGTTTCTATGTGTTTATCAGATGATGAGGGATCTAGGTGGAGCCTCCGTACTTCTCTTTCCTTTACAATAAAGTCTCCTCTTACCTGGTGATGTGAGGGGCGGCTGATCCTCCATCCTTATTTGTGCCGTCATTTGATCTATACAGGTCTCCTCATAGACGGATAACTTTGGGAAATGAAAGTAAGAATTATTTGGTATTGGTCATGCAATAATAGGATGTGGGTGTGAGGGGGTAACATAAAGGTTGCTGTACATTTAAGAACTTCTGCTCTTATTGAAACTGTTTCATATTTGCTACATTTTCAAGAACCTGGGACTCTTGTGGCCTGCTGGATCAGATATTCTATTTTCTTTTTCATACATCTCAGGACACAGAGCCTTGATAATTACCTAGTGAGTTATATGTCACCATCAGGTGATTGGACACTGGCACACCCTAATTACAAGAGAAGTTCCCCTCTATATAACCCCTCCCATATGGAAAGTAGCTCCGTTTTTTCTCCAGTGTCTAAGGTGTTGGTCACGGTTAAAGATGCGCTAATAAGAGAGCTCTGCTGTGGGATCCTTGCAGGGGTCAAAGAGCTACACAATTGGATCCATCCCACGGGCCAAAATATGCCAAAAATGGATGGTACCCGGGCCCCGTGAAAGAACAAGGTTTTGCCTGTAATGTCTCTGGCAGAGTCTTGTACAGGTCCAGGGAAGACGCCCTTTTTTTTAAATAGGAACCCAGAACCCTGAAGGTTGGCACAACACTACCTGCTGTGATGGGTGAATGCTGGATCTGTCTGTGTTCATCAGCATCCTGCGGCGGGGATAAGGTAAATCTTATGGATTATCTTCTGAGTAGTTGAATGTCTTACCTGTTTTCTGCCACTAGAGGGAGTAAAGAGACATACCTGGTGTTTTACCTACATGCTCTCCAGGACCATAAGCTCAATATTGCCGGTCTGTGGATCTAGTCACCTCTTTCGCTTCAGGCTCTGCCACACAGGTACAAAGGGGGGTCCCACAATGTTCTCCATACAGGGTCTTTTCTTGACGGTTAGCATAGGGCTAGAGCGGATTATCGCTACCCAGATACCCTTTCCCCTCTCACACATTTGTGGGGCAATTCTAACCTTCGTAGTGTGCCTGACCCACAGGTGTGGGCGGCTAGGGGCATAGTGGGATTGAAGCACCTGCTGACAGGACTCAGGTTACACACTTTTACAGAACTCAAGGCAAAATATAACCTCCCTAACTGGATGTTCTTCAGGTTTCTGCAGGTGAGGCATGCCTTCCAGCATCAATTCCCCAACAATGTCACCCTCGAGTCGGAACCAGAGGAACGTTTTTGTCCTCGAAGGTCCTGATAGGTGGAAATACAACATGGACAAGGGGCCTATCGGCATCCACACCAGCTAAGTTAACTAAAGCCTTTAGAAAATGGAAGCAGGACATCCCATCCCTCACGGAGGAGACCTGGGAGGACTGTGTCTCCTCTTATGTGACCAATATGATTTCTGCTAGAGACTGTTTTATACAACTAAAATTCTTGCACCAGGCTTATTATACACCTTGCAGACTGGCTGGCATCTATCCGGATAGGTCCCTTCCTGCCCTAGATGTGGAGATCCAGAAGCTTCCTTTTTGCACAACATGGTCCTGTCCCCTCCTGCTGGGTTTCTGGTATCGGATCTTGGGGGGTATTAACCAGGCAGTGGGGACCTCACTGTGTTTGAGGGGCACTCAACGTGTGGCACCTTAGGTCACATATCTCCACACACACCTTTTTGACACCTGCCTCTAGGGCCGAGCCTTTTGGCTAGGACCAGAGGAATTTTTGTTCCTGGCCGGAGGGCCGGCCATCGTATTGCACGGTGGCCACTTTCCACTCACCTCTTCCACCTTCCTTCTCCCCCACTTTCTTTTTTATTTTTCCCCCTGTATGTCATGTTTTGTCACTTTTTTTGTTTGGTGCTTGCACTTTTAGTGTGGCGAGTAGGGTGCTGGTCCTCGGGCCGGCTCTGAAAGTCTTGATAGTGGGTGGACATGGCCTTCTGGCTTAGTTCGCCTGCTCTCATGGGGTCTCCCTTAGGGGGAGCCCCACCGAGGAGGGTTCTGTTTTGGCAGTCCCTCTGAGGATGTTAGGTCATGTGGCTTCGGCTGCATAGACCTTAGTGCGGTCCTAGTGGCTTCGGCTGCTTGGACCACTGTAACTCTTTCCCTGTCAGGAGCCTAACGCCCCGGGGGATCAGAGCTGGGTCCTCTTCGGAGGACCATTGACGATGGCACCCATCGCAGTGTTTTGTGTTTCACTCTTTATGTGTGTGCACATTTTTTCCTGCACCGGGTGAAGTTTTGTTGGGTTGTGTTTTGCACGCCACAGGCTTTTCAATAGAAAAAGTAAGTCCTACCTGGGCAGTGCATCACCAGGCCTCCATGGCTCAGATCTACAAGGCTGCAACTTGGTCTTCGGTCCATACATTTACTAAGTATTAGTAGTATTTTTAAAACAGCTTACCTGTAAAAATCTTTTCTTAAAGTACATCACGGGACACAGAGCTTCCACCCCTCTTATTGGGGATATATATATATATTGGGATTAGTTACAGCGGCGTAGCGTATATGGGCCGGCGTAAGCCCTCCTAATTTAAATGTGTTTGATGTGGGTGTGTTTTATATAAATTAAGTGTGACCCCGCATAAATTATGTCTTTTTACTAACGGCGCATGCGCCAAATTACGCCGCTAATACTCATTGGTTTCGACGTGAACATAATTTACGCCCAGCCTCATTCACGGACGAGTTACGCAAACGAAGTAAAACGTGCAAAATTTGACGCGGTCCCGACGTCCATACTTAACATATTTTTGGTGGTTTATTTTTACGCCTGAAAACTCCTTACGTAAATGGCGTATCTTTACTGCGACGGCCTGGCGTACGTTCATAATTAGGCATATCTCGCTGATTTACATATTCTAGGCGTAAATCAGCGTACCCGCTGCTATCAGCCAGCGTAAATAGGCAGCTAAGATACGATGGCGTAGGAGACTTACCCCGGTCGTATCTTAGCAACATTTAAGCGTATCTCAGTTTGAGTTGCGACGGAGCGAATTCGGCCTTACGCCTGTCGTAAGTCTTTCTAAATCTAGCCCTAAGTAATTATCAAGGCTCTGTATCCCGTGATGTACTCCAAAAAAAGGATTTTACGGTTAAGCCGTTTTAAAAATACACTTTTTTCTGTTGCGTTTGAATTTTGACCAGAGTTGGCGGATAATTACCAGAACTTGGTCTGCGAGGCTCAAATCTCCAGCAACCTGCTGACTGATAGGCTCGATATCACTGCCACTATCTGCAATAAGAGAAGGGATTGGATTGGAAAGCTGGGGGGGGGGGGGTAGTGAAGTAGAGACCTGTGGGGTGGAGTCTGTTCACTTTTCTCCAATGGGTAGGAGAAGGACAGCAGGGGGGAGGGGTTTGATTACCAAGTATGCTGCTATATCCAGGACATTGTACAGAGTGACAATGGTTTATGGTGTTCTGAATTCCAGCACTAGGCACTGCCAAAGGCGGTGTCATTGGAAAGTATTGGACTGCCTCCCCCAGGCACACACCGCTGATCCCTGGCCACCCCTAACATGATGCTCTGCAAACAGAGAATGAGTGTCCACCAAGGGGTGAAGGACTGTTCTTCTTCATTCCACTTAGTATCTTGTAAGCAAAAACATTGGACCAGTGACGTGGTAAGAAGGTGAAGGTCTCCTTCCTTTCCTGGCAGGAGTTCTAAAAGTAAATTCAGGCGTGAGGATCATCATAGACCAAGAGCCCCCCCTTCCTCTCTTAAGAGTCCCCCTGAGCTCTACAACCTTCCCTTCCCTCAGAGCACTTCTGCCCACCAACCCTATCAATGGCCCAGAGTTCTTCAGCTACACTACCTACTTAGGGGTCCCAAAATCCTTCAACCACAATACCCCTCATCTCCTCTACTTCCCTCAGAACCTTCAGTATTTTCCTTCCTCTTTTTTTTTTTTTTTTCCACATCAGACTAACCCAAGGTTTTGAGGTGTTGGAGGGGTTCATCATTTATCCGCCCTTCATATTTCCACCTCAGATTTGCATCATTTGTGGTTGTTTCTTTATATTTTAATTATTTGATCTTTTTTTTTTTTTTTTATATGTTGTAAAGACAAAAGTATATTTTACCACTAACATCTCGTACTCTAAATGATGGCTCTTATAAACTCCCGTTACTCCCCACAACACCTACCTCCTTGGATCTCTATACTTTCCCACTCTTCTCATACATTTTTTTTTTTTTTTTTTTAATTATTATTTTATTGTACCCCCCCCCCCCTAATTGTATCCCTCCCCCTGCTTCTTCCCATCTCTGCCTTATTGGATCAGGTCGTGAACTATTACTGATTTATTTCTGATAGTGTTAGGGAAAAATTTTCAGATGTTTTATAGGTTCTCCACTGATCCCAGAGCTTTCCACCCCTGCCTCCCTCCTCCTCTCCTAGATCAGCCCTTCTTAGGTACTCCATCTCTGCAATATGGTCGATCCTGTGTATGAATTCTTTTAGAGGTGGTTTATGTGGGTAGAGCCAGAATTTCAGGATCAGCCCCTTTGCTGCATTTAACAGCACCGGGGCCAATGTTGAGGCATATTTTTTTTCCCCTTTTACTATGCCCTGTCTGTGGAATAGGCAGGACAGGGGGTCTAGTGGGATCTTTTCTCCGGAGATTTCCTCGGTTAGTTTGACAATCTCCTTCCAGTATTCCTGCATTTTCGGGCATTCCCACCATATGTGCAAGGCACTCCCTGTTTGGTTACACTTCCTCCAACAAAGGGGAGAATTTACTACAGATATTTTGTTAAGTCTGACAGGGGTCAAGTGCCATCGCATCATGAATTTATAATTAGCTTCTACTGTTGTTATATCTTTTGCGTAGTTGAAGGTCGCTCTGGTCATTTGTGCTTCTTCTATTCTTTCTCCGATTTCTTTCTCCCATGCCTCTACGCTTTGTAGAGTTTCTTTTGTCCCGATTTCTGTAAGAATTTTGTATATCTTAGCAATTCCGTGATGTAGTGGCTCTCCCCGTGTGCAAAGTTTCTCTATAGAGTTTTGTGCTGAATCTTCTCTTATTGGTGCTGGAAGTGTGTGTACAAAGTGCTTTAGTTGTAAGTATTCCCAATCAGTTATTTGTTGTGCCCCTTCTACTACCTGTATCTCTTCTTTATTTTTTATTTTTCCTTGTGCAACAATATCCCCTAATCTTTTACTACCTAATTTTTTCCCAAATTTTGTCCTATTTCCGGGTGCAAAAAAGTTTGTGTTTGCTAATGGAATTAATGGGGAGTTATATTCCCATTTTTCCCTCCTATGTGCCAAGTCCCATATCTTATAAACCTGTTTTGTGATACTATGGGGCTGATTTACCAAGCCTGTGCGCCAAGACTCATGGTGCACAAGCAGGAGTAAACCTGTTTTTGACATTTACCAAAGAAACACGCTGCTAGTGCAGCGTGTTTCCTCATTTACTAAAGTGCCTAATGCGCCCAGAAGAGGGCGCACAGCACGCCAGTACAGAGCTGGCGTGCGGCATTTAGTTATGTAAACATCGGGGATTCGGGCGGGAGTTTATGAGGGGAGGGAGGGGGGTGATGCAGGGGAAGTGTAGTGACATGTGTTTCAACTTGTGTGGCGGGCCGATTTGAAAGGGAAAGTGACTTTTGGGACCCGATCCCCGGGCGCTTGCAAAGTACGCTAGAACCTCGGAAGGTTCACTTGCATACTGGGCATGCGCAGAGGGAAAAATCGGAGCTCACCGCGCGCCTCTTCAGAACGCCGGGAAATCCTTGGTAAATACCAGGCGGCGTAGCAGTGTTTGCACTGCCTGGAGCGGCGTACGGCAAGCTCCGAGCTGTTCTCGGGCTGCGCTGACACTGAAGGGGAACTCCGCGCCAAATTTCAAATGTGAAACCGGCGCGGCTTCCCCCCCAGGGGTACAATAGGCTCTCCGGCTTGGTCCGGAACGTGAGGGGTTAACCCACGCCAAAATCGGCGTGGGGTTCCCCCCCAGATCCGTACCAAGCCCTCATCCCAGGCATGCAGTCTGGCCGGACAGGAATGGGGGTGGGGACGAGCGAGCGGCCCCCCCCCTCCTGAGCCGTACCAGACCACATGCCCTCGACATGGGGGAGTGTGTGCTTTGGGGGAGGGGGGCGCTGCCCCCCCACCCCAAAGCACTCTTGTCCCCATGTCGATCGGGACAAGAGCCTCTTCCCGACAACCCTAGCCATTGGTTGTCGGGGTATGCGGGCGGGAGCCAATCAGAATCTGGGAGCCCCGTTTAATAATGTGGCCCCCAGATTTCGGGCCCCCACCCTATGTGAATGAGTATGGGGTACATCGTACCCCTACCCATTCACCTGGTGAAGGTGGTTTGAACTTTGAGGGTCTTCTGCCGCCGCCCCCTTCGAATTTTTCGGCCTGGACGGGGGTCGCACATCCCATCCAGGACTTGGACGTGGCGGGCTTCTCGTCGCTGTCTTCTGCCGCTGCCCCCTTCACCACGAAGCTCCGTGCTTGTTTGATGAGGGCAGCGGGCTTCCGTCGTCTTCTCCGGGGCGAGGGTCGTACATCCCACCCCGGATTTCCTCGCCGGCTTCTGCCTGGCTCCTACTGGGGGCCAGGCCTTCTTTTGCCGTCTTCCGCCGGAGGGCGCCACTCTCCGGGCTTCTCGACGTTGTCTTCCGCCGCGGGGGCCAGGCCTTCTTCTTTGCCGCCCCCTTCGATTTTTTCGGCCTGGACGGGGGTCGCACATCCCATCCAGGACTTGGACGTGGCGGGCTTCTCGTCGCCGTCTTCTGCCGCTGCCCCCTTCACCACGAAGCTCCGTGCTTGTTTGATGAGGGCAGCGGGCTTCCGTCGTCTTCTCCGGGGCGAGGGTCGTACATCCCACCCCGGATTTCGTCGCCGTCTTCTGCCGCTGCCCCCTTCACCACGAAGCTCCGTGCTTGTTTGATGAGGGCAGCGGGCTTCCGTCGCAGTCTTCCGCCGCGGGGTGACACTCGCGGGCTTCTTCTTCCATTCGATGTTGACACGGCGAGGTCCGGCGCTGAAATGCCTTCTGAGCGGCGGGCAAGGACTTATATTGGCATTGGGCGTGGGCGTGGTTATGCCAACATGTGACCTTAACCCATGTGACAGTGATGTGACGTGACATCACTGTCACATGGGTTAAGGTCACATGTTGGCATAACCACGCCCACGCCCAATGCCAATATAAGTCCTTGCCCGCCGCTCAGAAGGCATTTCAGCGCCGGACCTCGCCGTGTCAACATCGAATGGAAGAAGAAGCCCGCGAGTGTCACCCCGCGGCGGAAGACTGCGACGGAAGCCCGCTGCCCTCATCAAACAAGCACGGAGCTTCGTGGTGAAGGGGGCAGCGGCAGAAGACGGCGACGAAATCCGGGGTGGGATGTACGACCCTCGCCCCGGAGAAGACGACGGAAGCCCGCTGCCCTCATCAAACAAGCACGGAGCTTCGTGGTGAAGGGGGCAGCGGCAGAAAACGGCGACGAGAAGCCCGCCACGTCCAAGTCCTGGATGGGATGTGCGACCCCCGTCCAGGCCGAAAAAATCGAAGGGGGCGGCAAAGAAGAAGGCCTGGCCCCCGCGGCGGAAGACAACGTCGAGAAGCCCGGAGAGTGGCGCCCTCCGGCGGAAGACGGCAAAAGAAGCCCTGGCCTCGGGAGGAGCCAGGCAGAAGCGGAGGAGCCCGAGGTGGGGCGACACCCCCGTTGTTCTCCGCTGTTTTCGGCCGGCCCCCCCCGGATGTAAAAGAGCTTCATTTTGGGGTGGGGGCACAGTCGAGCATGGCGGAGAGCATGGGTGGGTGTTTCCCCCCCCCGGCAGAAGACGGCTAGAAGACCGAGGAGTGGCGACGCCCCCGTTGTTCTCCGCCATTCCCGCCGGCCCCCCCCGGATGTAAAAGAGCTTTGTTTGGGGTAGGGGGCCTGGCCGAACATGGCGGAGAGCATCGGTGGGGGTCTCTCTCCCCGGCGGAAGGCGGCGGCGAAGACCGGGGGGGGGGTAGGTGTACCCCCGCGGCGGAAGACAACGTCGAGAAGCCCGGAGAGTGGCGCCCTCCGGCGGAAGACGGCGAAAGAAGCCCTGGCCTCGTGCGGAGCCAGGCAGAAGCGGAGGAGCCCGAGGTGGGGCGACACCCCCGTTGTTCTCCGCTGTTTTCGGCCGGCCCCCCCCGGATGTAAAAGAGCTTCATTTTGGGGTGGGGGCACAGTCGAGCATGGCGGAGAGCATGGGTGGGTGTTTCCCCCCCCCGGCAGAAGACGGCTAGAAGACCGAGGAGTGGCGACGCCCCCGTTGTTCTCCGCCATTCCCGCCGCCCCCCCCCGGATGTAAAAGAGCTTTGTTTGGGGTAGGGGGCCTGGCCGACCATGGCGGAGAGCATCGGTGGGGGTCTCTCTCCCCGGCGGAAGGCGGCGGCGAAGACCGGGGGGGGGGTAGGTGTACCCCCCCGGCGGAAGGCGGCGGCGAAGACCGGTGCGGGGCTGGAGCCCCCCCGGCAGAAAACGTCTGGAAGACCGAGGGGCTCCGCCCCCGTTGTTCTCTGCTTCTTTCGGCCGGCCCCCCCCGGATCTGAAAGAGCTTATTTTGGGGTGGGGGCCTGGCTGGACATGGCGGAGATCATCGGTGGGTGTCCCCCCCCGGCAGAAGACGGCGAAGCCCGGGGCCCAATGGGCTGGTGGTGGGGGGTCCCGGCAGAAGACCCCCGGAGCTGACTAATAAATTATTTTTTTCTGTGTGTTTTTTTTTGTTTACACTTTTCCACCCGGTGAATGGGTAGGGGTACGATGTACCCCATACTCATTCACATAGGGTGGGGGGCCAGAATCTGGGGGCCCCCTTAATATAGGGGGCTCTCAGATTCTGATAAGCCCCCCGCCCGCATACCCCGACAACCAACGGCCAGGGTTGTCGGGAAGAGGCTCTTGTCCCTTTCGACATGGGGACAAGAGTGCTTTGGGGTGGGGGGGCAGTGCCCCCCTCCCCCACAGCACACACTCCCCCATGTCGAGGGCATGTGGTCTGGTACGGCTCAGGAGGGGGGGGGGCGCTCGCTCGTCCCCACCCCCATTCCTGTCCGGCCAGACTGCGTGCCTGGGAGAAGGGTTTGGTCTGGATCTGAGGGGGAACCCCACGCCGTTTTTTGGCGTGGGTTTAACCCCTTATGTTCCAGATCAAATCTAAGAGCCTGTTGTGCACCAGAAGGGGGACCCCCACGCCGTTTTTTTTTATAATTTGGGGTGGAGTTCCCCTTTATCCCGGTCCTGTCAGGGGGGGGGGGGGAATGCCTGCTCGTCTGTCCCTACAATGTATGAACAGCGATCTGTCATTTCCCCTACACAGTCCCACCCCCTTTACAGTTAGAACACACCCAGGTAACATATTCAACCCCTTCCGCGCCCCTAGTGTTAACCCCTTCCCTGCCAGTGTCATTTTTATAGTAAGCAATGCATTGATATACCATTGCTCGCTACAAAAATGCCAAATCTCACAAAAATGTGTCCGCCACAATGTCGCATTAGACAGAAAAAACAAATGATAGCCACCATTACTAGTAAAACAAAAAATTATTCAAAAAAAACCCATAAGACCAACCCCTACTTAGAACTTTTGCCCAAACCAATCAAACGCTTATTGTGATTTTTTGCAACCAAAAAGATGTCCAAGAATACTTATCGGCCTAAACTGAGGGCAAACATTTTTTGAATATATTTTGGGGGAGATTTATTATAGCAAACCGTAAAAAAGATGTTTTTTTAGTTACCAAATTGTCGCTATATTTTTGGGTCAAGCAAAAATATGAAAAAACGCAGAGGTGATCAAATACCACCAACAAAAATAAAAAAAAAGAATTTTTAGGGGGGGGGGGGGAGGATGAGGACGCCCAATTTTTTTGGGGGCCACGTCGCACAACCACGCAATTGTCAGTCAAAATGACGCAGTGTTGAAATGCAAAAAATGGCCCCGTCAGTGACCAGTAATATGCTCTGGGGCTCAAGTGGTTACAAATTAAGAATACACTAAAGTTAGCCCAATTTATGGCCATAATGTGAAAGATGATGTTACACCGAGTAAATAGATACCCAACATGTTACACTTTAATATTGCACACACTCATGGAATGGCGCCAAACTTCAGTACTTGAAAATACCCATAGGCAACGCTTTTTTATGTGTTTCAGGTTACCAGTTTAGATTTACAGAGGAGCTCTAGTGCTAAAAGTATTGCTCTCGCTCTAACGTACGCTATGATACCTCACATGTGGGGTTTGAACGGGGGTTCAATATGTGGGCGGGGCTTACACATTTAAGGCCCGCCCCCATATATGGAAACATTCTTCAAACCACACATGTGAGGTATCATAGCGTGCGTAACAGCAAGAGGAATATTTATAGCACTAGACCTCATCTGTAAATCTAAACTGGTAACCGGAAACAATAAAAATGCTGCTTGTTCCCTTCTGACTGCGAGCTACTAGGGACAGGGGCGTTTAAATTATTACTATTTAGGTTTGTTACGTAAAAATTCTATAAGACCTCCCGTTCAGCTTGTAAAGCATCACTTCATGGGGACCAAAAAAAAATTTAACACCTCTAATGCTTTCATCCGCCATTGCAGATTTGATTCTGGTACTGCATTTCGAGTGAACTGGGCATGCTCGAACAGTTAGAAAAAGAAGTTGGAAGTTTCATCCTGAAAATGACTTGCATCTTTCTGAGCATGCTCAGAAAGCTCTTTTTTTGGCTTAGTAATTTAAGGACATCCTTAACAGGTGTAAGCAGTTCCAAGTGCACACAAACTAGAGGCTGACATTTCTTCATGTGTTTCCAATTGGTTCATTAGCACACATGTTATAAAAAGCGTGGATACTGCACGTGTCAGCTGCCCCTCAGAGGGGGCAGATTTGCTGGCTGGAAGTAATGGCGGAGTGAAACAGAGATGTTTTGGAGCAAGTTTTGTATTTTTTGATGTTTTCTCTGCTACATAATTTTGCTAAATGTTTCTCAAGATGTTAATGACTAATGTTTTAATCCTGTGGGTCTATCCTGTTATTTCAAAAGCATGATTTATTTTCCAATGACTGTGAAATAAACGTTGGTCTTTTTTGTTTTTAGGTGTTTGTATATATTTTTGGTGTGTTTATTTGTAATTTTTTTTTTGCTTTCCTTGTTTTGTGGACCAATAAAATTACTTTCAAATTTTGAAGTTTGTTTTGTGATATTTTTTTCATGCTATGGATTTCAACCGCTGCAGCTGAAATAGTTTGGGCCTAAACCATCAAGTGTGATTTGTCTCTAAGATCTTTCCTGGTGTGTATGCATGAAATGTTTAGTCACCAGAAAAGGAAGGACAAAGCGGTAAGTAATGTTTCCTAGAACTGATGTCCAGACTGACTTTTTAAAGCACATGTGCAAGATGTAGGAAAAGCTGCAAACAGGGCCTGTTGGAGGGGGGGGGGGGGGTGGTGTGTTTTTTTTTGGACAGGCTTGAAGTGCTGATTTACAGCGCTGTGCTTGAAACTAGCACAAGACAATCCTATTCTAATTGTGGGTTGTTTGAGGGAAGCCAATTGAGTGTTAGAACCCCTGCTAGTGTTTTTAGGTTGGGCTTTGTGTCCCTTTTCCTAAAATTGGCTTCACTTCCTGTCACACAGCTGAACAGGAAGTGAGGTTAAAACCCTACCAATGGTCTTTTCTTCGGGGCACAGGTCAATCTAACTAGTGTCACCATTAAGCAAATTGCACTGCAGTGTACACCCCAAATGATTAGTTACTTTGGGGTTTAGTAAAGGCAAAGCCGCTCTGCAGTAGAAGCGTAGGCAATGAAAATCAGAAGGGAAGCACTGATGGTTTTTACTTCCAATCCCGCCAAGTTTTGAGTTTTCTTCCTTGCTTGTCCACTTGTAGTGCAAAGTGGATTTGCCTTTAGTAAATGGACCCCAAAGTCCAAGATTCCTACTAATTTGGGGTGTACACAGCAAAATGCCATTTCCAAAATGGGAAACTATTTATATTGATCTGTGTGTCCCCAACAAAACATTACTCAGGTGTTTCCCTCACTTCCTGTTTGGCTGTGTGGCAGGAAGTGAATGAATTAAGTAGAAAGTGACAACATTTGTGAGGTGTCTTTACCCTATCAGGGGTGCAGGCATCCCCAAAACAAACATGAAAATAGTTGATTTAACATTGGGTGGTGTTTGTGGGGGTCCCTAACACACATTCATACATATTAGCAACGCTGGATCCTGGCCTATTGGCATGGTTATATTTTCTTAAGCCTCTCAATAAAATGATCTGAAATTTGGGGTTAAACTGGAACAATAATCATCACTTTTATTTTTTGGATTTCTTTCATTTTGGATAGAGTTGGTGGGGGGGGGGTTAGAAGCTCTGTCAGTTTATTTTGTATTATCCCTGTCCGTTTGGGGAGATTGGCCTTCACTTCCTGCCCCATAGCCAAACAGGAAGTGATCGAAAAAGTAGGCAAATTAAGGGCCCCCCCAAGTCCCCCCCCACAGAACTTGTGTGTGTCCCCTGAAAATTCCTGGGTGGGTCATAAAAAAACAGGGTGTGGCCTTGACAGGAAGGGTGGGTCATTTTTCTATTAGGGGGGTGCCAAAATTTGGTCAGGCCTAGGGAAGCACAAAACCTAAATCTCCTACTGCACATTAGGGCTTATTTAGACAGGATCCAATTTACAGCATGTTTTTAGATTGTGGGAGGAAACCCGCACAGGGAGAACATGCAAACTCCAGGCAGATAGTGTCACGGGCGGGATTCGAACCAGCAACCCTTTTGCTGCTAGGTGAACATGCTACACACTACGCTACTGTGCTGAACGAACATGATTGCAGCTGAAAGCATGAGATGTTTTTTTTTTTCCAATTTCATGCTTTCCAGCCTGGAGGACAGATGTGGGGTCTAATTGACCCCGCCTTTCTCTATAAAGAGGACCTGTCACACACTAGTCCTATTACAAGGGATGTTTACATTCCTTGTAATAGGAAGAAAAGTGAAAAATAATACAAACAAAGGGACAAACAAGTGCAAAAAATAAAATATTAAGTAAAAAAATAAAATAACAAAGGAATTTAAATGCTCCTGTCCCTAGTAGCTCGCACTCAGAAGCGAACACGCATGCAAGTCCCACACACATATGTAAACATCCTTCAAACCCCACATGTGAGGTATCATAGCGTGCGTTAGAGCGAGAGCAATAATGTTAGCACTAGACCTCCTCTGTAACTCAAAAGTGGTAACCTGAGAAAAAAAGTCAAGCGTTGCCTATGGAGATTTTTTATAACGAAGTTTAGCGCCATTCCATGAGTGTGCGCAATATGAAAGCGTGACAAGTTAGGTATCTATTTACTCGGTGTAACATCATCTTTTACCTTATCCCTAAAAATTGGCCTAGCTTTACTGCTTTCTTATTTTGTCATTCATGAAACAGGTTTTTTTTTGGAAAGCCAAAAAAAAAAAAAAACGTTAGAACATTTTTGGCACAAATACTGTTGGAAATGTGTCCGAAAAAATGGCCGCCACTTTATTCCCTAGGGTGTTTGTTAATAAAATATATATAATGTTTGGGGGTCCTGAGTAAGTTTCAAGGAAGAAAATATAATTGTTACATGAAGGAGAGAAGTGCCAGAATAGGCGCGGTATGGAAGTGGTTAAAGTGCACCAATAAAAGTGAAAAATTCCTTGAAATTTCGTACCATGGGGGGGGGGGAGGCAATTAGGGGCGCCATCAGGAATTATGGGGCCCCTTACACAGCTTCAGGCATGGGCCCCCTGGAGCAGAGAATAGGGGGGGGGGGTGCCGCCTGATATTAAGAAGGGGGGGGGGCTGCCGCAATTTGATAAGCGGGGGGTTCCTTTACTAAAAAATACATATAGAAAAATATATATTAAAAAGGGTGGTAGCCATCCGGGGGCCCTGGGGACCACTGGGCCCTTTAATAAAAAGAAACTTCTGGGCTCTTTAATGAAAAATAAATTACAATATCTACATATATAAAATAATAAAAAAGGGGGTTGCCTTGGGAGCTCTGGGCCCTTTAATAAAAAATAACTACCAAAAATCTAAAAAAAAATAACATTGGGTGGGAGCTGTGGTGGCTCAACGTGAATGGCACTGCGCTGACAAGCCGTTCACCTCTGCAGCCAAGGGTTCGGATCCCGGTCTCGGCTACATATGAATTGAGTTTGGTGGTGTCAGCCCGGCTCCCGGTGGGTGTGCTATGCAAGGTACGCCTGTGCTTAGTATGCCCACCCCCCCCCCCCCCACAAAAAAAACACCACACTTGCACACACTTTGGCCATGAGGTCTCCTAAAATAAAGGGAGGCGAAGGACCTACAGGGCTGGCTGGGTGGGCTACACTCCTTCATAGGGGGAGTCCCTCTGTCCCATCGGGCTCCCAAGTGTAGCAGGTGGGGTAAGTGGGAGGCCCCCCTCACACCCACCATTGCCACCGGGGCCATGGAGAAGGATGGCGATTGCAAGTCCAGCTCCTCTCTCTCGACTTCACGCACAAAATACACTTTAAAAAAGAAATTAAAGTAAAAAGTAACAAACCTGGGGAAAATGTTTATAACATTTTTAGAAGCAAAAAGGTTGTCATCTGGGGCCCTCTGGGAGCTTTCAAAATTATATTATATATATATATGTTTAAAAAATAACCAAAAAATATATCATATGTTTTTTTTTTTTTTTTTTTTGTAAAGGTGGGGGGTTGTCATCTGGAGCCCTGGGGATCTCCGGGCCACTGGGGACCAGGCCACTGGGGACCTCCAGACCCCTAAACCAAAACATTGGCCCTTTAATAACAACAAATTTGGGGGGTTGCCACCCGGGGCCCTGGGGACCTCCAGACTGCAAAAAAATATTAAATTCCAAAAATTGGCCCTTTAATAAAAAATCCTACAAAAACCAACTAACAAATATATATACAAAAAAAAAAAGAGGGGGGTTACCATCTGGGGCACTGGGGGGCCTCCAGGCATCTGGGCACCTCCGGACCCCCGGGCCCCTTACAGGTGTACAGGGCCGCCATCATGAATTTTGGGGCCCCTTACACAGCTTCAGGCATGGGCCCCCTGGAGCAGAGAACCGGGGGGGGGGGGTGCTGCCGTATGAAATTGAGAAGCGGGGGGGGGGGGGGTGCCGCAAATTGAGGAGCGGGGGGGCCCTTTACAAAAATTTTGACAGAAATAAGAAATAAAGAAAAATATATATAAAAAAGGGGGGTAGCCATCCGGGGCCCTGGGGACCTCTGTGCTCTTTATCAAATAAAAATACAAAAGAGAGAAAATACATATATATATATTTTTTAAATATAACATTTATCGAAAAAAAGTTAAAAAACAAGGGGGTAGCCTTCCAGGGCCCTGGGGACCTCTGGGCCCTTTCCTTAAAAAAAAAAAAACAAATATATTTAAAAAATATATATTTTTTTTTAAATATATATATTTTATTTAAAAAAAAGGGCTTGCCATCTGGGGCCCTTAGTGGCCTCCGGGCCCCTGGGGACCTTCGGAGCCCTTAAACAAAAAAAAAAAAAAAAAAATAGTTTTTTTTGTTTTAGGGTGGTTCCCATCCGGGCCCCTGGGGGCCCCTGGGGACCCCCGGGCGGTGTAATGCCTGTACCCCCCTAATGGCGGCCCTGCAGGTGTACTGCCTGTACCCCCCTGATGGCGGCCCTGGGTGTAATGTCAGCATGTGAAAAATGACATTCTGAAGGAAAAAAGCCATTTAAAACTGACTCGCGGCAATAATGAATTGTCAGCTCTTGGAATTTGCAGGAGAATTCATTCATTAAAAACACCAAAAAAAAAGCGTGGGGGTCCCCCCAAATTCAATAACCAGACCCTTTAGGTCTGGTATGGATATTAAGGGGAACCCCGCCATCAATTTTTAAAAAAAATGACGTGGGGTTCCCCCCAAATATCCATAACCAGACCCTTCAGGTCTGGTGTGGAATTTAAGGGGAACTCCACTCCAACTAAAAAAAAAAATGGCGTGGAGTCCCCCCTAAAATCCACACCAGACCCCTTATCCGAGCACGTTGACCTGGCCGGCCGCAGAAAAGAGGGGGGGACAGAGCGCGGCCCCCCCCCTCTCCTGAACCGCACCAGGCCACATGCCCTCAACATTGGGAGGGTGTTTTGGGGTGCCCCCCAAAACACCTTGTCCCCATGTTGATGAGGACAAGGGTCTCTTCCCCACAACCCTTGCCCGGTGGTTGTGGGGGTCTGCGGGCAGGAGGCTTATCGAAATCTGGAAGACCCCTTTAACAAAGGGGCCCCCCAGATCCCGGCCCCCCCCCTGTGTGAAATGGTAATGGGGTACCTTGTACCTCTACCATTTCACGAGAAAAAAAAATGTAAAGGGTTAAAAACGACAAGAGCCGGTTTTTGACAAGTCCTTTATTATCTTCTTTCTTCTTTCCTTCGGGTTTCTTCTTCCTCCTCCTCCTTCTTCTTCCTCTGCTTCTGTCTTGGGTCTTCTATTCCCGCATCTTGCCCGGCGTGTTCTTCCATCTTCTTCCGCTGTCCTTCTCGTCCGCATCTTCTCCTTCTTCTTCTTCTTCGCCGGAGGCGCCGCTTCCAATTGAAATCCCCGCTGTCTGCCGGACCACGCCCCCCCCCTCTGACGTCTCGGGCAAGCTCTTAGGAGTGTGCTGCAAGTGCGTCAGAGGGGGGCGTGGTCACATGTCAGAGGGCGGCCAATTCAATTTGAAGCTTGTGCGCGGCTTTTTCTTTGCCAGAGTCGCCGCTTCCAATTGAATTGCCCGCTTTCTGGAACATGTGACCACGCCCCCCTCTGACGCACTGGCACCACACGGGGACTTTCCTAAGAGCTTGCCCGTGGCGTCAGAGGGGGGGCGTGGTCCGGCAGACAGCGGGGATTTCGAATTGGAAGCGGCCGCTCCGGCGAAGAAGAAGAAGAAGGAGAAGATGCGGACGAGAAGGACAGCGGAAGAAGATGGAAGAACACGCCGGGCAAGATGCGGGAATAGAAGACCCAAGACAGAAGCAGAGGAAGAAGAAGGAGGAGGAAGAAGAAACCCGAAGGAAAGAAGAAAGAAGATAATAAAGGACTTGTCAAAAACCGGCTCTTGTCTTTTTTTACACTGACACTTTTTTTTTCTCGTGAAATGGTAGAGGTACAAGGTACCCCATTACCATTTCACACAGGGGGGGGGCGGGATCTGGGGGGCCCCTTTGTTAAAGGGGTCTTCCAGATTTCGATAAGCCTCCTGCCCGCAGACCCCCACAACCACCGGGCAAGGGTTGTGGGGAAGAGACCCTTGTCCTCATCAACATGGGGACAAGGTGTTTTGGGGGGCACCCCAAAACACCCTCCCAATGTTGAGGGCATGTGGCCTGGTGCGGTTCAGGAGAGGGGGGGGGCCGCGCTCTGTCCCCCCCTCTTTTCTGCGGCCGGCCAGGTCAACGTGCTCGGATAAGGGGTCTGGTGTGGATTTTAGGGGGGACTCCACGCCATTTTTTTTTTTTTGGGGTGGAGTTCCCCTTAAATTCCACACCAGACCCGAAGGGTCTGGTTATGGATATTTGGGGGGAACCCCACGTCATTTTTTTTAATAAATTGACGGCGGGGTTCCCCTTAATATCCATATCAGACCTAAAGGGTCTGGTTATTGAATTTGGGGGGACCCCCACGCTTTTTGATTTCGTTTTTTTATGAATGAATTATCCTGCAATTTCCAGGAGCTGACAATTCATTATAGCCGCGAGTCAGTTTTAAATGGCTTTTTTGTTATTATTTGTTTTTTTCAGAATGTCATTTTGTGCAAAGACATATTTCTAACCGCAGGAAAAGTGCGCTTTATTCACCTGCTGACATTCCCCCCCCCCCCCCCATGGTACGAAATTAAAAAAAAAATATTCAAATGACGTGGGGGTCCCCCCAAATATCCATAACCAGACCCTTCGGGTCTGGTGTGGAATTTAAGGGGAACTCCACCCCAAATAAAAAAAAAAATGGCGTGGAGTCCCCCCTAAAATCCACACCAGACCCCTTATCCGAGCACGTTGACCTGGCCGGCCGCAGAAAAGAGGGGGGGACAGAGCGCGGCCCCCCCCCTCTCCTGAACCGCACCAGGCCACATGCCCTCAACATTGGGAGGGTGTTTTGGGGTGCCCCCCAAAACACCTTGTCCCCATGTTGATGAGGACAAGGGTCTCTTCCCCACAACCCTTGCCCGGTGGTTGTGGGGGTCTGCGGGCAGGAGGCTTATCGAAATCTGGAAGACCCCTTTAACAAAGGGGCCCCCCAGATCCCGCCCCCCCCCTGTGTGAAATGGTAATGGGGTACCTTGTACCTCTACCATTTCACGAGTAAAAAAAAGTGTCAGTGTAAAAAAAGACAAGAGCCGGTTTTTGACAAGTCCTTTATTATCTTCTTTCTTCTTTCCTTCAGGTTTCTTCTTCCTCCTCCTTCTTCTTCCTCTGCTTCTGTCTTGGGTCTTCTATTCCCGCATCTTGCCCGGCGTGTTCTTCCATCTTCTTCCGCTGTCCTTCTCGTCCGCATCTTCTCCTTCTTCTTCGCCGGAGCGGCCGCTTCCAATTGAAATCCCCGCTGTCTGCCGGACCACGCCCCCCCCTCTGACGCCACGGGCAAGCTCTTAGGAAAGTCCCCGTGTGGTGCCAGTGCGTCAGAGGGGGGCGTGGTCACATGTTCCAGAAAGCGGGCAATTCAATTGGAAGCGGCGACTCTGGCAAAGAAAAAGCCGCGCACGAGCTTCAAATTGAATTGCCCGCCCTCTGACATGTGACCACGCCCCCCTCGGACGCACTTG
The DNA here is from genome assembly GCA_029574335.1 of Rana kukunoris. Lineage (NCBI taxonomy): Eukaryota > Metazoa > Chordata > Amphibia > Anura > Ranidae > Rana > Rana kukunoris. The sequence goes on from CM056052.1 coordinate 17,576,886, forward strand.
CAGCACACTCCTAAGAGCTCGCCCGTGGCGTCAGAGGGGGGGGCGTGGTCCGGCAGACAGCGGGGATTTCAATTGGAAGCGGCGCCTCCGGCGAAGAAGAAGAAGGAGAAGAAGATGCGGACGAGAAGGACAGCGGGAGGAACAGAAGATGGAAGAACACGCCGGGCAAGATGCGGGAATAGAAGACCCAAGACAGAAGCAGAGGAAGAAGAAGGAGGAGGAAGAAGAAACCCGAAGAAAAGAAGAAAGAAGATAATAAAGGACTTGTCAAAAACCGGCTCTTGTCTTTTTTAACCCTTTACATTTTTTTTCTCGTGAAATGGTAGAGGTACAAGGTACCCCATTACCATTTCACACAGGGGGGGGGCCGGGATCTGGGGGGCCCCTTTGTTAAAGGGGTCTTCCAGATTTCGATAAGCCTCCTGCCCGCAGACCCCCACAACCACCGGGCAAGGGTTGTGGGGAAGAGACCCTTGTCCTCATCAACATGGGGACAAGGTGTTTTGGGGGGCACCCCAAAACACCCTCCCAATGTTGAGGGCATGTGGCCTGGTGCGGTTCAGGAGAGGGGGGGGGCCGCGCTCTGTCCCCCCCTCTTTTCTGCGGCCGGCCAGGTCAACGTGCTCGGATAAGGGGTCTGGTGTGGATTTTAGGGGGGACTCCACGCCATTTTTTTTTTAATTTGGAGTGGAGTTCCCCTTAAATTCCACACCAGACCCGAAGGGTCTGGTTATGGATATTTGGGGGGAACCCCACGTCATTTTTTTTTTAAATTGACGGCGGGGTTCCCCTCAATATCCATACCAGACCTAAAGGGTCTGGTTATTGAATTTGGGGGGACCCCCACGCTTTTTTTTTTCCTTTTTTTAATGAATGAATTCTCCTGCAATTGCCGGGAGCCGACAATTCATTATAGCCGCGAGTCAGTTTTAAATGGCTTTTTTCCTTTGAAAAATGACATTTTGTGCAGAGACAGTTCTAACCACGGGAAACATGCGCTTTTTCACATGCTGACATTAGAGACCCCCATAGTACGAAATTTAAAGGAAAATTACACTTTTATTATTGCACTTTTAGCATTATTAAAATCACTGCTCCCGAAAAAACGGCCGTTTTAAAAAATAAAAAAAGCATTGGTACATGTCCCCTGGGGCAGGACTGAGGTCCCCAAACACTTTTTAGGACAAAACTTGCAGATTAGCCTTTAAAATTCACTATTAAGATTTCCCCCATAGACTTATACAGGGAGTTCGGCGGCGGCTTTAGTTATCAATCACATCGCGCTGCTGCTGCCGCCGGTTCATGCGCCTAATTAGGGATTCATCCAGCGCACTAATTAAGGCATGTACCGGCGCAGCGCAGATTCATTAGTAAATCAGCCCCTATGTGTATTTGGGTTGATTATTCTATATTTTGGTGGGATCTATATATTCGTGTTAAGGTGCTGTTTACTTAATGCGTTTTCCATGTGAACCCATTTTTTTACAGAATTCTTATTTGACCATTCGACTAGCCTCGCTAAAACTACGGCTTGGTAATATCTTTTGATATCTGGGAGTGCCAGTCCACCTCTTTTTTTTAGTTAGGGTTGTGTAGCTTATTCTAGGTTTTTTTTCATGCCATATAAATTTTGAAATTATTGTTTTTAATATCTTAAAGAAGCTCTGTGGGACATTTATTGGAAGCATTTGAAATTTATAAATTTATAATTATTTAAAATTTATAAATTATCTTTGGTAAAAGTGTCATTTTAAATAAATTGATCCGCCCCATCCAGGAAATTTGTTTATAGGAAAGAGTTTTTATATCTTGTCTTATCTCGTTAAGGAGGGGGATATAGTTTGCCTCAAAGAGGCCGCCTACATTGGGGGTTATCTTTACCCCCAAGTAAGTGAGCGATTTTTGTTCCCACGAAAAGGGAAATGTTCTACGTAAAGCCTCCTCCTCCCTATGGTCTATTCCTATATTCATAATTACCGTTTTTACTGGGTTTATTTTAAAATTAGAGAGTCTACCATACCTTCCTATTTCCTCTAGTATGTTAGGGATTGATATTTTAGGCTTGGTGACGTAGAGGAGGACGTCATCTGCGTATGCTGCCAGCTTCTGTTCCTCATCTCCGACTCTCACCCCCCCTATATCAGGGTTGTTCCTTATCTTACACAGCAGTGGTTCCAGAGCTATTACATATAGGAGGGGGGAGAGCGGACATCCCTGCCTTGTGCCATTCATCATGTCTATCACCATGGATTCCCTTCCATTTACCTTTACTTTTGCCGAAGGGGACTTGTATAGATTTCCTACCCATTTCATAAATCTAGGACCTATTCCAATACTTCTTAATGTTTCCATCATGAAGCCCCAGTCGACTCTGTATTTTCCTTCCTCTGACACCAATGATGGAACATATTCTTTTTCTTGGAGGCCGGGGGAATGTAGTCTTCCTACTGACCAGTAAGGATGAGCTCTGGCGTGTTCGCATGGTACACGTGCAGAGCCCGCCAGGAAGTGTGAGCAGCTCTGCGCTAATCACAGCCAGGGAGACATTGCCCTGATGCTCGGCTGCAGAGATCGGGACAATGTCTCCCTGGCTGTGATTAGCGCAGCGACGTGCACACTTCCTGGCGGGCTCTGCACGTGTACCACGCGAACACGCCAGAGCTCATCCTTACTGACCAGCAATGTAGGGGGCTTCATACTCCAGACTTTTGCACTCTATCATTGTGTTGGCTGATTACCCATTTGTTGACTGTGTAGTGTAATATGTAGGCCATGTATGGTCATTGTTATGTCTATTAATTGTCAGTGCTGTTCGTTTTGAGCAGTGTTTTTCAACTCCAGTCCTCAAGGCACACCAACAGGTCAAGTTTTCAGGATTTCCCTCAGATGAAATGGCTGTGGGAATTACTAAGGCAGTGAAACTGATCAAATCACCTGTGCAAAATAATGGAAAGCCTTAAAACATGACCTGTTGGTGTGCCTTGAGGACTGGAGTTGAAAAACACTGGTTTAACCACTTGCCGACCGCCCACCGTCGGCACTTTAAAGATGGATATCTCGGTAACGGCAGCAGCTGCTGCCACAACCGAGATATCCATCTCTTCAGTGGGCGGTCGGTCAAACGATAATGGCGGTCTCCGCGGCGGATTCGCCGCGAGATCGCTGTTATCGGTGGCGGGCGAGGACCCTCCCCCGCCGCGCTCCCGCCGCTTACCGGAGCCGTCGGTAGCGGCGGAGGCGATCGGGTCCTCTCCCATGCTCAGTGGGGATGCCAGTGAGGGAAAAATTTCCCTCATCCGTCCCCGTAGCTCTGCTGGGCGGATGTGACGTCAAAACGTCAGTCCCGCCCAGCGTCTTAAAGAGACATTTTATTTTTTTAAAGTCATTTAAAAAATGACATTTAAAAATATTTTTTTTTTTTGCAATTAAGCCTAAATATGAGATCTGAGGTCTTTTTGACCCCAGATCTCATATTTAAGAGGACCTGTCATGCTTTTTTCTATTACAAGGGATGTTTATATTCCTTGTAATAGGAATAAAAGTGATAATTTTTAATTTTTTTTATTTTAGTGTTAAAAATTGGTAAAATAAATAAATATAAATACGAAAACCAAAAAAAAAAATGTTTTAAATCGCCCTGTCCCGACGAGCTCGCGCGCAGAAGCATACGCGAGTAGCGCCCGCATATGAAAACGGTGGTCAAACCACACAAGTGAGGTATCGCCGCAATCGTTAGAGCGAGAGCAATAATTCTAGCCCTAGACCTCCTCTGTATCTCAAAAAATGCAACCTGTAGAATTTTTTAAACGTCGCCTATCGAGATTTTTAAGGGTAAAAGTTTGACGCCATGCCACGAGCGGGCGCAATTTTTAAGTGTGACATGTTGGGTATCATTTTACTCGGCGTAACATTATCTTTCACAATATGTAAAAAAATTGGGCCAAATTTATTGTTGTCTTATTTTTTAATTAAAAAAAGTACATTTTTTCCAAAAAAAGTGCGCTTGTAAGACCGCTGCGCAAATATGGTGTGACAAAAAGTATTGCAATGACTGCCATTTTATTGTCTAGGGTGTTAGAAAAAATATATATATAATGTTTGGGGTTTTAAAGAATTTTATAGCAAAAAAAATGTTTTTCGTCTCGTAAACACCGAATCGGAAAAACAGGCTAAAAGAACATATTACTAGAATTTAAGTCCCAAATTAAGAGAATTTTCTGGCCCCATAAGTGGGTAAATGTTCGGACCCTCATCAAAGTGACTATGGAGGAAGAGGACGGACATGACGGGGTTACTGGGTGTAAATAGAAAATAAGATCTTATTACCTCCTCTAGTGCCACTTCCAGCAATATCTTCCCTCCATTTCCACCTGACTCGCCTCTCACCCAGAACTTCCTGTTTGTACCTGACATCACTTCCTGTCTTCCATAGAGCCGTCCTGACATTAGCAGAAGTGAGATCACCACCACATGGAGCTCAGAGGAACTGCAGAATAGCCCCAACTGTCCCTGATTTTGAGGGGACTGTCCCTGATTTGGAACAAAGCCGCTTTGTCCCTCAATCCTTCTTATTTGTCCCTCATTTTGGTCTGATCTATAGAGTATATAAAATACACTTTTTATCTATCAGAAAGAGTTTTCCAGAGCTAAACCTTTGATCAAATTCTAAATTGCTGCATTTGTAAATACAAAAAGCCAATATAAAGGAATAGTCATGGTTAAAAGAATTTGTGGGTTTAACCAATCTTTTTTTATACAATTCTCCTTTAAGGGGGCCTTGGCAGGGGGCGTGTCCTATGCTTACATGCTTTTGCTAATAGGTGTCCCTCATTCCCATTCCAGAAAGTTGGGAGGTATGCAGCAGTCCTGAGAAACATCTCATAGTGCGAACATGTCCTTGTGCTGTGTGTGTATGCACTGTACATCCTTATAGATGGGGTCATCTTCACTCCCACCAAGGGGGATAGAAATATATTACTGCCTCGTCCAGCCTTTCTCAGACAGGATTCCTCCAAAGGTTTCTAGAGGTTCCTTAAGTAATGAACAATTTCTGTCTGTCAGTAACAACTGACATCAATGATCTGTAACGGGGGAATTGTCCGACTAATGGCATTGTATGAATGTCCTTAAGAGGGTCCTTCTCCCTAGACATGTGCACGCCTCAAATTTTTGTTTCATACCGGATGCATTCGTTAACCACTTCCGACACGCGCTATTGACATAATACGTCAACAGCGCGGACCTGAGGCGCAAACTAGATGTCTTTGGACGTGATTTTTGTGCACTGCCCGCGCGCGCCACTGGGTAAACACTGTCCCGCCGCATCGCTGGGGATCCGATGCATGTACCTGGCGGCCGCGATGTCCGTCGGGTACATGTGATCGGCGGGAAAACAAGCAGATGACAGCAGGGACGTGGAGATCTGTGTGTAAACACAGAGCTCCACGTGCTGTCAGCGGAGAGGAGATCGATCTGTGTCCCTTGTACATAGGGACACAGCATCGGTCACCTCCCCCAGTCACCCCCCTCCCCCCACACAGTTAGAACACACCCAGGCAATACATTTAACCCCTTCCTCACCCCCTAGTGTTAACCCCTTCCCTGCCAGTCACATTTATACAGTAATTAGTGCATTTTTATAGCACTGATCGCAGTATAAATGTGAATGGTCCCAAATTTGTGTCAAAAGTGTCCGATATGTCCGCCGCAATATCGCAGTCGCAATAAAAATCGCAGATCGCCGCCATTACTAGTAAAAAATAATAATAATAAAAAAAGTCATAATTCTGTTCCCCATTTTGTAGGTGCTATAACTTTTGCGCAAACCAGTCGCTTATTGCGATTTTTAATTTTTTTTTCCAAAAAAAACTTCGAAAAATATGTTTCCTGACGGACTCCATGGCAGCCTACGTGTGGGTTTAATCCCGCCTCTCATACCTCATAGGACCCTTCTCCCATAAATCTTTGCTCCTAGCCATAGCCAGTGTTCCTTTTTTGTCCTCCTCCTAGGACCTACGTAATCTTACCTTAAGAAGATGTATCTTGATCAAGTCCTGGTGGATGCACGTGTTGTTGGCAGTTTCTGGAGTCCAGCATTCTCGGCTATTAGCGGGATGGACAAGAGCAGCAGTGGTGGTGCCATGAAGAGCTTTCTATCCAGCCATTGGCAGGCAAAGCAGCACCTTGGCCAAACGTCCTAGCTATTAGCAGGAGGCCCTTCTTTCTATGCCCAGGTCGTGCAGCGGGAGTGGTTGTGCTCTTCTTCCCAGGCGTGGTCAAGAGATCGTTTTCTGGGGTGGTAATGTATGTTTTAAATTTTTTTGTTGGCAGCCTTGTTTATGTTGTCTGTCCGGTGTTTCTTTCAGGCTAGCTGGGGCTGTGGCCGCTGGAACGCTTCTGCGTTCCAGTCTCGCGGCGTCCCGCCGTTCTGCGCATGTGCGAGTCTCGTTCTGAAACGAGGCTTGGTTGCGCATGCGCGGTACGGTCTAGTTCGCCGTGATCGCGCAGGCGCGCGAGGTCGGCGGGGGTCACGCGGTTCACGGCACAGGCGCACGAACGCGGTGACGTCATCGCTGAGCGGCAGCTTTAAAAACTGTCAGCTCACTTTGTTTTTTTGGCACATCCCATTGCATAGATCGCCAGGCAGTCTAGCGTGGTTCTGGAGGTATGAGGTCCTTTTATCCAATTTATTTCTACTTTAAAATGCACTCTAGTGTCTCCCTATGTTATATCTGGTTTTCTCTTACTTTGGTTATTGCAGTACTGTTTACCTCTGCCATGGATGTGTCACCGCCCCCCTGTGGCCAACCCTTACGCTGCAGGTAGGGTGAATAATTTTCATCTGCCTGTTTGTATGGGTTTTCTGTGCTTATAGGCACATTAACCTCTTTTTCTTTCCCTTAGCCCTTCTAGGTCCGAGCTTCAAACGTCAGTACGCGAAGATAATGTGATTACTGCTCCACAATATTCACTTCCAAAGTCAAGTTCTAGGCGTTCGAGATCTCCCTCTAGACATCATAGAGAGGGGTCCAGATCCACGTCTGGACACCATTCCTACCGCCATTCCAGTCATTCTGGTAGAAGATCTTGCTGGGGGTGTAGATCCCAAGTCCCGGATGATAAATCCTTCTGTGATAAATGTTATTCCCGGGCTGCAAAAGAAAGAGGTGGTGCAGACCAGCAAGTGGAAGCCCTAGTCAGGAGAGTGGTCCATGAATCTATGAGTGTCTCTGATTCCAACCGTGCAGTCATCTCTCCTGTGGATCCGGCACCAGTGGTTCTGCATGATATCTCTGAGGCCCCAGGCCCATCTCAGTTTGTCCACCCACCAAGTGAGGCATCGGATAGTGAAGCAGAGAGTGCTATTGATACAGTTGGTTTTGATTTTTCTCTCGTCCCAAATCTAGTCAAAGCAGTAAAAGATGCCTTAAAATGGGAAGAGACGGTTGAAGCGCCGTCTAAGCAAAGGAAGTATTTCAAGCAGCTTAAGAAGGAACGCCCTACCTTTCCCCTTATAGGTGAACTTGGGGAGATTATTACTGATGAATGGGCTAACACAGAAAAGAAAAATTCCTTGCTCTCTAAAGTGGCAAAGATGTATCCGTTTAAGAATGATGAGGTGAAACATCTAGAGTCGGCCCCTCTGGTCGATGCGGCCGTGATGAGATTAGTGAAACACGTCACCCTTCCCCTGGAGGATACCGTTTCATTTAAAGATGGTTTGGAAAGGAAGATTGATACAGACCTCAAACGCATTTACATTACCGCGGGTATGGCTTGTAAACCAGCCTTAGCCCTTGCAGCCCTGTCCAAGGCAATGGAGGCCTGGACTGGGGAAGTGGACACAGTCTTGGCAAGTATCCCTGAAGACTTAGCCAGGATCTTGCCCATTCATGAATTAAAAATGGCTTCGGTCTTTCTGGGAGAGGCATCCCTTGACATTATTCGCCTAGTGGCACGGGTCATGCTTTCCTCTGTGACTGCAAAACGTGCCTTGTGGCTACGTCCTTGGATAGCTGATCCTGCCTCAAAACAGGCATGGTGCAGGATCCCCTTTCAAGGTTCTTCCCTCTTCGGGAATAAACTGGATAGCGCCATCACCCGTGCCACAGGGGGTAAGTCGGGGTTTCTTCCCCAGGATCGTCGTCCATTTGGGCAGAGGAGATTTTTTTCCAGACAAGACCAAGATCGTGCAAGAGATGCTCGTCGGTACAAGCCTGGTCGGGAGTTCAGGAAGAACTGGAGAAGAGGCCAGTCTTCTACTCAAAAATCCACAAAAGGGGTTACTTCTGCTGGACGTGACGCCCCTAAGTCTTTTTGATATAGGGTCTGTTAAGACGGAACAAGTCGGAGCGCGGCTGTTTCAGTTCCGGCATGTCTGGGCAGCTTCGATAAAAGATTTTTGGACTGTCAAAACAGTTTCCTCAGGCCACTCTTGGACATTTGTCAGTCCTCCTGTTCTTCAGTTTGTTCTCACTGCACTTCCCAGCTCAGTAGAGAAAAGTCAAGTTCTTCTATTGTACACCAACTCCCTCCTGGCCCAGGGCGCCGCCATTCATGTACCAACAACCGAAAGATTCCAAGGGATGTATTCCCCCTTGTTCATGGTTCAAAAAAAGACCGGCTCCTGGAGGCCAGTTATAGACTTGACACATCTAAATACTTTCATAAAAAAGGAAAAATTCAAGATGGAATCACTTCTCACAATACGTCAGGCGGTTCAGCCAGGCGATTGGCTGGTCTCCATAGACTTAAAAGATGCCTATTTCCATGTGCCCGTTGCAGCAGACTTTCAGAAATACCTTCGGTTTGCTATAGGCAGTCTTCATCTCCAATTTACATGTCTCCCGTTTGGGCTCACAACATCGCCGCGGGTGTTTTCAAAGCTTTTACTGGCAGTCGTAGCCTTAATCAGAACCAAGGGGATTCGTTTACATCATTACCTGGACGACCTGCTGTTACTTTCACAGAACAGGGAGCAATTGCTGGTACATCGGGCCCAAGTTATACTCATTCTGACCGAGTTCGGTTGGCTTCTAAACACAGAAAAGAGTCACCTGGAACCAACTCAATATCTAGTTTTTCTCGGTGCCCAATTCAACACAGCCCAGAATTCCATCTCCTTACCCCTGGAGAAAATCCCAGTTGTTCGGGACAGAGTTCGCCTTGCCCTGGAGTCTCCTTTTCTCAGAGTCTCGCAATGTCTCAAAATAATAGGCACCATGGTTTCCACGATTCCCATGGTGAGGTGGGCACAATGGAGGATGCGGCCTTTTCAGAAGGGTTTTCTCCTACAATGGAATCCGAGTTCTCGGGATCACCTGATACGAATAACCCCCTCCATGCGGGAAAGTCTGTTTTGGTGGCTTCTACGAAAGAACCTTCTCAACTGCCACTCGTTAGCTCCCACTTCCTGGATCACGATCACGTCGGACGCCAGCAACAGTGGCTGGGGAGCTCTCTGTCTGAAGGAAGTAGCTCAAGGGAAATGGGATTTTCCATCACGGAAGATAGTGTCCAATGTCCTAGAACTCCGTGCAGCCTTTTGCTCTCTACAAGCTTTTCTCCATCTAATAAAAGGGTCCTCAGTCCTTCTGAGGATGGACAATACGACAGCAGTATCGTACGTCAAGAGACAGGGAGGCACCCGCAGTCTGTCCTTATTGAAGGAAGTGGAGCCGATCATGTCCTGGGCACAGACTCATCTGTTAGATTTGACAGCTGTATATCTTCCCGGAGCACAGAATCTGCAGGCAGATTTCCTCTCAAGGAACGCCATCAACAACAACGAATGGTCTCTTCACAGCGAAGTCTTCAGTTGGATCCTGTCCCTGGGGGTTGTTCCGGAAGTAGACCTATTTGCATCTCCGGTCAACTCCAAGATGGAGAAGTTTTACTCGAGAGGTCGTTGTCCCCAAGCCTTCGGGGTGGACGCCCTAACAGATCGTTGGAGGTTTCGCAAGGCCTACGCCTTTCCCCCAGCTCCGGTCATCCTACGCTTTCTATCGAGGCTCAGGTGGGAGGATGCCGAGATAGTGGCGATTATCCCGTATTGGCCCAACAGACCGTGGTTTCCACTGCTGTTTCAACTGAGCTTCCGGGAACCAATTCCGCTCCCAATCAGACCAGATCTCCTGTTGCAAGGAATGATCCCTCACCCATGTCCAACCCATCTACATCTGATGGTCTGGTTTTTGAGAGGGGAAGGTTGGAAGCACTAGGATGTCCAAGCGATGTCATTCCTACATTGTTGAATGCTAGACGGTCAAGTACCAACAAAGTCTATCAAAGAATTTGGGCAAAGTTCTCTGAGTACTCCTCTTCCATGGACTGTTCTCCGAAAGATCCAAGGATTCAGGAAGTTCTAGGCTTTCTCCAGACGGGTCTTGATCTGCCTCTGTCAGTTAGCTCATTGAGAGTCCAGGTCTCAGCTATCTCGGCCTTTACAGGCATATCCTGGGCTAGACATCCCCTCGTCAGGCAATTCTTTAAAGGTGCGATGAGACTTAGACCTCAAAGGAAACCGAGGTTCTCCAAATGGGATCTTCCTCTTGTTTTGAATTACTTCTCAGGAAGATGTCTCACAGATCAGTTGTCGATCAAGGATCTATCCCTTAAAGCAGTTTTTCTTGTAGCCATAACATCGGCTAAGAGGGTCTCCGAGATTAGTGCTCTAGGTTCCAAAGAGCCATTCCTCACTTTCTTCCCAGACCGCGTAGTATTGATCCCTATGCTTGGCTCCAATCCGAAGGTCTCATCTGTTTTTCATGATAATCAAGAAATCGTCCTCCCTACCTTCCGGGTCTCTGAGAACTCTAATATTCATCCTTTGGATGTTGGGAAGGTCATAAAACAATATCTGGAGGCTACAGCTCCTTTTCGTCAGTCCGACCATCTTTTTGTTTGTTTTCATGGAAAGAATAGAGGAATGCGTGCTTCCTCCAGAACTATTGCAGCTTGGATTGTCCAAGCCATCCAAGGGGCTTATAAGGCAAAAGGGTTGGCTCCTCCTGATGCGGTAACTGCCCATTCGACTCGGAGCTTGTCTACTTCATGGGCGGCTGCCCGGCATGTTTCTCCGGAAGTTATTTGCAAAGCGGCCTCTTGGTCATCGCTAAACACCTTCATGACGCATTATTGTGTGGAACCGGCTTCTTTATCGTCGGTGAATTTTGGTTTACATGTTTTGTCTGTTGACGATGTCAATTAAAATCTTTCTGTTTATCCAGCAATTACCCACCCGGGTGTGTTCGGCTATTCATTTCCCACACGTAGGCTGCCATGGAGTCCGTCAGGAAAAGGGAAAATTTATATCAAATACTTACCGTAATTTTCCTTTCCTGATGGACTCCATGGCAGCAGGAGTTCCCTCCCTTGCTGGAGTAGGCTATATTACGGAACACTGGCTATGGCTAGGAGCAAAGATTTATGGGAGAAGGGTCCTATGAGGTATGAGAGGCGGGATTAAACCCACACGTAGGCTGCCATGGAGTCCATCAGGAAAGGAAAATTACGGTAAGTATTTGATATAAATTTTCCCTTATCGGCCTCAACTGTGAAAAAAAAATTGTTTTTTTTAAAAAAAAATTGGGATATTTATTATAGCAACAAGTAAAAAATATATATTTTATTTTAAAATTGTCGCTTTTTTTTTGTTTATAGTGCAAAAAAGAAAAACCGCAGAGGTGATCAAATACCACCAAAATAAAGCTCTATTTGTGGGGAAAAAAGAACGTCAATTTTGTTTGGGAGCCACGTCGCACGACCGCGCAAATGTCAGTTAAAGCGACGCAGTGCCGGAAGCTGAAATTTCTCCTGGGAACGAAGGGGGTTTATGTGCCCAGTAAGCAAGTGGTTAATTGAACTAGTTTGTTTTTGGTATTCGTCTTGTATCTTCAGCATTTGTTTAATTTAATTTGGAATAGCTGGTTAAGGAGCAGGCGACCGATGACAGCCAAAGTAAACAAAATAAGTACTGACATAAAAAAAAAAATCAACAAAAACAGCGTGGGGTCCCCCCCAAAGACCCTTAGGTCAGGTATGTATTGAGTATGTGTGGCAAGACTGGGCAGAGATGATAGAAAATCTTATACTCTACATTGTGACATCAAAAAAAAAAAAAAATATTTGGGGGGTTTACATCCACTTTAATAGAAAGTGCCCATTAGTCAGTTTCCCATACACCTGAACAGGGGCGGACTGACAACTCATGGGGCCCCCAGGCAAAAGGAAATCATGGGGCCCCCGGGCAATAGGAGATCCAGGCAATAGGAGATTATAGGGCCCCCCAGGCAATAGATTATGGGGCCACACAGTATAAACACACACACACACATACACACAATATACACACACACAGTATACATACACACAGAATACACGTACACACACTGAAAAGGTACTGGAGAGGCGGGGCAGCTATAATCTTGGGATTTAAAAAAAAAAAATTTACATACTGTCCCTGGTTTTACTGAGGCTGGCAACCCTGATGGGCCCCCTCTAGTGGCATGGGGCCCTCGGGCAGCCCCTGCACCTGAATTAAAAGACTTACCTGACAAAACACCCCTTACCTTCTTGGCGATGGCTACCATGAACATAACGTGACAATCTTTGGTTCTAAACAGTAAGCACGTCTTGGCAAAAAGGTGGTAGTGATAAACGCAAGAAGATAAGGAGTGTAAGCTTTAAGAGGTCCACAGAAGGATGGACAATGTGGACAAAAAAGTACAGTAAGGAAGATACTGCCCTCTACAGCTATTCCTGCATGGAGCAGCCACAGCACAGAAGCTGGAAGGCTCCTGGATGCCGCAGGACCTGGCCACTGATACTTTCAAAAAGTTAAAGGGGTTTTAAACAAACAAAAAAACAAACAAACATGTTATACTTACCTCCACTGTGCAGCTCGTTTTGCACAGAGTGGACCCGATCCACGTCTTCTGGGGTCCCTCGGCGGGTGTCTCTGGTCCTCCCTACAAGAACTACACACATTCATGTGAGAGAGCTCGCATTGTGTGTAGTCTTTGTGGGCACGCTCCCGTGATACAGCGAGCGGCCATAGCCGCTCACTGTATCACTCGACCCCGCTCGTTGGTGCGCCGTTTCACTGGATGTTATTAACAGCAGCATCAGCCAATGGCTGCGCTGCTTTCAATCCATCCGCTCTAGCCAATTAGCGGCCAGACTGAGCAGCGAAGAGGATTGTGGGACTTTCGAGGGGTCAGATAAGTATAAGGGGGGGCCGCTATACTCTGCCAATTTTTCACCTTCATGCAGAGAAAGCGCCAAACATCAAGGGTCCTACAAGGAGGGCAAATAAAGGAGCACTGTCTCTTTCTCAAAATTCATGGGCGTGAGGTCCTATAGCATAGGTGCTCAACCTGTGGCCCTCCAGCTGTTGCGGAACTCCAATTCCCATCATGTCTCTGCTTTTGGGAGTCATGCTTGTAACTGTCAGTCTTGCAATGCCTCAAGGGAGTTGTATTTCAGCAACAACTGGAGGGTCACAGGTTGAGTACCCATGTCCTCATAGGTGTGCGCAGCCTATTGCATTAGGGTGTGCACCCCAAAGCTCAAACACACACTACCGATCGCTCACTGTTCATTCAAAATGTGAAGTGGTCAGTAAATTGCATATTTACCGGCCCCTTCCTCCATTCACCCTAAAACATCCCGCAGCAACAGCCGCTGGGTGAGGAGAGGAGGGAAGCCAGCAGCGGATCAGGAGGAAGGGGGGGGGGGAAGCTAGGGCAGTAGGGGGAATTTATGCTGCCCAGAATGATTAGGGTGTGCCTGGGCACACCCTGTGTGCACGCCTATGCATGTCCTATAGGGTAGGAAAAAGGGCAGAGCTACCGAAACGTATGCTGCCATGGAGTCTGTGACAGACTCACCCGGGACAGAGGCTTTGGAGGGCACTGAATGCTAGCCTCTTGCCTTGCGATCATGGGCCCTGGCATTTGGGGGAACGGTGCTCTTTGTGAGCTGTATGCCTGGGGACCCCGCATATGCCATATTAGACAGACTGATTCATACTGTTGGGACATACAGTGTAAGGAGATGCCTATGCCTTCACCTCCAGCCATCTGTCTGTTCTCTGTGCTAATTGACCCTGATATTGTGTAAAGATGTCCTGTGTTTACACTTATGATAATGTGTATTGTATAGCAGGTGAGCGAGGAGACGTGACGTCTACCCTGAAAAGTCATATCTATGAGTCACTTAGTCTGGGTAAATGATTAGTTAATTAGGTCATGTTAATTTATGTTCTGGATACCTCCTCTTTAACTGTATATAAAATTGTATTTTTGGTTCTATTAAAAACTCCGGGGTAGATTCACATACACTTAATATTCCGCTGCGTAATCGAAATACTCTACGCTGCCGTATTTTACCAGGCTCTACACCGAATCCTGGTAGATTTTTGCCCGTACGCTACGGCGGCGTAGTCTATTTCTCGCCGCATAATCGAAATACGCGATCGGGGGGCGTGAAGCATTTAAATTAAGCGCGTCCCTGCGGCGATCGAACTGCGCATGCTCCGTTCTGAAATTTCCCGCCGTGCATTGCGCGAAATCACATTGTTACGTCATTCGTTGTTTGAGTAGCGGCGTTTAGGAACATTCCTAATCCCGGACGACTTACGTTAAAAATAATAAAAGACGTCGGAAAACGTAGAAATTTGACGTGGGAACGACGGCCATACTTAACATGGGCTGTCTAATATTAGAGCAGCAAAAAGCTGGTATAGTGTTATGCAAATAAAAGATGACTAAAGGTGCCGTAAGAGATTGCGATTGAAGATCGTAATTTCGGGGATCGTTGGCAAAAGCTCATTTGCATACCCCGACGCGGAAAACGACGGGAAGTCCACCCAGTGGCCGCAATTTTATTGCAGCGTAGATCCGAAGGCGTACGAACGCATAATCCAGTCGAATTGAAGCCCCCAGCCGTCTATTCATGGTTTGAGGTTTTCGACTAGCTAGAAAACGCGCGTAATTTGTAATTACTCCAGTCTAACATCAGTTAGACAGGCGTAATCGCTCTGTGAATCTGGCCCTCCATGTTCAGCAAACAACAAGTCTTGTCTCGTGTACTTGTAAGCAGCTGGAATATCTATATCCAGACTGATAGGAAGCGGTATATGACGGAAGCACTAAAGCGGAGTGTGGGAGTTCCGTTACAGAGTCTGTCAGAAAATATGGCCATCATTTCTTAAGGCTGGGAAAAGTTGTCCCACTTTCCTCCTCCTAAATCTTTAAAAAAAAAATAGACATTTAAGCATTTGTAAAGATTACCTACAAAATGTAATAACTCAATTTTTATATTTTTACTGCTGTCAATGGTCAACACTTCATCCATGTGTTATGCGTTTGCATCAGGAATTGCCCGAATGATTAATTATGTTGAGTGATTTATTTTTAGACCAAAGCAGAAATCTTTAAGAACACAAATCGATCCATATGAATACAGACTAAATATGGAAATAAATATTTATTCATCAAGACACATATTCACAATAAAGAGTTACATTAGTGGATGGATATAGACAACAATTTTACATGAAAAAAACAAAATCGTATGCAACACTCGCTAATATGTATATTGCTGTGTATTTGAAAAAAAACAATAATTAATTTCTCACCATGGACAAAATAACCATATATATGTAACTATCAGACAATAGTCTGTGTCTTACGAAGTCCAACAGTTATTCTCCTGCAGGGAGTGTAAGTATTAAACTACGTAAAATTGGTACACTACTATAGCACAAAAACAGAAAATAATTCAAATTGGAAAAACAAAATTTAATTAACCACTTAAGGACCGCCTCCTGCGCATATACGTCGGCAGAATGGCACGGTTGGGCACATGCATGTACAGGTACGTGCTGTGCTAGTACCCAGACATGGGTCACGGGCACGCGCCGTGACTCGGTTCGAAGCTCCGGGACCGCGGACCCGATTACCGCTGGAGTGCGGCGATCGGTCCCCGGAGCTGAAGAACGGGGAGAGCCGTTTATCCCTTTTATAGGGGGACATAATCAATGACATCACACCTACAGCCAATGCTGTATCCTGGCCTAGGCCAACAAGGCCCAGGCCTAGGGCAGCACTTTGCAGGGGGGGCAGCACGGACAGTGTCCCCGACAGCTTGCACTACACTGTTAGGCAAATTAGTTTAGCGCCCCCATAAATCAGCCGCACTGCTTCCAGTATGTGAGCGGTTGGCATTCTCCAACTGTGTGGGGGGGCATCGCTTCTAATTTTTTACCATCCCTGTCCCATTGCAGAGATTTCCCTTCACTTCCTGTCCCATAGCTAAACAGGAAGTGAGAGGAAATCTGAGCTAGTGTCCCCACTTGAAAATTTCAGGGTGGGTCTTAAACCGCAAGGGGCGTGGCCTTGACAGGAAGGGGTGGGTCATATTTAAATTAGGGAGGTGCACAAGTTTAGTCAGGCCTAGGGCAGCACAAAACCTAAATACACCCCTGCCTACAGCCACATCCCCCTACAGTTGTAAACACACTTCAGGTCACACATATCCCCATCAGCGCCCCCTGTGGTTAACTCCCAAACTGCAACTGTCATTTCCACAGTAAATGCATTTTAAATGCATTTTTTGCTGTGAAAATGACAATGGTCCCGAAAATGTGTCAAAATTGTCAGAAGTGTCCGCCATAATGTCGCAGTCATGAAAAAAATTGCTGATCGCCGCCATTAGTAGTAAAAAAAAAAAAAAAAAATGCAATAAAACTATCCCCTATTTTGTAAACGCTATAAATTTTGCGCAAACTAACCGATAAACGCTTATAGCTTTTTTTTTTTTTACCAAAAATAGGTAGAAGAATACGTATCGGCCGAAACTGAGGAATTTTTTTTATATATATATTTTTGGGGGATATTTATTATAGCAAAAAATATTGAATCTTTTTCAAAATTGTTGCTCTATTTTTGTTTATAGCGCAAAAAATAAAAACCGCAGAGGTGATCAAATACCACCAAAAGAAAGCTCTATTTGTGGGGAAAAAAGGACGCCAATTTTGTTAGGGAGGCACGTCGCATGATCGCGCAATTGTCAGTTAAAGCGACGCAGTGCTGAATCGCAAAAAGGGGCAAGGTCCTTTAGCTGTATTTTGGTCCGGGTCTTAAGTGGTTAAAGAAGATTTTGAATGGTTATGATATCAGGGGAGAGCAATCTAGGTATCACAATAAATCAATAAATCTGCATATTAAGCTAAGCAATGATTTATTAAATATGTCAATATATAATAGTTACCCTTTTTAAAATGGCTGTTTTTCAAGCCTAACTTCGTCTCCCCGCACACCCCGCTCTGAGGAAACCCTCTCCTCCCCCACCTGAATACAATCCCTGACCCAGTGGTGTGGGCTCGGCGGGGCATCCTTACCCTCTGGCATGTGATGCCAGGTGGTGAGATAATATCCTTTCAGGACTTGAGCCGGACCTATCGTGTTACGTCTTCCCTCCGTTTCAGATACATGGAGCTGCGAGTCTGACTCGATCGAACGTCTTCTGATTTCGGGTGTTGTGGGGAAACCCCTCTCGTCCCTTTTTCTATGACTTACACGGCACACGATACTGACACAACGGGGGTCCTGTCTATATGGATCGCCGACATTCCTGACTTGGACGAGGAGGTTTGGGAGGACTGTGTCTCTTCTTACCTTCCAACCATGATCACCTCTAGGGATCTTTTCATACAGTTACAATTCTTACACAGATCCTACTATACCCCGCAGAGGCTGGCTAGGATATACCCCTCTAGGAGTCCTTTGTGTACTAGATGCTCCGTGGCTCTGGGATAGTTTTTTCACATGTTGTGGTCCTGCCCCAAACTGGATCCCTATTAGCGAGAGGTGGCAGAGACGATCTCGGATCGCTGCGGGGTGGAGCTACGACTGTTCCTTCTCAGTTATTTGGGTGACATCGAGGGAGATAGGTATGTCAAGCTATGCATCACCTTCGCATTGTTCTTTGCTAGGAGGGAGATCTTGCTCAGCTGTTGGGGGCCTGGCCTCCCCACTTGATCCTTGTGGCTGGGGACGATTAACAGAGTGCTGCCACTATATAGGATAACGTATGAGAGCAGGAACTGTCCGGCAAAATTTGATACAATTTGGTCGAGCTGGATTGACACGTCTGGCTGAACCCCTGTCTAACGTTTTGTGCTGTGAACTGTGGTTGCCTGTGTGGGGTGGCCCTGGTCCCTCTTCCCCCCCCCTTAGTTTCCTGCCCCCCCCCCCGGCCTCACATCCTTCCGCCCCCCGACTGCTCTACCCACCCCCCGACTGGGGGTGGAGGGGGCTGGTGATGCGGGGAAGTCACTTGCATGGAACCTGTTTCGTGTTCTCCCCTGAATAGCGAATGTCTCTTCATGGTTTTGTTTCCACTCTATGTACCGCCGGCTTGTTACTTCATCATTGTTGTATGTTTTTTTTTATGTACACTTGTGAAACTATGCTATTGACTTGACTTTTATGCTGTCATTGGTTTGTGTGTATGTTTTATCTTCAAAATAAAAAACTTTTACTGTCAAAAAATGTCTGTTTTTCGAAAATGGTGTCTCGTTAGGATAAAGCTGCGTCTTGGTGTCCCTGAGGTGTCAGATTTGCCACGGAAAGTCAGTTGATGTTTGCTGGTTTTAAAGTGGATGTTAACCCAAATTTTTTTTTTTTTTTTTTTTTATGTCACAATGCAGAGTATAAGATTTCCTATCATATGTGCCCAGTCTTGCCACACAGAGTTAATCCAGATCTGAGAAATCCTCTTTTTTTAGGCTGGAATCACACTTGTGCGGTGCGAATTTCAGCTCTGTAATCTCTGCAGATAGATAAGGGAAGTGTTCAGCAGATCCATTGCGTTTTAGCTGCGAATTTGAAGACCTGGGAGAAGTTCCGGGTGAGAGGAAAGTGGGGGAGAAATGTATTGTTGTGTGGGATCCCTGATGTACAGGACAGGACTTCAGTGACTAACAATTCCCTTGCTCAGGACAGGAAAGTGGCTTCTCCCCCGTGTGCAATTTCTGGTGTCTATAAAGATTGAATGTCTTTGAAAAGCATTTTCCGCACTCAAGACATGAATATGGTTTTTCTCCCGTGTGAGACCTTTGATGTTGGACAAGCCGTGTTTTTTGTACAAAACATTTACCACACTCAGGACAGGAATACGGCTTCTCCCCTGTGTGCGATTTCTCATGTCTGTGAAGATGGGACTTCTGTGAAAATGTTTTTCCACACTCAGAACAGGAATACGGTTTCTCATCAGTGTGAGACCTTATATGTTGGATAAGCCGTGATTTTTGTACAAAACATTTCTTGCACTCAGGACAGGAATGAGGCTTCTCCCCTGTATGTGATTTCTGATGTCTGTGAAGATGGGACTTTTGTGAAAAACATTTCCTGCACTCGGAACAGGTATATGGCTTTTCCCCCGTGTGAGACCTCTGATGTTTGACAAGGTCTGCTTTTTGTACATAACATTTCCCACACTCAGGACAGGAATAAGGCTTCTCCCCCACGTGCAAACTCTGATGTTTGTAAAGATTGTACTTCTGTGAAAAACATTTCCCGCACTCAGAACAGGAATACAGCTTCTCATCTGTGTGAGATCTCTGATGTTTGCAAAGACGGGACTTCAGTGCAAAACATTTCCCGCACTCAGGACAGGAGTATGGCTTTTCTCCTGTGTGAGATCTCCGATGTGTGACAAGTTCTGATTTTTGTACAAAACATTTCCCGCAGTCAGGACAGGAATAAGGCTTCTCCCCCGTGTGAGACCTCTGATGTGTGACAAGTTCTGATTTTTGTACAAAACCTTTTCCACACTCAGGACAGAAATAAGGCTTCTCCCCTGTGTGCAATCTCTGATGTCTGGAAAGATGGGACTTCTGTGAAAAACATTTTCTGCACTCGGAACAGGAATACGGCTTCTCACCCGTGTGAGATCTCTGATGTTTGTAGAGACGGGACTTCAGTGAAAAACATTTTCCGCACTCAGTACAGGAATATGGCTTTTCTCCTGTGTGAGACTTTTGATGTTGGACAAGCACAGATTTTTTCACAAAACATTTATCGCACTCGGAACAGGAATATGGCTTTTCCCCTGTGTGATACATCTGATGTGCGACAAGTTCTGATTTTTGTACAAAACCTTTCCCACATTCAGGACAGAAATAAGGCTTCTCCCCTGTGTGCAGTCTCTGATGTCTGTAAAGATTGTTCTTCCATGAAAAACATTTCCCGCACTCAGAACAGGAATATGGCGTCTCATCTGTGTGAGATCTCTGATGTGTGACAAGTTCTGATTTTTGTACAAAACATTTTCCGCACTCAGGACAGGAATATGGTCTCGCTCCTGTGTGACGTTTCTGAGGCATGGAAAGGGAGGAATTTTCTGAAACACATTTTACAGTCTGAGGTTCCTCAGGATAAGAGGAATACGATGGTCCGGCACCGTCTCCCACAGTCGGAGGTTCCTCAGGATAAGAGGAATACGATGGTCCGGCACCGTCCCTCACAGTCTGAGGTTCCTCAGGATAAGAGGAATACGATGGTCCGGCACCTTCCCTCACAGTCTGAGGTTCCTCAGGATAAGAGGAATACGATGGTCCGGCACCGTCTCCCACAGTCGGAGGTTCCTCAGGATAAGAGGAATACGATGGTCCGGCACCTTCCCTCACAGTCTGAGGTTCCTCAGGATAAGAGGAATACGATGGTCCGGCACCGCCCCTCACAGTCTGAGGTTCCTCAGGATAAGAGGAATACGATGGTCCGGCACCTTCCCTCACAGTCTGAGGTTCCTCAGGATAAGAGGAATACGATGGTCCGGCACCGCCCCTCACAGTCTGAGGTTCCTCAGGATAAGAGGAATACGATGGTCCGGCACCGTCCCGCACAGTCTGAGGTTCCTCAGGATAAGAGGAATACGATGGTCCATCTACACTGTGTGGTGCCGGATGGACATTTGAGGTAGTTGGGTTTTCTCCTGGACTATACTGTGTGATGTCCTCATCTTCTACTTTACAGTCTGGAGACAAAGTGAGACAATCCTCTGAGGTTTTCCTCATCTCCCGTCCATCTGCTAAAATAGAAATAAAAGGATTATTACTAGACATAAGCAGATTGGTTCCCCTAAACCAGGACTCCGCCCACATCAGGCAGCTTTGTCTCTGAGGATCTTAAAGGATAAGTTCACCCATATTCGGGGTGTAACATGTCCTGAATACCCCAGCCCAGGCACCTTCCCACTCACCGCTGTGACAGTTCCCCTTGCCCCGCACTAATAATTGGAGTGCAGGGCTCTGCCTGGCCGCGTCACTCAAGGTCCAGCAGTCCAACAGCTATCAGCTTGCAGTTTTCAATGAACTACCACAGCGCTGTGAGTGCCGCGGTAGTTCATGCATCCTTCCTTTCAGAATTTATCAGTTTGCTTGTATAAGCAAGCCCATACACTGACAGATCTGCAGGAAACCTGCATGACATCAGCAAGCATGCAATGCTTTACAGGCTCCTGTAATAAAATAAAAAAATGCACATTTCTTTATTTATGGACCTTAGTCAGAGAGTGAGGAAACAAAAAAAACTGTCTTTTATAGGAGTGACAGTGATGAGGGGATTATAGGACGAGTGTCCCCACCCCCCTCTATCACTCATTGTCATCTTCCCAACACAAGAAGTCCTGCACTTCCTTATTTAGTCCATGATTTAGTCATGAATAACAGTGGGGCTGAGCCCCACCAGAGGTCAGAGTGAGGATGGGGGGAGAACAACCAATATGAAGATTGGACTGATCCTGAAGACCACCATCATTGGGTTATTGACTCCTCCCTCATTATTACTTTCTGTTTAACTGCTTGCCGACCTGCTGCTGTCATTTTACTGCGGCAGGTCGGCTCTCCTGGGCGAGAGGCTGTAGCTCTACGTCCGCACTTTAGCAGCTTTTCACCCGTGTGTAAACACAAAGCTCCCGGTCCTGTCAGCGGGGGAAACGCTGATCTTCCGTTCATACAATGTATGAACAGAAGATCAGTGATTTCCCCTAGTGAGTCCCGCCCCTCATACAGTTAGAACACACCCAGGAACATACTTAACCCCTTCCCTGCCCCCTAGTGTTAACCCCTTCACTGCCAATGGCATTTTTTATAGTAATCCAATGCATTTTTATAGCACTGATCGCTAAAAAAATGGCAATTGTCCCAAAAATGTGTCAAAAGTGTCCGCCTTAATGTCGCAGTACTGAAAAAAAACGATGATCGCCGCCATTACTAGTAAAAAAAAAAATATTTTTGCGCAAACCAATCAATAAACGCTTATTGCGATTTTATTTTATGAAAAATATATAGAATAATACGTATCGGCCTAACCTGAAAAAAAAAGGTTTTTTTTAAATTAATTTTTGGGGGATATTTATTATAGCAAAAAGTAAAAAATATTGCATTTTTTTCAAAATAGTCGCTCTATCTTTGTTTATAGCGCAAAAAATAAAAACCGCAGAGATGATCAAATACCACCAAAAGAAAGCTCTATTTGTGGGGAAAAAAGGACGCCAATTTTGTTTGGGAGCCACGTTGCACGACCGCGCAATTGTCAGTTAAAGCAACGCAGTGCTGAATCACAAAAAGTGCTCTGGTCATTGGGCAGCAATATGGGCCGGGGGTTAAGTGGTTAAGGTACCAAATGTCTAAGGATGTTATCACATTATTATAAACATGTAAAAGTCTGTGCTCCAATCACATCATCAGATATAAAATGTCCAGCTGGTAGAAAATGGGTGTAACAAAAGAGAATACATATTATGTTTATATTCAGCAGTGGGTGGAGGGTAGAAGTCAGGACCATGTAATGTATAACATACTGCAGATATGTAAAG
Organism: Rana kukunoris; assembly: GCA_029574335.1. Classification (NCBI taxonomy): domain Eukaryota; kingdom Metazoa; phylum Chordata; class Amphibia; order Anura; family Ranidae; genus Rana; species Rana kukunoris. The sequence continues at coordinate 17,599,770 of CM056052.1, forward strand.
CACAATATAGAGTATATAATGCAGGGGTCAGAAGTAAGGATGGGCCCGAACAACCCCCTGTTGGGTTCGCACCAGAACTTTTGAACATCTGGAAAGTTCGGATACCAAATAACAAACCCCATTGTCTATAGGACCTGAATGTCAAAAATCAAAAGTGCCCATTTTAAAGGCTTATATGCAAGTAATTGGGCATACAATGGTTATGGGGTTTTCAGGTACTGCCCTGGGGGACATCTATCAATGAAAAAAAAAAAAAAAAAAACATAACATTTTTAAATGAGCAGTGATTTATTAATGCTTAAAGTGAACGTTTCAAAATGAAAACTCCCTTTCAATATAGTGCCTGGGGGGTCCCCTTAGTCCCCCTGTAAAGTGGCACATCTGTACTGTGTAAAGAAGCTTCTGCAGCAATAATTGCATTTATAAAGTCCAAGAAAAATTGCATTTTCCCTGCAAGCTTTCTTTATTTTGTAAGCAATGGCTTGGGCAACCAGCCTGTATGATGAGGCCACAATGTAGCATCCTGGGAACAAGATTCGATTTTTGGAATAAATTCTGGTGCCACAGACTTTGGATTTCTATTTGTGTAACGGGTACGGATTTTTTTTATTTGGGTGTCGGTGGCGCCTTAACACCGTAACCCTATAGAGGTACTCTTGATGAAAGCAAGAAATGGCCTTGCTGTCAAAAATTGTAATGATATGCACCTGTCAAACAGGGATGGATAAATTAGCCTTTGGGTGTTAATTGTGCCCATGAAACCTACACCAAAAACATTCTTTCAGATGAAAACAACACCCAAAATGCTAGGCAGCCTAGAAGTCCTGCAGAGATTCCACATCCCAAAAACAGTTAATTGGTATCAGGTGCTTCATAGCTTCCGGTAATCCAGGACTGATTCATGTTGCTAAAAGTCAGACGGTCCACAGAGTCTTTGGACAAACCCGGTCTATGATCAGTAACAAAACCTCCAGCGGCTCAATAGCATACTGGACAAGTTCTGTCTAGTGGTCTATTCTCATGACCCAGTAAGCCAGTAGATCGTCGACTAGAAAGCTCTCAACCCTAGATAATCATCCACCATGTGATGCAGACGCTGCTGATGGGATGTGGAAGCCGACAGCCCTGCGGCAAGGACTAAAAATCGAGAAATGCATCACTCAGATGGCCGTCTTCTCCACCACTCCTCTCTTGACCAACAGAATCCTCAAAACTACATTTTTCAGGATACTGTAACCTACCAGAGTCGGGAAAAGCGTTCAATAAACTTCTCTTTAAGGTGCCTGCAAGAGATTTCATCTGCTGCACTCTCTGTGGGGATCCCTTATAATGGTGATCAAGGAGGGTTGCCAACCAATAGTGATCCTTTTTTTCCTTTATGCCATGTATTCTTGGGTCCTTTTGCAGGCTTTGAATTTGCGGAAGCATGAGAAGCAGACTCTTTGGGGTCACTAAAGGACTATAGTATCTAAACGGGTCCCCTCCCAGCCACATACAACTCCCAAGGGTTCTGCAGATGAAAAACCGACTTTTACTGTTTGATGTATGTCTTCCTCTGCTTCAATGCCTCCGAAATTGACAGAATCCTGCTCCTCTCTCTCCTCTTGTGTGTTCTGTGGCATATAAACAATGGTGTCTGCATAAAGTGGGCCTTGAGAGGAAAGAAAGTCCTCCTTCTTTGCATCCCACTGCTCTGCCTCGAGTGCCCTGTCCGTAATGCCATGCAGAGTCTGCTCCAGAAGGTACACAACAGGGATTGTGTCACTAAATCATGCATTATTACCACTCACCATCCTTGTGGCCTCCTCAAATTGTGACAGTATAGTGCATGCATCCTTTATGAGCAGCCATTGGCGTGGGGAAAAAAAATCTGAGCCAGCCTGAGCCTGTTGTGCCATACTTACACAGGTACTCGTCGATGGCCCTCTCTGCATGTGCAGCCACTGTAGCATTGCCAAAGTCGGGTTCCACCTGGTGGACATGTCACAAATCAGGCAGTTTACAGGCAGGTGTAATTCCTGCTGAATTTCAGCCAACCAAGCACTGTCTGTGTTTGACTACCTAAAATGGCTACATAATATTCTGGCCTGCTTTCAGAAGACCTTCCAACCTTGGGCACCTATTTAGGAAACACTGCACCACCAAATTGATGATATGTGTTAGGCATGGCACATGTGTCAACTTTTCTCTGTCTTCCCTGAATACCACCATTCATGTCTCAAGCTGGCGTGGCGTGAACCACCTCTGGGCCTGTCCCTGCAGAGCTGCAAGAATCTCTGCTCCAGTGTGGTTCCTGTCCCCTAGACACACCAGCTAAAGCAATGCATGGCACCTGCATGGGACTCATTGAATAGCCCCTTAAATGCTTAGGGTACAATTTAGTGGAGGAGGGGGTAGAGCTGACAAATCTGACATCATCACCAGCTGTATGGAGACATGGGGACACAACAAGCTGCAGCACTGAGCCTTGTCCTGCATCCTTCCGAGTTGCAAGCAGATTTACCCAGTGTGCTGTGAATGAAATATATCGTCGCTGCCCATGCTTGCTGGACCATGTGTCAGCAGTAACATGGACTTTGCAGCTGACTGTGGTACATCACATTCTGCAAATTCACAGAAGGGGGCAGAATCCACCAGGTGAAAAGGCAGAAGTTTTAGAGCCAGCAGCTTTGACAAGCTTGCATTAAGACACTGGGCATGTGAATGGCAGGGACTGTATTTTTTTTCCACTGCAGCAGATGGGGCAGAAAAATATGCCGGCTATAGTCTACAGCTGGTGGTGTGCTGCTGGCAGATGTGCTTTAAGGACCTGGGACACCCTGTGCAATACCATCATCCCTGTCAGTGGAGGCTGCTGAGAGGTCATGAGGTATAGCAGGGACAGAGTGAGGTGAGCAAGGAGGAGGGACAGACTTGTGCCCCTATTGTGTGGCTTTAAGTGCTCTTGCCAACGGGCTGAGTGGTGGGAGGTTAAATGCCTGTCAAGCATGTGGTGAAGTGGGCCGGGACATAACAGCTCCACAATGTGATGGAATAGTGTGGCTGCTCTCTACCCTTCCATGATGGCTGCCTCATCGGGGTTGTGCCTCCCCCTTACTTTCCTTCTCTGATCTATCCGGCACCAAAGTCGAGTCAGTGACCTCATCCTCTCCTCCATCCTCAATGAACTCAGTCTGAAACAAAGTTGCTTAAATGTGCATCCTCACAAGGTGACACTGTGGATGCATTGGTAGAAATGTGCCAACGTCCCAATATTTGTAAATGAACACTAGTTATGCTAGAAAATTGGACTTTAAACGGCACATGGATATTGCATGGAGCTAAGAGTTTTATTGTAGAAATATATATAAAAAAAAAACAATACAGTCAAAAGCTGTTTATATAGTAATTATCAATACATGGCCCAAAATAATGCTCTATTATCACTTCCAACAACTACAATTACTATAGTAAACTCAAATGAGTAAAATACACAGCCAATAAATAGTGATAGTTAAACAGTATAATTATGGAGTAGATAGCTTTAAAATGGGTCCAAATACAGAAGAATTTCCTTGCTCTGCTCTACATGTTTTGCGTATCATTGCGTTTCTTCAGGAGCATGATAGTAAACAGGTTGTGTTGAATAGTGCAACACAGACCTAGATACCAAGGCACTGGCAGTATATCTAGATTATATAGCCAGTCAGAATTGTAGGGATCATAGCAATAAACAGTTATGTCGTAAACGGAGCACAGTCTGCCGGTAGGCAGAGAAGTTTTTTTTTCGGTATAGTCAAATCAATCCACCAAAATGTACGCAAGGATGATAAAGCTATATGCGTAAACTGGGCAAGGACAGCCCATCCAGAGTAATGCCCAAAAACGTATAGTGTACCCACGTTCTCTCAGCCTGGGTGGGTGGCGTGGTTAGCGGTCCTGATACCACCCTTACTGTGAAGCCATTAAAGTTCATGGGCGTGTAAAGGCAGGCGTCCCAATACTTTTGACAATATAATGTATGTCTATGATTGATTACCAATTAATACCATAGAGTTAAACTATATCTACAATTACACTACACTTCTACAGATCACATCTCATCTACGCTCAAAACTGCCCTAGTGTTACATCTACGTTCACATTTATGTTACAGGTAGAGACAGAGAAATGTACTTAGTGTTAATGACCCACCTGTGCTGATCTCTGTAGGAGTGTCCTCCTCTATAAATGTCCCAGTTATTCCATCCTCCTCCATAGACTGCTGATCATCCCTCACATACCTCTCTTCTTCTTCTTCTGCTTTAACCTCTACTTTAGAATCTCTCAGGTTTCCACTCTGAATATATAATAAAAATGACATCAATGGTAACAATGCAGATAATGTACAGATCCTAATGATACTATCAGTGATTGTTCCTCATCTACCTGATGATGGTGAGGGATGGTGTGACCTTCCTGTGTGGAATCCCGGGGATACAGAGGACGGGGACATCTCTCTGGTGCATTTCTGGTATTTGGTGGCTCCTTTATTTCTTTGTGTCCTTCTGAAAACTCCTCACCCTCCTCTTTATATTCTTCCTTAACAACATTTTCATTCCCGAGGTTTCCACTCTGAAAGATATAATAAAACATTCATTGTGAAAAACATACTGTGTATAGATCATAACTCTCAGCAATCGTCAATCATCTACCTGATGATGGTGGGGGACGGTGTGACCCTCCTGTGTGGAATCCCGGGAATAAAGAGGACATCTCTCTGGTGGGTTTCCGTAGCTGGATGACTCCACCATGGTGTCCTGGTACAGATCTTTGAGTCCTTTTAGATACTCTGACTCCTCCATCACCCCATCCTTATCATCCTCCTCTTTTATCTCTTGTTTAATATCAACTTTAGAATCTCTCAGGTCTCCACTCTGAATATATAATAAAAATGACATCAATGGTAACAATGCAGATAATGTACAGGTCCTAATGATACTATCAGTAATTGTTCCTCATCTACCTGATGATGGTGAGGGATGGTGTGACCTTCCTGTGTGGAATCCTGGGAATACAGAGGACTGAAACATCTCTCTGGTGGGTTCCCATTACTGGATCCATCTGTAGGAAACACACACACTAAGTGAATACAGGAAGGTTGATTTACTAAAGGCAAATAAACTGTGCTCTGCAAGTGCACTTCATGTGCATTTTCTCTAGATCTGAGGGGAAGTTTTAAAATGAGGGGAATGTCGGTTGATTTCTATCATCCAATCATGTACAAGCAAATATGCTGTTTTTTTTATTTTTCCTGCATGTGACTGAGTATTCTTTGCAAAGTTAAGCTTTACCTTATTTACTAAGCTCTGGAGCAAATGCACCTGCAGGGCTCATTATATTTGCCTTTGGTAAATCGACCCCATTGCTTCTATGTGTTCATCAGATGATGGGGGATCTAGGTGGAGCCTCCGTACTGCTCTCTCCTTTACAATAAAGTCTCCTCTTACCCGGTGATGTGAGGGGCGGCTGATTCTCCATCCTCATTGGTGCCGTCATTTGATCTATACGGGTCTCCTTGTAGACGGATTACTTTGGGAATTGAAAATAAGAATTATTTGGATGGCATTGGTCACACAATAATAGCATGTGGATGTGAGGGGGTAACGGGAAGGTTGCTGTACAATTAGGAACTTCTGTCCCCATTGGAACTGATAAGTATTTGCTACATTTTCGAAAACCTGGGACTCTCATGGCCTGCTGGATCAGAAATTCTCTTTTTTCTGTTGCGTTTAAATTTTGACCAGAGTTGACGGCTAATCAGGATATTTGTCAGAACTTGGTCTGTGAGGCTCCAATCTCCGGCAGCCTGCTGGCTGATAGGCTTAATGTCACTCTCTGCAGTAAGAGAAGGGATTGGATCGGCTTGGACAGCAGGAGGATGGGGCTGGTGGAATAGAGATCTTTGGGGGAGGAATACGTTTTTTTCCTTCCAATGGCAGCCCAGTGTGGGTAGGAGAAGGACAGCGGGGGGCAGGGTTGGTTGGCAAGTATACTGCAGTATCCAGGACATTGTACAGAGTGACAATGGTTTATGGTGTTCTGAGTTCCAGCACTGGGCACTGCCAGAGTCTGTGCCATTAGAAAGTATTGGATTGCTTCCCCCAGATGCAAATCGCTAATTCCTGACCACCTGTTACATGCTCTGCAAACAGACCTCCTCTAAGAACGAGTGCCCACCAAGGGGTGGAGGACTGTCCTTCATTCCACTTCGTCTCTCTGGTCAAATTTTTTTATTCCAGGATATGGAGAAGTTTTGCCTTCTTTTCCAGGCAGGAGTTCTGTAAGGAGGTCTGAAATTAAGGTCAAGTGGGAGAATCATCATAGACCACGATCCCCCTCCCTCCCCTAGAGTTCCTCTGAGCCCCACCAACCTCCTCCTCCCACAGAGCCATTCTGCCAACAAACCCTATCAAGGGCCCAGAATCCTTCAGCTACACTATCTCCTCTGGGGTCCCAAAATCTTTCCGCCTCAATACCATCTCAGAGGCCCCTCAGCTACTCTACGTACCTCGGAACCTTGAGGCCGGATTCACACCTATGCGAATTGAGTGCGGCTTAAACCGCATCCAATACGCAGAACATTTCTAAATATATTGTTTTCAATGAGGCTGGTTCACATATGTGCGATGCATTCGCACTGCATATTGCAGAAAAAACGTGTGCGTATTTTATGCCTTGCGGTGCGGCTCAGGTGCGAATTCAGTCCCATTATCTTCTATGGGTACGCAGCTGATTCACAGATGTGTTCATTTTTCTTCAGGAATTTCTCTCATTCAGCCCAATACACTTCCCCCCCACTCTCCTCTCCCCTGTAACTTCTCCCAGGTCTCCAAATTTGCAGCTAAAACAGAGCTAATCTGCTGAACACTTCTGTTATCTCTCTGCAAAGATAAGAGAGCTGAAATTTGCACCCACAAGTGTGATTCCGGCCTTATTATTTTCCTACCTCCGACACCAATGATGGAACATATTCTTCATGGTAGGCTGGGGAATGTTTCCTTCCTACTGACCAGCAATGTAAGGGGCTCTATGCTCCATACTCCCGACCCCTGCACACCATCATTGTGTTGGCTGCATATTGTAATGATTGCCCATTTTCTGCCTGTGTAGAGTAATAATTGCCCTTTGCAGGCCATGTATGGTCAGGATGTGTCATTGTCTTCTCTGTTCATTATCAGCGCTATTTTTTTGAGGATCATATAACTAGAATGTTCCAGCTCCATAATTGGGGAAATGTTCTGCCCCTGAAGGTAGGGTTGCCACCTCATCCCTTTGAAACCAAACACATATTACTTATACAGGTTCTGAAGCTGATTAAGGTGGTAATTAAACTCACTTGGGGCCTTACCTGCATTAAATTAGCCCCAAAACCTGGATAATTCATATGTGTTCAGGTTTAAAGGGGTGGTTCCCCTAAAAATAAACTTTTAACATTGCATCTATCCTCTTAATCACATCTAGAATCGGCTGCTAGTTTTAAAAAAATCCATCCGTACATACCATTTTCTTCATGCAGCCTCACCGCAGCTTCCGGGTATGATGGTTGGGGACAGGCAATACGATCGACACATACAGCGCGTCACGAGATGCCGAAAGAAGCCGAACGTTGGTGCGGCTCTATATGGCGCATGCGCACCAACGTTCGGCTTCTTTCGGCATCTCGTGACGTGCTGTATGCGTCGATCGGATGCCTGTCAATCAAGTAGGCACGCCCTACCCCGATCGTCAGACCCGGAAGCGGCGGTGAGACTAAATGCCGAAAATGGTATGTACGGACGGATTTTTTTTAAAACACTAGCCGATTCTACAGCCGTCACAGTGACTATGGAGGAAGAGGACGGACATGACGGGGTTACTGGGTGTAAATAGAAAATAAGATCTTATTACCTCCTCTGCTGCCACTTCCAGCAATGTCTTCTCTCTACTTCCTCCCGACTCACCTCTCACCCGAAAGGTCCTATTTCTATCCAACATCACTTCCTGTATTTCATAGAGACTTCCTGATTTGGCGTAAGTGAGATCACCACCTTGTGGAGCTTAGAGGACCTGCAGCCCCGAGAAACGTCTCGTAGTGCGAACACGGCCTTGTGCTGTGTATGGACTGTACCATATATCCTTATAGATGGATCATCTCCACTCCCACCAAGGGGGATAGAAAGAGGTTAAGTAATGAACAATTTCTGTCTCCCAGTAACAACTGGTATTAGTGATCTGTAAGGGGGACAATCTTGCCATTGATGACGATGAATGTCCTTCTTCCAATAACTACTGATATAAGGGGATCCTTCTCCCAGAGGCGTATCTAGTGAAAATGGCGCCTATGGCAAGCACTGAAACTGCGCCCCTGTCAAAACATTTAAACCCATCTTTCAGATAACCAGGGACCCGGCGGAGACAGAGAGGGACACTGGGGACCACTGGCGGCTGGTACTGAATATTTTTGGGGGGGCGCAAACAAACTGAAAAAAAAAAAAGAAACATAAATCCGGTCTGGCCAGTCATTGGCCGTCTTGGGTGCACCTGTCAAGGAGAAATATTAGCAATAGCTGTGCCGGCGTTGTGCTTCAGCAGGGTGGGCGTGGTGCCGGGAGCTACATTAGGGCAGGAGGCGGGCGTTGGGGGATGGGTGGGGATTTTTTCATGAGGGGGGGTGGCTTTTTGCCGCCCCCCTCCCCATGGCGCCCATGGCACTTACCATGGCTGCCATACCCTAGATACGCCACTGCCTTCTCCCTAGACATGTGCACGCCTCAAATTTACCTTTAATTTTGGAAGCCTAAAACCCAGCATTAAAGTGGAGGTTCACCCAAAAATCAACTTTCCTGACAGACTCCATGTGGGTTAACCCCGCCTCCTCTCTACTGCTATAGGACCCCCTACCCATAAATTTGAGCTCACCTCCATGGACGGTGTTCCTTTTTTGTCCTCCTCATGGGGACCACACTTCACAACGTTTTCTGTGCATGTCCAAGGATTTCGGTCGGATTGGTACCAGCTGAGCGGTGCACCCAGGGCCCAGCTATGAGCGGGCGAGTGGTTTTTGGGCAGTGGCGATTTTTCCCCTATGGTGGAAGGGATGTGGCCCAGGGTACCAAGATGGACGTTTCTCTGGAATGGCTGGCAAGGTCTGAAGTTTTCAACTATATTCCTCGTTTCATGGCAGCGATTCTTAGACTGATGATCTGGTTCTTGAAAGGGAGAGGCTAGAGACTCTCGGCTGTGCTTTAAGAGTTATTTCTACCCTCATGAGTTCCAGAAAGCCTAATACCAACAGGGTCCACAGTAGAATATGGACCAAGTTTGTTACTTTTTCTACTTAGGCAGGAAGATCATTTAGAGACCCTGGAGTCCAAGACATCCTCAGTTTTCTCCAGTCTGGCCTGGACCTTCCTTTGTCGGTTAGTTCTCTTAGAGTGCAAGTATCAGCTCTGTCAGCCTTTTCGGGAACAGCATGGGCAACTCACCCACTGATACGACAATTCTTTCGTGGGGCATCGAGGCTCAGGCCTCAGAGGAAACCTAGATTCTCCAAATGGGATCTTCCACTGGTCCTTGATGCTCTATCTACTCTCAACAACAAAGATCTTTCAATAAAGGACTTGTCACTAAAAGTGGCCTTTTTGGTGGCCATCACATCAGCCAAAAGGGTATCGGAGATACGTTTTTTGGGGTGTCAGGAACCCTTTTTAACTTTCTTTCCGGACCGGGTGGTCCTTGTTCCCATGCTTGGGTCCGAGCCAAAAGTTACTTCCGTGTTTCACGAAAACCAGGAGATAGCGCTTCCTACATTCAAGTCCCCAGATTTTACGGATGAACATCCTTTGGATGTGGGTGAAACGCTGAGAGAATACCTACGAGTCACGTAATCTTTCAGATGCTCCAATCATCTGTTCTTATTGCACTCTGGCAATAACAGAGGAAAACATGCTCCTTCAAGAACAATAGTGGCCTGGATTGTTCAAGCTATTCAACAAGCTTACAGGGCAAAGGGCTTGGCTCCTCCAGAGGCGGTGACAGCTCATTCCACCAGAGGCATGGCGACCTCATGGGCAGCGGCTCGACATGTGGCTCCTGATGTGATATGCAAGGCAGCCTCATGGTTTTTCGATCAACACTTTCATGTCTCAATATTGTTTAGAGCCTGCTTTCCTTTCTTCTGTTAATTTTGGCTTAAAAATCCTGTCAGTTGACAGGAAAGATGACAATTTTTTGTTCAGCATACCCTCCCGTGTGGATTGGCTAGTTATTTCCCACACATAGTCTGCCATGGAGCCTGTCAGGAAAACGGAAAATTTATTACCAAATACTTACTGTAATTTTCCTTTCCTGATAGACTCCATGGCAGACGGAGTTCCCACCCATGAATATGAATATAAGAGTTGGACTGAGAGTCAGCTAGTTACGGAACACCATCCATGGAGGTAAGCTCAAATTTATGGGTAGGGGGTCCTATAGCAGTAGAGAGGAGGCGGGGTTAACCCACACGTAGTCGGCCATGGAGTCTATCAGGAAAGGAAAATTACGGTAAGTATTTGGTAATAAATTTTCCGTTATCTGCCATTAGATCCAGCATACTGCTGCCATCTGCAGTATGCTGTTTTTTTTTTTTTGTACTTATCGTTTTATCAGACTTTGTTATCCGGCTCTGAGCGGGGAATAGGCGTTCCTAAGACAAGCAGAGTTGATTGATGGGCTGGTAAAGCGCGTCACGCCTTCCGAAAAGTGACACTCGGGTGTTTATTCGGCGCTATACGGCGCCTGCCGTGTAGAGCTAACTGCGCAGGTGCCGTAAATTGCCGAGTGTCACTTCGGGTATTTTCGGAAGGCGTGACCTGCTTTACCAGCCCGTCAATCAACACCACTTGTCTTAGGTACGCCTATATCCAGAAGGAATCCCCGCTCGGAGCTGGATAACAAAGCCTGATAAAACGATATGTACAAAAAAAAAAAAAAACAGCATACTACAGATGTCAGCAGTATGCTGGATCTAATGGCAGATAGTTGATTTTTGGGTGAACCTCCGCTTTAATCATTATAAATGATGAGCACGACCGGTCCCATTGATAAGCACTTGCCGAATGACAAGCACTTGCCGAATGACAGCTGCTTGCAGTTAAGTAAACATGGGGGTGGGGTCACCTGGTGACCATGCCACATGACATCACTCAGAGACCCCAGTCCATGATATCATAGGGTGGCATGGTTACCTGGTGACATCACCGTTTGACCCCCGCTCCCCATGTTTACCTACCAGCAAAAGGCTGTCATATGGTGTGTTTTTCAACAACACTGGTGGTGGCCTTTTTTTTTGTGTCGCCAGCATTTCATGCGGGGGGAATACGAGCGCCTGCTCCTCTTTTCAGGCTGTGTGCTCTGTTAAGGGTCTGGTATGGATTGGGGGGACCCTCATACTTTCTTTTTTAACCACTTCCTTACTGGGCATGTATACCCCCTTCCTGACCAGGTGAAATTTCAGCTTGTGGCACTGCGTCGCTTTAACTGACAATTGCGCGGTCGTGCGATATGGCTCCCAAACAAAATTGACGTCCTTTTTTCCCCACAAATAGAGCTTTCTTTTGGTGGTATTTGGTCACCTCTGCGGTTTTTATTTTTTGCGCTATAAACAAAAAAGAACGACAATTTTGAAAAAATACAATATTTTTTACTTGTTGCTATAATAAATAGCCCAATTTAAAAAAAATTTTAAATAAATTCAGTCTAGGTCGATACGTATTCTTCTACATATTTTTGGTAAAAAAAAAAAAAAAAAAAAACGCAATAAGCAACTGGTTTGCGCAAAAGTTATAGCGCCTACAAAATAAAGGACAGAATTATTATTTTATTTTTTTTACTAGTAATGGCAGCGTATCGTTAATTGGCCGGCGTAAGCCCGCCTAATTCAAAGTAGGAAGGAGGTGGGCGTCAGCTATTTAAATTAAGCGTGACCCCATGCAAATGAATGGCAGATTAAATGGCGCATGCTCAGAATCACGTTGCATCTACTCCCTAAGATACATCGGCTCAATGCCTACGACGTGAACGTAACCTACGCCAAGCCCTATTCACGTAGTACTACGTAAACGACGTAAAAGACGCCGGCTGTTCTGATGTCTATACCTTTGCATGACTTGCGCCACCCTTAGGTGGAATAACTTTAAGCCGGACATACGCCTTACGTAAACGGCGTATATTACAGCGACGGGCGCAAGTACGTTTGTGAATCGGCGTATCTCGGTCATTTGCATATTCGACACGTAAATCAATGGAAGCGCCCCTTGCGGCCAGCGTAAATATGCCCCCACGATACGCCGACGTAGGCAAGTTATGTTGGGCGTAGGAAGCCTATTTTTTCGTATCTAGCGCCGGGAATCGCCGTAAAGATAGAACGGCGCACATTTGGACTTACGTCGGTGTATTTCGAGATACGTCCACGTAAGTCCTACCTGAATCTGGCCCATTGGGCGCCAGACACTTTTTGGATGTAAAATAGGTTTTATTTCTTTGACAGTCCTTTTTATATTTTGAAAGGGGAAAACGGGTTAGGGCCAGGACATCCTTAAGTAGTTGCAATTTCAAATGGCAAACTCCGAGACTTCAACAGGACAGCAGTACAGGGAAAGGCCCCAGCAAGGTGCCACTTCTGCACGTGCAGGATTACTGTCTCCTATATTAACAGTTCTATCAGCTGTACTACAACTTATCCTTGTAGTTCAACCCCTTGAGCTCCTAGTCTCTCACTAGACCCTCTTATTCACTGACTCTGAATCCTGTGAGCTCCTCAAGGCCCTTGCGGTGGTATTTCCCACAAGCGTCACCCACCCTTCCCTGCCGAGTCCTTAGCTTGGCACTCCGACTACCTTCAAGCTTTACCCCTGCTGACCGGCTTGGTCCCTAGCTTGACACACAAGGTTGCTGCTCTGCAAGCGTCACCTCCGCTGGTTGGTTCCCTGACTTGATCACCTTAAGTTTCCCAATTCTCCACCGTGCGGCGCCGTACACACGGCCGAGGTTCTCGCTGAAAACCAGCGAGAACCTCGCTGGAATGCACATTCCAGCGAGGACCTCGGCCGTGTGTACGGTCTCGGCGAGCTTCCCGTCGGGAAGCCCGTCGAGCCGAAATAGAGAGCACGCTCTCTATTTCCTCGACGGCCCGCCTGGAAGAATGGCTGGTTGCCATTCCCGACGGGCGGGTCGCCGAATTCGACGGCCGGGAGAGAACCTCGACGGGCGGAACGATGTGTTCTGCCCGTCGAGGTTCTCTGCCGTGTGTACGGCGCCTGCCTGTTTGGTGAGAATACTGCTCTGATACTTGCTTGTTACTCATGCTGGTCCCTGTAAAGGCGATTGGTCCCTTAGTGGTGACAGCTTCCTTTCTACCTCCGACCACAACAAGTTCTCCGGTTGGCAGAACCGTCATTTGTCCGAAATTTAATTTGGAACAAAACAAACCACACATGTTTACGCTATAGACCACAATAAAGAAAAAAATAAGTGCAGCGCTAAAAAAAGTAAGATTGCGTGAAGCAGTTTACATAAGTCTCATCCAAATTGGTGAGATAATATTGTGATGAGTAAACAGAAAACACAATATAAAAATGCACAAACAGGATTGTGAAACCCTTTGCAATACAGTCAATGAAATGTAAAATATGGAGGGAGTCCTTCAAAGACAATGTATAGGTACAAATAGGTCTTCCTATGAAACACTCCTGTGTTACTGGGGGTTCAAACGATGTGCGTAATCCACTTTAATAAAAATGCAGGATAGCCAGACTGATAGATTAAGAGAATGGGTACTCTTACCGTATAGGGTGGACACATATGCTGGGGGCACTGTGTCAGATAAGCTTGTAAGAGCTCCTCGGATGGATGGCTCTATGAAGAGTGATGATTGAAGGAATTGTAGATCCTTCCCAGGGATCTCAAGGTCCAAGATAGAGGGTGGCTCCAGGCTTTCAGATGGAACAACACTTGTAGGTATCCATAGAAGAAACAAAAAAACTCCACATGGTGTAGTTTGTTTGAAAAAGGGGAGCCTTTATTAGGCTGGTAAAATACAGAGCAATAAAAATAACAAAAAAATGCCAGTACTCTGGAAAGGATCTGGCACACGTGATCACATGAATATAAAAAGAGCGTGGTAGTTGGGTATTAAAAAGCTATGTACCCGACATGTTTCGAGCTAATGCTCATCGACAGGGGCCTTTATAGACCACAAGGCAAAGTCTAAGTGCAGCAGAGGTGTTTATATAGCTCACTTGGTGCCACTTTAGTGGCGGGTGGGCGTGCATGGGTCAGGCTAACAGGAATTCTCTGTCTATGGGCTAATAGGATTTCTGTGTCTGTGGATTTGGCTAACAAAAATTCTCCGTCTGCACATAACTACGTACCTGGGCATAGTTCTTCTTCCCTGACACATGTACTAAATTAAAGATAACATTCCCAATTCAAACTACAGCTGCTGAACTTTCCTAAGCTGTCAAAAAAAAAAAAGACAGACAATGTGATAGTTGTTTCTGCTTGCTAGGTGAGAAAACAGCCTAAAGGGTTAACCACTCCTAAAGGAATACGGACACTGCAGACTTCTTACATTAGAGCATTGTGATTTCACCAGGTTGCTCAGAAGTTGCTCTATTTCTTCTCTGTTCTGTTCACTTCCTGCTTGTTACTCACCACCGTGAAGGGAGGCTTTATTGCGGTGGTCAGCGATGTGCTCGCCCCCTCCTGGGAACTACATCTGTGTGGCAGGACGGTCTTTACGTGTTAGAGACTTCAAGGAGGTGTGAATTACTGGGCGTGCTGCAATTCATACTGGGAAATGTAGTTCTTACATGAACGAGCGCCGCAAACCAGGAAGTGAATGAGAGAACAGAAACTAGGATGCCAGAGGTGATATAGATGAAGGAATTTAATAGGTATTTACTTGTTTTTTAACAGAATCATTACACTATTCTGTCTGTTGACCTTGCTGTATGTATGTAAGGTATGTATCCTAGACCTCTTCCAATGGATGCACCTGCTGGGTGAGCCGTATTCCAGAGGCAGGAACACAACTGCTGTATCCATGCTGGGAATACTTAAAGGCCACCCGCTGATAGCAGGGCTCCCGGCAAATACAAACACCCGCCAATGGCAGGGACTACTCTCCAGGCATCGAACCCAAGTGTGTGCCATATCACCACCCCACCGATAGCTGGGGACACAGTGAGAACTCCTGTTGAAGCTGGAAGACTCCTGGATGCCGCAGGACTCTCCTTGTATTAGCTGTTGCCACAAGATACCCGTCCTCCGATGCCTCCAAAGACGTATGGAAAACGCCAAACATCAAGAGTCTTATGAGGAGGACATAAAAGGAAAAAAAAAAAAAGGAATACAGCCTCTTGCTCAGCCTCAGGATTTATGGGAATGGGGTCCTATGGGGTAGAATAGGCGGAGCAACCGAAACGTATGCTGCCACAGAGTCTGTCAGAAAACATGGCCAACATTTCTTACGGCTTGGGAAATATGTGCCACTTTAACCCAACAAATGTTTTTTAAATATACCGTTAAGCATTTGTGAAATCTTACACCACAACAATGACTCGGCCAACAAAAAAATATAAATTTTTATTATTTTACTGCCATCAATGGACAACACGGTACAATACTTCATCCATGGCTTTGGTGATCTCTGATCTCCTTATGAACGGTTTCTTACATGATGAAGATCAGCCATGGAATATATATGAGGTGTATATCAGGGTGTGCTTCTTTCCCACATGAGAGCTGTGATGTCCAGCAACATTCATATAGAAGACATTTCCCGCACTCAAGGCACTAATACACCTCGACGGTTGTGTGGGATCCCTGATGTACAGGAAGACAGGACTTCAGTAAGGAACAATTCCCTCATTTAGGACAGGAAAGTGTCTTCTCCCCTGTGTGAGATCTCTGATGTCTGTATAGATTGGACGTCTTTGAAAAACATTTCCCGCACTCAGTACAGGAATATGGTTTTTCCCCCGTGTGAGATCTCTGATGTTGGATAAGCACAGATTTCTGTACAAAACCTTTCCCGCAGTCAGAACAGGAATACGGCTTTTCCCCTGTGTGATACATCTGATGTGTGACAAGTTCTGATTTTTGTAAAAAACATTTCTCACAATCAGGACAGGAATAAGGCTTCTCCCCTGTGTGAGATCTCTGATGCGTGTGAAGATGGGACTTCTGTGAAAAACATTTCCCGCACTCTGAACAGGAATACGGCTTCTCATCCGTGTGAGATCTCTGATGCCTGTTAAGACGGGACTTCAATGAAAAACATTTCCCACACTCAGGACAAGAATATGGCTTTTCTCCTGTGTGAGAACTTTGATGTTGGACAAGCCATGATTTTTGTACAAAAGATTTCCCGCACACGGAACAGGAATACAGATTTTCCCCTGTGTGCAATCTCTGATGTGCGACAAGTTCTGAGTTTTGTAAAAAACATTTCCCACACTCAGGACAAGAAAAAGGCTTCTCCCCCGTGTGTAAGCTCTGGTGTTTGTAAAGATGGGCCTTCTGTGAAAAACATTTCCCGCACTCGGAACAGGAATACGGCTTCTCATCTGTGTGAGATCTCTGATGTTTGTAGAGACGGGACTTCAGTAAAAAACATTTCCCACACTCAGGACAGGAATATGGCTTTTCTCCCGTGTGAGACCTTTGATGCTGGACAAGCACTGATTTTTTAACATAACATTTCCCGCACTCGGAACAGGAATATGGCTTTTCCTCCGTGTGAGACCTCTGATGTGTGACAAGTTCATTTTTTTCTAAAAAACACTTCCCACACTCAGGACAGGAAAAAGGCTTCTCCCCCGTGTGCAATTTCTGATGCCTGTAAAGGTTGGACTTCTTTGAAAAACCTTTCCCACACTCTGGACATGTATGTGGCTTCTCACCTGTGTGAGATTTTTTATGCTCATCGAGATTGAATTTGAACTGGAAGCACTCCCCGCACTCAGTACAGGGAAACCTCTTATCTGTTGGAAGGACGGCACCATCCCTCACAGTCTGAGGTTCCTCAGGATAAGAGGAATACGATGGTCCATCTACACTGTGTGGTGCCGGATGGACATTTGAGGTAGTCGGGTTTTCTCCTGGACTATACTGTGTGATGTCCTCACCTTCTACTTTACAGTCTGGAGACAAAGTGAGACAATCCTCTGAGGTTTTCCTCATCTCCCGTCCATCTACTAAAATAGAAATAAAAAGATTATTACTAGACATGAGCAGATTGGTTCCCCTAAACCAGGACTCCGCCCACATCAGGCAGCTTTGTCTCTGAGGATCTTACAATTCCCCCCTCAAGGTAACTGTTAAATGGGTCCTCTGATCTCCTACCAGTTAAAGCGGAGTTCCACCCTTAAAACCACTTGGTTTCATCCCATCCAGCATACTGGCGTCAGCGCCAGTATGCTCTTTTTTTTTTTTTTTTTTAATGCATGTACTTACTTTATAATAAATCATTTAATTCCGTGCACACCGCGGTATGTCGCCGCTATAAGGCGTCACGCCTTCCGGAAACAGCCGATTAGCGTTCGGCTCTTCTCGGCGCCTGCGCACAGACCCAGGAGCTGACTGCGCAGGCGCCGTAAATAGCCGGTCCTAGTTCGGGTTTTTTCGGAAAGGGGGTGACGTGGCTATATACGGCGCCTGCGCAGTCAGCTTCTGGGTCTGTGCGCAGGCGCCGAGAAGAGCCGAACGCTAATCGGCTGTTTCCGGAAGGCGTGACGCCTTATAGCGGCGACATACCGCGGTGCGCACGGAATTAAATGATTTATTATAAAGCAAGTACATGCATTAAAAAAAAAAAAAAAAAAAAAACAGCATACTGGCGCTGACGCCAGTATGCTGGATGGGATGAAACCAAGTGGTTTTAAAGGGTGGAACTCCGCTTTAATTTCTTTATTCATGGACCTTAGTCAGAGAGTGAGGAAACAACGAGAATTGTCTTTTATAGAAGTGACAGTGATGAGGGGATTATAGGACGAGTGTCTCCACCCCCTCTAGCACTCATTGCCATCTTCCCAACACAAGAAGAACTGCACTTCAGTATTTAGTCATGAACAGTGGGGCTGAGCCACACCAGAGGTCAGAGAGTGAGAAGGGGGGGAGAACAACCAAGATGAAGACTGGACTGATGCTGAAGACCACCATCATTGGGTTATCGACTCTTCCCTCATTATCACTTTGTTTAAGGTTCCAACGTTTGAGGATGTTATCACATTATTAATCAAAATGCAAAAGTCTAGAGGGAGCTACACAGTGTGCTAGATGTAATTAGGTTTCGCGGTTAGTGTAGGCAAATGTATTTTTGGCTGAGGGCCAAGCCTAAGTTGTGAATCTGGGTAGGGGTTCAGTGACTCAGAGCTGGATGACTCATCAGGCAGTCTCTCTGGCACTTCCTCCTGGTCTGGAGCTGGTAGAAACTTCTAGAGCTGGAGGCTGGGAGGGAGGAGGGGCTGCTTTGAATATTTATGAGGGCCTCAGCCAATGTGCAGTGGAAAGGGGCCAGCAGAGGGTGGGTTTACCTCAAATAACCATAAAGAAAGCCAGCATGGGGGAGTGGAAGATGGAGTGCTGAGGAAGCCATTGGTGGCCCTTGAGGGTGCCCCCTAGTCTGGAAGGTCACCTCAGGACAGGGGCTCAGGCGCTGAAGGGGCCCTATCAAAACACATGGAGGAATCCATTCCTGGGAGGCACAGGAGCAAGGAGTGAGGACAGTGGAAGCCAGTCAGCACGTCTGGGAGACCTCCTGAGAGTCAGCCAGGTGTGCTGGTGAGTGTCAGTCTGGAGGACTGTGTGGAGAGGTAATTAGCCATGAGGGCTGACAAGACATGAAAAAGAGGTGGTGCTAGGATCAGTGACCACAGGGAGGAAGTGTTGGATAAGTGGAAGCTGTGTCACTCCACTGTTCTACAAGTATGAGGGCAGTGAGTCCCTGTCTGTAATGGGCCTTTGCTACAAAATACTAGTGACACAGCTGGGAACTAAGTAAGTGTGTGCTGGAGGAAGAAGTTTGAGCTGTATATGGGCACTGATATGCATTGATGAGGCTGCACTGATGGCCACTAAGGCAGTGTTTAGGGGCAGACTTAAGGGCAGGGTAGGGGGTGGCTGGGGCAACTGGTGGTGAGTAAAACAGGTTGAACTTGATGGACCATTGTGTTTATTCAACCTTACTTACTATGAAACTATGACATCTACAGGGTACTGATTATTAGTGCAGTTCCAAAAATCTCCACCAGTGCTGCCTATCATTGCCCATTGGTGCTGCCTATTGGTGCAGCTCATCAGTGCAGACACATCAATGAAGGAGAACAATTACCTGTTTTATAACAAACTATGAAAAATTTGTTTTTTCAAAATGTTTGGTCTTTTTTCGTTTATTTAGTAAATTAGCATCAAAAGAAAGCTCTATCTCAAAAAAATGATAAAAATGTCATATGGGTACAATGCTGCATGACCGTGCAACTGTTATTCAAAGTGTGACAGCGCTGAAAGCCGAAAATTGGCCTGGGCAGGGAGGAAGTGTAATGCTGCGTACACACGATCATTTTTCCGTATGATATATATTTTTTTTTTTAGAAAAGACTAAGTTTTTCCAACTTCATCATTAAAACGACGTTGCCCACACACCATTGTTTTAAAAAAATGCTCTAGCAAAGCGCGGTGACGTACAACGCGTACGACGGCACTATAAAGGGGAAGTTTCATTCGCCTTTGGGCTGCTTTAGCTGATTCTGTGTTAGTAAAAGACGATTCGCGCTTTTCTGTCTGTTACAGCGTGATGAATGTGCTTACTCCATCACGAACGCTAGTTTTACCGTCTCATAACTTGCTTCTGAGCATGCGCAGGTTTTTCACGTCGTTTTAGCCCACACACGATCATTTATTACAACCTGAAAAATGCAACATGTTCGGAAAAAAAATTGGTTGTTTTTCAGAACCCGAAAAATGATGTTAAGCCCACACACATTTTAAATGACATTTTTAAAAAACTTTGTTTTTTTTTTCATGCCGAAAAACGATCGTGTGTACGCGGCATTAGTGTCCGATAGGCAAGGGGTTAAAAAAATAATAATTCAGTTTCAGCACAGTGGACTTATATATATATATATATATTTATATATATTTTGCATATGTTTTATTTTTTATTTAATATGCCTTTTACATCGCTACTAGTGTTTTTAGCACTATATTGTTTGATGTTACATAACTGAAACAAACTGCAGAGGTCCCACATCGCTACCTCCTGTCTCCTAAGACTGCACTGACTATACCTGCTGTACTCTGGACCAATCACGAGCATTAAAAGCATTGTCATAAAACACACACCTAACTGGGGCGTGGTCCTTGACTTGGGGTATGAGGGGGAACTTATTCTGAGCAATAAGCTTGGCAATGTTACACAAAGCCTGCACTCCTCTGGCCACCACTAGAGGGAGACTGCACTCCAAGCCAACTGGCTGACCACACACAGGAAGATACGACTCTTACATACAATCTGGTGCACTGTAAGGGTTGGAGAGCCCTCTAGCAATTGTCACACATTTCCAGGATTCCTCCAGCTATCCTTCAAGCTAAAACCCCCGGTGTGAATCCGTCTTCCTACTGTCCACACACAACAAACAGTAGCTTGCCACCACACAGCAGTTTATCTGCAGACTGGTCTGCTAGACCACACACACACAGATCTCCGTCTGCTAGTTTGCAATCTGCCAACACACAATACAATTGCATACAGATTGGCAATGAATTTAGAAGCGAGCACATAGACACTACTATGCATCAATCTCCTGGAATAGGAGCTCTAGCTTAGTACACAGAGGTCACTTATTAATTTTGTATCCTGAAAGTGGCAGCGCATAAGATATATACAAAAACAAAAAATACAGAAAGACACACACCTGGCTATACTCTATGAAAATAAAAACAATAATAAACTTTACAGAGATTTATCCCGTGACTGGAGCAAGTCGGAAGCGCCCGTAATTCACCAGTCAGAGGGACCGGTGCCGTATTAATCACCCCGTCCATCTCCCCCCCCCCCATCGCCAGGCCCTTCGGGTCTGGTATGGATATTAGGGAGAAATTGAAGAATAAATGGCGTGGGGGTCCCCCAAGCACTATATACTCTGAACTGCCTGCCCTATATACTGCCCTATATACTCTGCAGAAAATTGGGCCTTAGGTGTTGATGGTACCAGAACACTGTAAGCTCTCACAGTTACTCTTGGTGGGCACAGGAACGGGCCCTGCTGTGAAATATTATATTAAGAATTAGGGTTGTCCAGATACCAGATACCGATACTAGTATCGGTATCGGGACCGATACCGAGTATTTGTAGGAGTACTTGTACTCGCGCAAATGCTCCCGATGCCTCTGCCGATACTTTTTTTGTATTTATCAACATGTTCTGTGAAAATTCTTTGCGTTTTTTACTACTGAGTGACAAGCAAATAAAACATTTTTATTCATTTCTACTCATTTTTATACTTTTATAATGTCTTGGGTTAGAGTTCTTCATAATTCTAAAGAAAATATCCTTAGTCTATATTGTGGTTTGAAAACTGTCACATGACATTTAAAAAAAAGTATCGGTATTCGGTATTGGCGAGTACATGAAAAAAAGTATCGGTACTTGTACTCGGTCCTAAAAAAGTGGTATCGGGACAACCCTATTAAGAATTGTAATTACATGCCCCTGTTAAGCAGGGACAGAAAAATTGGGCCTTGGGTGGTGGTGACACAACACCGTGACCCCTCACAGATAATCTTGTTGGGAGCAGGAACGGGTCCTGCTGTAAAATATTATAACAAAAATTGTAATTACAGGGGCAGAAAAATTGGGCCTTAGGCCACCGGTGGTAGTGCCCTAAACCAAAAATATTCTTAGAAGCTAGCATCATCAAGATTGAGGAGGAATAGGAGGATAGTCGCTCAGCATAGGCAGTCTTCAAGGGATCCCACATCCATAGGAAATTCAATTGGTTACATCAGCATCAGGTCTCTTGATAGCTGCTGATCCAAGACTGATTCATTTTTATGAATGTGAGCCTATCAACGAAGTCTGTGGACAGGCGCACTCTATGACCCATTACCAACCCTCCAGAAGCACTGAATGTGCGTTCAGAAAGAAGGCTGGATGCAGGACAGGCCAGTAGCTCAATTGCATATTGTGCAAGCTCTGGCCAGTGGTCCATCCTCAAGACCCAGTAACCCAGTGGATGCACTGTTGGAAAGGTTGCCAAGTCTAATCTTGCCCCTTGATATTCCTGCACCATGTAATGCAGACACTGGCGATGGTTGCTTGAACCGATCAGACCTTAGCGCTGACGACTGAAAAATTGTCTGAAGGCTTCGGTCAGCCAGCCATCTTCTCCAACGCTTTTTCTGTGACTGAACAAAGCCTCAGAAACACGTTGTCCAGCACCAGGAAATTGCACAAACCTTTCTTCAGGTACAGACAGAGGAATGTATTTAATGTTAATGACCCACCTATGCTGATCTCTGTAGGAGTGTCCTCCTTTTTAAATGTCCAGGGGCATCCCTCTGGTGGGTTCCTGGTATTAAGTGGCTCCATCATATCCTTGTGTCCTGAAAACTCATCCATTACTCCATACTCCTCATCCTCCTCTTTAACAATAATATTATAATCCCCGAGGTTTACACTCTGAAAGATATAATATGACATTAATTGTGACAAACCTATTGTGTTTAGATCATAACTACCAGTAATTGTTAATTATCTACCTCATTGTGATGAGGGATGGTGTGACCTTCCTGTGTGGAATCCCGGGAATACAGAGGACGGGGACATCTCTCTGGTGGGTTCCTGGTATTAGGTGGTTCCATCATATCCTTGTGTCCTTCTGATAACTCCTCCATCACTCCATACTCCTCATCCTCCTCTGTATACTCTACTTTAACAACAATATTATCATCCCCGAGGTTTCCACTCTGAAAGATATAATAAAAAAATATTTTTGACAAACATATTGTGTATAGATCATACCTGTAATTGTCAATCATCTACCTGATGATGGTGAGGGATGGTGTGACCTTCCTGTGTGGAATCCCGAGAATACAGAGGACGGGGACATCTCTCTGGTGGGTTTCTGTAGCTG
Source organism: Rana kukunoris (assembly GCA_029574335.1). Taxonomy (NCBI): domain Eukaryota; kingdom Metazoa; phylum Chordata; class Amphibia; order Anura; family Ranidae; genus Rana; species Rana kukunoris. The sequence continues at coordinate 17,622,948 of CM056052.1, forward strand.
GATGACTCCACCATAGTGTCCTGGTACAGATCTTTGTGTTCTTTTAGATACTCCTTCATCACCCCATCCTTATCCTCCTCCTCTTTTACTTCTTCTTTAACCTCAACTTTAGGACCCCTCAGGTCTCCACTCTGAATATAGAATAAAAATGACATTATTGTAACAATGGAGATAATGTACAGATCCTAGTGATACGATCAGTGATTGTTCCTCATCTACCTGATGATGGTGAGGGATGGTGTGACCTTCCTGTGTGGAATCCTGGGAATACAGAGGACGGGGACATCTCTCTGGTGGGTTCCCATTACTGGATCCATCTGTAGGAAACACACACACACTGACTGAATACATTGTTTCTATGTGTTTATCAGATGATGGGGATCTAGGTGGAGCCTCCGTACTGCTCTCTCCTTTACAATAAAGTCTCCTCTTACCTGGTGATGTGAGGGGCGGCTGATTCTCCATCCTCATTGGTGACGTCATTTGATCTATACAGGTCTCCTTGTAGACGGATAACTTTGGGAAATGAAAGTAAGAATTATTTAGATGGTATTGGTCACACAATAATAGGATTTGGGTGTGAGGGGGGTAATAGGAGGGTTGCTGTCCATTTAAGAACTGTTGTCCTCATTGGAACACATTTAATCTGAACTGTTTAGAATTTGCTACGTTTGAGAACCTGGGACTCTCTTGGCCTGTTGGAGAAAAAATTATCTTTTCTCTGTTGGGTTTGAATTTTGGCCAGAGTTGGCGGCAAATTAAGATATTTGCCAGAACTTGGTCTGTGATGCTCCAATCTACGGCAGCCTGCTGGCTGATGGGTTTGATGTCACTGTCTCTCTCTGCAGTAAGAGATTGGATTGGATAGCAGGAGGAATGGGCTGGTAGGGGGCTGGTTAGATAGAGAACTGTGGGGGTGAAATCTGTTCTCTTCCCTCCAATGGTGGCCCAGTGTGGGTAGGAGGAGGACAGAAATGGGGGAGGGGTTTGGTTGCCAAGTATACTGCAGTATCCAGGACGTTGTACAAAGTGACAACGGGTTTATGGTGTTCTGAAATCCAGAACTGGGCACTGCCAAATCCTGTGTCACCCGAAAGTATTGGACTGCCTCCCCCGGATGCATAAGACTGATCCCTGGCCACCCGTTACATGATTCTCTGCAAACAGACCTCCTCTAAGAATGAGTGCCCACCAAGGGGCGAAGAGCGATCCTTCTTCATTCCACTTGGTATCTTGGAAAATAAAATATTTGACCAGTGAGATGGTCGGCTGGTGAAGGTTGTCTTCCTTTCCTAGCAGGAGTTCTGTAAGGGGATCTAAAAGTCAGCGACGTGCGGTGAGATGATAGGAGCCCCATATTTGACCAGTGGCGGGGAAGAACTTCAGCTACGTACCTCCCAAATTTGGGGTTTCTGTGACCCCAGGTAGCCAAGCTACGACCCTCAATTTTTTTTTATGATCATGCCTCTGCCTCACCTGCCTCCCCTGACTGCAGGTCCCTGCTAAAAGTAATTTCAGGTGGGAGAATCATCATAGACCAAGATCCTCCCTTAGGGTCCCTCTGACTCCTACAACCTCCTCTTGCCACAAAGCCCTTCTGCCCACCAACCCTAACAAGGGCACAGAGTCCTTCAGCTACACTACCTCCTCAGAGGCCACAAAATCCTTCAACCTCAATGCCCCCTCAGCTCCCCTATTTCCCTCAGAACCAGAGCCAGTACAAAGCAGGGGCGGATGCCATGGGCGGTACAATTTTCTGGGGGGGGGGGGGGGGGGTCAACGCAGGTGAAATTCCAGCAGTGGGCTTCACAGTACTCACTAGCCAGCAACGCTAATCATCTCTGTGCTGTCTGTACCTTTTACTATAATGTTCGGAGTGCACTCCTGCATCTGGCACAAGCCCAGACAGATCATAACTGCACCAGCCCTTCCCTGTCAGCGCTTCACTCCCCCTATGAAGGCGCTGATTCGCAGTCACGTCCACGGCGGCGTGACATCGCTCAAGTGCCGGAGGTGGGATGGGAGAAGCATAGAGAGCTGTTGCTGAAGCTGCGCCTGCAGCCTATAGGAGCTGCGGAGGAGGAACCAACAAAATGTGTACAGTATATCACACAAAAGTAAGAACTAAGCACTGCTGATGATTGCCAAATGCCACGCCAACCTCAGAATCATAAATGAACTGTCTAAATCTAAATGGGGGACTGTCTAAATCCGATTGCTGCATATTACAAATTCCATTGTTAATTAATTAACCACTTGAAAAAGACAACCTGTCACAGTACATATACTTCTACGGGGTGGCAGCTACAGGTGTATAACTTTGCCTGTTTTAGGGTTTCGGGCGCATGCTCCCACGGTCCCACTCCCCTGCGATTTGACACAGCAGGAGACTCTCAGCAGATCCCAGGCCGGGACCTGCCGATTGGCTGTGTCAAATGTGTTGATATTCAATACAGGGTTCTTTATAGGAAAAAGAAAAAATAGATCTGCATTAAAAAGCAGCACACACAGAAAACATAGTTGATTCCCACTATAAGTTGCCGATTGCCGCCATTGCTAGTGTAAAAAATATATATATATATATATATATATATATATATATATATATATATATATATATATATATATACACATATATTTGGGCACTACCTTACGCAAAAATAATGCAAAACTGAAAATTTTACTGCATTATTATTTCAAAGCACTCTAAGTACTTTAAAATACATATAAATTAAAATGTGTGTATTGTTTTAAGTATTTTCTTGTTTTAAAATGATAGACTCTTTATTTACACCCCACAGTTTGCCTTCCTCGCCCTGGCTACCGTATGCCCTTGTCCCGGTGTAGTGTTACATTCCGCTCCCTATCACAAAATGCTGCGGAAGTGACGTTACGTCGCCACCATCTTGCTACACCCCACACTCCTGCACAGTAATGATAGAGTGTGAAGGGGGCAGGTGGACATCTTGTTACACCCACCGGAGTTTTAGATTTCACAGTTATTTTCAACCCAAAACTGAGTTTATTTGCTTAAATACAGTATTTGGAAATCCGACGGACTGTTTAAATGTTAAAGGGGTGTTCCAGCCAAAAATGGTGTTTATTAAAAGTCAGCAGCTACAAAAAGTGTAGCTGCTGGCTTTTAATAAACACTCACTTACCTGCTCCTGCGTTCCAGCGACGCGCCGACCGGGGCTCCGCTCCTCTCCCTCCTCCCCGGCGTCTCCATTCCGACTGTGGGCATCCAGCTGTGACAGCCTTCGGCTTCACGGCCGGGCACCCACTGCGCATGCGGCTCGCCGCTGATTGGAGAGGCGATCGCATGGGACCTGTCATGTGTCCCATGCAATCGCCTACAGGGAGGGGCTGGTGTAGGCGATTAAGCTTAATCGCCTACACCAGCCCCTCGGCGGAAGCAGGAAGTGGGACAGGAAGTCCCACTCCTCCTGAAGCCACCACCCCCCCCCCCCCCAAAAAAAATGACATGCCAAATGTGGCATTAAGGGGGAGGGGAGTGGGATAAGCGGAAGTTCCATTTTTGGGTGAAACTCTGCTTTAAATTTTAAAAGCAGCAGCAAACCTGCTGACCTTACATGGTTGCTAATGTGACAGAACACCTCTGATTTTGACATTTAACAGTCCGTCGGATTTAAAAACACTGTGATTAAGCACATAAGCTCCGGAACGTCACTTCCGGAGCATTCTGTGATGGCAAACAGAATGTGACAACACACCGGCAGCGCTCAGAGCCTCCCTCTGACACCAATGATGGAAGATATTGTTTATGGCAGACTGGGGAATGTTTTTTTCCTCCTGACCAGCAATGTAAGGGGATCTATGCTCCATACTCCTGACCCCTGCACTCCATCATTGTGTTGGCTGCATACTATAATGATTGCCCATTTGCTGCCTGTGTAGTGTAATAATAGCCCATTGTAGCTCATGTATGGTCAGGATGGTCATTGTCTTGGCCATTTATTGTCAGTGCCGAACAATTTACTAAAATGCAGAGCTTTTTTTCTCAGAAAATAGGTGCAGGAACTCAACCACGACCCCGTTCAGATTTCAAAAACGGTAGAAGGGTCTTAAAGGGGCATTAAATATCAGGATTGCATTACACACAGAGTGCAGAGCTGTCACTTGTAAACACAGAAACCAGACTTCTGTGTTTACAAGTGTTTGTTGTGAGCAGGCACCAAAGGGTCTGAGCCAGAGGTGGTGGAACTGAGTTCCCCCAAGGTCCCCCTGAAAAAAAGCCCTGCTAAAATGTATCTCCAAAATGTTCTGGCCCCATAAGTGGGGAAATGTTCTAGGCCTGAAGGGGTTAATCTAGGTTTCCACACTATATATGTGTGTATTATTATCTGCTGGAGATAAAAGACTTCAAGGTGACTATGGAGGAAGAGGACGGACATGACGGAGGGGGCTACTGGGTATAAATACAAAAGCTCTTATTACCTCCTCTGCTGCCACGTCCAGCAATGTCTCGTCTTTACTTCTTCCTGACTCACCTCTCACCCGGAACTTCCCATTTATACTTGACATCACTTCCTATCTGGGACCTGACATCACTTCCTGTCTTTATTTCTTGGAGATTTCCTGACTTGGTAGAAGTGAGATCACCACCTTGTTCCGCGCGTATCGGGCGGTTTGGGCGTATTTGAGCGTTTCCATTTCCCATAGAAAGTAATGGAAACGCTCGATTCAAGTGACTTGCGCGACAACAAGCGTTTGCTACTGGCGTTTTGTTGCTCTAATCAATAGAACTTTTCACCCAGGCAGAAGAATAAAAAAATCGACCAACATAGCAACAAGTGATGAAAAGATGATAATTTTTCCTATTGGCTAAAATAAAATCGAAGTACAAAAACGTCGGACGACGCTGTATGCAAACGCGCAAATAAGCTTGAATACGTGCGACAAAACGCTGGCAAAAAACGCCCGAAAAAACGACCGACGCTCAGGTGTGAATGCAGATGGGTCATCTCCACTCCCACCAAGGGGGATAGAAATATATTACTGCCTAGTGTTTCGTCAGATATGGCAACCCGTCAGAATTGGTAACGGAAGTGGCGTTCCATCTTGCTACCCTGTTTCCCCAAAAATAAGACCTAGTGTTATTTTCCAGGGTGGCTGCAATATAAGCCCTACCCCGAAAATAAGCCCTACTTTAAAATGTTTGTAAAATCATTTAACCCGGGGGGTCGTCCTACTAATGGCAATGTAAGAATGTCCTTTTTCCAATGACTACTGATATAAGAGGGTTCTTCTCTCTATCCATGTTACACCATTCAAATGTTCGTTTCATTTTGGATGCATTTGATAATTGAACCGCCTGATTTGTTTCTGGAATTAGTTTTGCATCTTTGATATTCATTTCATTTGGAATAGCTGGTGTTAAGGAGTAGGTCACTGCTGACAGCAGAATGTAAACAAAACAAGTGGCAAAATAAAAAAAAAGTGCGGTGGTCCCCTCAAAATCCATACCAGACCTTGATCTGGTATGTATTTTAAAAAGAACCCCAAGCCGAGTTTTTTTGTTTTTAATGGCGTGGGGTCCTTCCCAAAATCCATACTATATTCTTATCCAAGCATGCAGCCCAGCGAGCCAGGAAAGGGATGGACAAGCGAGCGCCCCCCCCCCCTGAACCATATCAGGCCACATGCCCAATATGGTGGGGTGCTTTGGAGGAGGGATTCCCCCCCCCCCCCAAAGCACGTTGTGCCCATGTTGATGAGGAGAAGGGCTTCTTCAAACAAGGCCAGTCCCATCGAGAGATACTTCCCAAATGGCAGCCGCTTTTAGGTAGGTAAACATGGGAGCGGGGTCATCTGATGACCATGCCCCCATGACATCATAGTGGGGCAATGTCACCAGGTGACCCTGCCTCCAAGTTTACTTTCCTGGAAAATGGCTGTCATAGGTGAGTGCTCCTCAACTAGACTAGTGGGTGTCTTTTTTTTGTGCTGCCCAGTGTTTTGTGCAAATGGCAAAAGCCCCTTTCCCCACCCTAGCTTTTCAAGCTGCATGCTTGGATAAGGGTCTGGTATGGTTTTGGGGGACCCCCCACGCTGTATTTATCATTTGTTAATTTTTATGTTTACATTCTGCTGTCAGCGGGGAATCCTACTGGCAGCAGATGAGTCATGGTTGTTAGGGGGGTGAGACTGTTTTGTACCTTAACAACCAGCTATTAACAATGAATCCAAATTAAATTAATGCAATAGTCAATTTCATTATAACAGTTTTTTTCAGATTCGTTTACATTCGTTACTATGTCCATTCAGACATATCTTAATCTCCGAAAATCAAATTTTTACCCTGAGTACTCCTCAGGGTGTCCTCCTAGTACTCACCGCATCCTCCTAGTACCCACCACGTCCTCCTAGTACCCACCACGTCCTCCTAGTACCCACCGAGTCCTCCTAGTACCCACCGCGTCCTCCTAGTACCCACCGCGTCCTCCTAGTACCCACCGCGTCCTCCTAGTACCCACTGTGCCCTCCTAGTACCCACTGTGTCCTCCTAGTACCCACGGTTTCCTCCTAGTACTCACCGTGTTCTCCTAGTACTCACAGTGCCTTCAATACACACAGCACCTCATCAATACTTGCAGCCCTCTCAGTACAGTGCTCTCAGTACTCACAGTCCCCCTTAGGCCGCGTACACACAATCGAACATGTCCGCTGAAACTGGTCCGCAGACCAGTTTCAGCGGACATGTTCGATCGTGTGTACGGCCTATCGGACCATTTTCCAGCGGACCAAAGTTTCAAAACATGCTTGAAAACCTGTCTGCTGGAAACCTGTTCGTCGGACAGGTTCGATGGTTAGTACACAAAATCATCGCACCAAAACCCTGCGCATGCTCAGAATGCTTGGAATCATTGAACTTCGTTCTTTCATCATGTCGTTGTGTTCTACGTCACCGTGTTCTGGTCCGAGGGGATTTTGGTCCGATGGTGTGTACACACATCAGACCAACAGACCACTTCAGCCTGGTCCGATTAAAAAGCGGTCCGTCGGACAAGTTTCATCGGACATGTCTGATCGTGTGTACGCGGCCTTAGAGTCGGTTCACACTTCCGCGGCACGACTTCGGGGGCGACTCTGCAAGTCGTCCTGAGGACGACTTCAGAGGCGATTAGCAAAACGACTTCTGTAAAAAAATCAATGCAGGTCGCCCTGTCTGCTCCACACTGCCAGGAGACACCCCCTGGTGGACATTGGTACTGAGGCCCAAAGACCTAACTGTGCCACCAACAGGTGAAAACTTTCATGACAGTTCCAGACTGTTAGGAGACACCTGCTGGTGGACACCAGTACTACGATCCACAGGACCGACAGCACCACCAACAGGTGAAACCTTTCCTGACAGCCATCCACGCTGTAGACATCTTTGGGCTAAAGCATGGGCTTCGAGTGGTTAAAATAGCACAGTGCTGAATATCAAAAAATGGCCTAATGTCACTAGATCCATTCATGTACCTTTTTGGGAATCCCTAGCTATGTAAGCAAATGGGTGAGGAATGAAGCATTACATCACTGTGTAAATATGACCACATGGCCATATTTGGATAATGATGTCACCACTGTCCCGGCCCCTTCCAACAATATAGCTGATGGCAACTCGGGAAGCTGTAATTCAGCTTTGTGCAGAATCAGGATCGGTAATGTGCATCGAGTCATCTGGTATTTTTTCAGTGAGTTTTCAGCAATGGCCATCGTGATTGACAAGGAGGAACATTGTTTAGGGATTTTACTTCTTTTTACAAAGGACTTGTCAAACATTTGGGTTTCTTTATTTCTGGGTGATATCTTTTTTTTTTGTGAACGAGCAGGGGTAATATGTACCTCTACTCATTCAGTCAAATCAGGGCTTCTAGATTTTGATAAGCCCCCTGCAGGTAGTTTCCTCACAACCACCAGGAAAGGATTGAAGGCATGTGGCCTGGTATGGTTCAGGAGGGGGGGAGCACACTAGTTCTCCTTTCCTTTTCTTTCCTGATCAGCCAGGTTGGATTCTCAGATAAGGGTTTGACATGGATTTTCTGGAGACCTCACACAATATTTTCTTGTGTTTTTTGCATAGTTTTCTTTTACTGCTGTCATGGTCGTGGCCGACCACCAGGTGGCGCTAGCGGTACAACGGCGCGCACAGGGGCGCCGGGAGCGCGCATTCGCGGCACTTCGACGTGCACGGGCATGCGCGGCACATCGGCGGGCACGCGCATTCGCGGCAGCGGCGGGCGGGCACGTGCTGACGCCATTTTGGCGCCAGTTCAGGCTATTTAATGGGGCTCATCCCGTGGCCTCTTGCTGCTCGATCGTCAGCGTTTCTGATACCCGCCTGAGACCTGTTACCTGATTGACCTCTGTTCCTGTGATCCCGGCTTGTCTCTGACCCTTCTGAACGCTGCCTGCCCTGAGCTCTGGCCTGTCTGACTCTGCCTCTGCCTTATCCTTTACCGGTTGCTGCCCGCCTGTTGCCGACCCGGCCTGGACTACGACTCTGCTGTTGCCTTATCCCTGAACCTGATCCGTCGGCCTGTATCCGACCTGGCCTGTCTGACTCTGCCAGCATCCGTACTACAGAACACCTCCCTCCTGCCGACTGCCCAGTCATCTGCACTAGCTCCTGCTACCTGTCGGCACCGGTACTACAGCACACCTCCCTCCAGTATCACTCCAGCGGTCTGCACCCAGCTCGGCTACCCGCCAGGACGGTACTACAGTGCACCTCCCTCCAGCCTACGGTTCCAGTCGGTCACTTCAAGTACCTGAACTCTGTCACCCCGCTGGTCCTGATCACCTGTATCAAGTTCCTGCCGTTCATCGACCTGCTGTTCCAGCTCCACTCACCTCACTCCAGAGACTACAGGAGACTGACACAGCTTCTGCACAGCATCCCCGCCAGGTGCTAGTGTGACTCTAAACTCCAGCACCTCCTGTCTGCACTACCAGGGGTCAGGCTCTGCTCAGCACCAGGTACGTGACAACTGCCCATACCAGACATGAAGGACCTAGTATGAATTTTGAGGGGGCCAAATTCTGTTTTTCTTTTACACTTTGTTTACATTCACCTGTCAGGTGAGAATCCAGAGTTGACAACTGAATAGGCTGGGGCAGTGATTCTCAAACGGTGTGCCGCGTTAGATTTGCAGGCCATTGGAGTTTTAAAAAATATTTAAAATTGCTAGCGTCTTGAAAGCTTAAACAAATTGAAAAATTAAATGGCAAATCAATGGCACAAAAGTTAAAAAGTAACATACCGTATATGCTCAAATATAAGCCGACCCCAATATAAGCCGAGGCACCTAATTTTACCACAAAAAACATGTTGACTCGAGCATAAGCTTATAAGCTGTCCATCTGCATGCCTCACTGTGCCTCACTGTGTCCATGTGCATGCCTCACTGTGTCCATCCCTCACTGTGCCCATTCCTCACTATGCCCATGCCTCACTATATCTATGACTAGACTGACGTTTAACATAGGAGTCTATGGAAGGGGTGCCTGGTTTGAAAAAGAAAATCAGTGCTCCTCAGCTGTAGGTCCCCCAGACAACAAACTTTGCACACTTATAGAGGGGAAATTGGGCTACATGTGTGCCAAGATCCGGGTCCAGGGGACCTATGACCGACCGGTACTGGGTCCCCAAAATCACCAGAGAAATTACTGTTTAACATGGGAGTCTATGGAAGGGGTGCACGGGTTTGAAAAATTGGTGCTCCCCAGCCGTAGGTCCCCTGGACAATAAACTTTGCACACTTGTAGAGGAAGAGTGGGGCCCAGGGGACCTATGGCTGGCCGTTACCAGGTCTACAAAGTCCGGGAGATCAGGCACAAAAAGGTGACTCGGTATAAGCTGAGGAGGGCATTTTCAGCACAAAAAAAGTGCTGAAAATTTTGGCTTATACTCGAGTATATACAGTACATAAAAACGCAATCTCTGTTAGTCTGTCATTCATTGGTTCCTTTCATAACACGAGACTTGTGTGAGATTTTGGGAGAACTCGATCGATCTAATTATATTAAAATAATAGAGACCTTTCCATTTGTTGACTTTTGAGGCTCGCTTCAATCTGATTTGCTCTCGAAAGCAGGCACATCCTTCACATTGACTTTAAATATTAAATATATATGTAAAAATAACTAGGTTCTTCACCACAAAAATTGTTAAATCTTTTCAGGTGTGGCGTGAAAATTGTTAGATTTTTTTGGTGCGTCGCAAGACAAAAAAGTTTGAAAAAACACTGGGCTGGGGGATATGTGCCCAGTTGTAGGGTGCCTGTGGCTGATGGTTTCCTATTAACCTGGATAGAAGAAAATTTGCAGCACACCGATGTAGCGAAAGCTCTTTTATCAAAATAGTTGAAAAGATACACAAAGGTACATGACACACACCACAAGTGCAGCAGCCGGGGCAGAGCTTGACGCGTTTCACACAACAACATTGTGCTTACTCATTGAGCGAGCGGAGACTTGCACCTGCATGTGGAGTCCCACACACCTAACCTTACCTGGATTGGCTCACCTGAAGCAGTGTTTTTTCCTGTTGTTCACTCCCTTTGAACCTGATTCAGCAGGAAACTGACACATCTAGAAGTGGTAGTATATTGGCAGCTGGAGGTACAACTTGCTTAACCACTTAAGGACCGCCTACTGCACATTTACGTCGGCAGAATGGCACGGCTGGGCACATCAACGTATATATACGTTGATTTTAGTACCCAGCCGTGGGTCACAGGCGCGCGCCCGTGACCCGGTCCGAAGCTCCAGGCCCGGGACCGCGGGATTCATGGACCCGATCGCCGCTGAAGTGCGGCGATCCGTCCCTGGAGCGGAAGAACGGGGAGAGCCGTGTGTAAACACGGCTTCCCCGTACTTCTCTGTGGCCGCAGCATCGATCGCGTCATCCCTGTAATAGGGGGACGCGATCGATGACGTCACACCTACAGCCACACCCCCCTACAGTTGTAAACACAACACATTAGGTCACACATCCCCTACAGCGCCACCTGTGGTTAACTCCCAAACTGCAACTGTCATTTCCACAGTAAACAATGCAATTTAAATGCATTTTTTGCTGTGAAAATGACAATTGTCCCAAAAATGTGTCAAAATTGTCCGAAGTGTCCGCCATAATGTCGCAGTCACGAAAAAAATCGCTGATCGCCGCTATTAGTAGTAAAAAAAAAAAAAATTATAAAAATGCAATAAAACTATCCCTTATTTTGTAAACGCTATAAATTTTGCGAAAACCAACCGATAAACGCTTATTGCGATTTTTTTTTACCAAAAATACGTAGAAGAATACGTAACGGCCTAAACTGAGGAAAAAAAATGTTTTTTTATATATTTTTGGGGGATATTTATTATAGCAAAAAGTAAAAAATATTGATTTTTTTTTTTAAATTGTCGCTCTATTTTTGTTTATAGCGCAAAAAATAAAAACCGCAGAGGTGATTAAATACCACCAAAAGAAAGCTCTATTTGTGGGGAAAAAAGGACGCCAATTTTGTTTGGGAGCCACGTCGCACGACCGCGCAATTGTCAGTTAAAACGACGCAGTGCCGAATCGCAAAAAGGGGCAAGGTCCTTTACCTGCATTTTGGTCCGGGTCTTAAGTGGTTAAATAGCAATTCAGTTCAGCTGTTCACTATCCCCCCCCCCCCCAACAAACCAAATTCTGTCCAAACATGGGTTCAGTCCAAACTCGGGGCTCATTCCATGCGGTCTGTTTATTGGTCCTTAACACTGGTGACCAATGGGAGAAGGATCCCCTTATATCAGTAGTCAGTGGGAGGATCATCATTAAATAATTGTTACTGAGGCGGCGTACACACGACCGAGGTTCTCGCTGGAAACCAGCGAGAACCTCGCTGGAAGCTGCATTCCAGTGAGGACCTCGGCCGTGTGTACGCTCTCGGCGAGCTTCCCGTCGGGAAGCCCGTCGAGCAGAAATAGAGAGCACGCTCTCTATTTGCTTGACGGCCCGCCTGGATGAATGGCTGGTTGCCATTCCCGACGGGCGGGTCGCCGATTTCGACGGCCGGCAGAGAACCTCGACGGGCGGAACGATGTGTTCTGCCCGTCGAGGATCTCTGCCGTGTGTACGCGGCCTGAGAGACAGAAATTGTTCATTGCACAAGGAACCTCTAGAAACCTTGTGAACGAACCTTGACTGAGAAAGGCTGAACTAGGCAGTAATATATGTTTATCCCCCTTGGTAGGAGTGGAGATGACCCCATTTATAAAGATATAGGCCCGGATTCACAAAGCACTTACGCCGTCGTATCTCAAGATACGCCACGTAAGTGTAAATATGTTGTCGTCGTATCTGTGCGCCGTGCCCACAGAACTAAGATACGCCTAAAAACAGGCTTCAGTCCACCGACGTAACTTACCTACGCCGGCGTATCGTGGGCGCATAGTTACGCTGGACGCATCTGGTGCTCCCATTGATTTCCTATTTAAATATGGAAATGAGGGAGATACATCGATTCACGAACGTACTTGCGCCCGGCGCTGGGGCGCAACTCATGCAAAGGTATGGACCAGGGAACACAGCCGTCGTATTTTACGTCGTTTATGTCAGCCCTCAAAATTTACACTCGCCTACTAGCATTTGGCGAGTGGATTTAAGCTGGGGGTTGCATGACCTGCTGAATCTCCCTCCAATCTGTGCCTACACTTAGAGTCCCCATGAGATTGGCGGCCGAAGAGGAAAGGTGCATGCTCGGTAAAAGTAGTCTGGTGAGCCATGCACAGGCAGAGCAATACTGAAAGTTGCCCTGACATGAGAGCGGCAGCCTTCCAGTTTGTGCAGTTTTCTTCTCCTTGTGCTCTATGTAAGTGTCCAACAGTTCAGCCTGAGCACTGTGAACAGACTGGTCGCAATGTGTGCTGTGCGGTGTCAGTGTGCGCTGTGCTATGGTGTCAATGGCTGTGCAGTTGTGTGGATCTCGGTGCTGGATTGTACTCCCTCCCACTGTGCTGCAGCTCTTCTCCTCACTGCCAGCCTGAATAAAAGGGGGAAGTGGGGACATGCAATCGTGGAGCCGCACACAGGGGCTCCTGATGATGAGATGAATAGGAGAGAGAGAGAGGATGGATGGGAGTTGCAGAGGAGACAGCAAGAGAATGGACAAGAGACCCAGTTCTAGTGCCCTGTCCCTCTGGTCTGCCCCCAGTGCCCTGTCCCTCTGGTCTGCCCCCAGTGCCCTGTCCCATTTTGGTAAAGTTGTTGTTGGCAATATTTAATTTTGTAACTTGATTCTGCATAAAACATTTAACAGTGTCATTCCATGAGATAATCTACAAGGGCGTGTTTATGGGTGCAATTAGGCACAGGGCAGTGTATGAATTAGGTGGGGAAACTGGTGGCGAGTAACTCTTGAGGCCTGGCTAGTAGCTCAGGACTTGAAATTTTGAGCCCTGGTTTATGTAGTATGTGAATAGGGCTGGCGTAGGTTACGTTCACACCGTAGGCAGTGATTCAACGTATCTTAGCCAGTTGTTTCAACCTGATTGTGAGCATGCGCACTGGGATGCGGCCACGGGATGGAGCATGCGCCGTTCGTTTTAAGTACTTGTCTGGCACTCGGCCCATCATTTGCATGGGGTCACGCCTCATTTGCATTGCTCACGCCCACTTCCACTTACGACGACTAAGGCCCCTTTAACATGAGCGGACGAACGGTCCGCTAATTACAAGTCCGTTTACGGACTTGTAATGTGTCCCTATGGGAGCGGATCCGTTAGCGGATGATGCATCCGCTAACGTCCGCCTACTGTCCGCGTCCGCCTGGATCCGTTTTGCAGACGGAAGAAAACCCTATTTTTCTTCCGTCCGGTGGATCGGATCGGATGCAAACGGACAGACGGTCCGTTTCCATCCGATTCCCCATAGGGGATAGCGGAGGAGAGACAGGGCGGTCCCTGCACAGTGTGCAGGGTCCGCCCTGTCCGCCGACAGCTGAGCGGGACCCCCCGCTGAGCCGACGGACACACACGGAGCGGACCGAAAAACGGACCGCTCCGTGTGAAAGAGGCCTAACGCTTTCAAAACCTAGCTTAGATTTGGGAGCAAGTGCTTTGTAAATACTGTGCTTGCCTCTCTGCGCTGCGTCGGCGTAGCGTATATTAGATACGCTACGGCGGCATAAATATGCGCCAATGTATGTGAATCCGAGCCATAATACAGTACATATACACACAGCACAAGGACTAGACATTTCTTGGGTCTGCAGTTCCTCTAAGCTCCACAAAGTGGGGATTTAACTTCTTCCCAGATGGGAAGTCTCTATGGAAAACAGGAAGTGATGTCAGGTGCAGTCAGAAACTTCCAAGTGAGAGGTGAGTCGGGAGGAAGTAAAGAGGAGACATTGCTGGAAGTGGCAGCAGAGGAGGTAATAAGATCTTATTTTCTATTTACACCCAGTAACCCCGTCATGTCTGTCCTCTTCCTCCATAGTCACTGTGACGTCTTTTATCTCCAGCAGATGATGACACACACATATATAGTGTGGAAACCTAGATTAACCCCTTCAGGGGCAGAACATTTCCCCACTTGCAGGGCGAGAACATTCTCTTCATTTTGGAGATACATTCTAGTAATATGGTCCGCTAAACAAACAGCTCAGACAATTAATAGCCACTTAACGACCAGCGGCGTACCCGTACATTGCTGGATTTTCAGTGAATATACTGGGACGATATGATTTTTTTAGAGCTGGCTGTTGGCTGTCTAGTGATAGTAATCAGAGCAGCTAACTAACTGACCAATTGCTATTACAAGCAGCAGGAGGGGATATCTCCCCCCCCCCTTCCCGCTGTCTTCCGCAGCTTGCTCGGGCTCTCCCATCCCACCAGGAGAGCCGAGCACCCAGCCAGCACATCCGCTGGCTAGTCAGACAGCCAAGTAAGACCAGATCCAGCATTGTTCAGCTGTCCATGATGGTAACCCGGTGTTCTGTCGATATGTGCCCGCCGTCTAAAAGTGCACACGCATGCGCAGAACGGAAGGACACTCCAGCTAATTTGGCGATCAGCTGGAGTGACGTCACCATAGTGCATGTGCACATCATAGGAGCCTTTTTTATAACATTTCTCGGGCACAATTTAATGCTATGTAAACAGCAGGGAGGGACACCATATTTGTCATGTTGCGCCCTGGGTTTACAGCCTGGCACAATCTACAGTGTCCCTCCGCTCTTTGCATAGCTTTCAATTGTGCCCGTGAAATGGTAGCTCCCGTCGAAAAAAACACTCATACGATGTGCAAATGCTCTGACATTACTCCAGCTGATCGGAAATCAGCTGGAGTACCCTTCCTTTCTGCGCATGCGCGGGCACTTTTTGACGCAGGGCACAAATCGATAGAATACTGGAAGCAATGACATGATGTCACTTCCGGTTTAACTGGATGTCAACAGCACCATTTAGAAAAAAAGTATTCAAAAACACTGATCTTGGTGTTTTGAATGCTTTTAAGGGGAGAGGAGGGATTTGGGGTCTCATAGACCCCAGATCCCTCCATAAAGAGGACCTGTCACATGCCTATTACTGTCACAAAGGATTTTTACATTCCTTGTGACAGCAATGAAACTCATAAAACTATTTATGGCAACACTGTAAAATTAAGAAAAATAAAATAAATTCATAATTCAAAAATAAAGCCTATATCCACTCTGGTAACCTGTAAAGGCTTTTAAAGCGTTGTTTGTCACCATTGCACAATTGGAAAGCATGACATGTTTGGTATCTATTTACTCGGCGTAACATTATCATTTATATTTTATGAAAGAAAATGGGTTATCTATTGTGCTTTTTGCTATAGAATTCAATAAAGTGCTTTTTTCCCCCAAAAAAATGCATTTGGAATACTGCTACGCAAATACCTTGTAACATTAAAAGTTGCAACACCCACCAATTTATTCTCTGGGATCTGCTTTAAAAATATATATATATCGTGTTTCCCCGAAAATAAGACTGGGTCTTATATTAATCTTGGTTACAAAAATCAGACTAGGGCTTATTTTCAGGGGATGTCTTATGCCGTGTATACACGGTCATTTTTTGCGATGAAAAAAACCGACGTTTTTTAAAACGTCATTTAAATTGATCATGTGTGGGCAAAACGTTGTTTTTTGTCTTAAAAAAAACGACCAAAAAAAAATTCCAACATGCTTGAATTTTTTGTGTCGTTTTTTAAAACGTCGTTTTTTGTGTCATAAAAAGTGATGGTGTGTGGGCAAAACGATGTTGAAAACGACGTTTTTAAACCCGCGCATGTTCAGAGGCAAGTTATGAGAAGGAGCTTCAATGGAAAAGAGTGCCGTCGAACGTGGTGTACGTCACCACACTTTGCTAGAGCTTTGTAGAAAAACGATGGTGTGTACGCAACGTCGTTTTGGAAAATGAAGTTTGAAAAACGTCGTTTTTTTTTCCATGATTGAAAACGTCTTTTTTTTTCATCGCAAAAAACGACCGTGTGTACACGGCATTATTCATGGAATGTACAATAATCTACATTTATTCAAATACAGTCATGACGATCTTAAAGTGGTTGTAACCCCAAAAATAAAATATATCCTGATCCTTTAAAGCACAGTGACCCGCCGTAGCTCTTTTTCCCCACTCTGAGCACTGCAGAGGAAGGGGCCACTGACGTGGGAGAGGAGAAGATCTCTGGCCGGTTGCATGAGCGCCCAGCGGCACTGTAAGTGAGGTATTTTCCAAAATAAAGTTACAAAAGGAGACACACTGCACATTATATAATCGTTTTACAAAACCGATTACGACGACTTTAACTAGGGCTTATTTTCGGGGTAGGGCTTATATTGCAGCCATTCCTGAAAATAACGCTAGGTCCTATTTTTGGGGTAGGGCTTATTTTCAGGGAAACAGGGTGTATATATAATGTTTAGGGTTCTAACTAATTTTCTAGCAAAAAATACTGATTGTTGCATGTAAACAAGTGTCAGAAAAAAGAAGGTCTGGAGCTGAAGTGGATAGACAAGACAATGACCATCCTGAACATGCATGGCCTTAATAGGGCAATTATTACACTACACAGGCACCAAATGGGCAATCGTTACAATATTCAGCCAACACAATAAAGGAATGCTCTTGTTAGTCAGCAGGCTCCCAGAGATTGGAGTCAAAAGAAGGATCATATTTATCATTCCTTGTCTGCAGATCAAAAACTAATCAAAACCAATTCAGTTTCTGATCTGGCAGACCAAGATGGTTCTGGGACCTTGAATATGTAACAGTCCAGACTAAATGTGGGTAGTAGTCCTTAAATGTACAGCAACCCTTCTATTACCCCCTCACATCCACATCCTATTATTGTGAGACAAATCCATCCAAATAATTCTTACTTTCATTTATCAAAGTTATCCGTCTACAAGGAGACCTGTATAGATCAAATGACGGCACCAATGAGGAAGGAGGAGGACCGGAGTCACATGACTGAGAAGATACTAAACCTCACCCTGGAGATCATTTACCTGCTGACTGGAGAGGTAAGGAGGATTCTGGGAGGTCACATGACATCACTCTTATCTCTATTAACCACTTGCTGACCGGGCTGGTCAGATAATTTTGGAAGGGCGTACTATAAGGTCCTCCCAGAATCGCGCTCCCGGGAATGTCCGTGACCGTCTCCCAGACCCAGTGTGTTACGGTCGGGGTAAAGGGCAAATGACAGCCGCCTTTTACCACATGATCACTTTATCCAATGACAGAGTGATCACTTGTAAACAAACCCGAGCATGTCCGGATCGGCTTCTCACACTGATCGGTACAGCGTGTGAGGAGAGGAGGGAGTGGATGCAGCAGCGCTGTGGCTGGATCTGAAGTTCCAACAGCGCTGATCTGTGCCCATGCCTGGCTCATCTATCCACATTCATGCTCCATCCCTGGCTCAATCATCCACATCCATGCTCCACCCGGCTCATTTATCCACGCTCCTTCCCGGGCTCGTCCATCCACATTCATGCTCATCCATGCTCCATCCCTGGTTTATTCATCCACATCCATGCTCTATCCCTGGCTCATCCATCCACGCTCCATCCCTGGCTCATCCATATACATCCATGCTCCATCCCTGTCTCATCCATTTACATTCATGCTCATCCATGCTCCATCCCTGCCTTATCTATCTACATCTATGCTCCATCCCTGGCCCATCCATGCTCACTCCCTGGCTCATCTATCCACATTCATGCTTGTCCATGCTCCATCCGTGGTTCATCCATCCACATTCATGCTCCATCCCTGGCTCATCCATGCTCCATCCTTGGCTCATCCACCCATATTTATGCTCCATCCTCGGCTCATCTATCCTCATTCATGCTCATCCATGCTCCATCCATCATCATCAATCCCCATCCATGGCTCATCTGTGCCACATCAGTGATCACCCATGCCACATCAGTGCTCATCTGTGCCACATCAGTGATCATCTGTGCCACATCAGTACTCATCCGTGTTATATGTTGGGATGTTTACTTTCCAAAATGGGGTCATTTTTTGGGGTTTCCATTGCCCCGGTGCTCAAGGGCCTTCAAAAGTTTAAGAGGTAGTCAAGAAATGATATGTGTAATTTATCTCCCTAGAACGCCTGATGGTGCTCCCTGCATGTTGGGCCTCTGTATGTGGCCAGGCTGTGAAAATGTCCCACATGTGGTATTGCCATACACACGAGGAGCAGGAGAATGTATTTTGGGGTGTAATTGCAAGTATGCATATGCTGTGTGTGAGAAATAACCCATTAATATGACAATACTGTGAAAAAAAAAGAAAGAAAAAATCTTAATATTGCAAAGAATTGTGGGAAAAACCTATAAGTTCAAAAGACTCGCCATGCCTCTTACTAAATACTTTGGAATGTGTACTTTCCTGGCTTGTTAGTGTCTACATCAGGTGTGATCAATTTTCAATGATTGACACCATAGATTGTAGACGCTATAACTTTCACAAAGACCAAATAATATGTTCTTATTTGGGTTATTTTTACCAAAGATATGAAGCAGTATAAATTTTGGCCAAAATTTACAAAGAAAAATTACTAAATTGCTAAATTTTATAACAGAAACAAAGAAATTCTTTTTTTTTTAATTTGTTTACAAAATTTTCAGTCTTTTTTCATTAATAGCACAAAAAAACAACAACCCAGTGGTGATTAAATTCCACCAAAAGAAGACTCTAATTGTGTGGGAAAAAAAACATTTAGGTACAGTGTTGCATGAGTAATTGTCATTCAAAATGTGAGAGCACTGAAAGCTGAAAATTGGTCTGGTTAGGAAAGGGGTTTAAGTGCCGAGTGGTTTAGTGGTTAATAAAACACAGACCTGACCGGAGAAGTGAGGAGGATTCAGGGAGGTCACATGACGTCACTCTTATCACTATTAATAAAACACAGACCTGACTGGAGAGGTGAGGAGGGTTCTGGGAGGTCACATGACATCACTCTTATCTCTATTAATAAAACACAGACCTGACCGGAGAGGTGAGGAGGATTCTGGGAGGTCACATGACATCACTCTTATCTCTATTAATAAAACACAGACCTGACCGGAGAGGTGAGGAGGATTCTGGGAGGTCACATGACATCAATCTTATCTCTATTAATAAAACACTGACCTGACCGGAGAGGTGAGGAGGATTCTGGGAGGTCACATGACATCACTCTTATCTCTATTAATAAAACACAGACCTGACCAGAGAGGTGAGGAGGATTCTGGGATGTCACATGACATCACTCTTATCTCTATTAATAAAACACAGACCTGACCGGAGAGGTGAGGAGGATTCTGGGAGGTCACATGACATCACTCATCTCTATTAATTAGGGTTGTCCCGATACCGATACTGAGCATTTGCGTGAGTACTTGTACTCGCACAAATGCTCCCGATGCTTCACCGATACTTTTTTTCACCCCAGAGCAGGTGGAGAGGGGACGGAGAGTGGAGCAGAGCAGTCCCGCTGCACGTCATCATATATAGCCCCTCCCCCATGCCCAGACAAAGGGGAGTGGCTATATATGACGACGCATGGCAGGGAACACACAGCTATTCAAATGAAAGCTGTTATGTTCCCCGCGCTGATCAACTAGATGGCGGAGGGGGGGTGGGGTGCTTGGCTTTCTCTTCGGGGACATGGCTGCTGCATTTGGTGGATAAGGCTGCATTTGGGGGACATGGCTGCATTTGGGGAACATGGCTGCATTTGGGGACAAGGCTGCATTTGGGACACATGGACACATTTAAATACAGTATCGGTAATCGGTATCGACAAATACATAAAAAAAAGTATCGGAACTTTTACTCGGTCCTAAAAAAAAGTGGTATCGGGACAACCCTACTATTAATAAAACACAGACCTGGCCGGAGAGGTGTGGAGGATTCTGGGATTCAAACATGACATTTTTTTTTTTGAAAAGCCTATGGCGTGTGAAACACACTCAAAAACTCCACCCGGTGCAGAAAAAATGTGCACACACATAAAGAGTGTTCACAAAAATGTGCAGACGGGTGCAACGTCAAGTGGTCCTTCTGTGCAGAAGGGACCCAAACCCTGATCCGTGTGGTCCGAGCAACCGAAGCCGACTCGGACCCAACTTCCCTGGAGAGACTGCCGAAACAGAACCCTCCAAGTACTAGGTGGGACTCCCCCGAAGGGAGACCCCATGAGAGCAGGTGAACTAAGCCAAAAGGCCATGTCCACCCACTCCCAAGACGTTCAGGGCTGGCCCGAGGACCGGCACCCTACTAATCACACTGTGTACAAAACGTGCACAACAAAAAAAGACAAAAAGGTGACAAACATAGGCAATAAATTAAATAAAGTGGGGGAAAGGGATAGTGAAGAGGAGAGTGAAGAAGTGGTCATTGTGATCAACAATGACCAGGCCCTCCGGCCAGGAATAAAAAATTCCTCCGGTCCTAGCCAAAAGGCCCGGCCCAGGAGGCAGGTGCAAAAAAAGCGTGTAGCTGGTGCAGTGACCGTGGTGTCGTTAAATCAAAGTGACCCCCACTCACAGTGATTCTCAGACACCCCTGGACTGCCACTCCAGGGGCACATGCACCATAGGCTTTTCCGTTCCAAATCTAGCCCCCCGACCGGCCAGTGCAGCCCTCCACCCCTGCCAGAAAGAGAGCCCTTCCAGGTTTTCTTGGGAAGAAGCTGCCCCCATCTAGCAGCCTCCACCAATACTAACCCTTCCAGACTCCCTGTCAACCCAGCAGGATTTGCATGGCCCTACCCCGTCTTTCCATCAGGGCAGTTCCAGCTCCTCCTACCAGATCTCTCAAACATGACATTTACTATTGGTTTTCCAATACAGAGATTTCCTCTTGTGAAGTCAGGTGATCATATGACCACCACAGTGCCTCCATGGGACTCCCTAAAACCTGAGAGACACAACATGGAGGAGATTCTAGAAGTCACCAAGAAGATGATGGAGCTGCTGACAGGAGAGGTGAGCGGTGCCGGGAATTCTGGGACATTATCCAGTAACAGACAAGGGATGTGTCTGGATGGTGACTGTATCATTGTGTGTGTCAGGTTCCTATAAGGTGTCAGGATGTCACTGTCTATTTCTCCATGGAGGAGTGGGAGTATTTAGAAGGACACAAGGATCTCTACAAGGACGTCATGATGGAGAACTTCTGATAGTATCATTAAGATCTAATGATGTCATTTTTATTATATATTCAGAGTAAAAACTTCCGTTTGACAAAAGGGGCGGTGCCACCAGGTGACATAGCCATGTGGCCCTGCCCCTTACCTACATAAAAACTGTCAAACGGCGGACCCTTCAGTAGGCAGCCAGCCTTCATGGATGGCAGCAGTGTTTGTTTGTTTTTTTACTAGCATTAGCACATAATGCCATTGTCTTGCAGGAAAAAAAACATCAAGATGTTTACAACCACTTTAACTACCTCTTGCCCACCATGGGCCAGATTCAGGTAGTCCAGAGCATCTTTGCTCTGGAGTAACGCTTCTCATTTGCGTTGCGCTGCAGACATTTTAGGAGCAAGTGCTGTCATTCACGAAGCACTTGCTCCTAAAGTTGCGGCAGCGCATCACAAATGAGCCGGCGGAATTCAAATTGGGCGGGTACGGGGCGTGTAGTATGCTAACTAAGCGCGTTCCCGCCGCCAACGTACTGCGCATGCGTCGAGTGTCAAAACATCCCCGTGCGCATGCTCCAAAATCTGTGAATGAACGTCAATGACGTCACATTCCCATTCATGAACGTTTTACGCAAGCGATGTTTTTTTTTTTTTTTTCGACGCGATGACGACGCCTATACCTAACATAGGATACTCCAACCCCATGTAGGTATATCTATGCGCCGCGTATCCCGTCCGGAAACGTCGTATCGTCATTGCGTCGCGCCGGAATTCGATCGTGAATTGCCGATTTCCGCTCATTAACATATTTTTTGAGCGTAAATCGGCGGGAACGCCCCCGGCGCCATTTTTAAGTTGAAGTAACGATGCGATGGCGAAACTCAGTTACGCTGCTCGCATCGGAACTCCAACCCGGCGTTTCTTGTTTTCTGGTTACAGAAAACAGAAACGCCGGCTCAAAGTCACAGTTAGGCTGGCGGATCACTGGATCCGCCAGCCTAACTGTTCCTGAATCTGGCCCTATATGGACAAATGATGGCCGGCGGAATCTTCTGCTGTTCTGGGGGCACACAGCACAGTGATCGCAGGCACACTGTGTAACTGGGACACGGTGTGACCCACGATCTCAATAAAAAAACGATGACATGGCTCTTTTCCCATGTGATCAGCATGTGTCCAATGTCGTTTATCTGGTTTATCTGGTCTCCTCGCCTCACACTGACAGAGTGTGAGGCGAGGAGAGCCGATCAGTGGCATTTCCTTACAGGGGAGACCTATACAGATAATCAGTACCCTGATTATCAGTGCAGCCCCAACAGTGCCCAGCAGTGATGCCAGTCTGTGCCCATCAGTGAAACCAATCTGTGCCCATCAGTGGTGCAAGTCCGTGCTCCCTTTCAGTGCTGCCTATCCATGCCACCCATCATTGCCCATCAGTGCTGCTTATCCAATGCGGCCCATCAGTGCCCATAAGTGTCGCCTATCAGTGCTGTGTATTACAGTTGGGCCAACGGTACGGCTTGAGCATCTGTTTGGCTGAACATTGGCTGTTCAGCCCAAACAGCTGTGTCTATTTTTTACGTCTTTTCTTTTTCATCTTTTGGCAGCTCACAAGGTTTTTGTATATTTGCATATTACTGGCTCCTCATCAATGCCCATCAGAGCCTCCGCATCAGTGGTGGAGAAAAATACTTATTTACAAAATGTTATGACCAAAATGAAGAAAAACTATTTTTTACAACATTTTCGGTCTTTCTTCCCATCGGTGGTTAAATACCTCCAAAACAAAGCTCTATTTGTATGAAAAAAAGTGCGAGAAATTGGCCTGGGCAGGAAGGGGATGAAAGTGCCTGGTATTGATGTTAATGTATTTTTTAATAATTTTTTGTGTTTCATAAATGTTGCGCTAATATAGTTAGATCGTTACATGGTTAATCAGTTTGAAAAAAAATGCCACCCAGTTCAAGCAACAAAATGATGTGACATAAAAAAAAATCATAACTACCACCATTTTATTATCTTGAGTGTCTTCTTTCAGAAAAAAATATCATGTTTTGGAGTTTTTACATAATCTCCAGACCTAAAATTAAAATGTTCAAACATGTAAAAAAAAATGCAAAAAACACCCTGGCAGTGAATGGGCTTGATAGATGTACTGTAACCACTTAAGACCCGGACCAAAATGCAGGTAAAGGACCTTGCCCCTTTTTGCGATTCGGCACTGCGTCATTTTAACCACTTAGCAACCACCTGCCGAAAAATAACGGCGGCAAGGTGGTTGCTTAACTCTGGGATCACGTTATATAACGTGATTCCAGAGTCGCGCTCCCGCGCGCCCCCTGGGGCACGCACACGGAAATGTCCGTGACCGCCGGGTCCAGAGGACCCGGCGGGACACGGATCATGGTAAATCGCCGCTGATAGCGGCGGTTTACCACGTGATCGCGCCGTCCAATGACGGCGCGATCAGATGTAAACAGACCGGCGTCATTTGATGACGCCGGTTCCTCCCTCCTCTCTCTGTACCGATCGGTACAGTGTGAGAGGAGAGGGGAGGGAGCGGATGGCAGCGCCAGTGCTGCGGGCTGGATCTGTGACAAATGTAGTCACAGATCCATCCATCCATCCCTCCCTGCTCAGCCATCCCTGCTGCACATACTCTGCAATGCTGGGCAATACTCTGGGCATACTCTGAGCAACACTCTGGGGGGCAATACTCTGGGCATACTCTGGGCATACTCCGCAATACTCTGGGCATACTCCGCAATACTCTGGGCATACTCCGCAATACTCTGGGCATACTCCGCAATACTCTGGGGGGCAATACTCCGCAATACTCTGGGCATACTCTGCAATACTCTGGGCATACTCTGCAATACTCTGGGCATACTCTGCAATACTCTGGGCATACTCCGCAATACTCTGGGCATACTCTGCAATACTCTGGGCATACTCTGCAATACTCTGGGGGGCAATACTCCGCAATACTCTGGGCATACTCCGCAATACTCTGGGCATACTCCGCAATACTCTGGGCATACTCCGCAATACTCTGGGCATACTCCGCAATACTCTGGGCATACTCCGCAATACTCTGGGCATACTCTGCAATACTCTGGGCATACTCTGCAATACTCTGGGCATACTCTGGGCATACTCTGGGCATACTCCGCAATACTCTGGGCATACTCTGGGCATACTCTGCAATACTCTGGGCATACTCCGCAATACTCTGGGCATACTCCGCAATACTCTGGGCATACTCCGCAATACTCTGGGCATACTCCGCAATACTCTGGGCATACTCTGCAATACTCTGGGCATACTCTGCAATACTCTGGGCATACTCTGCAATACTCTGGGCATACTCTGCAATACTCTGGGCATACTCTGCAATACTCTGGGCATACTCTGCAATACTCTGGGCATACTCTGCAATACTCTGGGCATACTCCGCAATACTCTGGGCATACTCCGCAATACTCTGGGCATACAGCGCCCCTGTCCCCGTGAGCTCGCATGCAGAAGCGAACGCATACGCAAGTCCCGCCCACATATGAAAACGGTGTTCAAACCACACATGTGAGGTATCGCTGCGAACGTTAGAGCGAGAGCAATAATTTTGGCCCTAGACCTCTTCTCCAACTAAAATGATGTAACCAGTAAAAATATTTAAAGCGTCACCTATGGGGATTTTTAAGTCGCAAAGTTTGGCGCCATTCCATGTGGCCATGCTGTGTAAAAGTCCCACACATGGGGTATCGCCATACTCGGGAGGAATAGCAGAATGTGTTTTGGGGTGTAATTTGTGGTATGCATATGCTGTGTGTGAGAAATAACCCGCTAATATGAAAATTTTGTGGAAAGAAAATAAAAATGAAAAAAATCTTGATTTTGCAAAGAATTGTGGGAAAAATTACAACTTCAAAAAACTCACAATGCCTCTTTCCTAAAATTAAAATGTTCAAACATGTAAAAAAAAATGCAAAAAACACCCTGGCAGTGAATGGGCTTGATAGATGTACTGTAACCACTTAAGACCCGGACCAAAATGCAGGTAAAGGACCTTGCCCCTTTTTGCGATTCGGCACTGCGTCATTTTAACCACTTAGCAACCACCTGCCGAAAAATAACGGCGGCAAGGTGGTTGCTTAACTCTGGGATCACGTTATATAACGTGATTCCAGAGTCGCGCTCCCGCGCGCCCCCTGGGGCGCGCACACGGGAATGTCCGTGACCGCCGGGTCCAGAGGACCCGGCGGGACAAGGATCACGGTAAATCGCCGCTGATAGCGGCGGTTTACCACGTGATCGCGCCGTCCAATGACGGCGCGATCAGATGTAAACAGACCGGCGTCATTTGATGACGCCGGTTCCTCCCTCCTCTCTCTGTACCGATCGGTACAGTGTGAGAGGAGAGGGGAGGGAGCGGATGGCAGCGCCAGTGCTGCGGGCTGGATCTGTGACAAATGTAGTCACAGATCCATCCATCCATCCCTCCCTGCTCAGCCATCCCTGCTGCACATACTCTGCAATGCTGGGCAATACTCTGGGCATACTCTGAGCAACACTCTGGGGGGCAATACTCTGGGCATACTCTGGGCATACTCCGCAATACTCTGGGCATACTCCGCAATACTCTGGGCATACTCCGCAATACTCTGGGGGGCAATACTCCGCAATACTCTGGGCATACTCTGCAATACTCTGGGCATACTCTGCAATACTCTGGGCATACTCTGCAATACTCTGGGCATACTCTGCAATACTCTGGGCATACTCTGCAATACTCTGGGCATACTCTGCAATACTCTGGGCATACTCTGCAATACTCTGGGCATACTCCGCAATACTCTGGGCATACTCCGCAATACTCTGGGCATACTCCGCAATACTCTGGGCATACTCTGCAATACTCTGGGCATACTCCGCAATACTCTGGGCATACAGCGCCCCTGTCCCCGTGAGCTCGCATGCAGAAGCAACGCATACGCAAGTCCCGCCCACATATGAAAACGGTGTTCAAACCACACATGTGAGATATCGCTGCGAACGTTAGAGCGAGAGCAATAATTTTGGCCCTAGACCTCTTCTCCAACTAAAATGATGTAACCAGTAAAAATATTTGAAGCGTCACCTATGGGGATTTTTAAGTCGCAAAGTTTGGCGCCATTCCATGTGGCCACGCTGTGTAAAAGTCCCACACATGGGGTATCGCCATATTCGGGAGGAATAGCAGAATGTGTTTTGGGGTGTAATTTGTGGTATGCATATGCTGTGTGTGAGAAATAACCCGCTAATATGAAAATTTTGTGGAAAGAAAATAAAAATTAAAAAAAATCTTGATTTTGCAAAGAATTGTGGGAAAAATTACAACTTCAAAAAACTCACAATGCCTCTTTCTAAATACCTTGGAATGTCTTCTTTCCAAAAAGGGGTCATTTGGGGGGTATTTGTACTTTTCTGGCATGTTAGGGTCTCAAGAAATGAGAGAGGATGTCAGTACATCAGGTGTGATCAAATTGATCAATTTTCAGTAATTGGTACCATAGCTTTTAGACCCTATAACTTTCACCCAGACTAAATAATATCTAAATTTTTTTTGTTTTGTTACCAAAGATATGTAGCAGTATACATTTTAGGCCAAGTTTATGAAGAAAAATTACTTTTTTGCAAAATGTTATAATAGAAATGAAGAAAAATTCATTTTTTTACAAAATTTTCGTTCTTTTTTCATTTATAGTGAAAAAAATAAAAACCGCAGAGGTGATAAAATACCACCAAAAGAAAGCTCTATTTGTGGGAAAAAAAGGACAAAAATTTCATTTGGTTATAGTGTTGTATGACTGAGTTATTGTCCTTCAAAATGTGAGAGCACCGAAAGCTGAAAATTGGTCTGGTTATTAAGTGGGTTTAAGTGCCCAGTAGTCAAGTGGTTAACTGACAATTGCGCGGTCGTGCGACGTGGCTCCCAAACAAAGTTGGCGTCCTTTTTTTCCCACAAATAGAGCTTTCTTTTGGTGGTATTTGATCACCTCTACGGTTTTTATTTTTCGCGCTATAAACAAAAATAGAGCGACAATTTAAAAAAAAAATGCAATATTTTTTACTTTTTGCTGTAATACATATCCCCCAAAAATATATAAAAAAAAAAATTTTTTTCCTCGGTTTAGGCCGATACGTATTCTTCTACCTATTTTTGGTAAAAAAAAAATCACAATAAGCGTTTATCGGTTGGTTTTCGCAAAATTAATTGCGTTTACAAAATAAGGGATAGTTTTATTGCATTATTTTTTTTTTTTTACTACTAATAGCGGCGATCAGCGGTTTTTTTCGTGACTGCGACATTATGACGGACATTTCGGACACATTTTTGGGACAATTGTCATTTTCACAGCAAAAAATGCATTTAAATTGCATTGTTTACTGTGGAAATGACAGTTGCAGTTTGGGAGTTAACCACAATGGGGCGCTGTGACTTTGAGTGTTCCCTGTGTGTGTTTACAACTGTAGGGGGGTGTGGCTGTAGGTGTGACATCTTCGATCGCGTCCCCCTATAACAGGGATGACGCAATCGATGCTGCGGCCACAGAGAAGCACGGGGAAGCCGTGTTTACACAAGGCACTCCCCGTTCTTCAGCTCTAGGGACGGATCGCCGCACTGCAGCGGCGATCAGGTCCGCGAATCCCGCGGTCCCGGTCCTGGAGCTTCGGACCGGGTCACAGGAGCGCGCCGCGGGCGCGCGCCCATGACCCACGGCTGGGTACTAAAACCAACGTATATATACGTTGATGTGCCCAGCCGTGCCATTCTGCCGACGTATATGTGCAGGAGGCGGTCCTTAAGTGGTTAATGGCGCGTACACACGATCGGACACTCCGACAACAAAACTGTGGATTTTATTTCCCGAGGGATGTTGGCTCAAACACACGGACACGCAAATGTTGTCGGAAATTGCGAACGTCAAGAATGCGGTGACGTACAACACGTACGATGAGCCGAGAAAAATTAAGTTCAATAGCCAATGCAGCTCTTCTGCTTGATTCCGAGCATGCGTGGAATTTTGTGCATCGCAATTGTGTACACACGTTTGGAATTTCCAACAACAAGTTTTGTTGTCGGAAAATTTGAGAACCAGCTCTTACATTTTTGTTGTCGGAAATTCCTAAAGCAAATGTTCGAAGGAGCCTACACACGGTCAGAATTTCCGACAAAAAGCTCCCATCCAAAAGCTTCGAAAGTTCCAACTGTGTGTACGCGGCATTAGGCTTCCAGAGTATCTATTAGGCCTTATGCCCCGTACACACGATCGTTTTTCAGCATGTAAAAAACAACGTTTTTCAGCCTCTAGAAAAAACAACATTTTTTCCAGCTTCATCACTAAAATGATGTTGCCCACACACCATTGTGAAAAAAAAATGCTCTAGCAAAGCGCGGTGACGTACAACACGTACGACGGCACTATAAAGGGGAAGCTCCATTCGGATGACGCCACCCTTTGGGCTGCTTTAGCCGATTTCATGTTAGTAAAAGATGATTCGCGCTTTTCTGTCTGTTACAGCGTGATGAATGTGCTTACTCCATTACTAACGCTAGTTTTACCAGAACGAGCGCTCCCATCTCATAACTTGCTTGCTTCACTTCGTTTTAGCCCACACACGATCACTTTTTATAACCCGAAAAACGACATTGTTTAAAACGTCGTTAAAAAATGGAGCATGTTCAATTTTTTTTTGCCCGTTTTTCAGAACACGATCGTTTCAGAACCAAATCGTTTTAAATGACATTTTTTTAAAAACATTGTTTTTTACATGCCGAAAAAAACATCGTCTGTACGCGGCATTAGAGTCAGCTGCAGAATTCTCTCAAGGTGGGATGAGCTCAGGTGATTTTGGATCCTAGTCTGAACGCACCTGAGCTATCCTGCTAGGAAGCCATCACTGCATGCTGACAATCGTAAGTGGCTGAGGCATTTTCTGCCCCTCAGCCTCATGTATGCATAAGGCTGTGGAGCAGAGAACGCCTCGCCTACTTATAATTGACTGTGACGAGAGGCCCTGTCAGGTTGGCTGTACAGCAGCCCTGGTTACAATTAATGTTTTATCATATCTTTCAGAGTGGAAACATCGGGGATGATAATATTGTTGTTAAAGAAGAGTATAAAGAGGAGGATGAGGAGTATGGAGTGATGGAGGAGTTTTCAGAAGGACACAAAGATATGATGGAGCCACCTAATACCAGGAACCCACCAAAGAGATGTCCCCATCCTCTGTATTCCCGGGATTCCACACAGGAAGGTCACACCATCCCTCACTATCAAGTGGGTGGAATGAAATATGTGAAACATAGACACGTGGAGATAATGTGTGGATTTGTCTTGTAAGGTTATATGTACAGATATTATTGTCCATCCTTCTCTTTTATTTAGGGCAAAAATCTGATAGATATAAAAGTTGAAGGTAAAGCAGAAGAAGAAGAAGAGAGATATATGAGGGATGATCGGCAGTCTATAGAGGAGGATGGAATAACGGGGACATTTATAGAGGAGGACACTCCTACAGAGATCAGCACAGGTGGTTCATAACTCTAAAATAACTTCTTCCACCCATACTGCTCACTGATTGGTCCAGAGTTGGGCAAGGACTGGGAGGAGTCAATAACCCAATGATGGCGGTCTTCAGGATCAGTCCAGTCTTCACCTTTGTTGTTCTCCCCCATCCTCACTCTCTGACCTCTGGTGGGGCTCAGCCCCGCTGTTATTCATGAATTAAATAAGGAAGTGCAGGACTTCTTGTGTTGGGAAGATGGCAATGAGTGATAGAGGGGGTGGGGACACTCGTTCTATAATCCCCTCATCACTGTCACTCCTATAACAGACAGTTCTTGTTGTTTCCTCACTCTCAGACTAAGAAATTAACTGGTAGGAGATCCTGGTTTAAGTGAACCAATCTGCTCAAGTCTAGTAATAATCTTTTTATTCCTATTTTAGTAGATGGACGGGAGATGAGGAAAACCTCAGAGGATTGTCTCACTTTGTCTCCAGACTGTAAAGTAGAAGATGAGGACATCACACAGTATAGTCCAGGAGAAAACCCGACTACCTCAAATGTCCATCCGGTACCACACAGTGTAGATGGACCATCGTATTCCTCTTATCCTGAGGAACCTCAGACTGTGAGGGACGGTGCCGGACCATCGTATTCCTCTTATCCTGAGGAACCTCAGACTGTGAGGGACGGTGCCGAACCATCGTATTCCTCTTATCCTGAGGAACCTCACGGTGCCGTCCTTCCAACAGAGAAGAGGTTTTCCTGTACTGAGTGCGGAAAGTGTTTCCGTTTTAATTCCAGCCTTAATGTGCATAAAAGAACTCATACAGGTGAGAAGCCGTATTCCTGCCCTGAGTGCGGCAATTTTTTTTCAGAGAAGGCCCATCTTCTTATTCATGAGAGATCTCATACGGGTGAGAAGCCGCATTCCTGTCCTGAGTGTGGAAAATGTTTTTCAGAGAAGTCCTCTCTTAATAAGCATCAGAGAGTTCATACAGGCGAGAAGCCGCATTTCTGTTCTGAGTGCGGAAAATGTTTTTCAACAAAGTCCAATCTTTATATTCATCAGAGGTCTCATACTGGGGAAAAAACGTATTTCTGTTCTGAGTGTGGGAAATATTTTTCACAAAAGACCCATCTTAACAGACATCAGATGTCCCACAAGGGTGAGAAGCCCTTTTCCTGTTCTGAATGTGGGAAATGTTTTACAAGGAAGTCTGATCTATACAGACATCAGAGATTGCACACGGTTGAGAAGCCGTATTCCTGTCCTGAGTGTGGGAAATGTTTTTCAGACAAGTCCACTCTTTCCGCACATCAGAGATCTCACACAGGAGAGAAGATGTATTCCTGTCCTGAGTGTGGGAAATATTTTTCAGTGAAGTCCAACCTTTACAAACATCAGAAATTACACACGGGGGAAAAGCTGTATTCCTGTTCTGAGTGTGGAAAATGCTTTGTAAAAAAAGGAAAACTTGTCAGACATCAGAAGTCTCACACGGGGGATAAATCATTTTGCTGTCTTGAGTGTGGGAAATGTTTTGTACAAAAATCAGATCTTGTCAGACATCAGAGGTCTCACACGGGGGAGAAGCCGTATTCATGTCCTGAGTGCGGGAAATGTTTTTCAGTGAAGTCCAGTCTTTCCAAACATCAGAGATTGCACACGCGGAAAAAGCCACTTTTCTGTCCTGAGTGAGGGAATTGTTCCTCGGTGAAGTCCTGTCCTCCTGTACATCAGAGATCGCACACAACCCTTGAGGTGTATTAGTGCCTTGAGTGCGGGAAATGTCTTGTATATGAATGTTGCTAGACATCACAGCTCTCATGTGGGGAAGAAGCACACCCTGATATACACCTCAGATATACTCCATGGCTGATCTTCATCATGTAAGAAACAAATCACCAAAGACATGGATGAAGTGTTGTACCGTGTTGGCCATTGATAACAGTTTAAAAAATAAAAATGGAGTCATTACCTTTCATTGGCCAAGTAAATTTTGTGGTGTAAGCTTAAACAAACACTTAGAGGTCTATTTTTTAAAACAATTACAGTGGAACGTCGGATTACGAACATAATCTATTCCAGGAAAATGCTCGTAATCCAAAGCACTTGCATATCAAAGCGAGTTTACCCATAAAAGTCAATGGAAACAAAAATAATTTGTTCCGTATTGATTTCTATGGCATGCAATACCGCATATGGCCAGATGGGGGTGCCTTAGAGCCTCGGAAAGGCTCGGCAACGCAGTATTTACAAGTTTTTCTGATCGGCTCCAGCGCCCCCAAACCTCTGGCCAAACGCGGTACTACACACCGCTGTGGCTTGTATCCTGCAAGTTTTCTGAGACAACACTCGCAAACAAAGTCAGGTTTTAAGAAAAAAAATGCTTGTATTGCGAAACGCTCGTTAACTGCGTTACTCGCAATCTGAGGTTTCACTGTAGTTAAACATATGTGTCAAGAATTCACCCAGCCTGACGATTATTGGTCATATTTTATCTCATACAGTGATGTTATTACTAGGCTGCAGCTAGGGGAGCTCTATTGTTTAGAGCAGGGGTCTCCAAACATTTTACTTCAAGGGTCACATCATATATATTACAGATATTTGTGGGCAGAATAAAAAAAATGAGTCCTCAGCCATGGAATATAAATGAAATTAAAAAAAGCCTGCCATCAGCGGGGCTAAATGATGCACCTGTATTCTCCGCCCGTACCTAAATGCTGGAGCCGTGTGCTCCAGGGCTAAACATCAAGTGTGCATGAGGCCTTACATCTGTGTTCCTGTCAGAATCACCCTGCACATTTGTGTCCCCATCAGAGCCTCCCTGCCCATCTGTGTCCCCATCAGTCTCCCTGCCCATCTGTGTCCCCATCAGAGCCTTCTTACCCATTTGTGTCCCGATTAGAGCCTTCCTATCCATTTGTGTCCCCAGCAGAGCCTCCCTGCCAACCTGGGTCCCTATCAGAGCCTCTCTGCCCATTTGTGTCCCCAGCAGGATTTCCCCACACAATTGTGTCCTCATCAGAGTCTCACTGCACGCTTGTGTCCTCATTAACACTCGCCTTGCACATTTGTGTCCCAATCACAGCCCCCCTGCACATTTGTGTCCTCGTCACAGTCCCCCCCTGCACATTTGTGCCCCGTCACAGTCCCCCCCCTGCACATTTGTGCCCCGTCACAGTCGTTCCCCCCCCCCCCGTCACAGTCCCCTCGTGCACATCTGTGTCCACATCTGGGAATAAAAACCAGCCCTGGATAAGGGTTCATAGCAGCCCCATAGCATTATGACAGGAAAAAACATGTATTTTAAAGCACATTTGAAGAGTATTATATACAGTATAGATAAGACAGATATGAAAACACATTGGGTTTTATATATATAAGTAAATTCCAGTTAAAAGTGATCAATTATCAAGGGGGACACCAGGATCTCAGAACGTGGGGGGATGACATTGACCAGAGACCACTTTCCGCAGAAAGAATACACTAAGGTAAGGGGGGGTGGGTTACTGATATAAGGGGGAAACCTTTATATCAGTGCTCCCTTACAATATCGTATTCACTCCCCCTTACATCAGTGATCCCCCCCCCCCCCCCCTCAGACTGGCCTAGTGGTGCTGTCACTGACCTCCTCTCAGGTGCACCATGCAGGGCTCAGTCAGTCGGCTTTAGCTCGGTGGCTCTGGTTTTATACTATAGTCTCCTCACCACAGTCCACACACGTCTGACTTATCCCATGACCTCCATCCCGGCGGTGCTCCCACTCTTGACTCCTCTCAAGACTCCCTCACAGACTGCAGACATGATACAGGAGATGGTCAGAGGTTGCGAACATGATACAAGAGATTGTTTAGAGGCTGCGGGCATAGTACAGGAGATGGTTAGAGACCGAGTACATCATACTAAAGATGGTAAGAGAATGCAGACATGCTACAAGAGCTGGTCAGAGACTGCAGACATGATACAGAAGATCAATGCAGCCTCACGGTGCCTAACAAATGCAGTCTCACTGTGTCCATCAAATGTAGCTTTATGGTGCCTATCAAATGCAGTCTTATTGTTCCCATCAATGCAACCTCCCTGTGCCCATCGAATGCAGCTTTATGGTGCCCATTGAATGCAGCTTAAACGGTGCCCATCATATACAGCCTTACCAGTGCAGATCAAATGCAGCCTTGTTTTGCCCATCTAATGCAGCTTTACAGTACCCATCAAATGCAGCCTCAGTGTGCCCATCAAATGCAGCCTTTTTATGCGCATCATTGCAGCCTCACTGTGCTCATCATTGAAGCCTCACTGTGCCGTGAATGAGGCCTCACTGTGCCCGTGTATGGAGCCTCACTGTGCCTGTGAATGCAGCCTCACTGTGCTTGGAAATGCAGCTTAAATGCCCATGAATGCAGCTGTACTGTGCCCGTGAATTCAGCCTCTCTGTGCCCGTAAATTCAGCCTCACTGTGCCCGTGAATGCAACCTAACTGTGCACATCATTGAACCCTTACTGCCCATCAATGCAGCATCACTGTGCCTATCAAATGCAGCTTTACTGTGCCCATGAACACAGCCTCCCTGTGCCCAGGAATTCAGCCTCACTGTCCATCAAATGCAAATGTACTGTGCCCATGAATGCAGCCTTATCGTGCCCATCATTGTACCATCACTGTGCCTATCAAATGCAGCTTTACTGTGCCCATGAATGCAGCCTCAATGCGCCCACCATTGCACCCTCACTGTACCCATGAATGTAGTCTCTCTGTGCCCATGAATGTAGTTTCTCTGTGCCCATGAATGTAGTCTCACTGTGTTCATGAATGTAGTCTCACTATGCCCATGAATGTAGTCTCACTATGCCCATGAATGTAGTCTCTCTGTGCCCATGAATGTAGTCTCTCTGTGCCCATGAATGCAGAAGCCCATGAATGTAGTCTCTCTGTGCCCATGAATGTAGTTTCTCTGTGCCCGTGAATGTAGTCTCACTGTGTTCATGAATGTAGTCTAACTATGCTCATGAATGTAGTCTCTCTGTGCCCATGAATGTAGTCTCACTGCGTTCATGAATGTAGTCTCACTATGCCCATGAATGTAGTCTCACTATGCCCATGACTGTAGTCTCTCTGTGCCCATGAATGTAGTTTCTATGTGCCCATGAATGTAGTCTCACTGTGTTCATGAATGTAGTCTCACTATGCCCATGAATGTAGTCGCTGTAACAAGGTCCCGCCCCCCTAGACTGGCTTGTGTGATAGGCGGAACACTGATTGAATCTACTATGACACAAGCCAGTCGAGGGGGGGCAGGACCTTGTCACAGCATGGCTGCGTACAGACCCAGCCAGCTCCGTGATAGACTGGAGGAGAGAGGGGGAGGGATAGAGGGGAGTGCTCCAGCCACAGCTTAAAGCAGCCCCAGGGTAGATGGCCTACTAGGAAATTTCCCAGTATCCTGGTAGGCCAGACCGGCTCTGCCGGGCCCCAATCGGCTGCAGGCCCCATAGTACCCGCGTGGGTCGCATTGGCGGTAGTTCCACCCCTGAATGCATTGTATGCACATTCCTTCTGTGTTAATGGGGGTAAAAAAAAAGAAAAAAAATGTATTCCATGCAAAAATTACAATCTTCCCTGGATTTCCGACATCTAGTTTTGTATTATCCACTTTTCCAGTTTTATAAATGGCTGATTAGAAACAAACTTTTCTGGAGTCCTCTTTCAGTCTAGCAAAGATTGATTTGCACAGCCAAATGTGCTTGTTCTCTGACACTTTCACTTATCAGTCCCAGTTCTCGCCAGCCACCTCTCATGTACTTGTCACATGAATGATGGTGCTAGAGGAGAATGTGCATGCCCACCGGCTGACCTGTGTTTGTTAATGTAGGAGGACTTTGGTCACTAGAGATGAGGCAAACACCCCCTGGTTCGGTTTCCACCAGAACTTTCGAACATCGCAAACATTTGGAGCCGAACCATGAACTTCATTAAAGTCTATGGGACTGTGACAGATTCAGATTCTCCTATGTCTAGGGTCACCTTATGTCCAATAGGGCATAGGGTGGCTAATAAATCATAATTCATGTATTGCAGAAGATGAGACATTACTGATGGTTCATATTGCAGGATATACTGGACATATTACAGGTGATTTCATGTGGACAATAAGAGTGACTCATTCCTCTGTGTAACAGGCTGTTAAAATGCTAAGTGAGGTCTACTCCAAAGACCTTTTCATTGTGTGATAGTGTTTTGTTTGAATTCTATTGATAAAGGAATGTGATGTGTCAACTGTCAAGCTGTAGTAATTACCTCCTCTATATGCGGAGCCAGGCTCTCTGGGTAACGCATTCTGTTACAATTAGTAATTAACTCCACTAATATCATTATCTAAAGCAGGAGTCTCCAAACTACGGCCCTCCAGGTGTTCAGGAACTACAATTCCCATCATGCCTAGTCATGTCTACGAATGTCAGAGTTTTACAATGCCTCATGGGAAGTGTAGTTCCACAGCAGCTGGAGGGCCGTAGTTTGGAGATCCCTGATCTAAAGGAATGTGTCTTGTCAGGTCATGTTAAATATAGCCCGGT
The DNA here is from genome assembly GCA_029574335.1 of Rana kukunoris. NCBI lineage: Eukaryota > Metazoa > Chordata > Amphibia > Anura > Ranidae > Rana > Rana kukunoris. The sequence continues at coordinate 17,659,729 of CM056052.1, forward strand.
GCCGAAATGTCTGGATACTGATTAGTGATTAGCTCAACTGGATGTCATTATCTAAAAGTATGTGATTGAAGCCCCCCATGGTGTAAAGGTGGGTGGTACAACATATTCCTGGGATTCCTGAATATGTTGTACTGGAGATATAAACCAGCAGAGTGTACAATTAAAGCATCCATACTTAGCACACATACAAGTCTTGTCTCATTGGGGTTGATTTACTAAAGGAAAATCCACTTTGCACTACAAGTGCACTTGAAAGTTCACTTGTAAGTGCAGTTGCTGCAGATCGCTGTAGTTCTGAGGGGAAGCTCTGAAATGAGGGGAAGCTCTGTTGATTTTATCATTCAATCATGTGCAAGCTAAAACGCTGTTTTTTATTTTCCTTGTATGGCCCCCTTAGATTATCAGCGACTGCACTTAAAAGTGCACTTTCAGTGCACTTTCAAGTGCACTTGTAGTGCAAAGTGGATTTTCCTTTCGTAAATAACCCCCATTGTGTGCTTCAAGGCAACTGAAATCTGGAATCTATGTCCAGACTGATGGGAAGCGGTATATGACGGACGCATTCGGCCTTCCGTGACAGGGACCCAACTGCAAAAATAAAGTGTCAATTTTGAAGGCTTATATGCAAGTTATTGCATATAAGGGTATGGGGGTCCGGGTACTGCTCTGGGGGACATATATCAATGCAAAAAAAAATTGTAAAAAAGATCAATTTTAAATGAGCAGTGATTTAATGATGCTTAAAGTGAAACAATAAAAATGAGAAATCCCCCTTAGTGTCGGCCTGTAAAGTGGCGCATCTGTACCATGTATAGAAAATTACATTTATAAAGGCAAAAAAAATTACAATTTTCCTTGCAAGCTTTTTTTTTTTTTTCATGCCGAAAAATGATCACGTGTAAGCGGCATAACAGGTGCTGAAAAACTGCTCTTTGGGTATTGGTGGTGCCTTAAACCTTTAGAGGTACAGTTGATGACAGCAAGAGTTGGCCTTACTTAAAAAAAAAAAAAATTATATGATCCGTTCAAACCGATGCAGGAATAATTGGTCCATCGAAGTTCATTGTGCCCATGAAACCTATACCAAAACATTTTTTCCATATAAAATTAACACCCACAAAGCTAGGCAGCCTAGACAGTATTACAGAGATTACATATTCCAAAAATACTTTAACAAACAATCGGTGACATCGGCATCAGGGGCTTGATAGCTGCTGCTAATCCAGGAATTATTCATTTTGATAAATGTCAGCCAGTCAACGGAGTCTGTGGACAGATGTTCTCTTTTATCTGTCACAGAACCTCCGACAGCACCGAAAGCCTGATCAGAAAGCACGCTGGATGCAGGGCAGCCCAGCATCTTAATTGCATACTGGGCAAGTTCTGGCCAGTGGTCTATTCTCATGACTCAGTAACCCAGTGAATCGTCAACTGAAAAGCTTTCCATGTCTTTTTTCGCCCCTTGATAATCTTCTACCATAGGATGCAGACATTGTATACGGGATGTGAAAGCTGAAAGCCCCAGGCGCCGAGGACTAAACAAAAATTATAAAGCATCACTGAGGCGGCCCCCTTTTGTACCACTCCTCCTTTGACCAACAAAGCCTCAAAACTAGCTTTTCCATGAGCTTGTAACCTACCAGAGACATTAACTCTCCTTTAAGGTGTCCAAGATATTTTATTCTCTTCTTCCTCTGTGGAGACAGGAAGAATTCCGAGACTTTCCCCTTGTCACAGTGGTAAAGGAGGGTTGCAAGCAATAATGATCCTTCTCTTCCGGCCTGCTTTAGAAGAAGATCTTGCAACCCTGGGAATCTTCTTAAACGCTGCACCACTAAATTGAGGACATGTGCCAGGCTTGGCACATGTGTCAACTTTCTCTGTTGAAGGGCAAACAGGAGGTTAGTGCCATTATCACACACCACCATTCCTGGTTCAAGTTGGCATGGTGTGAAACTCTGGGTCTGCCTCTGCAGAGTTGGAATTTAGATGCTAAGCATGTGGATAGCAGGGGCTGTCATTTTTTTTTTTTTTTTGCTCCAGCAGCTGGGGTTGAGACATTTGCCTGCTATACTCTACAGCTGGTGGTGTGCTGCTGGCAGACGTGCTGCAAGGACCTGTGACACCCTTCGTTATACCATCATCTCTGTCAGTGGAAGCTGCTGAGAGGTCATGAGATAAAGCAGGGGTAGACCTGAAATGTAGGGAGTGAGAAGAAGAATTGCATCCCTTTTGTGTGGCTTTCAGGTGCTCTTGGGCTGAGTGGTGGGAGGTTAAATGCCTTGCAAAGCTTGTTGTACACAAATGGCTGGAGTTTTTGCCACACTTGAGGTAAATATTGCTAGTTGCAACAGTGCAATTAGCTGCATGTGCTAAAAAAAAAGGCCCAGACAGCTGAGCTGTGGAAAGTGGATTGAAAGATAACAGCTCCACAATCTGATGCAATATGGTGGGTGATGATCGTAGGAAATCACTGTATGAAATAAAATACTGTTAACAATTGTCACAACTGGGAGAATGCTCGTCACGTGTTCTAATTTTTTTAAATAAATACACCTCTGTTTGTGAAATCTTACACAACAAAATGTATTCAGCCAATGAAAGGTAATGACTCCATTTTTATTTTTCTACTGCTATCAATGGCCAACACGGTACAACACTTCATCCATGTCTTTGGTGATCTCTAATCTCCTTATGAACCGTTTCTTACATGATGAAGATCAGCCATGAAGTATATCTGAGGGGTATACAGTATCAGGGTGTGCTTCTTCCCTAAATGAGAGCCGTGATGTCCAGCAACATTCATATAGAAGACATTTCCCGCACTCAAGGCACTAATACAACATTGAGGGTTGTGTGGGATCCCTAAAGTACAGGAAGACAGGACTTCAGTGAGGAACAATTCCCTCACTCAGGACAGAAAAACAGCTTCTTCCCCTGTGTGCAAGCTCTGATGTCTATAAAGACTAAACTTCTGTGAAAAACATTTCCCGCACATAGGACAGGAATACGGCTTCTCCCCCGTGTGCAACTTCTGATGTGTGTAAAGATTGGCCTTCTGTGAAAAAGATTTCCCGCACTCAGGACAGGAATACGGCTTCTCCCCCGTATGTGATCTCTGATGTCTTACAAGTTGTGACATTTTTATAAAACATTTTCCGCACTCGGAACAGAAATTCAGATTCTCTCCCCTGTGCAATCTCTGATGAGTATGAAGATTGGCTTTATCCGAAAAACTTTTTCCACACTCAGGACAGGAATAGAACTGTTCCCTCATGTGAGATCTCTGATGTGTGAAAAGTTGTGATTTTTGTACAAAACTTTTCCCACACTCTGAGCAGGAATACAATTTCTCTCTTGTGTGCAATCTCTGATGAGTATAAAGATTGGAGTTATCTGAAAAACATTTCCCGCACTCAGGACAGGAAAACGGCTTTTCCCCCGTGTGAGACCTTTGATGTGTGACAAGATCTGATTTTTGTACAAAACATTTTCCGCACTCAGAACAAGGATGAGACTTTTGACGCATGTGAGACCTTTGATGTATAACAAGACTGGACTTCTTTAGAAAACATTTCCCGCACTCATGACAATGCTGTTTTTTCACGGTGTGTGATCTTTCATGCCTATTTAGTTTGGATTTAAAATGGAAGCCTTTCCCGCACTCAGTACAGGAAAATCTCTCATCTGTTGGAAGGACGGCACCGTCCCTCACAGTCTGAGGTTCCTCAGGATAAGAGGAATACGATGGTCCGGCACCGTCCCTCACAGTCTGAGGTTCCTCAAGATAAGAGGAATACGATGGTCCGGCACCGTCCCTCACAGTCCGAGGTTCCTCAGGATAAGAGGAATACGATGGTCCGGCACCGTCCCTCACAGTCTGAGGTTCCTCAGGATAAGTGGAATACGATGGTCCGGCACCGTCCCGCACAGTCTGAGGTTCCTCAGGATAAGAGGAATACGATGGTCCGGCACCGTCCCTCACAGTCTGAGGTTCCTCAGGATAAGAGGAATACGATGGTCCGGCACCGTCCCTCACAGTCTGAGGTTCCTCAGGATAAGAGGAATACGATGGTCCGGCACCATCCCTCACAGTCTGAGGTTCCTCAGGATAAGAGGAATACGATGGTCCATCTACACTGCGTGGTGCCGGATGGACATTTGAGGTAGTCGGGTTTTCTCCTGGACTATACTGTGTGATGTCCTCATCTTCTACTTTACAGTCTGGAGACAAAGTGAGACAAACTTCTGAGGTTTTCCTCATCTCCCGTCCATCTACTAAAATAGAAATAAAAAGATTATTACTAGACATGAGCAGATTGGTTCCCCTAAACCAGGACTCCGCCCACATCAGGCAGCTTTGTCTCTGAGGCGCTTACAATTCCCCCCTCAAGGTAACTAGTAAATGGGTCCTCTGATCTCCTACCTGTTCATTTCTTTATTCATGGACCTTAGTCAGTTTGTATCCTAGTCACATGATTGTTTAAGTGCTTTTATTCAATGTATGCGAAGAGAGATCCCACAAATACTTATACGTATTACATTTATTAAAATTAATGACAGGTAAAGATAAAGAAAATATAACAAGAATACGGAACTAAAGATGCTGTTTTGCCATGGAGTCACCCTGCTTTTCATACATCATGGCCAGGTGATCAAAGCAGATGCAGCTCTGGGTACTGGACTAAAATCTTACCAGTTTTGGCCATAGTAATATAGAACTTGAATGTAAAGCCATAGCCAATCATAGAGAAAAATGTGGGCTTGGTCACATCCTGCTCAGTTTACAATCACACATTCCTTTGGTGTAAGGCAGGGGTGTCCAAACGTTTTTCAAAGAGGGTCACATTTGATGAAGTGGACATGCTCGAGGGCCGACATTTTTGCCTGACATTCTGTGAACCATTAAAATTTGATCCAAGTGTGTTTGTCCGAGCAAATAATACACTGCCCAACAAGAATTCTCTTGCCTTTGTGGCTGTGTGTGAAGAGATGAGCTTGGGGGTTTTATTTGGATATACTGTATTGATCTCTTTTGTGGCCTTCAACGAATCCCAGAGCGCTGCTCAGGACTAAGGATGGGGTTGGGCGTGTTATTTGAATATACCGTATTTATCCTTGTATAACGTATATTACCATTGCCATGAATGCAGCCTCACCATTGCCATGAATGCAGCCTGATCGATGCCCATCTGCAGCTTCAGAGGGGACTGGAAGGGGGAGAGACAAGTTCCCGTCAGATTACAAACAGGAGAATTTATTGTTTACTCAGTGGCCTCTTTAATACAAAGCTCCACCTCCTATGATAAACAGAACAGTCATCCAATGGCATCCCAGGAAACGGGACTTCCTATTACAGACACCGAGTAAACGGGAGATTCTCTTCATGTAATGCGACGGCGCACGTCTTGTCCCCTCCGAGGCAGCTCCGATAAATACAGTATATATCTTTTGTGGCCCCTAGGGCACATTTGAGGCTACAATGGCTATATATATATATATATATATATATATATATATATATATATATATATATATAAATCTATCCAAATCCCCAGGGGGGCCATATTAAATCACCAAGGGGGCTGCAATTGGCCCCCGGGCCGGACTTTGGGCATGCCTGGTGTAAGGTAAAGCCATGCTTATGTCCTTATATGGCCTCCTTAACCAAGATTTGGAGGTTTAGAATTTATTAGTGAGCCACATTATTAATTGATAAATAATATACAGTTTCCCCATCAGTCAGAGAGTAAGGAAACAAGAACTGTCTTTTATAGGAGTGACAGTGATGAGGGGATTATAGGACAAGGGTCCCCACCCCCTCTATCACTCATTGGCATCACAAGAAGTACTGCACTTCATTGTTTAGTCCATAATTTAGTCGTGAATAACAGCGGGGCTGAGCCCCACCAGAGGTCAGAGAGTGAGGATGGGGGAGATCAACCGAGATGAAGACGGGACTGATCCTGAAGACCACCATCATTTGGATAAAGTCAGGACTATGTAATGTACAACATATTGTAATAGGTACAACAGTTTTGACTATATAGTAGCAGAATTACTGTATGTACTGTACAACATAGAGTATATAGTGCAGGAATATGTAATGTACAATATAAATGATATCGTGTAAAGGTCAGGACTCATAATATTGGTATTCAGTAATCAGTGGAAACTTAAAGTATAACTAAAGGCAAAATGTTAGTTTTGGATAGAGGGAAGATATATTATAACACCTGTCAGGTAATATTTGTCTTTGTCCCTGTTAAGATTTCCCCTCTCTATTTATCTTGTTTACCATGATCATTGAAAGTGAAAGTAAAAGTTATCCCCAGAAAAGAAATAGGGAGGAAATCTTTTAATGGGGACACTAGTTCTGGTGACCTGGGAGTCCCCAAGAAATGTTCTTAATTTGCAGGGATTTCTCTCACTTCCTGTTTGGCTATGGGACAGGAAGTGAAGGGAAATATCTGCAATAGGATACGGATGGCAGAAAATAAAATCTTTTGGGGAAAAAAAAAAAGTATTGTCCATAGTTCTACTTTAAATGTTTACCTGAGACATGTTGCAGAGGTACCAACACTGCTGCCTCCCATCCCTTTAAAGCGGAGGTTCACCCAAAAATCAACTTTCTGTTACTAGATCCAGCATACTGCTGACATCTGCAGTATGCTGGATTTGTTTTTTGTACTTATCGTTTTAGCGCGCTTTATTCTCCGTCTCCGAGCAGGGAATCCTGCGGGGAGTAGGCGTTCCTAAATCAAGCGCAGTTTATTGACGGGCTTGGATAGCGCGTCACACCTTCCGAAAATAGCCGAAGTGACACTCGGGTGTTTACAGCGCCTGCGCCTGCCGTGTAGAGCTGACTGCGCAGGCACTGTAAACACCCGAGTGTCACTTCGGGTATTTACGGAAGGCGTGACGCGCTATCCAAGCCCGTCAATCAACTGCGCTTGATTTAGGAACGCCTATACCCGGAAGGATACGCCGCTCGGTGCCGGAGAATAAAGAGCGCTAAAACGATAAGTACAAAAAAAATAAAAATAAATCCAGTATACTGCAGATGTCAGCAGTATGCTGGATCTAGTGACAGAAAGTTGATTTTTGGGTGAACCTCCGCTTTAAGGCCCGTACACACGATCGGATATTCCGACAACAATTGTCAGACGCATTTGTTTTGTCGGATAATCTGACCATTTGTATGGAATTTTCAAAAACAAATGTTGGCTGTGCATGCTCTCAAATTGTCCGACAACAAATGTGTTACGTCTGATCATCCGATCGTGTGTACACAAATTTGTCAGTCTAAAATCCAAAGTACAAACACGCATGCACATATTTAGTGTTAATGACCCACCTGTGCTGATCTCTGTAGGAGTGTCCTCCTCTATAAATGTCCCCGTTATTCCATCCTCCTCCATAGACTGCTGATCATCCCTCACATACCTCTCTTCTTCTGCTTTAACCTCAACTTTAGAATCTCTCAGGTTTCCACTCTGAAAATAATAGAAATGACATCAATTGTACTTGTAGCTGGGAAATTTTCACTGCGACTGCTGGGCTGTGTGTTGTCCGAGTAAGCTCTGTTCACCAACCAGTTTCAGCAGGGGGGCCGCTGCACACCATTGTCTTACCTTCATGCACAGAATGCATGAAAGTAAAAAAAAAAAAAAACTTGCGCCTTTATAATACTTTAAGGGGATTCGTGTTGGGAGGGGAAAGAGGATTTGTACTAGAAAGGGGGTATTGGGGGGTTGTTCCACTTTTTTTCTTTCCTACTGGGTTTTTTCTGCCATTTAATGCAACAAGGATCTCAGGAAGTTTGGTACATCTTTCGGAGCCATGGGCACTTAGGAACAGGAGGCCCTTGAAATAATGGCAGCTCCTTCAAGCTTTTGAACCTTACAAAACACTGCAGATAATGTACAGATCCTAATGATACTATCAGTAATTGTTCCTCATCTACCTGATGATGGTGGGGGATGATGTGACCTTCCTGTGTGGAATCCCGGGAATACAGAGGACGGGGACATCTCTCTGGTGGGTTTCTGTAGCTGGATGATGTCATCATGGTGTACTCTTTGTATACTTTTAGAGACTCCAACTCCTCCATCACACCTTCCTCATCATCCTCCCCCCCTTTTATCTCTTCTTTAACATCAACTTTAAAATCTCTCAGGTTTCCAATCTAAATATATAAAAAAATTACATCAATGGTAACAATGCAGATAATGTACAGATCCTAATGATATTATCAGTGATTGTTCCTCATCTACCTGATGATGGTGGGGGATGGTGTGACCTTCCTGTGTGGAATCCCGGGAATACAGAGGACGGGGACATCTCTCTGGTGGGTTCCCATTACTGGATCCATCTGTAGGAAACACACACACTGACTGAATACATGGTTTCTATGTGTTTATCAGATGATGGGGGATCTAGGTGGAGCCTCCGTACTGCTCTCTCCTTTACAATAAAGTCTCCTCTTACCCGGTGATGTGAGGGGCGGCTGATTGTCCATCATGACGTCCTTGTAGAGATCCTTGTGTCCTTCTAAATACTCCCACTCCTCCATGGAGAAATAGACAGTGACATCCTGACACCTTATAGGAACCTGACACACACAATGATACAGTCACCATCCAGACACATCCCTTGTCTGTTACTGGATAATGTCCCAGAATTCCCGGCACCGCTCACCTCTCCTGTCAGCAGCTCCATCATCTTCTTGGTGACTTCTAGAATCTTCTCCATGTTGTGTCTCTCAGGTTTTAGGGAGTCACATGGAGGCACTGTGATGGTCATATGATCACCTGACTTCAGAAGAGGAAATCTCTGTATTGGAAAACCAATAGGAATATCATGTAAGAATCCCAAAATCCTCCTCACCTCTCCGGTCAGGTCTGTGTTTTATTAATAGAGATAAGAGTGATGTCATGTGACCTCCCAGAATCCTCCTCACCTCTATGGTCAGGTCTGTGTTTTATTAATAGAGATAAGAGTGATGTCATGTGACCTCCCAGAATCCTCCTCACCTCTCCGGTCAGGTTTGTGTTTTATTAACCACTTAAGGACCGCCTACTGCACATTTACGTCGGCAGAATGGCACGGCTGGGCACATCAACGTATATATACGTTGATTTTAGTACCCAGCCGTGGGTCACGGGACCGCGGGATTCGCGGACCCGATCGCCGCTGCAGTGCGGCGATCCGTCCCTGGAGCGGAAGAACGGGGAGAGCTGTGTGTACACACGGCTTCCCCGTGCTTCTCTGTGGCCGTAGCATCGATCGCGTCATCCCTGTAATAGGGGGACGCGATCGATGACGTCACACCTACAGCCACACCCCCCTACAGTTGTAAACACACACATAGGTCACACATCCCCTACAGCGCCACCTGTGGTTAACTCCCAAACTGCAACTGTCATTTCCACAGTAAACAATGCAATTTAAATGCATTTTTTGCTGTGAAAATGATAATTGTCCCAAAAATGTGTCAAAATTGTCCGAAGTGTCCGCCATATTGTCGCAGTTACAAAAAAAAAAAAAAAAAAAATCACTGATCGCCGCTATTAGTAGTAAAAAAAAAAAATTAATAAAAATGCAATAAAACTATCCCTTATTTTGTAAACGCTATAAATTTTGCGAAAACCAACCGATAAACGCTTATTGCGATTTTTTTTACCAAAAATACGTAGAAGAATACGTATCGGCCTAAACTGAGGAAAAAAAAAGTTTTTTTATATATTTTTGGGGGATATTTATTATAGCAAAAAGTTAAAAATATTGCATTTTTTTTTAAATTGTCGCTCTATTTTTGTTTATAGCGCAAAAAATAAAAAACGCAGAGGTGATCGAATACCACCAAAAGAAAGCTCTATTTGTGGGGAAAAAAGGACGCCAATTTTGTTTGGGAGCCACGTCGCACGACTGCGCAATTGTCAGTTAAAACGACGCAGTGCCGAATCGCAAAAAGGGGCAAGGTCCTTTACCTGCATTTTGGTCCGGGTCTTAAGTGGTTAATAGAGATAAGAGTGATGTCATGTGACCTCCCAGAATCCTCCTCACCTCTCCGGTCAGGTCTGTGTTTTATTAGTAGAGATAAGGGTGATGTCATGTGACCTCCCAGAATCCTCCTCACCTCTCCGGTCAGCAGGTAGATAATCTCCAGGGTGAGGTTTAGTATCCAGTCAGTCATGTGACTCCGGTCCTCCTCCATCCTCATTGATGTGGTCATGTGATCTATGCAGGTTTCTCTGTAGCTGGAAAGTAGAATTATCTGGACAGTATTGGTTGTACAATATTAAGATGGGGATGTAAGGGATTAATAGGCTGACTCTTTGCTATCGATTTTCATAGTAATCACTGTTACTTTTAAGGCTTGCACAACGCATACCTCCCAACCCACCCGGATTCTGCGGGAACTTCACGCACAGACTACATCCTCCCGCAGTCCCGCAAAGGGGTTAAATTTCCCGCACAGGAAGGAGAAGAAAAAGTTCTGAGTCTCACTGACATGGCAGCCGGAGTATCACTCGGAAAAAGGATAGGATAGGATGTAGGATAAAGTCTCTTCCACAGACCCTCCTTGGTGAACTTGAACTTAAGAAGGAGCCTCTGCCACAGACTCCCCTCGGTGAGCCTCAGAAAGATACCTCTGCCACAGGCCCTCTCTGGATTGAATTCTTGGAGATATCCCTCCTTAAATGAGTTGCGCCTGCATCTTCTTCAACTTGTCGCCCAGATACTGACTGACAGGTGATTAATCCCTCAGTGTGCGCCTACCTTGATCCCCAGTGGTCCGTCCAAGCCCTTTTGGACCACCAGCCTCTCAATGGCACTCCTCAGACCAACTCCACACCGAACAGCAGTACAGCTTGGGATCTTCAGAAGTGGACACCCAGTCACCCACTGGGTCCCCGTCGCTGTTCAGTTGCTCCGGGCCAGCATGGTCCCGGAACCAGGAACACCGCGTGGCACGCACACCCCGGTAGGCCATAACACCGGGGCACTGTGATGTGGCCACCCTAAAGGTGGGTGCCACACTGGACGAAGAAGACCCAGAACCATTGGCGTCTGCCTCATAAATACCCCTCCCAGCATGCACAGCAAGGACAACCCCTCGTCATTGGCTGCTGGGAAAGAGCACTCAAACCTTGACTCCACTGCTGCCACCTGCAGCACTGGGGCTGGAAGAACACCCCAGTACAGCAGAATTGCCTACAGTACAGCCAAGCTGAGACAGAGAACCTGTTTTGCATTTAATAATCTGGATCAGAGTTTAACTACACTCTGATCTACACTTATATTTAACTAGCACCGGTACTATAAAGTACATAGGCGCTACATAGTGTATTTGTGTATCATCTGCTGGAGATAAAAGACGTCACAGTGACTATGGAGGAAGAGGACGGACATGACGGGGTTACTGGGTGTAAATAGAAAATAAGATCTTATTACCTCCTCTGCTGCCACTTCCAGCAATGTCTTCTCTCTACTTCCTCCTGACTCAACTCTCACCCGAAACTTCAAATTTAAAGTTGACATCACTTCCTGTCTGTCTTCCATAGAGACTTTGTGTCTGGGTAGACGTGAGATCACCACCTTGTGGAGCTCAGAGGAACTGCAGTCCTGAGAAAGTTTTTTTATACTATGAGCAAGAACTTGTCATTGTTACCAAGATGCTTCAGGACACTCCCAGGATTTTGACTACTGTCCCATTGCGTCCTCATCCCGCAGGTTCCAGTACACTGTACAGAGTGTCAGTGAGGTGATGACTGCTGGAACACTCTCTGGGTTCCATTAACAGGCAATGCTATTATACCAGACTGTTGGGAGCAGTCATCTCCTCTCTGATAGTGAAAGTATAACTCCGACATCAGCAGAGAAGCAGCTGGAGTGTCGGAACGGGTAAGTACCACTACTGACCACCAATGTTGGGCTGTAAAGTTAGTTACCAAAGTTACCAATCTGTGCCCCCCCAGTACCACAGTGCCCCCCAGTACCACAGTGCCCACCAGTACCACAGTGCCCACCAGTACCTCGTGCCCACCAGTACCACGTGCCCACCAGTTCCACCTGTGCCCACCAGTACCACCGTGCCCACCTGTGCCCACCAGTACCACCATGCCCACCAGTACCACTGTGCGCCCACCAGTACCACTGTGCGCCCATCAGTACCACCGTGCCCATCAGTACCACTGTGCCCATCAGTGCCCACCTGTGCCACCAGTACCCAGTGCCCATCTGCCACCTCAGTGCACATCTGCAATCAGTGCCCACCTGTGCCACCTCATCAGTGCCCACCTGTGCCACCTCATCAGTGCCCACCTGTGCCGCAGTCAATCAGTGCACATCAGTACCCATCTCATCAGTACCCATCTCAGTGCCATCTGTGCCGCCTCATTAGTGCCCACCTGTGTCCACCAGTACACAGGCCTCATCGGTGCACATCAATACCCATCTCATCAGTACCCATCTCAGTGCCATCTGTGCCGCCTCAGTGCCATCTGTGCCGCCTCATCAGTGCCATCTGTGGGCATTTGTACTTTCCTGGCTTGTTAGGGTCTCAAGAAATGAGAGAGGCCTTCAGTACATCAGATGTGATCATTTTTTATTATTTGCACTATAGTTTGTAGACTCTAAAACTTTCACACAGACCAAATAATTTCCAAAAACTTTGGGTTATTTTTTATCAAAGACATGTAGCAGTATAAATTGTGGCCAAAATTTATGAAGAAAAATTAATTTGCAAAATTTTATCACAGAAACTAAGAAAAAATCTTTTTTTTTTTTCAAATTTTCGGTCTTTTTTCATTAATAGCGCAAAAAATAAAAAACGCAGAGGTGATCAAATACCACCAAAAGAAAGCTCTATTTGTGGGGAAAAAAGGAGAAAAAAATAATTTGGGTACAGTGTTGCATGACTGAGTAATTGTCATTCAAAGTGTAAGAGCGCTGAAAGCTGAAAATTGGTCTGGTCAGGAGGGTGTTTATGTGCCCAGTATGGAAGTGGTTAAGTTACCTTGTAGAATTTTCCAGGGGTGATGGTAGTGAGTAAAAGCAGTGAGCGAATGTCCAATCAGCGAGTAGGTTTTCTGAATGCTTTATTTCAAGGCCCAACATGATCAACATGAGGTTGAATAGGAAAGGTTGATGAAGCAGAAGAACATTTGCAGTATCAGGCCTTGGATAGCCTGCTTTCAGCAGTAGTACAGTTCGTCGCCACTCTAGCCAGAGTGGGTAAGGCGTCTCCGGGCAGACTCCTGCCACGAGCCTGGCAGCCGAAATGTCACTTTTGTAGATTGCTGGGAGGAACAGACCTCTGCCACAGGCCTGGCTCAGAGACCTCTACCACAGGCCTGGCTCAGAGACCTCTGCCACAGGCCTGGCTCAGAGACCTCTGCCACAGGCCTGGCTCAGAGACCTCTGCCACAGGCCTGGCTCAGAGACCTCTGCCACAGGCCTGGCTCAGAGACCTCTGCCACAGGCCTGGCTCAGAGACCTCTGCCACAGGCCTAGTACTTGGATGAGCTAAATGGGTTGAGCAAATCCTCCCAGTTAATTCAGTCAGAGTCACCGGTTGACAGTTGAAGTGTACCCGTCAATGTTCCGGTCACCAGATCCCCGATGGTTCGTTCAAGCCCTTTTGGATCACCTGCCTCCAGGTTCTCATCAAGCCGATCCCCCCACCCAACGGCACCCAGCCTGGGATCTTTAGTGAATATGAGGACCCAGTAAGTCACTGGGGCCCCTTTCAGCATCCGCATGAAACTTTGCGTAGCATGTGGCCCCGGCCTGGTAGGCCATATTGCTGGGACCCATTGGATGCGCACACCCTGAAGGTGGGTGCCGCACTTGAAACCCGCGAAGAACCAAGAAAAATTAGGTCTGTCACAGATATACCCCTCCCCAGCATGCCCTGTGAGGGAAAAGCTCCTCCAATTGGCTGCTGGGGAAGAGCGGCTCTGTTAGAACCCCTCTGGCGCCACCTGTCGTCCGGGGGTGAGACCAACACCCCCGGAGCGCAGACCGACCCACAGGACAGTTCCAAATCGTCAGCAGCCCAAAATTTAACACAATTGTGAATGGGAGCAAAATAACTCTCCCATTGCCCACTAACTTTAGCGTAGTGCCCATACTGAAAGTAAGGGGGCGCTACATGTAATTTTTGGTGAGTGAGCAACACCAATTGAGTCCATCGGTTGGTGGGTTTTTTCTTTCACTGGCAATAGATGTCATTTGTTGTGATTGATGTGGATCTGCATTGCTGGATGATGGATTTGCATTGTGGGACTTGTGAAAAATCGATAGGCCAGGGTTATGGGGAATGGTGCCTTGTCCTCATCAATATGGGCACAATCTGCTCTGCCAGGGGGTTCTCCATGCTGAGGGCATGTGGTTTAGTATGGTTTGGGGGCATACACCCTCACTCTGCCAGGGTGCATGATCTAATAAGGGTTTGGTAGGGATTTTAGGGGAAATCACATGCATTGTTTACATGAGGTTTCTCCTTGAAATCCATACCAGAGAATGGTATAGATTTTGGAGGGACCAAACATTTACATTTTTTTGCGTGGCATCCCCCTTGACACCCATACCAGACCCTCATAAATCTTAAGGGTCCAGCGTGTATTTTCGGCAACATAAAAGAATCGCATCAGCTACTCGGCCCAGGGTCTCTCTCTAATCATACCAGCAATGCTTTTAGATGTCGATGGAGATCACTAGGATGTGATCTGTTTTACAAATAAATTTGAAAAAATACGAATATTCGCCATAGCAAATATTCGCCGCAATATTCGAGTTATTCGCGAATACTCGAATATGCAATATTCCTAACGAATATTCGCAATGCGAATATTCGTGAGCAACACTACTGATGATATATGTGATATCTATGGATGAATGTGCACAAGATCAACCACAACAAAACAGTGTTTTGAAAGAACCTATAAGAAAATAAATATATGGGTCATGGCAGGATATGCCATATAGTAACCCAACTGGATAAGTATGGAATGAGTAACCATAGGCTGGTATGCATATCCAATTCTTCATTTAACCCTCTAGAGGAGAGACTGTCAATCTGGAAAATCCAAAAGTTCTCCTGCGCACATAATCCTTTGAAACATTCTCCTTTCTGGTATCGAAGAAGGGGTGGACTGAATGACAAAATCCTTCAGTGATGATTGGTCTGTGTTGTGATGGGCAAAAGAAGTGCCTGGCAATGCTTTACTTAGGAGAACCTTGTTTGATGTTCCTTCTATGTTCTCTGACTTTGGTCCGAGATGATCTTAGGCCGTGTACACACGGCAGAGAACCTCGACGGGCAGAACACATCGTTCCGCCCGTCGAGGTTCTCTGCCGGCCGTCGAAATCGGCGACCCGCCCGTCGGGAATGGCAACCAGCCATTCATCCAGGCGGGCCGTCGAGCAAATAGAGAGCGTGCTCTCTATTTCTGCTCGACAGGCTTCCCGACGGGAAGCTCGCCGAGAGCGTACACACGGCCGAGGTCCTCGCTGGAATGCAGCTTCCAGCGAGGTTCTCGCTGGTTTCCAGCGAGAACCTCGGTCGTGTGTACGCCGCCTGATAGTTCTGCCTACATATCGTAGACCACATGGGCAGTATATAATGTAGGTCGAGAAACAGGTGAGAAGCTCATTGATAGCATACATCCAATCCTTATGCCGCGTACACACGATCACTTTTTGTGATGTAAAAAACTTTGTTTTATCTCATGAAACAAAACGAAGTTTTTCAAACTTCATTTTAAAAAACGATGTTGCATACACACCATCGTTTTCTGAAAATGCTCTTGCAAAGCGCGGTTACGTAAGACACTTTCGACGGCACTCTGTTCCATTGAAGCTCCCGTCTCATAACTTGCTTCTGAGCATGCGCGGGTTTAAAAACATAGTTTTAAACGTCGTTTTGCCCACACACGATGTGAAACAAAAAACGACGTTTTGAAAAACGACACAAAAAATTCAAGCATGTTGGAATTTTTTTTTTGGTCGTTTTTATTAAGACAAAAAACGACGTTTTGCCCACACACCATCAATTTAAATGACGTTTTAAAAAACGTCGTTTTTTTTCATCGCAAAAAATGATCGTGTGTACGCGGCATTAGAGTTATGGAAAGATTTCAGACCTTGAGGGATGTGTTGACATGTCAGGCATTTGAGTTTTTTGCATCGGTAGTGTCAGTCATATCTAAAAAAAACGGTGTCAGGAATCAGCAGCGGGGATGGCCAAATCTGCTTAGCTACACCCAGGAAACTGGGACCAGACCTTATGGGCCAGATCCACAAAGGAATTAAGCCGGTGTATCTACAGATACACAGGCGTAATTCAAATTTCCCGCCGGCGTGTCATTGTTTTCTATCCAGAAAACAAGATACGCCGGACTTATGCTAAGATACGACTTGCGTACGTTTCTTACACCGTCTTATCTTAGATGCATATTTACACTGGACGCTAGGGGCGCGTCCGTGTTAAATATGCAAATGAGGTAGATACGGCGATCCACGAACGTACATACGCCCGGCGCAGTGTGTTTACGTCATTTGCGTAAGCGTCTGTACGGCGTAAAGATAACGCTGCTATAGTGAGGCGCAGCCAATGTTAAGTATGGACGTCGGGACCGCGTCGTATTGGACGTCGTTTGCGTAACTCGTTCACGAATAGGGAATTACGTATATTACGTACACGTCGTTTTCATTGACTATTTTCGACGTGATTTCACGCATGCGCACTAGGGTACGTCCACGGCCGGCACATGCGCAGTGTAAAAAAAGTGTCGTTTGTGTCGGGTCATTCATAATTATACTAAACCACGCCCCCCACTAATTTGAATTACACACGCGTACGCCGGCCCATTTACGATACGCCGCCGTAAGTTACAGCGGCATTTCTTTGTGGATAAGGATACGCCACTGTGGGCGTCCCATCTTCGTGGATCTGGCCCTATATATTTAAAGTTAGATTTATTTATAGTGAAACCAAAATCCATTCAAACACCAGCAAACAGCAAACATAAAGATATACAGTATGTGAACCAAAAACCCAATAACAAAATACCTAACTAAACAACCTGACTGAGTAACAGGAATAATAACTAGCGAACAACTATAAGGGGGAACACGGAAAGTCAGGGTAAAACTGGGAGGTGTGGGGAACTCATAGGAACCCAAACTGTGATCAGGAACAAGGGGGAGTAAGAACAATGCAGCAGGGTTTCTGGGTATACTGAAGGGCAAAGAACATGATCAAGAGCAGGAACAGGATAAACGGCTAGCAGTATCTGGCAGCAAAGCAAAACACTGGAGCAAGGGGTAAATGTAGAGGAGGAACTGAATACCCTCCCAGCAGCCAGCGCTGTGTACGAGAGCCTCAGCTCTTCAAAGGCTCTCTCTCCTCATTGGCCACTGTCAATCAAAGCCAGTGATCCAATGAGAAGAGAGAGGAGGTGGGTCCATACTCTGTGTCTGAATAGACACACAGAGCAGTGGCTCGAAAGCGAGCCTGCTTGGGTGCACCGATAGCAAGTTCTTTGCGCTTGGGTCACTTGGTAGGAGGGAGGTGCCAGGAGCGCCGGTGGGGGAACAGAGCAGAGGAGAATTGGGGTTGCTCTTTGCACAGTGCAGGTAAGGTGGATGAAAGAGGAATCCCTCCAGAAACGTGTCCCCTTCCTTCAGCACACATCCGTTGATGACATCATTCAGGTGGGTGGGTCTGTATCTTACAGCGGCCAGTATCTCCCTCCAATGCACAAGCCAGCATCCATCCAGTGAGCTAGAGCAGGGTCTTCATAATAGCCTGGCCTCTTGGATTGTCTGTGCACTGAGTGGTCTAGCCCCTGGACTTATGGATAACAAGTGAACAAAACAAACATCCATAAGAAGAGCGCTCAATCAAAGGAAGATTTGTGTCCAAACAACGATAAAGATAAAAATGGTATTTATTGTCTATGAACACTTTCAAAATGCCAGCTTTAACTCCGTGGTGTGACAAAACTTGTAATCACAATACTGGTAGGAAGACACAGATATTAGGCAACACAGTCAATCAGCGTTATGTTCTCATTTGTCCGTGTAAGTTGTTATACGTAGGTTGCACTATGCGAAGCCTACGGAAACGGGGAACATCGCCGCTTAATACATAAAGGTCTAGATCAGGGGTCTCAAACTCAAATTATCTGGGGGCCACTGGAGGTATAAGCTGGGTGAGGCTGGGCCGCATCAAGTATTGGACCAAAATTTTAAAATGTACAACTGATGCAATCTTAATAATAGTTTGCCGCCAGTGTGTTCTGCCAGTGTGCCCATCAATTGCTGCCAGTTTGCCCATCAATTGCCGCCAGTGTGACCATCAAACGCAGCCACTGTGCCATCAAACACAGCCACCTTGATGGGCACAGCTGAGTGGCTGCGTTTGATGGGCACAGTGGCTGCGTGTGATGGGCACAGTGGCTGCGTTTGATGGGCACAGTGGCTGCGTGTGATGGGCACAGTGACTGCGTTTGATGTGCACAGTGGCTGCGTTTGATGGGCACAGTGGCTGCGTGTGATGGGCACAGTGGCTGCGTGTGATGGGCACAGTGGCTGCGTGTGATGGGCACAGTGGCTGCGTGTGATGGGCACAGTGGCTGTGTTTGATGGGCACAGTGACTGCGTTTGATGGGCACAGTGGCTGCGTGTGATGGGCACAGTGACTGCGTTTGATGTGCACAGTGACTGCGTTTGATGGGCACAGTGGCTGCGTTTGATGGGCACAGTGGCTGCATGTGATGGGCACAGTGGCTGCGTGTGATGGGCACAGTGGCTGCGTGTGATGGGCACAGTGGCTGCGTTTGATGGGCACAGTGGCTGCGTTTGATGGGCACAGTGGCTGCGTTTGATGGGCACAGTGGCTGCGTTTGATGGGCACAGTGGCTGCGTGTGATGCGCACAGTGGCTGCGTGTGATGCGCACAGTGGCTGCGTGTGACGGCACAGTGAGGCTGCAATTAAGGTTTTTTTTTTATGCAGACAAGGAAGGCAAGCTTAAAATAACACAAAAAAAAATAATTCTGACATTTTTTTTAATTAAAAATATGATGGTCATCTCAGTCCAATCCCCCCTCCCCCCCCTCCCCAATACAGACTAATTTAAGTTGTCTCTTACTTTTTTTATAGTTCACTTCTTCTTCTGTTGCAGACAGTCCACTCCACACACTCCACTCCAGACAGTAGCAGGCTGAGGCAGGCAGCAGGCTCCTCGTGTCTTGTCCTCCTTTTTTTTTTCCAGACACAGCTCCGCGCGAGTCCTCCCTTCCTCTCTGCCTCAGTCACCTCTCACCCCCGGCGTGACGTCACGCGTGACGGCGCACGTCGGGAATATACCAGCTTTCATGGGGGGGGGCGAGAGGCAACGCAAAGAATGAAAGGGAGCCAGGACCAGGACAGAGGAGCGCAGTCGGCACACAGTGTGCCACAGCCGCTGCCTGCGCTGTCTGTCACTCAGTGAAAGTGAGTGACAGACAATCCAACTGATCTGGCGGCCGCGGCTGATTGCGCTCCCCCCCCTGTTAGACTTGGTAGCGCCAGGGTCACTCGCCCCTCCCGCCCCTGCCTTGTACCGGCCCTGCTGCATGCGCTGCAAAGTATGACACTGTCCGGGGGAAGGGCTTGACAGTGGGCCGTAAAATCTTGGTCTGCGGGCCGCAACTGGCCCGCGGGCCGGGAGTTTGAGACCCCTGGTCTAGATGAACACAGTGTACCTAGACACTTCAAATGCCATCATGCAAAAGACTTCAGGCACCTAAAAGTGGTTGCTATCGAATATATACCTGAAGGCACCCTCACAGACAATGAAAGATTTGTCCTGCTATGTAAGCATGAATCCTTTTGGATATTTAAACTATCTTCTTTATCCCCAAATGGATTGAACGAGGGTCTCAAAATTAGCAATCTATTATAGTCCATTCACCTTTATTATTATTTACTTCATTCTTATTATTATCATTATTTTTATTATTATTATTATTTTCAGTTCATCTTTCAGCATTGGAATCTTTTACATTGCATTTCATTTTTTCATGATTATTCATTATTTGATCATCTCTTATTCTTATAGATAGTTTCATCTATTTTCTTTTATTTTATGTATTTTTTAAAAACAGTATCAGCTGTGAGTTTCATATAGGTATATGTTTTTATTTATGTATGTAATGTTTTAACCACTTAAGACCCGGACCAAAATGCAGGTAAAGGACCTTGCCCCTTTTTGCGATTCGGCACTGCTTCGTTTTAACTGACAATTGCGCGGTCGTGCGACGTGGCTCCCAAACAAAATTGGCGTCCTTTTTTCCCCACAAATAGAGCTTTCTTTTGGTGGTATTTGATCACCTCTGCGGTTTTTATTTTTATATTTTGCGCTATTAACAAAAATAGAGCGACAATTTAAAAAAAAATGCAATATTTTAGACTTTTTGCTATAATAAATATCCCCCAAAAATATATAAAAAACATTTTTTTTCCTCAGTTTAGGCCGATGCGTATTCTTCTACGTATTTTTGGTAAAAAAAAATCGCAATAAGCGTTTATCGGTTGGTTTTCGCAAAATTTATAGCGTTTACTAAATAAGGGATAGTTTTATTGCATTTTTATTAATTTTTTTTTTTTTACTACTAATAGAGGCGATCAGCGATTTTTTTTGTGACTGCGACAATAAGGCGGACACTTCGGACAATTTTGACACATTTTTGGGACAATTGTCATTTTCACAGCAAAAAATGCATTTAAATTGCATTGTTTACTGTGGAAATGACAGTTGCAGTTTGGGAGTTAACCACAGGTGGCGCTGTAGGGGATGTGTGACCTAATGTGTGTGTTTACAACTGTAGGGGGGTGTGGCTGTAGGTGTGACGTCATCGATCGCGTCCCCCTATTACAGGGATGACGCGATCGATGCTGCGGCCACAGAGAAGCACGGGGAAGCCGTGTGTACACACAGCTCTCCCCGTTCTTCCGCTCCAGGGACGGATCGCCGCACTCCAGCGGCGATTGGGTCCGCGAATCCCGCGGTCCCGGTCCTGGAGCTTCGGACCGGGTCGCGGGCGCGCGCCCGCGGGCACGCGCCCGCGACCCACGGCTGGGTACTAAAATCAACGTATATATACGTTGATGTGCCCAGCCGTGCCATTCTGCCGACGTAAATGTGCAGGAGGCGGTCCTTAAGTGGTTAAATAAAGAAATGTTGGTAGTTCTGATAGGTACGCCTGCATGATCACTTTGAGACTTTGCAGACGCTAGCCTCATCCCAAACGCACCGGCACTCCTATAAATAGTCCTTCTAACAGCTACAGTCATATGACCTGACGAAGGGCTTAGTCTTGATACATGTCGTCCAATGCCGCGTACACACGATAACTTTTTGTGATGAAAAAAAAATGTCGTTTTGCCCACACACGATCACTTTTTATGACACAAAAAATGACATTTTGAAAAACGACACAAAAAATTCAAGCATGTTCGAATTTTTTTTTGGTCGTTTTTTTGAAGACATAAAACGACGTTTTGCCCACACACGATCATTTTAAATGATGTTTTTTGAAACGTCGTTTTTTTTCATCACAAAAAGTGATCGTGTGTACGCGGCATAAGACCGTAGCATCAACATTTGCTGTTCCAGCCTGCTCCGCTGAGCACACAGCCAGAGACCGAGACTGAGCTGCAGCCGTTCAGCAACACGCCCACGTCAGCCCTCACTCGGCTCCTACTGGTCGGCAACAGCCAATCCTGTCCGCAGCGTTCAAGCCTCGTTATCGCCCCGCCAGCCTGAATCTGTGAGACGACCCGATCAGGAATATGCCGGCGCATACACGAACACAGTGACTTAACACAGCGGATATCGTAGACCTTTCACAGTCCCGGTTCCATCTCCTACCTATCTTGCCACCACACTTCTCCTCGGTTCCGTAAGACTGTATCAGTCTGATTACATTGATGTTTGTCCATCACATGTCCGCTTCCCTTGTTTCAGAAGCCGTGCCTGTGGGAGAGGTGTTATCACATTGGAACGCTGATTGACTGTGTTGCTTCATATCTGTGTCGCCTACCAGTATTGCGATTACAAGTTTTGTCACACCACAGAGTTAAAGCTGGCATTTTGAAAGTGTTCATAGACAATAAATACCATTTTTATCTTTATCATTGTTTGGACACAAATCTTCCTTTGATTGAGCGCTCTTCTTATGGATGTTTGTTTTGTTCACTTGTTTTCACATCGCTCCTGATGTGCATATCCTTCTAGCTGCTCATCCACATTTGGATACAATTCATACCCACCATTGGACTTACTTTTAAGCTTTTATTGTTCAGATGCTTTTTTTGTTTTTTTGGCGCCGCACTTGTTTTTGTTGTTTGTTACTTATGGATAACATACCATCTTTTTTTTACTATTTTTGTTCGTGTTTTACCTTATTTAACCTCTTGCTGACTGCCCTACTTACATATACTGCGGGGCAGCGGTTCCTGTGCTCAGAATCACGTCCAGGTACATGCATGCTGACCGCAACCCGTTCGTGCTGATTGGACACAGCGGGAGCCAATCAGCAGGTCTGGTGGACCCGATGTCTGCCAGGACCAGACGATCATTCCTGACATAGGCATAATGGCAGTCTGCCTATGTAAACAAGGCAGCTTGCTGTTCTGTTAGTAGGGAAGATAGTGATCTTGTGTTCCTGCCTAGCAGGAACACGGATCTCTTCCATGCCACAGTTAAAGCACCTCCCCCACCATTAGAAAGCACCCCCTAGGGACACACTTAACCCTTTGATCAGCCCCTTCCCTGCCAGTGTCAGTGCATATTTTTTTAGCACTGGTCACTGTACTATTGTCACTGGTCCCCAAAAAAGTGCCACTTAGGGGCCAGATTCAGGTAGATGGGAGCATCTTTGTTCTGGAGTAACGCTTCTCATTTACGTTACTCTGCCGAAATTTTAGGAGCAAGTGCTGTTTTCTTGATCGTACATCACGGGACACAGAGCGCATAGTCATTACATATGGGTTATATGGGTACCTTCAGGTGTGGACACTGGTGTAATCAACTTCACAGGAAGTTCCTCCCTATATAACCCCCTCCCACTGAGAGTGCTTTAGTTTTTTCGCCAGTGTCTTAGGTGTTGGTCACGTCTAGCTGTCCCTCGGAGGTCTCGGGACCCAGGATAGCTAGCCGGATCCGTCCGAAGTGCTTCAGAGCCAAGATGTACGGTACCCGGGCCCTGCTGGAGTGGGGTTTTGCCTATAATGCCTCTCCTTAGAGGGCTGGATTCTGGGCTCCAGTGCCTTAGTCTCTTCCAAGAACTAAACGCTACTGATTCCAGGATGCTATATAGGTCCAGGGGTGTGGGTTCCTTAACACAGGACCCCGGTCCCTGAAGGTCCAAGACAATACCCACGGAGATGGGGGAAGGCTGGGCCTCTTGCATTTTGCAATACCCTGCGGCGTGGAGCAGGTAAGAGGGAACCTGCGGGACTTGGTTCGACAGTAGGTATCCCCCTGGGGGTTCTGGGTTGGCTAACAGTATGCTGGGGCATCAGCCACTATCTCCACTATGTCTGTTGAGGCAGGATGGGATTTTAATGTTTACCCAGATAATATGTAAATATATGTATACTTGTGTAAGTTATATATTTGCTACTCACCCCAGGTCTGCCTGTTAACACTGATACTGCAACCCCACATGTTTTAAAGAGGAAATTGCTGGTAAAAACTCCTGTTTCTTAGGAAGCCCATGGGGACAGCTTCCTCGCTATGTGTGCACTACAATAAGATTAGTGCTTACCTGGTGTCTGTTGGTGCTGCATAACGCTGGTCCATGTTGTTCCTCTGCTCTGCTACCTCCATGTGGTTTCAGCGTGGGGCCGCCTTTTATAGCGTCAGCGTGCGTCGGGGGGGGCGGGCCAGCAGCGTCAGGGTCTGTATAAAGGAAAAACTTTTCTCTGGCTGGTCTTTCCCTCCTGGAGGCAGAGGAAGAAAGGATACAGAGCGTGCAGCTGGGTCTTTTGGCCACACAGGGACACCTAGTGGCGGTTTTGTGGATCTTCAGGTCTAGGACTTAGGTCCACTATTGACCAGAAAAAAAAAAAAAAAAAGTTTTTTTGCTTAAAGGGACTCAGCCTTAGATCCAGCAGTATCTGAGTCTACCTTGGACTCCGGCTAACGGGCATTGGTGTGTCAATACTCACAGGTTTCCTCGGTATTGCCACCTCCCAGGCGGGTAAAAAAAAAAAAAAAAAAAAAAAATTTTTTTGAAAAAAAAAAAAAAAAAAAGAGAAATATAAAAGAAAAAGAGAGAAATTAGTTCTTTTTCATTTTTTCTCATACCTGCCCTCATATTGGTTACTCCTAGCTGCAACAGTCAGGTGTTGGCTATAGGGGTGACCCAAGGTTGTACAATGGCTCCAAAGGGATCTGGACCAGCCAAGGCTGCTAAAGGTGCCAAAAAGCAAAAGGGGTCTCCATCGGGGTCAGAGGATTTGGGCCAGGGTTCTACGGCCCCACCCTCGCCAGTCAAGACACCGAGTGGCATAGTACAAGAGCCATTGGGGGTGCTGGGGGCAGAGGCGGCCCCCGATCCACCCATTCCCGTTTACGTGACGGAAGAAATGCTAGCAGCCACCATGTGTGGGCTAGAGAAAAGGTTAACTGCGTTGCTTTCCCGTCCTTGCCCAAGTAGCAAGCGGGCTAGATCCCCCTCACCCAGTGTGGGGTTTTCAGATGCGGAGGTCTCCTCTTCAGAGGAACGGGACCCACAAGGGGATCAGGCAGACCCAAGTCCCGACGGTTCAGACAGGGAAAATTCCACTATAGATGAATATTTTTCGGCCTCTCAAGCAGAGGGCCTGTGGATCCAGTCTTTGACAGATATGGTTCGCACTGCCTTTAAACTTCCAGTGCCAGAACTAGTAGCCCCGGAGGTATCCTCATTGGGGTCTTTAAAGGCTCCATTAACTGGTGCATCTTTTCCAATGCACCCCCTTCTGCGGAACGTGATTTACCAGGATTGGGCTCGACCTGATAGAATCTTTGTCCCTCCTAAAAGATTCTCTATTCTCTACCCTATGGAAGAGGAATATGTAAAGAAATGGGCTCTCCCTACAGTGGACGCAGCCATTTCCTGCGTGAATAAATCCCTGACTTGTCCGGTTGAAAATGTCCATATGTTCAAGGATCCGGTCGACAAGAAATTCGAGACCCTACTGAAAGCAGCTTTCACCTCAGTAGGTGCCATGGTTCAGCCAGCAGTAGCAGCCATTGGTGTTTGTCAGGCCCTGAAGGATCAGGCAAAACATATATTAAAGGACATGCCGGCTCAGCATACTCATGAATTAGCAGAATTCCCTAGGGCTCTCTGCTTTGCAGTAGATGCTATTAAGGACTCCATCCAACAGGCATCCCGTTCATCTCTACTGATGGTTCACATGCGTCGTCTTTTGTGGCTAAAGAACTGGTCAGCAGAGGCACCCTGCAAAAAGCTTTTAGCAGGGTTTCCCTTTCATGGGGGAAGACTATTCGGGGAAGACCTAGATAAATATATCCACACCATATCAAGTGGAAAAAGTACTTCCTTACCGGTCAAGAAAAGACCGCGTGGGCCCACGTTTAAACGACAGGCCATTGCAGGCTCGGCCCCTTCGACTTCCCGTCAGTATCGACGGCCTCCCGGGCGGTCAGCAGTTAATAGCCGCCCACAGGGACAAGCCGCGGCAAACAAGAGGCCCTGGTCTCGCAAGCCGGCTAAACCAGTCATCAAATCAGATTCATGAAGGGGCGCCCCCACTCTCTTGGGTGGGGGGAAGACTTCAGTTTTTCTCCGAAGTCTGGAAGGCCAGAATTCCCGACTCTTGGGTTCGGTCCGTAGTAGCCTCAGGCTACAAACTAGAGTTTCGAGAAATCCCCCCTCCTCATTTTCAGGGGTCAAGTCTTCCAAGCGACCCATTAAAGAGGGCCTCTCTCGTAAAGGCGTTGGATCGCCTCTTGTTCCAAGGAGTAATTGTAGAAGTACCAACCCAAGAAAGGGGTCTGGGATTCTACTCCAACCTTTTTGTTATACCAAAACCAAATGGCGACGTCAGGCCTATATTAGACCTCAAACGCCTAAATCGCTTTCTAAGGATTCAGACCTTTCGTATGGACTCCATACGTTCAGTGACAGCCAGCCTACATCAGGGCGACTTTCTAGCATCTATAGACATAAAGGATGCATATCTGCATGTGCCGATTTACCCAGCACATCACAAGTTTCTTCGTTTTACGATAAACCAAAGTCATTACCAGTTCATAGCCCTCCCTTTCGGGTTGGCAACAGCTCCACGGGTATTCACAAAGGTGTTAGCCCCGGTACTAGCCGTCCTAAGGACAGAAGGCATCTTGGTCCTAGCATACCTGGACGATCTCCTGGTTATCGACAGTTCAGCTTCCAACCTCAATCATGCAGTAGTCCGCACAGTGCGGCATCTAGAAGAGTTCGGGTGGATTGTGAACCAAGAAAAATCAAGGTTACAACCCACAAGACAGTTGGAATATCTAGGCTTTCGGTTAGATACAGAATGCCAGAGGGTATTTTTACCTCAAGAGAAGATCAGGTCGTTGATTCAAACGATTCAAATAGTCTTAGGCAAAAAGAAGCCGACTATTCGCCTATGCATGCGACTGCTGGGGAAGATGGTGGCCGCCTTCGAAGCAGCGCCCTACGCCCAGATCCATACCAGAATTCTGCAAGCAGCTATTCTCTCTGCTTGGAACAAGTCCATACAGGCATTAGACCGTCCATTAGTTCTTTCTCCAGAAGTCAGGCACAGCCTGTACTGGTGGCTGATCCCTCAAAAATTATCAAAAGGGAAAACCTTTTGCCCCATCTCGTGGAAAATAGTAACCACAGATGCCAGCCTAACAGGTTGGGGGGCAATCTTAGGAAAACGGACCCAGCAGGGACAGTGGTCAGAGGCAGAAAGTCTGCTTCCCATCAATGTCCTAGAGATCAGAGCTGTTCGGTTGGCCCTGGTCGCCTGGACTCTCCCCCTGCAGGGTCTGCCAGTAAGGATACAGTCCGACAATGCCACGGCGGTGGCATACATAAACCACCAGGGGGGCACAAAGAGCCTGGCGGCTCAAAGGGAAGTAAACCTAATTTTTGCATGGGCCGAAGCCCATGTACCCTGCATCTCAGCAGTGTTCATCCCAGGGATAGACAATTCTCAAGCAGATTTTTTGAGTCGTCAACAGTTACTCCCGGGAGAGTGGTCTCTTCACCCCCAGGTATTCCAAGAGATTTGCCAAAGATTCGGAGTTCCCGATGTGGACATCATGGCAACAAGATTCAACAAGAAATTGGACAAATTCGTATCCCGAGCCAGGGACCCCTCGGCCTACGGGACCGATGCGTTGGTTTGCCCCTGGCACCAGTTTTCTCTCCTGTATGCGTTCCCTCCACTACAGATGATTCCCCGCCTTCTACGAAGGATCAGGGTGGAGCGCAGGCCGGTGATCCTGGTGGCCCCAGCCTGGCCCAGAAGGGCTTGGTACGCACTCATCGTGAGGATGTCAGTAAGGGCACCGTGGCCACTCCCCCAGCGCCCAGATCTGCTGTCTCAGGGCCCGATCTACCACCCTGCTTCACAGCAGCTAAATTTGATGGCTTGGCGGCTGAATCCCTAATTCTTAAGGGCAGAGGCCTCTCTGCCCAAGTCATATCTACGTTAATTCAAGCTAGAAAGCCAGTCTCTAGAAATATCTATTACAGAGTCTGGAGAACCTATGTGGAGTGGTGCGAGTCTCAAGGAGGGCATCCTCGCAAGTTTTTTATTGACAGGATCTTGCGATTCCTCCAGGTTGGCGTTGACAAGGGGTTGGCTCTTAGTACTCTAAAGGGGCAGGTGTCTGCCTTATCGATATGGTTTCAAAGGCCTTTGGCCACACATTCGCTTGTGAAAACCTTTTTGCAGGGGGTCTTGCATGTAAATCCCCCTATTAGAGCTCCCCTCTGCCCCTGGAATTTAAATCTGGTCTTGTCAGCTTTACAAAGGCAGCCGTTTGAACCTCTGGCAGAAATCCCTCTTGTGCTGCTAACCCGAAAGTTGGTTTTCTTGGTGGCTATGGCTTCGGCCAGAAGGGTCTCCGAGCTGGCAGCCTTGTCTTGCAGGGAACCGTACCTGATTCTGCATAAGGACAGAGTGGTTCTGCGGCCTCAGCCTTCTTTCCTTCCTAAGGTCATATCCAGTTTTCACTTGAATCAGGACCTAGTCCTACCATCCTTCTTTCCTACTCCCCAGTCCAGAGAGGAAAGATTGCTTCATACTTTGGATGTGGTCCGAGCCATGAGGGTTTATCTCAAGGCTACAGAAAAGATTCGGAAAACAGATGTGCTTTTCGTTCTTCCGGATGGCCCCAAGAAGGGTCAGCCGGCCGCCAAGTCTTCCTTGGCTAGGTGGATTAAGCAGCTGATTTTTCAGGCCTATGGTCTGAAGCGCGTTCCACCGCCCTTATCAGTTAAGGCCCATTCTACGAGGGCCATGAGTGCCTCTTGGGCGGCACACCATCAGATCTCTATGGCACAGGTTTGCAAGGCGGCAACCTGGTCTTCCGTACATACGTTTACTAAATTTTATAAGTTGGACGTCACAAAGGCTGCGGACGCAGCATTTGGGCAGGCGGTCCTACGGGCAGCAGTATAGAATCCTCTGGCCCGGTTCACGCCCCTTTTTTTCTGTTGGTGGAGCTATTTTACCTCCTGATATATTTTCTGTTTGGCTATTTTTGGCCTTACGGTCTCCCTCCCTTCATGGAGCATTGCTTTGGGACATCCCATATGTAATGACTATGCGCTCTGTGTCCCGTGATGTACGATCAAGAAAAAGGGATTTTTAATAACAGCTTACCTGTAAAATCCTTTTCTTGGAGTACATCACGGGACACAGAGCTCCCACCCCTCTTTTTGGGGAACATTGTGTAACCTCAGAGAAATTGCTTGCTACAAAACTAAAGCACTCTCAGTGGGAGGGGGTTATATAGGGAGGAACTTCCTGTGAAGTTGATTACACCAGTGTCCACACCTGAAGGTACCCATATAACCCATATGTAATGACTATGCGCTCTGTGTCCCGTGATGTACTCCAAGAAAAGGATTTTACAGGTAAGCTGTTATTAAAAATCCCTTTATTCATGAAGCACTTGCTCCTAAAGTTGCGGCAGCGTATCGAAAATGAGCCGGCGGAATTCAAATTGGGCGGGTACGGGGCGTGTATTATTTAAACTAAGCGTGATCCCGCGGCGAACGTACTGCGCATGCGTCGAGTGTCAATGCATCCCAGTGCGCATGCTCCAAATTCTGTCAGTGAACGTCAATGACGTCACATCCGCATTCATGAACGTTTTACGCAAGCGACGCAAATTTTTTTTTTTCCGACACGATGACGACGGCTATACTTAACATAGGATACTCCACTAGGGGGCTGCTTTATCTTTACGTCGCGTATCGCTTACGTAAACGTCGGAAAGTCACTGCGTCGCGCCCGAAAACGATCGCGAATTTCCGATTCCCGCTGATTAACATATTTTTTCAGCGTTAATCAGCGGGAACGCCCCCGGCGCCATTTTTAAATTAAATTTGTGATGCGATGGCGAAATTCACTTGCGCCGATCGCATCGGAACACCAACCCGGCGTTTCTTGTTTTCTGGTTACAGAAAACAGAAACGCCGGCTTAAAGTGACAGTTAGGCTGGAGTATCACAGATACTCCAGCCTAACTCTACCTGAATCTGGCCCTTAGTGTCCAATTTGTCCTCCGCAATGTCCCAGTCACGCTAATAATCGCTGATCGCCACTATTACTAGTAAATTAATTAAATAAATAAAAATTCCATAAATATATCCTATAGTTTGTAGACGCTATAACTTTTGTGCAAACCAATCAATATACGCTTATTGGGATTTTTTTTACCAGAAACATGTAGTAAAATACATAAAGTATTGGATTAAATTGATGAAGAAATTTTGTTTTTTTATTGGGTATGTTTTATAACAGTAAGTAAGAAATATATTTTTATTTTTTTTTCAAAATTGTCGGTCTTTTTTGGTTTATAACGTTTATATGAATTGATCAAATATCACCAAAAGAAAGCTCTATTTGTGGGGAAAAAATACATACATTTTGTTTGGGTACAGAGTCATACGATCGCGCAATTGTCAATTAAAGTAACTCGGTGCTGTATCTCAAAAAATGTCTCGTTATAAAGGGGAGTAAACATTCCGGAGCTGAAGCGGTTACGTTTTTAATAAACTAAACTGTTTAAACATACTAATGTATAATGCCCGACATAATAGGATTTTCCGTTGGAAAACCCTTGGATAGTTTTTGCGATGGAATTCTGCTCAAGCTTGACCTGCGTACACACGGTCACACAAAAGTTCTCTGAACTTTGAACCGTCAAGAACGTGGTGACATACAACACTACAACAGCCGAGAACATGAAGTTCAATGCTTCCGAGCTTGCGTCGAATTGTTTCCGAGCATGCGTCAGAGTTTTGCACGTACGAATTGCTACAGACGATCGGAATTTCCGGTCGGAATTTTTCCTGTCGGAAAAATTGAGAATCTGCTCTCAATGTTTTGCTGGCGAACGACAGTAAAAGTCCGATGGAGCATACACACGGTCAGAATTTCCGACCGAAAGCTCACATCTGACTTTTGCTGGTGGAATTTTGCGACCGTGTGTACGGGGCATAAGCCTTTGTGCTGTATCTCTTAGGATTTTTTGATGACTGTAAAGACTTTGCTAAAAAAAAAATTCCGTCACTCAGGGCAGTCATACCGTTTCTCTCCTCTGTGAGATCTTTGATGTCTAACAAGGTCTGATTTCTGTAAAAAACTTTTATCACATTCAGGGCAGGAAAATGGCTTGTCCCCCGTATGAGATCTTTGATGCATAACAAGTCTTGATTTCCATGGAAAACATTTCCCGCACTCAAGGCAGGAATACGGCTTATCGCCTGTGTGGGATCTTTGATGTATAACAAGGTCTGATTCGTGTGTATAAGATTTCCCACAGTAAGGACAGGAATATAGCACAGGACAAGAATACGGCTTCTCCCCTGTGTGAGTCCTCAGATGTCTGTAAAGAGTCGGTTTCTCTGAAAATCTTCTTCCGCACTCAGTGCAGGAATACGGCTTCTCCCCTGTGTGAGATCTTTGATGTGTGACAAGTCTTGCTTTCTGTGGATAAGATTTCCCACAGTCAGGACAGGAATACGGCTTCTCCCCCGTGTGAATCCTCTGATGTCTGTAAAGATTGGACCTCTTAAAAAAACTTTTACCGCACTGAGGGCAGGAATATGGCTTCTCCCCTGTGTGAGATCTCTGATGCATAATACAGTCTGATTTCCGTATATAACATTTCCCACACTTGGGGCAGGAAAAGGGCCTCTCGCCTGTGTGAGACATTTGATGTCTAACAAGGATTGATTTCTGTGAAAAGAATTTCCCGCACTCAGCGCAGAAATATGGCTTCTCTCCTGTGTGAGATCTTTGATGTCTAACAAGGCTTGATTTCAGTAAAAAACGTCTTCCACACTCAGAGCAGGAAAACGGCTTTTTCTCTGTGTGAGATGCTTCATGTCTAACAAGGTCCAATTTCTGTGTAAAACATTTCCCGCACTCAAGACAAGAATAGGGATTTTTTCTCTTGTGAGAACTCTGGTGCATGTAAAGATGGGGCAAAGAGCTGAAACTTTCCCCACATTCAGGGCAGGAAAATGCCACCTCCTCCTCCTTAATTCCGGCACCATCCCTCACAATACGAGGTTGCTCAGAGGGATTTGATGGTCTATCCACATTGTGAAGTCCTCCATCCATAGCTGAGCTCATTGTCTTTTCTCCTGCACAATCTCTTGTGATGTCCTCATCTTCCATTTTACAGCTAAGAGATAAAGTCAGATGATTCTGTGAGGGTTCCTCAATAGCGTGTTCTGCAAAAATATAAAAACATGATCAGATACGTGAGGGTTAGTTCACCTAAATCAAGATTCCATCTGGATCAGGTAGATTTTAGTGAGCAGATGTTCTCTGTGAATGTCCCAACCAGCTGTGACTTCCCCTTCAGTGAAAGGACCATTGGTCCTCCTCCCAGATCACTTCTACATTTACACAGCCTTGTCAGAAGAGCAGGAACCAATGGGGACTGGGAGGTGCTCTTCACACAACCACAAGCCTAGGCACTGGGTCATGTGGTCTCTGATAATGAAGAGGTTTAAAGTTCAGACTTGCAGACCCTTTAGCGTAGAACGAGTGGCCATAAACCCAGGATTCTGGTGACAAGCAGTACTGGATGGTGTTTTAAGAAGTATTTTCTTTTGCAAATACAGTGGTACCTTGGATTATGAGCATAATCCGTTCCAGGAGAATTCTCGTAATCCAAAGCACTCGCATATCAAAGCGAGTTTCCCCATAGAAGTCAACGGAAACTAAAATAATTTGTTACGTGTTGACTTCTAAGGCATGCAATACCGCATGTTGCCACCCGGGAACAGAGTATTTCCAAGTATTTCCGAAGGGCTGCGCTCAGCTCTGGAGCCCCTGCACCCCAGGCCAAATGCAGTACTGCACACCCAATTAGCTTGAATTCTGCTCGTTTTGCGAGACAACACTCTCAAAACGAGCCAGAATTTTAAAAAAGTTGCTTGTTTTTCAAAATATTTGTTAACCGTGTTACTAGTAAACCGAGGTTCCACTGTATAAGTGTTTTCTGTTTTCTATGTTCCTCATTACTTTTTATCTAAACGAGACTGTTAATAGAGTTTTATATTAAAGGGGTTGTAAAGGAAAACATTTTTTTCATAATAAGCATCCTTTACTGCAGACATTCCTATTTTCACTTCCTCATTGTCCGTTTTTGCTCAGAAGTTGCTCTATTTCTTATCTGTTCTGTTCACTTCCTGCTTGTCTGATTGTTACTCACCACCTTGAAGGGAGGCATTACTGCGGTGGACAGTGACGTGCTCGCCCCCTCCTGGGAACTACATCTGTGCGGCAGTACGCTCTCTACGTGTTAGAGACTTCAAGGAGGTGTGAATTACTCGGCGTGTCGCCATTTATACTGGGAAATGTAGTTCTTACATGAACGAGTGATGAAAACCAGGAAGTGAATGAGAGAACAGAAACTAGAACGCCGGAGGTGATATAGATGAAGGAATTTAATAGGTATTTACTCGTTTGTTAACATAATCATTACACTGTTCTGTCTGTCTACCTTACAGACATTAATTGTTTTTTCAGCATGTCCAAAAAACTAAGGGGCAGATTCACAGAGAATTAGATTCTCGTAGAGTATCAGAAATACACTACGCCGCCGTTTTTTACCTGGCTCTACGTGGAATCCAGGTAGATTTTGTCCAGTAAACGACGTCGGCGTAGTGTATTTCTCCCGTCGCAATCCATCTGCGCGAGTAGGGGGCGTGAAGCATTTAAAATAGGCGCGTTCCCGCGGCGATCGAACTGCGCATGCTCCGTTCGCAAATTTCCCGCCGTGCATTGCGCGAAAACACGTCGTCACGTTGTAGTAGCGTCGTTTACGTACATTCCTTTTCCCGAACGAGTTACGTTAAAAAAAAAAAAAAAATTTCAAATCGACGCGGGAACGACGGCCATACTTTACATGGGTTACGCACTGTTAGACCAGCAAAAAGCTCCTCTAACATTACGTAGCCAAAAAATGACGTAGGCGATTGCGAGGGACACTCGTACCTTCGTGGATCGCCGTAAAAACTCATTTGCATATCCCGACGCATGAAAACGACGCAAACTCCTCCCAGCGGCCGCAAAAATATCGCAGTGTAGATCCGAAGGCTTACGAGGACGTAAGCCTCTCGGATCGAAGCCCGAAGCCGCCGTATCATGGTTTGAGGATTCAAACTAGTGATACGGCGCGCAAAATTTGAAATTACTCCTGTCTAACACCAGTTAGACAGGCGTAATTGCTCTGTGAATCTGGGCCTTCGTTTTTTTTCATGCCGAAAAATGATCGTGTGTACGCGGCATTACACTATTCTGTCTGTCTACCTTGCAGACATTAGTTTTAGGCATTTTTTTTTTTCCTTTACAACTCCTTTAACCTTTAGCTACAGTATAAGTGTTTGCTGTATACTGATATCAACTGGTGGTTTAGGGTTAGTACAACTTGTTTACAGAAGTGATCTGATTTCTCTCACGTCTCAAGAGTATATGTGCCCCGTCAGGCCCGGAGTGGCTAATCGGGAGAACCGGGACAATTCCCGGTGGGCTGGTCCGGTTCGGGCCGGTTGCGGGCCGGTCCCGCGGCCGCCTTCCGGCTCCCTTAAAAATTTAGCCCCCGGCGTGGCGGCCTGTAGCGTCCGCATTAAACGGCCGGTGATTGGCCAGGCCGGGTGCATGTCATACCAGAGGCGGAGGCTCCGCCTCTGGTATGACATGCACCCGGTCTGGCCAATCACCGGCCGCTTAAGAGCAGAGAGCTGCACGAGTGGGGGCTGTCCGAGTGTGCTCGTCTTCTGCTGAATGAACCAGTGAGCCAGCCCCGGGAAACATTCCAAGTGAGTGAGCATGTTCACCGACCAGACCCTGCTCCCTCTCTCTCCCCCCTCTCTCACTCTGACCCCCCCTCTCCCCCTGAGCTCTCTTTGACCCCCCTCTCTCACTCTGACTCCCCCTGAGCTCTCTTTGACCCCCCCTCTCTCACTCTGACCCCCCCTCTCCCCCTGAGCTCTCTTTGACGCCCCCTCTCTCACTCTGACCCCCCCTCTCCACCTGAGCTCTCTTTGACCCCCCTCTTTCACTCTGACCCCCCTCTCCCCCTGAGCTCTCTTTGACCCCCCTCTCTCACTCTGGATCCCCCTCTCCCCCTGAGCTCTCTTTGACCCCCCCCTCTCTCAGTCTGACCCCCCCTCTCCCCCTGAGCTCTCTTTGACCCCCCCCCCTCTCTCACTCTGACCCCCCTCTCCCCCTGAGCTCTCTTTGACCCCCCTCTCTCACACTGACCCCCCCCTCTCCCCCTGAGCTCTCTTTGACCCCCCTCTCTTACTATGACCCCCTGAACTCTCTTTGACCCCCCTCTCTCACTATGACCCCCCATCTCCCCCTGAGCTCTCTTTGACCCCCCCTCTCTCACTCTGACCTCCCTCTCCCCCTGAGCTCTCTTTGACCCCCCTCTCTCACTCTGACCCCTCCCTCTCCCCCTGAGCTCTCTTTGACCCCCCTCTCTCACTCTGGATCCCCCTCTCCCCCTGAGCTCTCTTTGACCCCCCCTCTCTCACTCTGACCCCCCCTCTCCCCCTGAGCTCTCTTTGACCCCCCCTCTCTCACTCTGACCCCCCTCTCCCCCTGAGCTCTCTTTGACCCCCCTCTCTCACTCTGACCCCCCCTCTCCCCCTGAGCTCTCTTTGACCCCCCCTCTCTTACTATGACCCCCTGAACTCTCTTTGACCCCCCTCTCTCACTATGACCCCCCATCTCCCCCTGAGCTCTCTTTGACCCCCCTCTCTCACTCTGACCTCCCTCTCCCCCTGAGCTCTCTTTGACCCCCCTCTCTCACTCTGACCCCTCCCTCTCCCCCTGAGCTCTCTTTGACCCCCCCTCTCACTCTGACCCCCCTCTCCCCCTGAGCTTTTTGACCCCCCCTCTCTCACTATGACCCCCCCATCTCCCCCTGAGCTCTCTTTGACCCCCCTCTCTCACTCTGACCCCCCCTTTCCCCCTGAGCCCTCTTTGACCCCCTCTCTCACACTCTGACCCCCCCTCTCCCCCTGAGCTCTCTTTGACCCCCCCTCTCTCACTCTGACCCCCTCTCCCCCTGAGCTCTCTTTGACCTCTCTCTCGCCTCTCTCTCTCTCTCATATCTCTCTCTCTCTCACCCCTCTCTCTCTCTCTCTCACCCCTCTCTCTCTCTCACCCCTCTCTCTCTCACCCCCCTCTTTCTCTCTCACCACCTCTCTCTCATCTCTCTCACCTCTCTCTCTCTCTCTCTCTCTCTCTCAGCTCTCTCTGTCTCTCCCTCTCTCTCATCTCTCTCACCTCTCTCTCTCACCTCTCTCTCTCTCTAACCTCTCTCTCTAACCTCTCTCTCTCACCTCTCTCTCTCTCTCTCTCTCTCTCACCTCTCTCTCTCTCTCGCCCCTCTCTCTCTCCCCCCTCTCTCTCTCACCTCTCTCATCCCTCTCTCTCTCTCTCACCTCTCTCTCACCCCTCTCTCTCTCTCTCCCCTCTCTCTCATCCCTCTCTCTCTCTCTCTCCCCTCTCTCTCACCTCTCTATCTCTCACCCCCCCTCTCTCTCTCTCTATCTCTCACCCCCCCTCTCTCTCTCTCTCTCTCTCTCTTACCCCTCTCTCTCTCTTACCCCTCTCTCTCTCTTACCCCTCTCTCTCTCTCTTACCCCTCTCTCTCTCTCGCCCCTCTCTCTCTCCCCCCTCTCTCTCTCCCCCCTCTCTCTCTCTCTCTCTCTCTCCCTCTCCATCTCTCTCTCTCTCCCCTCTCTCTCTCCCCTCTCTGTCTCTCTCTCTCTGTCTCACCCCTCTCATCTCTCATATACGGGGTCCAGGGATGCAGGATGCTGTGTAATGTAAAGGGGCCCAGAGGTGCAGGGTGCTGTGTAATGTAGAAGAGAGAGAGGGTTCGCTCTGCCCTGTGGGGGGCAGAAATTTAGGGACAGAGCTTGGTACAGGGAAGTTATAATCTGGCCTGTGATTTATGCACACTCCTGAACAACGCACTCTGTACGTTATGCACTCCTCAACCACGCACTCTGTACGTAACGCACTCCTGAACCACGCACTCTGTACAAAACGCACTCCTGAACCACGCACTCTGTACAAAACGCACTCCTAAACATAATGTCGTGAACAAAAGTGGGCTGGTCTAAGGCATGAAACTCCAGGGCTGAAAATGAGTCCCACTCCGGCCCTGTGCCCCGTAGTTAGTCACACTGGGCCGCTTTTCAGGCGCTTTGGCGTTAAAAAAGAAGCCTCATCTGCAATCCCAATATGAAAGTGCTTTCAGAGCCCTTTTACACTGCCAGCGCAGGAAAAATGCTGGTAAAGCGCCGCTAAGACCCTTTTCACACTTGGACGTTTTTTCAGGCGTTTTGGCATTAAAAAAAGCTCCCTTAATGGCAAGGGGGCTTTAGGAGCGGCGTATTCAAAGCTCCTAAAGCGCTGCAAAGAAGCTGCTTGCAGGACTTTTTTTTATGCCCTGCCAGCGCAGCGCCTCAGTGTGAAAGCACTCGGGTTTTTTACATTGGGATTGCAGATGCAGCTCTTTTCTGGCGCTTTTTTTAACGCTAAGACCCCTTTCACACTGGGGCATTTTTCGGTCTTTTTCTAGGCGCCTTAGTGTGAAAGCACTCTGGCTTTCACATTGGGATTGCAGGTGCAGCTTCTTTCAGGCGCTTTGCAGGCGCTTTTTTTAATGCTAAAGCACCTGAAAAACACCCCAGTATGAAAGGGGTTTAAGTCTCCA
The DNA here is from genome assembly GCA_029574335.1 of Rana kukunoris. Taxonomy (NCBI): domain Eukaryota; kingdom Metazoa; phylum Chordata; class Amphibia; order Anura; family Ranidae; genus Rana; species Rana kukunoris. The sequence continues at coordinate 17,697,255 of CM056052.1, forward strand.
CCCACACACCCCCAAGACCAGCAGTCCAGGTTTAAGTAGAAGACCACTGTGACAAACCCAACCGTGGCAGGGGCTTTTGGAGGGGACTACGGGCTAGCGTTTTATCCAATGAATATGACCCATGGAGCATACCTCCCAACTTTTTGAGATGGGAATGAGGGACACCCATCAGCAAAAGTATGCAGACATAGTGAGTGAGCGAGAAACTTATATAGCGCAGCACATGCAAGCTGAATCACCTCTGGGCACTCGATTGTCCATTTCTCCTTTGAAACTCAAAAGAGATGAGTCTTGATCTTTCTCCTAAAGACCAAGTGATTCTCCCCAAACCGAATGCTGGTTGGTAAAGCGTTCCATAGTCTGGGGCCTTGGAGCGCAAATCTCCTTTCTCCTTTGGACTTGTATGTGGCTTTGGGTATCTGGAGCAGATTTTGGTTGGTGGATCGCAGAATGCGATTGGGGTTGTGGGCTTTTAGTTTTTCGCATAGATATTGGGGGGCATTTACCAGAATACACTTATGCGTCAGACAGAGTGCTTTGAAAGTAATTCTGTCTTATACTGGCAACCAGTGAAGGGATCTCAGTGAAGGTGAGATTGATTCCCATGTTTTTTTCCCAGTCACAAGTCTGGCAGACGTGTTTTGAATGACTTGTAGGTGAGCGATTTGGTACTTTGGGAGTCCGAGGTAAAGGGCATTTGCATAGTCCAGTCTGGAGTTAACAATTGTTCCCACCATGACTGCTACGTCTTCTTTAGGGATAAATGGAATAAGTCTACGTAGTAGGCACAGCAGATGGTGAGATCCGCTCACTACTGACCCTATTTGTGCATCCATTGTCATGTAGGAGTCAAAGATGACCCCGAGACTTTTGACTTTGGTGCTGGAGGTGATGATTTTGCCCAGAATGGGCGGGGTGTCCAAGTTGTTGCAGGTTGATTTTTTAGATTGACGTGGAACAGGAGAAGTTCTGTTTTTGAACTGATGAGTTTAAGATAACTCTTTGTCATCCAGTTTTCAATCAAAGAGTGGCATGTCTCTAGACCCAGATGATGATCTTTTTTGTTGCAGATGCGACACAGTTGTGTGTCATCTGCATAAGAATGGTAGAGTAACTTCTGGTTACTAATGATTTCAAAGAGAGGGCGGAGATAAATATTGAAGAGCACAGGCAACAGAGGGGATCCTTGAGGGACCCTGCATGACACTGTGCGCTGTTCAGAAGTGAAAGGTCCCAATTTCACTATTTGTGAGTGGTTTTCCAAAAAGGAGGAGAACCAGGGTGTGACAGAACCCACTGTCACTGTATGTCTTGGAAAGGATTGTGGGCGTGCCTCCTACCGACAGACTATGGGCCAGAAATATACTGGAGATCTGAAGCTGGCATTATTGTGATGTAATGTAATGTTACAGCCCTACACCCCCCACCCCCCCCCCTCTTGTTGCTGGACACAGACAATGGAGAGTGGACTGCAGACGTCTCTCCACAGGGGGTGTGTATTGAGAAGCTAGGCTGCCTGCTTACCATAATCTCATTAGGTTTCTGTACACTGTTTCAATGTCCAAATGTTCTGTTCCCATTTATTGTTCCTTGTCCCCCTCCCCTCAGACAAGGCAAAGGGGAGTGTCCCTTACTGTGTGTAAAACTGTATAGTTTGGATTTTAATAAACAGTTAAGCTCTGGATGTGTAACCCTCAACATGTGTGGATTGTCTCGTGATTGAGGGGTTAAGGGCTGGTTATGGCGAATCTGCAGGCTGCGGGTGCGTTTGGAGGACAGGAGACACAGGTCTGGCGGATGTGCCCAGCAGGGGTACATGAGGTCCGTCACAGTGGTGGCAGCGGTGGGATGTCTCCTGCAGTCCAGGACATCCAAACCACCACCAGGATTCAAGATCTGGGCAGCTGCCGAGGAGTGATACGGGGACCAGCCAGCATGAGAGCGGAGTTCGGGAGGAGGCTGCAAGGCATGCGGAAGAAACATCGGGGACCAGTGACAGAGCGCACCATGCTCGGCTGGGAGGATGTGATCCGCCGGCAACTCTGGCATGAGGCGCTAAGCTACGAGCGGCGCCAGCAGGGGAAGATCCTTCCCTCCTCCTCAGAGATGTACTGGACGCAGTACTGTGCGCGAGAGGTGTTCCTGAGGGAACGACCGCGAGATGATTGGAAGACGGAGCTCAGAAGATTGGTCCAGGAGGAGATGAAGCTAGACGCCAGCTACAGAGCCCTCCGGTGGTTCGCGGCTCAACTTTGGCCAAGTACAGCAGATGGCAGCCCAACAGAAGGCGTTGGCTATGGCGGCGTGGGGCTGCTCCATCAAAAAATGTACGGAGACCCAGACTTTGGGAGCGATGAGGAGTGGCGGTGGGAAAACATCTTGGACTTCCGAGATGAGGTGCTGGACCTCCCTGTAGAGGCATGTGACCTGGGGGAATTGGAGTTCCTGGTTGAGCAGGAATTTGAGCTCGAAATTGCATACAAGCGGCTGTTTGATGGTGATGAGCAGCCTGGCATGGCTCCTGTTACCTGGGACTGTCCTGGAGAAATAGCAGACAGTCACAAAGATGAGCAAATGGGGCCAGGGGTGACCCTACATTTTCCTGTCCTAACCGCAATGGAAGAAGCGGCAATGATACAGAGGGCACTGCGAGCGCTAGAATGCCGGAACGCACCGGAGGTCCCCCAGGCAGTGAGACAAGCTAATAGCATCAAGGTCTCAGAAAGTGGAGTTGAGACAGGCGCTGGAAGGCTGGAAAATGGTGATCAGCAGCAAGTCCAGAGTATCTCATCTGGGGCCCCAGCAGAAGCGCTGGCTACAGGGCAGAGTGCCCCTGGCATCTGTCCAGCATCAGAAAAAGAGTTGGCTCCGGAGAGTCCGAGAGATGACCTGCGTGAGCTGTTTCCCCAACTGCAGATATCCCCACCTGGAGTAGAGGAAGCAATTCTCCCTCCCCAGCAATTGGACACTACCCCAATGTTCATCCCCCCAGCAGAAGCGTTGGCTATGGAGCAGAGTGCCACTATAATCTGCCTAGCATCAGAAAAAGAGTTGGATCCGGAGAGTCTGAGAGATGACCTGCGTGCGCTGTTTCCCCAACTGCAGATATTCCCACCGGGAGTAGAAGAAGCAATTCTCCCTCCACAGCAATTGGACACTACCCCAGTGGTTCTCTCCCCAGCAAAAGCGTTGGCTATGGAGCAGAGTTCTGATGGTCCCTGCCCAGTCCTCAGTATGTTTTTGGAGGGTTTGGGAGACAGCCCCTGTCAGAAGTCACCCCAAGGGCTGGTCACAGAACCGGCAGGGGAGAAAACCCTTCCCCCTCTCCAGCAGCTGTACCCAACATTTTCATATGTCTCCCCGGCAGAAGCGCTGGCTACAGGACAGAGCGATGATGGTCTCTGCCCAGCATCAGAACAAGAGATGAAGAACCCAGGAGATAGTCCCTGCAAGATACCTTCTCAGCGGCTGGTAACTACACCACGAGAAAAGCAAGTACCTTTGCCTCCCCAAATGCATAGCCCTACCAGCCTATGTTCCCTACCAGCTGAAGCGCTGGAAGCAGGGCAGAGGATTATTCAGCTTCCCCCAATATCTGCAACCCCCCCCAGGATCAGAGGAGTGCAAACAACTGTTCCCACTCTGCAGCGGCTGTTTTTATTCCCGGGAGACCGTCTGTGCGGTTTTGCTCCCCAGCGCAAGAGTCGTACTTTTACTTTTCCTGTTTGCCTGGGGTGGAAGTTTGTGACTAACGCAGGTCCAGACCAGTTGGGGGTCAGGAACCTGGTTAGTCTGTTTTTAAAAGGGGAGAAATGTGACAGAACCCACTGTCACTGTATGTCTTGGAAAGGATTGTGGGCGTGCCTCCTACCGACAGACTATGGGCCAGAAATATACTGGAGACCTGAAGCTGGCATTATTGTGATGTAATGTAATGTTACAGCCCTACACCCCCCACCCCCCCCCCCCCTCTTGTTGCTGGACACAGACAATGGAGAGTGGACTGCAGACGTCTCTCCGCAGGGGGTGTGTGTTGAGAAGCTAGGCTGCCTGCTTACCATAATCTCATTAGGTTTCTGTACACTGTTTCAATGTCCAAATGTTCTGTTCCCATTTATTGTTCCTTGTCCCCCTCCCCTCAGACAAGGCAAAGGGGAGTGTCCCTTACTGTGTGTAAAACTGTATAGTTTGGATTTTAATAAACAGTTAAGCTCTGGATGTGTAACCCTCAACATGTGTGGATTGTCTCGTGATTGAGGGGTTAAGGGCTGGTTATGGCGAATCTGCAGGCTGCGGGTGCGTTTGGAGGACAGGAGACACAGGTCTGGCGGATGTGCCCAGCAGGGGTACTTGAGGTCCGTCACACAGGGTAAATCACATTCCACAACTCTGCCTACTTCAGCTAGCCGAGTCAGTAATAGTTTGTGGTTTACCGTGTCAAAAGCTGCGCTTAGGTCCAACAGTATTAGAAGACAAGATTCTCCTTCGTCTGCGGCCTCGAGAGCGTCATCCCATATTTTAAGCAGTGCTGTTTCCGTCACGTGCCCAGGACGGAAACCCGATTGAAAAGGATCGAACTAATTATGGGTATCTAGATGCTGTTGTACCACTACTTTCTCCATTACCTTGGAGAAGACGTTTAGGCCTGTTATGGGACGACAGTGTTTTGGGTCTTTGGGGTCGAGGGAGGGTTTCTTTAAAATGGGTTTGATTATGCCTTGTTTCAACTGGGTGGGCACTGTGCTTTCCTTAAATGACTGGTTTATAAGCTACGTGATGGGTGGTGCCAGAATATCGGCACATTCCTTCAGCAGTTTGGTGGGGATGATATTAATGGCTGAGTGAGTGAGTGAGCAAACTAAATCGCCTCTGGGCGCTCGTTGTTCCTGTCTCTCTTGATATCAAAAGAGATGAGTTTTGATCTGTCTTCTGAAGGCCAAGTGGTTCTCCTCCAACCAAATACTGGTTGGTAAAGCGTTCCATAGCCTGGGACCTTGGAACGCAAATCTTCTTTCACCTTTGGATTTGTATTTGGCTTTGGCTATCTGGAGCAGATTTTGGTCGGTGGATCGCAGAACGCGATTGGGGTTGTAAGCTTTTATTTTTTCGCATAGATATTGGGGGGCCTTCCCATGGATGCACTTATGCGTCAGACAGAGTGCTTTAAAAGCAATTCTGCCTTTCACTGGCAACCAGTGAAGGGCTCTCAGTGAAGGTGAGATGGATTCCCATGTTTTTTTCCCAGTCGCAAGCCTGGCGGCCATATTTTGAACAACTTGTAGACGAGAGATTTGGTACTTAGGGAGTCCGAGGTAAAGGGTATTTGCATAGTCAAGTCTGGAGTTTACAATTGTTCCCACCACGACTGCTATGTCTTCTTTAGGAATTAAAGGAATTAGTCTGCGTAGCAGGCGCAGCAGATGGTGAGATCCGCTGACTACTGACCCTATTTGTGCATCCATTGTCATGCGAAGATGACCCCAAGACTTTTGACTTTGGCGCTAGGGATGATGATTTGGCCCAGAATAGGTGGGGGTGTCCAAGTTGTTGCAAGTTGGTTCTTACGACTGGCGTGAAACAGGAGAAGTTCTGTTTTGGGTGCGGTGCTATTTCGCAGGGTGCCGATGATATTTTTTGTGGCCTCGATGGAGATGAGTTTTAGAGTGAACTTTGTTGATTGTGGAGAGTTTATGTGGGTATTGGAAGTACCATGGGGGGGTTTCGCGGATTTCATTGCAAAATTGTTGGATATCGGAATTGGGGGGTTCAAGACAGACTGGATTCATGGTCTGGGTGACTAAATTGAAGAGTTCGCAGGGGCGGTTGAGGGCATTAGTGATGATATTGGAAAAATGATTTTTTTTTTTTTAATATTTCTTTGTGGTATTTTTTGTTATTTCCTTATAGATCAGTGGCCCCCCATCTGGGGTCGGGACCCCCTTGGGGGTCGAATGACAATTTGCCAGGGGTCACCGAATCCTGGGCTATTCCTGAAACCCGCACTGCTTTCTCAGCCTTTTCGCAGCCGATAGAGAGATATAGAAGGAAAAAAAAGGAGAAAAAAGAGAGGGTGGTACATCCTAAAATGTACCATAAGGGGTTTTAATACTGTAAGAGTGGAAGGGACTCGGGGAGCGATAAATGTCCGCGGGTTAGGGGCACAAATTACTAGTCTTGCCTTGGGTGCTGACAACTCACGATACGAAAATTTTACTGTTAGGGGTCCCCACAACTTGGGAAATTTTATCAATGGGTCACGGCACTACCAAGGTTGAGAAGCCCTGTTATAGATGGTGCGGTTTTCCTCTGAAAAGTTTCTTTTCCAGGCTGCTTCAGCTCTTCTGCGTTCTTGTTTTAGCAACGACAGCTGGTCGTTAAACCAGCTGGCGTTGTTTTTTCGGATGCAGGTTTTGCGTTTAGGCGCTACTAAGTCGGCTGACTGTATTAGAGCTGTGTTTATGGCCTCCAGTGTTTCTGTGGCTGTTTGATGTAGTTGTATAGTTTTTATTTTGTTCCCTAATGTTGTTTTGAAGAGTTCCGAATGGAGCTTCTTCAGGGATCTAGTCCAGTGTGTTGTCACTGGTTTTAGTGTTTTTATTAAGGGAGGCGTTTTTGGCAATTATGAATTTAATTGCATGGTGATCTGTCCATGGTAACGGCTCATTTTTGAGAATGTTTATTTCTAGATCTTGTCTGAAAATAAGATCCAGCGTGTGACCTGAAGTATGTGTGGTCATAGGACACACCCCTTGCCATGCCCCCTTAAAGAAGAATTGTACAAAAAAACAAGATTGGTTAAACCTAGAAGTGCTTTTTTACCACTACTATTCCTTTATATTAGCTTTTGAAATGTACAAATGCAGCAATTTAAAAATCAGAACGCTGAGAGAAGGCGTGGATTAATTCACTGAAGACAATAAAGCTTCTCTTTCTGGACTGAAGGGAAAGGTGTAATATTAATCTTGTACAAGTGAATGGTCAGAGGAAATATTGTGGCCTTCCTGCAGACTGAGTTGGAGAAGCTTCTCCACTCAGGACCAAAATATTTATCAAGAAATCTGTGAAGATAAACAAATTCCACTTTTTCAGACTGCTGGAACATTGTATGAGTTTTGTCTCATAGATTGTTTATTGTTTATTGTTTGTTTCTTATACAAGGCGCATAGTTCACAAAACATGTTTGCATCAATGCGCCTGCTTCCCGTCCAATCACGTTATCAAAAACATGCCAAGAGAACAAACTTTAAAAACAACATAAAATCGAGTGGCGGTTACAATAAATATATAGACATTCTAAAACTTGGTACTGCATGTATGCATAATAAAAACGTTAAAAACTGCATAAAAACAACAAAATAGGAAGGGAGGGGAAAGGAAGGAAAGGGAGAAAAGGGAAGGGGAAAAGGTAGAGAAAGAGATATCTCACCCCAAACCACTAAAGGCCCTAGTAAACAACAGGGTCTTCAGATCTTTTCTGAATACCTGGTACTTCTCCTGTTGTTGCAGGTGGCATGGAAGCAGATTCCATAACTGGGCAGCTTGAACTGAAAAAGCTCTGCCCCCCCATTTTTTCAGCCTATAAGGCCGAACCACCAATCTAGTTTGTGACGTGGCCCGTAAGGTTCTCGTCACAAACTGTCGCCGCAATTTCTTGCGGATATAACATGGGCCTAGATTATTAAAGGCTTTGTAAGCAATACAAAGAACCTTAAATTCTGATCTCTCCCGTATTGGGAGCCAATGGAGGCTCTTCAGGTGGGTGGAGGTGGACGTCCGCCCTGGTAGCCCGGGTGCCAGCCGAACTGCCTGGTTTTGGATTTTCTGCAAGCGTCTAATCTGGGTCTGAGGCAAGCCCATGAAAAGAGCATTGCAGTAATCCAAATGGGGTAAGACTAGTGCTCTAACTACAGCAATTCTGGCAAAGCTTGACAGAAAGGGTACAACCTTGTACAACAGCCTCATCTTGAGGAAACATACCTGGGTAATACTGCCGATGTGTGCATCCAGGGACAGACCGGAGTCCAACAGAACGCCTAGGGTCTTCACCTTTTCGGCAGTTACAGGGAATCTCTCCTCCTCGTCCGGCCAAGGCAATACCCAGTGTAAGTTCTGGACCGATCCCGTCCGGAGTACCTCGGTCTTTGCTTGGTTCAACTGGAGACAATTGTCGGCCATCCATTGTTTGATGGCCCCAAGAGTCTCCAGAAGATCCGCCTCGGCCCTTGGCCCTCCGGCATCAATCCTGGTATAAAACTGGGTATCGTCAGCATACGACTGACATCTCATCCCACGGTCCTTTATCATATCCAGCAGAGGGCGCATGTAGATGTTAAAGAGGAGGGGAGATAAGGGGGAACCCTGGGGTACCCCACAACCAAGGCGTACTGGGCCAGAATAGAATGGGCCCAGTCGTACCTTGAATTCTCTACCCTTTAGGAAGGCTATGAACCAACCTAAAGCCTCTGGACTAACATGCGCCACCTCAACTAGTCTATGCAATAGGATCTCGTGGTCGATGTTGTCAAATGCTGCCAAAAGATCTAATAAGACGAGGACGGAGGTCTGCCCTGCATCTGCCTCAAACAGTAGGTCATCCATAATCTCCACTACTGCGGTTTCCGTACCATGACTGGGACGGAACCCTGACTGCTGCTCCGCCAGCAACCCATGTTGTTCCACAAAACATTGCAGCTGTTGACAGACTATTCCCTCTGACAGCTTTGCCAGAAAGGCTATCCCTGAGATGGGTCTTCTTTCCTCCTTTTTTCTTGGATCAGAATTAAGTTTCTTTAGTATTGGAGTAACTATAGCCTTTTTGAAATGCTCCGGGTATTCACCCTTATCAAAACAACTGTTGATTAGCTGGGCCACAAAACCCTTTATTTCTTCAGCTATCAACTTCATCACGAGACCCGGACATGGGTCTGATGGGGGAGCACTATCTTTAGCAGTGGCAATGCAATGTCCTACTGCTTCTACGGTTACTGGTGAAAAATAAAACATAGGAACACTGCCTATAGAGGTTGGACTATTGTCCAGGCAGTCGTTTCTCCTATCTTGAATAATGTCGGGTATTAAAAGATTATTTTTTTTAGTTTCAACAATATGGTTGGCCAGGCCATCATGTATTTTTTGAGCTTTCTCCATAAAAAACTCCGCCAGAGTCTGAGCATACTCTGGTGTAGCTATTTCTTGGGTTTTAATTGCTACAGGTTGGAGAAACTCTGTCACTATTCTAAATAGTTCTCTAGTGTTGCTCTGTGCACCCCAAATACGGCTCTCTAGATAAGCTTTTTTAGCTCTAAATATAGAGGTCTTATATCCCCGACGCCATGTCTTCCAATTGTGGAACTCAAATGGCATGTGGCTCTTTCTCCAACGCCTCTCAAGGGCACGCCCTTGAATTTTAAGTTTTTTTAAAGCCACGGTATACCATTTTAAAGTTCCCCAGGTCTTTTCTATTACATTGGCGTTTTTTAATTATGGGGCAGAGTTCATCTAATACTTTAATCATGCATGCATGGAAAAAAACATACATGCTTTCCACATCTGGGGGAAAGGGTTGATTGAGTTCTAAAGATATTTTAGTTTTAAACTCATCTATTGGAAAATTTGTAAAATTTCTAAATTCTATAAGTGGTAATGGGGTGGTTTTATGTTTAACCTCTTCTTTACCATAAATGGTAAAGTGCAGAGAACAATGGTCCGTCCAACCATGTTCTATAATCGAGAAACTATCAACAATAGTGTCTCTAAAAAAAATAGCATCTAAACTATGGCCTTTTAAGTGTGTAGGCCCTTTACTCAGTTGGGAGAAACCTGCCGTTAAGAGTGTGTCTAGCACATTCTTGATCTCCATTGTGGTAGATTGGTGCCGAACATTTGGAGATCCCTGATTAATCAAAGCATTGTCTGGGTGGGCAGTGACCTGAGTCACCTAGGCTTGCCTAAGATACTAGTTCTTAATTAGCTTACTGCTAATTAAATCACTGGTAGTTGTTGGCTGTTCCTTAGATGTGCTGTTGGGATTACTGTTTACAGTGTGCATGGTTTAGGATAATGTGATCAAGCTATTACCTGATTTTGTGTGGTATGTATTCTGTGTGAATTTACAATAAAGTTGGTACCAGTTTATACCTAAGCTAGTGTCGTCTAGTTCTTGGGTGCAATATTCAGCTATAATACCTGGTTCTTGGTTCCAGATTGGAGGAAGCTGTATCTTGGCGGAAGCACCCAGGTGGCAGGTGGTCCGTTACAAAGACATTGTCCTCAGGATGGGGACAAGGTTCTTTGCCAGGGTGATCCCCCAGACAAGGCACTCCCACATGTTGAAGCCACGTAGCCTGATATGGTTCAGGAGGAAAAAGGTACATGCTCGTCCCCTCTTTCTTCTCCAGCCAGGCTGCATGCTCTGGTAAAAATGTTTCGGAAGGACCCTTTCTTGCATGGAGTACCCATTAACACTAGAAAATCTATTTACTTTGATACATGTCCCCCAGTGCAGTGCCCAGGCCCCTATTCCAATTCAGAAAGTTAGCCCAACCCATCCTGAAGCAAACCTTGGTACATAATTCATGTCTAAGTAAATACATTGGGCCAGATTCACGTACATCTGCGCATTATTGGACCGGCGTAGCGCACCGCCTTTACGTTAGACTGGCGCAATGTAGCGGCACAATCACCCTATTCTCGTCGGTTTTGCGCAGAAATTTGCGCCTGCGCAACGTTATTTCAGAGGCGCAAGGCGGAGTAATTCAAATTGGGAAGGACGTGGGCGTGTTACATTGAAATGAGCCGTGACCCCATGCAAATGAAGGGGCGGCCGGCTCGTGCATGCGCGCTTGAAGCAGACCATGGTCAGCACCTCTGTGCGCATGCTCACAACTCGGGAACGGCACAATTGGTGAAATTGGAAGTGGACTAGGGCAAATTAGTGAACTACGCAGACAGCATAAATAGACAGACACAAACGCACTTCCTTTGCAAAAGTGCATCCCTTTGTATCCCTCCCTATATAGCAAGGTGCTTTTGTTCTGTTGTTAGTTGCATTGTGATTTGTCTTTGTTATATTTGTGGACTGTGTGATCTAGTGTTTTGTAGAAGATATTTGAAAGTGTTTTTTGGTGACTGCTTGTGAGACTTTTTGGTTGATAGATTTTGGTTTGTATGTTTTCTTGCTTGATTTTTCCTGCTTGTTTTTGTGAGTGATTTTTGCTGATTGTTTTGGAGAGAGTTTTTGTATGAGTATGACTGAGAGGAAGAGAAAGTTACATTTTACTTTGGGGGAGAAACAAATTCTTGCCCGGGCCATTTCCCAATATGGGCGTTTGCTCCACGGCCCGGAGAGTGCCAACACCACCCCGGCCAGGAGGCGTGATATCTTGCAGAACATTACTGACAAGGTGAATGCATCGGGGGGGGGGGGGGGGAGACCCGGACACGGTCGGGGATTGAAAAGAAGATCAATGACCTTCGGCGTCTGGTCAGAAAGAAGCTGGCCAAAATGGTAGCCCATGCCAGGGCCACAGGAGGGGGCCCACCATGCCCTGTTAGGCTGACAGCGGAGGAGCGTGCGGTGGCCCAGACCTTTCATAGACAACAGGTGGAGGGCCTGCCCGGCTATGACTCAAGTCATGAAGGCGTGATGCCAGGTAAGGTTTTTTTGCCCTATCAGGTGTGTAGCATGTGTGGGGGAGGGGGTGAAAAGGAATATGTGGCAAGTGTGTGGATCCTCCAACCTGTGAATGTTTTGTGTCATCCACAGATGAGCAGGAGGGTGCTGGGCCATCTGGGCTGACCGCACCATCCCAGCCTGATGAGGACCCCCCGACAAGGCCGGAGGAGGTTGAAGAGAAGGAGGTTGAGGAGGAGGAGTTTGAGGAGGAGGAGGATGTCATGTCAGCCAGTGGATTGCTGTTTTTGGAGGAGTCTTCCTCTCTGGCTGGCAGCAGCCAGCCCTCCATAAGGGCTAGCCCCTCCCACTCCTCCCCCAACAGGGCTCCTCTCCCAAGGGCCTCCCCTCCTCCCCGGCCACAAGCCTCAGCTGGAGGCAGGAAGTCATCCCAGAAGACCAGGGGGGTGTCCGAGCTTCTGCCCGCCAATCTGAGAAGGGACCAGGCCCTTCAGACCCGCCATCTGGGACAGGTCAGCCAGACTTTGGGGCGGATGGAGGAGAGCCTGTCCTCCATAAAGGATACGCTTAGGGACCTGGACTGCCACTCCCGGGCTCTTACAAACTACCTAAACGTACTGCAGACTACAACAGCAGACGTTGGGCAGGATGTGAGGGCCCTCACCCAGGCTATCCAGGCCAACAAGGCAACACTAGGTGCTGGCCTGAACAGAATTGCCGTGGCCTTGGAGGGCAGGCCACCAGGTGGGCAGAGACCAGGGGCTGCTCCTTCTTCCCCGGATTACCCCCCCCCCTCCCCATGAGTCTCCCCTAAGGAGTCGGGGCCGTGGCCGTGGGCGCCCCAGGCGTGGCTCACGCCAACGGCATTAATTTGTTTTCCCCCTTTTTTTTTGCTGGACATTTTTATTTATTTTTTTGTGATGTGAATGTTTTTGGAATGTGGGGGTGATATTCCTGCCGGCAAAGGGGTGTCACCCTCAGTTTTGGTGGAGACCAGGGAGAAGTGATTCCCAGGTCCGTGTGAATGGAGCCGTGGCGTGGCGTTGCTGCTCACAGGTCCAGCATGGTGGGCTTGTGCTAATCCAATTACATGAGGATGTGATGTGTCTGTGCTAGGGACCACAGTGGTGTGCATGCATGCATTCTCATTTTGCCATGATTAATGTGTGTGTTTAACGTGCAAAGATGCCTAATGTGAGCTGTCTCCTGGCTGCTCTTCCCTCAGAAGACGGGGTAACCTCGGTTAGGGGGGGATTGTCTGGTTCAGGGGTCAGGTCATCACGTAGGTCAATCTGCAGGCCCTTTCTCACTGCGAAGTTGCGCAGCAGGCAACATGCACCGATGATTTGGCACACAAAGTTTGGGGAATACAACAGGGTCCCCCCAGACTTATCCAGGCATCGGAAACGTGACTTCAGGAGGCCAAAGGTGCGCTCCACCACTGCTCGTGTTTGGGCGTGGGCTTCATTGTATCTTTCCTCTCCTGGGGTTTGGGGGTTCCGGATAGGAGTCATGAGATGGGGTCCCAGTGCATATGCAGAGTCACCTGTAAGGGAAAAGACAGGAGGATGTTAGTCATGCATGTGCCCCTTGTGATGTGTGCATCATAGGGGGGACAGTCATGCCTGCCACCCATGTCACACACCAACCAGCCAGGTGTCCCCATACACGTTCTGATCGAATTCCATTCGGATGGGGCTCTGATTGTATATGTAGCTGTCATGGCTGGATCCGGGGGGTTTGGCACGGACGTGCCATATGAGGCCTTGGGCATCCACTATGACCTGTACGTTGATGGAATGCCAATGCTTCCGATTGCGGTATATGTGCTCTGTCTCATGGGGGGGCTGGAGTGCCACATGTGTGCAATCAATGGCCCCCACAGTGCGTGGGAATCTGGCAATTCTGTAGAAATCTGTCATTGCCTTCAGCCGCAGGTCCTCAGTGGTTGGTTTGATGATTTAGTTGGCCATGCGTCTGAGGATTGCAGGGATAACCTGGTGCACACATCTGCTCATGGAGGATTGTGACATCCCAGCCACCACTCCACTTGTTCTTTGAAAAGAGCCACTGGCAAGGAAATGGAGTGTTGCCAGGACCTTGACCAGTGGCTGCACTGCATGTGAGCGGTGTGTTGGGCTGGTGATGTCCTTCTGCAGGGTTATGGTTAATTCCAGGATGGCATACAGATGCGATACACCTCAGAATCACTCATGCCAAAGAGGTCTATGCGGGTGCGGTATATCCTCTCCCGTGCCCTCCTCCGTGCCCTCATCCTTCTTTGCTCCTCTAAAGTCAGTAGTATAGCTATGAGCAAGGATGTCCCTGGCATGTTGGCATACAGATTGTTGTGCAACACGTGTGACTGCTCTGCTCCTCACTAAAAGTGTTGCTTTCTCTGACATGTAGACGAATTGTCTAATTTTAGACCACCTTTTATATGGTCTAATTTTAGACCGGCCGTGCAGCTGTTGCGCACATCGCGTAGCCTGCGCTGCACCAGCGTTCTTTTGTGGATCCCCGTAACTCCCTTATTAGCATATTTGAATAGCAAATCAATGGTGTGTCAATGGTGTGTCTAGAGCAGTTTTGCGCGGACGGATGCGCCTGTCTATCGAAATTACGCTGGACAAAAAAAAGTAGATTTCTTGCGTATCTCGTTTTGGGGATGCGGAGTATCGAAACGCATGTGCAAATTCAGACTTACGCCATGCATCTCCTGCTACGCCGGCGTAATCCCTCTGTGAATCTGGCCCATTGTCTCTACAACACAGAGAAGGGGATTTATCTAAGAGAAAAAAAGATCTAATATGCAGGACAGGTATCAGTACAAGGAGGTGACTATTATCAACCTATGACTTCACTAACCTCCCACCATACTCTGGACCAATCAGTGTGCAGTAACAGAGCAGAGATAACAGAAGAATATATGATGGCTCACCTGTGCTGATCTCTGTAGGAGTGTCCTCCTCTTTGAATGTCCTCATCATTCCAGCCTCCTCCGTATATTGCTGATCATCCCTCACATACGTCTTTTTTACTTCACCCTTAACTTTCATGTTAATCAGATCTTCACCCTAAACCAACAGAATAGCGGAAAATACCATTGTCAAGGACGAACACCCGTGGAGACTCACTGACCCCTAGGACACACTTAATCCCTTCATTGCCCCCCTAGTGTTTAACCGCTTGCCTGCCAGTGTCATTAACACAGTAACAGTGCATTTTATAGCACTAAATGACAATGGTCCCAAAATAGTGTCAAAAGTGTCTAATGTGTCCGCCATAACGTCGCAGTCACGATAAAAATTGCAGATCGCCGCAATTACTAGTAAAACAAATTATAAAAAAATGCCATAAATCTATCCCCTATTTTGTAGATGCTTTAACTTTTGCATAAACCAATCAAAAAACGCTTGGTGCGTTTTTTAACCAAAACATGTAGAATAATACATATCGGCCTAAACTGAGAAAGAAATTATTTATTTTTATATTTATTTTTATTTTTTGGGGGATAAAAAATAACCCCAGAGGTGATCAAATACCACCAAAAGAAAGCTCTATTTCTGAGAAAAAAGGACGTCAGTTTTGTTTGGGTACAACGTCGCACAACCGCGCAAATGTCAGTTAAAGCATTGCAATGCCGTATTGCAAAAAATGCCCAGGTCATTGTGCAGCCAAATCCTCCGGGGCTGAAGTGGTTAATAAATGGTTACATTTATAGTAGATGGCAGCACCTCCTGTCGGTTTGTTTTTTCCTAGTGGATTAAGAAGAGCTGCAGATGTTTAGAAAGTGGATATTTTAACTCCTTTTGAATATACATGCTCTTGGCTCCCTCTGTGTCTACCATGATCATTTTAATTTTGCGCTATTGAGACTTTTTTCACCTCAACTCCACCTACCTTATGATGGTGAGGGATGGTGTCACCTTCCTGTGTGGAATCCCGGGAATACAGAGGACGGGGACATCTCTCTGGTGGGTTTTTGTAGCTGGAAGACTCCACCATGGTGTCCTGGTACAGATCTTTGTGTTCTTTTAGAAACTCTGACTCCTTCATCACCCAAATCTCATGATCCTCCTCCTGTATCTCGACTTTAATATGAACTTTAGAATCTCTCAGGTTTCCACTCTGAATATTTAATAAAAATGACATAAATTGTAACAATGCAGATAATGTACAGATCCTAATAATACTATCAGTGATTGTTCCTCATCTACCTGATGATGGTGGGGGATGGTGTGACCTTCCTGTGTTGAATCCCGGGAATACAGAGGACGGGGACATCTCTCTGGTGGGTTCCCATTACTGGATCCATCTGTAGGAAACACACACACTGACTGAATACATTGTTTCTATGTGTTTATCAGATGATGGGGGATCTAGGTGGAGCCTCCGTACTGCTCTCTCCTTTACAATAAAGTCTCCTCTTACCCGGTGATGTGAGGGGCGGCTGATTGTCCATCATGACGTCCTTGTAGAGATCCTTGTGTCCTTCTAAATACTCCCACTCCTCCATGGAGAAATAGACAGTGACATCCTGACACCTTATAGGAACCTGACACACACAATGATACAGTCACCATCCAGACACATCCCTTGTCTGTTACTGGATAATGTCCCAGAATTCCCGGCACTGCTCACCTCTCCTGTCAGCAGCTCCATCATCTTCTTGGTGACTTCTAGAATCTTCTGCATGTTGTGTCTCTCAGGTTTTCGGGAGTCACATGGAGGCACTGTGATGGTCATATGATCTCCAGACTTTACAAAAGAAAAACTCTATATTGGAAAACCAATTGAAATATCATGTTAGAGTCCCAGAATCCTCCTCACCTCTCTGGTCAGGTCTGTGTTTTATTAATAGAGATAAGAGTGATGTCATGTGACCTCCCAGAATCCTCCTCACCTCTCCGGTCAGCAGGTAGATGATCTCCAGGGTGAGGTTTAGTATCCTCTCAGTCATGTGACTCCGGTCCTCCTCCATCCTCATTGATGAGGTCATGTGAACTAAGCGGGTTTCTCTGTAGATGTATAGTGGAGAATTATCTGAACGGTATTGGTTGTACAATATTAGGATGGGGGTGTAAGGGGTTAGAAGGCGGACTCTTTGCTTTTAGTTTTTCCTGCATGGTGATCACTGCTGCTCTTACACATCTGTAGCCCTGTCCATATTATTGGGGTGTTTATTTTTGATCTCTCTCTTATTGTCTCACCTAAACAACAAGCTGATCTTCATCTGTGCAGCTCTGTCCTCTCTTGTAGTCTGTAGGCAGTGTTCAAAGGTGAGGTCAGCAGGGGAGGAAAGTATTTAATTTCTTCTATAGAATCAGGGGTCCCCAGAGAGCCTCCCCTTACACCAGGGTCCCCAGAGAGCATCACCTTACACCAGGGTCCCCAGAGAGCCTCCCCTTACACCAGGGTCCCCAGAGAGCATCCCCTTACACCAGGGTCCCCAGAGAGCATCCCCTTAAACCAGGGTCCCCAGAGAGAATCCCCATACACCAGGGTCCCCAGAGAGCCTCCCCATACACCAGGGTCCCCAGAGAGCCTCCCCTTACACCAGGGTCCCCAGAGAGCATCCCCTTACACCAGGGTCCTCAGAGAGCATCCCCTTACACCAGGGTCCCCAGAGAGCATCCCCTTACACCAGGGTCCCCAGAGAGCATGCCCTTACACCAGGGTCCCCAGAGAGCCTCCCTTTACACCAGGGTCCCCAGAGAGCATCCCCTTACACCAGGGTCCCCAGAGAGCCTCCCCATACACCAGGGTCCCCAGAAACCCCCCCCCCCTTACATCAAGGTCCCCAGAGAATGTTATCAGGCTTAAGCTCTTATCTATATTCAGCAGTTTCGACAATTTAATCATTGTCCTGAAGTCCACTTCTATACCAATCTGCCGGGTGATGTAATTGCTGGGAACCGCAGCACAAGGATTACTGCGCCTGAGCCCAAAAATCATCAAATAGTCCCGGAGGAGTAATCCTTATACAGCGGTTCATGACAATTTACTGTATTTTTTCTGCCACCGAAAGTGGTAGCTTTCACCATATTTTCAATTTACATTTAATTTGTTCAAATAGAGGACTTACATTCATTGCCAGCGATTCCTCTGAATCCAACGTAATTTGAATACCCAAATACTTAAAATTAATTTACTATTTTTAACAAAAGAAAATTGCTCCACATTCCTCTGTATATCATGTCTAAGTGGCATTAAAACAGATTTCTTCCAATTGATTTAAAATCCTGAATAATTCCCAATCTTATTTATTAGGTTATTTTCTTTTACCATCTTATTTATTATTTTCATTGCTTTCATTAATTGAGTTTTGTGTGTCTTCCATATACAGTATTATATAACCCGCAAAAAGACCAATGACCTCCTTCCTATTTATCATTACTATTCTTTTATCTTCCTCTGATTGATCAAACCCCAAGGCAAGTGTCTCTATTGCTAAAGGAAAAAAGTGGGGAGATAGTGGACATCCCTGTCTTGTCCCTCTTTCTAGACCAGGGGTGGGCAACTTCGGCCCTCCAGCTGTGGTGAAACTACAAGTCCCATGAGACATTGCAGGACCCTGACAATCACAGACATGACTCCTAAAAGCAGAGGCATGATGGGATTTGTAGTTTCATCACAGCTGGAGGGCCGAGGTTGCCCACCCCTGTTCTAGACTCATCAAAGGTAACATTAATCCATTCATCAGGAGAGTTGAACGTGGTTGACTATAGATTATATTTATCCATTTTCTAAATCTAAATCTTCCTCCAAAATCCAACTGTACCAATGATTTCAGTATTTACAACCATTCAATAGAGTGAAATGTCCTGGTTGTTTCTAAAGATACCAGGGCAAGCAACTCTGGCCTCGACTCCTTCATATGTGCCATCAAATGTGTTCTTTCTATGTTAATTGACGGTGACTTTCCTAGCATGAAGCCAATTTAATCGCTATAAATAATTTATAAAATTACTTTATTAACCACTTAAGAACCGGACCAATATGCTGCTAAATGCCCAGAAGCGTTTTTACACTTCGGCACTGCGTCGCTTTAACAGAAAATTGCGCGGTCGTGCGACGTGGCTCCCAAACAAAATTTGCGTCCTTTTCTTCCCACAAATAGAGCTTTCTTTTGATGGTATTTGATTGCCTCTGCGATTTTTATTTTTTGCTCTATAAACAAAAATAGAGTGACATTTTTAAAAAAAAAACAATATTTTTTACTT
The DNA here is from genome assembly GCA_029574335.1 of Rana kukunoris. Lineage (NCBI taxonomy): Eukaryota > Metazoa > Chordata > Amphibia > Anura > Ranidae > Rana > Rana kukunoris. The sequence goes on from CM056052.1 coordinate 17,716,113, forward strand.
TTTGTTATAAGAAAAATTGAATAAACTAAATTTTAGTCAAACATTTAGGCCAAAATTTATTCAGCCACATGTCTTTAGTAAAAAAAAAATTAGCTACCTAGCGGCAACATTGACACTAATACAGCGATCAGAAAAATGTTCGCTTAGTGACACTGGCAATAGGATTGAAAGGGTTAACTAGGGCGGTGATCAAGGGGTTAAAACTTTATTAGAGGGGGTACGGGGCTACCCTGAACCTAACACTAACTGCCTGTCACTCCAACTGTCACACTGACACTAAATGCAGTGATCAGTACATATATGATCACTGCATTCAGTGACACTGTGACAGGGGGGTGGGGGGGGGTGATCGCAAGGGGTTAATGTGCCTATGTGTGTGGTGTCAGTGTAGTGTTGGTGCGACTTACTGTGATGTCTTCTCTCCTGTCGGCGGTTTGAAAACACCGCCGACAGGAGAGCTGCATCACTTCCTCTGCCAGTGTTTACATTTTACTGGCAGAGAAAGTGACACGGCGGTGGGCACGGCATTGGCTGGGAGCGATCACAAGGGGGCAGACAAACGAACCGCCGCCCCCTCAAGACGGATCGCTCCCAGAGGTAAGCCGCCCGCCGCACGCAGCGGAGGATTGTCCCGATTGGACCCCCGACCTGCTAGAAGGCAGGGATGTACATGTACGTGTCATTCTGTGGACGTACATAGGCGTGCGGCAGGGGCGTTAAGCGGTTAAGCCTTCCCACTAGGATCTTCGCCAGTATTTTCTAATAACTTTTAAGTAATGAGATTGGCATGTACGAGGCACATTCATTTAGATCGTTATCTTGTTTTGGAATGAGCACCACCATAGCCTCATACATAGATTCTGGCAGAGATTCCCGCTTGAAGGCTTCTATCTACATTCTAGTTAGAACTGGCACCAGAATATCTATGTATCGAGTATATGCCTCTAATAGAATCCCGTCGGAGCCAGCTGATTTCCCTGATGCTAATAATCTCACAGTATTTTGTACTTCCTCGTCTGTAATCTCCTTATCCATCATACCAACTTGTTCTTCCGTCTAGGATATAGGATATTGTATTTCATTAAAATATTGCTCCATTTCCCTAGCTATGCAAGTTAACCTTGCCCTATACATAGAAACATAATATACATGGAAGCATTTCATTATCTCATCCATCGCATACACCAACTCCCCCGCTCTATTTCTAACTTTAGACACTGCCAATGTTGTTGATTGTTGTTTAACCATATAAGCTAATACTTTACTCGCTTAATTTCCTTGTTCATAATTCCGCTGATTTCTGAAAAAAAATCTTGCTTTAGCATTGACTTCAGCTTGTATCTTATGCAGCTGTATACAATTCTTCCACCTTTCTTTATTACTCTTTGATGGATCCCCTAAATATTCTGTCTCTGCTTGCACACATTTTCAGCTAGTTCTTCCTCTTCTTGCCTATTAGTTTTCTTCATATATGGTATTGTAGATCTCAAAGCTCCTCTAAAGCCCCGTACACACGGCCGAGGTTCTCGGCAGAAACCAGCGAGAACCTCGCTGGGAGCCACATTCTGCCCAGAACCTCGGCCGTGTGTACGCTCTCGGCGAGCCCCGCCCGTCGGGAAACCCATCGAGCAAATAGAGAACAGGTTCTCTATTTGCTCGACGGCCCGTCGGGATGAATGGCTGGTTGCCTTTCCCGACGGGCGGTTCCGCCCGTCGAGTTTCTCTGCCGTGTGTACACGGCATTAGGTATGCCGCAAGTGAATCCCAAAAGTTGCCATCCTTTTGGTAGATCTCCATGGGCTTCCAGGAACATTCTCAGATGGTCCAGTATTCGATCATTAATCCCTATTTGCGATAACCTGGTCGCCATCTACCTAAGCCTAAATCCAGTTCAAATAGCAGTGGGGAATGATCTGACACTCCTCTGGTAAGGTATGTAATGGACTGCACTAGGGTTGTCCCGATACCACTTTTTTAGGACCGAGTACAAGTACCGATACTTTTTTTCATGTACTTGCCGATACCGAATACCGATTCTTTTTTTTGTCATGTGACAGTTTTCAAACCACAATACAGACTAGGGATATTTTCTTTAGAATTATGAAGAACTCTAACTCAAGACATTATAAAAGAATAAAAATGAGTAAAAATTAATAAAAAAAAAATATTTTCTTGTCACGCAGTAGTAAAAAACTCAAAGAATTTTCACAGAACATGTTGATAAATACAAAAAAGTATTCTATTTAGGTATCGGGAGCATTTGCGCGAGTACAAGTACTCCCGCAAATACTTGGTATCGGTATCTGGATAACCCTAGACTGCACCAATGGTAGTTTCTTATCATTACCCAGTGCCAGATCTTTTTGGGAGAGTAACCCTTTCCCTATAGACGCACATGAGTATACGCTATTATCTGGGGTTCTAGCTCACCATAGATCTATCCCCCCCCCCTCTACTAACTTCCAAAATATGCTTACTCCTATCTTATCCTTCTGCTGAATTATTCCATGTTTATATATTACAGGGTCTAACCACATATTAAAATATCCCATACATATAATATAAGCATCTGGATATTGTGTCATAAACATTACTGTGTCTTTTACTAATTGCAAAGATGGAGGATAATAGATACCCATTATGACAAAATATATTGAGTACAGTTTAGCAAACACAAATACATATCGCCCTTCTGGGTCGGATTTAACCTAAATACTCTCCCATGCTACTGACCAATGTACCATCAGTGAGACTCCCTTTTGAATATGATGTGTGATAGAGTGGCTATATCACTGCATCCATGTTTTTTTAAGTCAATCATTCGTTCTCTAATCATATGTGTTTCCTGTAAACATATTATTTTTACCTGCACCCTGTGAATGGTTAAATATATTTGGGCCCTCTTTAGCCTTGTCCCCATTCCACTTACATTCCATGACAGAAAGGCACATTTCTCTCTCATCAGTATTCACCATTTCTTATTAACGTCTATTACAAATCCATATATTTGAAAAATTGTTTCCATCTACTTATATATATCTTCCAGCACAAACCATAATAGCCTAAAACCAACCTAACACCAAAACGATATTATGCAGCCTTTACAATATTGCAGACATATTACTTAATCAAGAAAAAGAGCAAGTAAACAAGTAAAAAAAAAGGGGGGAGTGGCAGAAAATCTAATCATATCTAGAGCTAGGAGTGATTAAATATATTTCTATATTTCTCTCCTCCCTTTACCACCACATTGGCTCCCTTCTTCTCCAACCATCACTGACATGATTAATTATTAATTTACTCCTAGTTACTTTAGGGGGAGCCAATAGAAAGGAAAGGGAAAAAGGAAAGACAAAAAAAAAATATGTGTGCACAAAAAGTGCAAGAAACAACAACGAAAAAATAACAAAGAAAATAAACATGCTCCTATTCCTTTCTATTGTGATACAACCCTTAATGTCTGTGTTTTTCATACTCTTCATAGTATTAATATTCATCATAAAAATAAAATAAAAAAATCGATCCACTGTGCTACAATTCCTTTCAACTATGTTACAACCCTTGGTGTCTCTGTTTCTCATATTCTAAATAGTATTTGTACTCAAAAACCATCCTATTAACCAACGATAAAGTATTATTTTGCCCAATTTGATTTTCCATATTGTCTGCTTTTTGCTGCCACCTTACTACCTGCTTGTCCACATTTGTGATTTTTTTTGTCTATCAAACTCACAATATCTTTTAAGGATGATATCCTATTTTCCACTTCTGCCACTCTTTCCCGGATTTTTTGCATATCGTGCCTAAGCAATCCAATATCCACTTTTATCTCTTCCATTTTACCAGACAACATAACATTACTTGAGTATATTACATCCATTATCTGTGAATTGAGTTGTTCATTGTGACTTCAAGTTTTGGATATTTCCTCTAAACTGCTGAAAAGTACATTATTTAATCAGTCACTCAGGGTACAGCAGTATCTTTCTTAATTCAATAGGTTCAAAGCAGCTTTTAACAAGACAGGGCCAAGCTTCTTAGAGGGGAGCAGGCAATTAAATTTATCACATTTAATGCATATATACTACCCACTAGAGCAGGGCTCAAAATTTCAAGTCCTGAGCTACTAGCCAGGCCTCAAGAGTTACTCGCCACCAGTTGCCCCACCTAATTCATACACTGCCCTGCTCCTAATTGCACCCGTAAACACGCCCTTGTACATTATCTCATGGAATGACACTGTTAAATGTTTTATGCAGAATCAAGTTACATAATTAAATATTACCAACAACAACATTAACAAAATGGGACAGGGCACTGGGGGCAGACCAGAGGGACAGGGCACTGGGGGGCAGACCAGAGGGACAGGGCACTGGGGGCAGACCAGAGGGACATGGCACTGGGGGGCAGACCAGAGGGACAGGGCACTAAAACTGGGTCTCTTCCCCATTCTCTTGCTGTCTCCTCTGCAACTCCCATCCATCCTCTCTCTCTCTCCCTCTCCTATTCATCTCATCTCCAGGAGCCTGTGTATGCGGCTCCACGCTTGCCTGTCCCCACTTCCTCCTTTTATTTAGGCTGGCAGTGAGGAGAGGAGCTGCAGCACAGCGGGAGGGAGTACAATCCAGCTCTGAGATCCACACAACTGCACAGCCATTGACACGATAGCACAGCGCACACTGACACCGCACAGCACACATTGAGACCAGTCTGTTCACAGTGCTCAGGCTGAACTGTTGGACACTTACATAGAGCACAAGGAGAAGAAAACTGCACAAACTGGAAGGCTGCCGCTCTCATGTCAGGGCAACTTTAAGTGAGCTACATTGGTCGGGGGGAGGGGGGCAGGCTCAGAGAGGTCATACTGTTAGGTCCCATGGCTTAATGAAAATTGTAAGGAGAGCTCCTGTGTACTGCTCTGCCTGTGCGTGGCTCACCAGACTACTTTTCTCGAGCATGCACCTTTCCTCTTTGGCCGCAAATCTCATTGGGACTCTAAGGCCTCGTATACACAAGTAGACAGATTTGTTCAAATCTGTCTGTCCGACAGATTTGAACAAATCTTTCTGCTGGGATTTTGGTTTGCTCGCGTGTACACACGAGCAAACCAAAATCCCCGCCAGCAGACGGCGCACTGACGTGTCGGTGACGTGGCGGTGACGTTGACGCCGCCACGTCACCGCACCAGGAAGTAAAACACTTCCGCGCATGCGCCAAATTCATTCGGCGGCGGTGCGGGACGACATGTCTGCTGGTAAGTGTACTAACCAGCAGACATGTCGGGCGGACGGATTCCCACCCGATAGATTTTAAAGCATGCTTTGAAATCTGTCGGGTGGCCAAATCCGTCGGCTCGGCCGTACACACGATCGAATCTGTCTGCTGAAACGGTCCAGCAGACCGTTTCCAGCGGACAGATTTGATCGTGTGTACGAGGCCTCAGTGTAGGCACAGATTGGAGCGAGATTGGTCATGCAGCCCTGTCATCACTCGCCCCCCAGCTTAAATCCACTCGCCAAATGCTAGTAGGCGAGTGGAAATTTTGAGGGCTGCACTAGAGGCAGGTTGCAGTTAGAGCTGGGCTAAGTTGTGCATCTCTGTATATAAACTCAACAGTGATACAGCCCAGCACAAAAGAGAGATCATTCCATTCCTCTCAGCGCACTTTCACAACTACATCTCCACTCCTCTTCCGCTTTCTGTTGTGGTAACCCAAGTAACCCTGTGGTAACGTCCTTGGGCCCCTCCCTTTATCACTCTAATACCTCTTCCCTGGGCCAGTTGATAACCTCCCATGGCTTCCCATACCACCTTTACACCAATGACCCCCAGATCTATATCTCCACTCCTCAACTCGCCACCTCGATCTCCTCACGGATCACAAACTTACTAAATGACATATCAGGATTGATGTCACACCACTTTCACAAACTCAATCTTTTCTAAAACTGAGCTTGTTATATTTCCTCCTTCTTGGTCCCCCCTCCCTCTCTATGATCTATGACTCCTGCTCCTCTCTGCCAATCCCTTCACTGGCTTCCATTTCTCCACCATATAAAATTCAAAATACTAACCACAACATACAAGGCCAGCCACAACATCGCCCCCATCTACATCACCAACCTCATCTGCAGATATCGCCCAAATCGTCCCCTCCGCTCCTCCCAAGCTCCCTTGTTATGCTCGCCTTTAGGACTTCTCCAGAGCCTCTTCCTGTCCCGGTATGTCCGATCAGCCCCTATCCTGTCCACCTTTAGGAGATCCCCGAAAATTCATTTATTCAGGAAAGCCTATCCCACACCCACCTAAAAACTGTACCCGGGTATTCATTTTTAAACTGTTTTGGAACTTACTACACTAGAGTGGTCAGGCTGTTTCTCCTCCCATCCCCCTCTCATTTATGTACTTTGTTACATGTCCTGTAGGGTAGTGCCCCCCCCCCCCATACAATTTGTCTAACAATCTCTTGCCTATTAGCCTATAAAACGGCTATTACTTTAGTTATGTTCTGTGGACCTGTCTCACACGGACACCCCTGGGGTTGCCATCCATTTAAACCCAAACACATATTAATTACCCAGGTTCTGTGGCTGATTAAGATGGTAATTAAACTCACTTGGTAACTTAATTGCATTAAATTAGCCCCAAAACCTGGGTAATTCAGATGTTTTTGGGTTAAAAAAGGATGAGATGGCAACCCTAGGAACCCAGGTGTGTTTATTTCATCTCCAGTGAGAATGTGACACGTCTATAAAAATAAGAGAATGTTTCGGCCCCATAATTGGGCAAATGTTCTGATCCTGAAGGCGTCAATCTAAATTTCCACATTATATATGTGTGTATCATCATCTGCTGGAGATAAAAGACATCACAGTGACTATGGAGGAAGAGGACGGACATGATGAGGGGGGTGGTTACTGGGTGTAAATAGAAAATAAGATCTTATTACCTCCTCTGCTGCCACTTTCAGCAATGTCTTCTCTCTACTTTCTACCGACTCACCTCTCACTCGGAAATTCCTATTTATACTTGACATCACTTCCTGCCTACATGTTACATCACTTCCTGTCTTTCATAGAAACTTCCTACCTGGGTATGAGAAAGATCTGCACTTTGTGAACGCGAGAACCGATCTACAGCTTCTGTCGGTGGTGGAGGTTTTTTACAAACCCATTTGGATTTGTTTTCATTTAGGTGAGAATTTTCAATGTTCTAAAACATGGATAAATGAATACATGGACTTGTTTGGACATTGGATCACGGTTGATATCATTTTGTACGTATATATACATTGAGTAATGTTTTGCAAAGAAATTTTGTATATTTTCACTTTATTATTTTAGAGGGATTCATTGGGCCAGATTCACAGAGCGATTACGCCTGTCTAACTGGTGTTAGACTGGAGTAATTTCAAATTACGCGCGTTTTTTAGCTAGTCAAAAACCTCAAACCATGAATAGACGGCTGCGGGCTTTAATTCGACTGGATTACGTGTTCGTACGCCTTCGGATCTACGCTGCAATAAAATTGTGGCCACTGGGTGGACTTCCCGTCGTTTTCCGCGTCGGGGTATGCAAATGAGCTTTTGCCGGCGATCCCCGAAATTACGATCTTCATTCGCAATCTCTTACGGCACCTTTAGTCATCTTTTTTTTGCGTAACACTATACCAGCTTTTTGTTGCTCTAATATTAGACAGCCCATGTTAAGTATGGCCGTCGTTCCCGCGTCGAATTTCTAAGTTTTCCGACGTCTTTTATTATTTTTTACGTAAGTCGTCCGGGAATAGGAATGTTCGTAAACGACGCTACTCAAACAACCAATGATGTAACGATGTGATTTCGCGCAATGCACGGCGGAAAATTTCTGAACGGACCATGCGCAGTTCGATCGCCGCGGGGACGCGCTTAATTTAAATGCTTCACGTCCCCTAATCGCGTATTTCGATTACGCGGCGAGAAATAGACTACGTACGGGCAAAAATCTACCAGAATTCGGTGTAGAGCCTGATAAAATACGTCAGCGTATAGTATTTCGATTACGCAGCGCAATATTAAGTGTATGTGAATCTGGCCCACTGTTTGTAAGTGGAGACGGAATTGAAAATTAATTCAGCATTGGGTAATGTGTTAACTTTGATCGCTGCCGCTTTGTTTCGCACAGCGAAGTGGGTAAGCGCAAAGTAAAATTATACATAGTTTATGTCTTTTGTCGTATACTGCTGTGTATATACAGGCATGTTGTGCAAGAGTAGGGATGAGTTCGGAGTTTGAGTTGAACTCATGTTCGACTCGAACATTGCCTGTTCACCGAACAATTTGGGGTGTTCGCGGCAAATTCGAAAAGCCGCAGAACACCCTGGGAAAAGTCTGGAGAAATCTAAAGTGCTAATTTTAAAGGCTTATATGCAAGTTTTTGTCATAAAAAATGTTTGGGCACCCGGGTCCTGCCCCAGGGGACATGTATCAATGCAAAAAAAGTTTTAAAAAAAAACAGACATTTTTTCGGGAGCAGTGATTTTATTAATGCTTAAAGTGAAACAATAAAAGTGAAATATTCCTTTAAATTTCGTACCTAGGGGGTGTGTAAAGTATGCCTGTGAAGTAGCGATTGTTTCCTGTGCTTAGAACTCTCCCTGCACAAAGTGTAATTTCTGAAGGACAAAAAGTCATTTAAAATCACTGCTCCCAAAAAAACTGCAGTTTTTAAGTTTTTAAAACTTTTTTTTGCATTGATACATGTCCCCAGGGGCAGGACCCGGGTCCCCAAACACTTTTTAGGACAATAACTTGCATATTGGCCTTTAAAATTAGCATTAGATTTCAAACGTTCAAGTCCCATAGACTTTAATGGGGTTCTAAAGTTCACACAAACTTTTGGTCTGTTCGCAGGTTCTGATGAAACCGAACAGGGGGGGGGGGTGTTCGGCTCATCCCTATGCAAGAGCAGAGCATGTCTGTTTTATTCCTCTTGCAAATTCCGTAGTCTATGTGCCGCCCCCCTCCTGCCTGCATTGCCAGAAAATTTCCCTGTAGCCGCTCCTCCCCCTCATCACTATTAAAGCTGCAGTGTCTTCCCATGGACTTTGGAGACAGATCTGTTATACATGTGTTCACCAGACAAAGTTTAACCACTTGAAGGCCAGGCCTATTTTTTGTAAAAAAAATCTGTGTTTTTTGGAGAGCTGTGTGCTGTGTACTGTGGGGGGCTGTGTATTGTGCAGAGGGTGAGGGTCTGTGTATTGTGCAGAGGGTATGGTGCTGTGTACTGTGCACAATGGGACTAAAACTAAACTGCCATTTTAGTCCTAAGACTAAAACTAAATCTGCTCCCAAAATAAACACTGTTGAGAACCATTGGTTTAGGTGTTTTGTCATGCAGCTGTGTATACATGCATGTTGTGCAAGAGCAGAGCATATCCATGTTTTCCTCTTGCAAGTTCAGTAGTCTCTGTAAAGCTGTGCCCCCCCACCCCCTGCCTCTGACGATTATTTCCCTGCAGCCGCCCCTCCCCCTCCCGCCCCTCCCCCTCCTCTTTTTAAAAGAGAAGTCTAGCCAAAGCTTGTTTGGCTGTACTTCTCCTATAGATCACAGGAGTGCAGTTCGTTTTGCACTCTTGTGACCCGTTTTCATCAAAGAGCGAGCTAAAGTCCGCTCTCTGCTGATGTCACAGAAGTCAGTCCAGGCACCACATCATCCTGACAATGGATGTCAGGATCCACCAGGTGCCTGGACCGACACCCGGCTCAGCTTCTCAGCAAGCCACTGAGAGCCTGAGCTGGCCACTTCCCACCGCTCCAGTGAGCAAGGAGGAGGCAGAGCGGAGAGCTGCTGAGTGACATGCAGCAGCTATCTGCTTAGGGAGCTGTCAAAACCTGGTAGGCGCCGGGGAACAGATGCAGCATCAGACCCATGCTGCATTCACCTGGGTAAGTATAAATCAGAAAAAAATCCAAACCCAAACTTCTCTTCTAACCACCTAAAGTGGAAGTAAACTCTCCCTCATAAGTTTAGCCCATATCAATCCTCATTACAAACTGTTAAAATCACTATATGTAAATGTCATCTTACTGCCTCCGTTTGCTTGTAATCTGTATTCTTGCTTCTAATGACGTCACTGGCACATACGCATCTTAAAATTGTTTCATGGCATACGCTTTGTGCTCTGTCCCTAAAGATGTATGCCGTATCCTTCCTATCCACTGAGATCCCACGATATTAGCCTCATTCAACATTTTCTGATACACCCCATGTGACCTTACACGTCACAGGGGGTGTAAACATTGGGACATCACGGGACATGGTTGTCATGGTGATCCCGAAACTGGAGCGAGGCTTGGCTAAGAACCCCAATGTGTCTGCTTGAGTTTACAGGTCAGACTAGCAGGAAGGGTGGAAGTAAATTACAAGATAAACTCGGAAGACCACATTTAAAATGGCGCTGCCTTTTCCTGGGAAGGAGAATTTTTTAAACGGCTGCAAAACCATAAGAGACACACAGTTAGGGGTTATTATTAAAGTGGAATTGTAGCCATATTAGTACATATAATTTTTCAGGACGAACTTTCGGGAAAATTGTGTACTCACCTTTCTGTAATTTTCCTTTCCTGAAGGATCTTATGGCAGCACACACACTGGTTTGTGACTCCGCCCCCACAGCCTGATAGGACTGGTTAGCTATAAGTTTTGAAGAGGAGCATTCTCTGTATCTATCACCCTAAATGGATGGGCATCTGTGTGATGCCATAAGATGCATTAGGAACGGAAAATTATGGAAAGGTGAGTATCCAATTTTCAGTTTTTCCTGTTGCATCATGGCAGCACACACACTGGGAAGTAACTCGCTATATGGGTGGGTGCTTAGAACACATTCATTTTATTCACAGGATATGGAAGAATTAGCTAGAAAAACTGTTCTTCCGAATTCGACAGTCGTTATTTGCGCAGGATCTATTCTGTAATGTGAAATGAACGTGATTCTAGAGAATTTGCTGCCTTGCATATGTCTCTGGAGACACCCTGCTGCCCATGAAGTGGTCACTGCCCTGGAAGAGGTCATCAGGTATTGGAAGATGTTGTACTGAATATGCTTTCTTAATGGCTTTTATTGGAAAAATATGTGTAGCGCTTATACAATGTGAATCATAACGTTAAACACTAAGAACCGGTTCACACTGGGGCGGCACGACTTCGGGGGCGACTCGGCAAGGCGTCCTGAAGACGACTTCAGAGGCGACTTGCAAAATGACTTCTGTATAGAAGTCCATGCAAGTCGCCCCCGAAGTCGTACAAGAACCCTTTTCTAAGTCGGAACGACTTGCGTCGCTCCTATTAGAGCGGTTCTATTAAATAGAATGGGACACGACTTGTCAGGCGGCTGAGTCGCCTGACGAGTCGCCCCAGTGTGAACCGGCTCCTAAAATAAAATGTGATAATTAAATCATAATATATGATTATATAAAAGAGTTGAAAAGTACAACTAGAAATTAGGTAACAAAATTATGAAAATTAAAACAAAGTTCATATGTGATGAGATTCCACCAAGTGAATGAGTGAAGAGTTGTCAGAACATAAATTAGTGACTTCTTCCATGTATGGTGATGACCCGCCACCAGTAAAAATGAAGGCTTACCGGAATAAATGGACTTAGGGGGACATATGCCTCCAAAAGTCAAAACAAGCTTATATGAAGTATGGTTGCCAACAGTAGATGGAAGTATCATACTAATATGCACCTCTGATGAATGGTGAGTCAAATGCAACAAGGCATGCGATGGAAAATAATATCCCAGAGCTTGTCTCTCAAATGATGTCAATAATATAAAGAGATAGGAGAGAAAATGGTTTTTATTAGCCATGAGGCTATTGTACGTGAAGATGCTGCCTGGCCTCTTTTAGCACTGTGAGGTATGACCAGAAGATTCTCAGCCTTTCTGAATGGGCTAGTAGCCTTTAAGTATGTAGTAATAATAGTTTTTATATCCAATGGATGTGGATCTCCTTGGCTAGTGAGAAAGGCTGATGGGTTGATTTCTGGATTGAAGTGGAAAGCGGATGCTACTTTAGGTAATGATTGCTCCAAAGGTTTAAGTACAACTCAGGGTAGAAGACAAGATGGGGTTCTGTCATCAGAGCTTGCAACTCGGATACCCTTTTTGAGGTTATGGCAATTAGGAAGGTTAATTTCAGCGTTAAATCGCATAGAGATATTGACTCCGTGGGGAATTTTTTTTTTTTGACAGAGCTTCCAAGACTATGGAATGTTGGTTTCCTTGGAGGTTTTATTTTAAACATGCTTATTGGAACTGTATGATGAGGGGATTTGGAGCCCATTTGATTCGCATTGTGGCCAATAAGGCAGAGACTTGAACCTTTAAAATGTTAGAACCTAGACCCCTTTCTAGGCCTAATTGCAGAAATACGAGAACTTGTGATACTGTGGGTGACAGTGGATCCCAGAATTGTTGCTCTCATTCCCATACTCTATTGTGTTAGTTGTTTTCTTCTTGGCCTGTTGTAAGGTAGCTACTACCTTAAGTGAACAATCTTGATTTAGTAACCTATCCCTTTTAATTTCCATACCATCAGGTGTAGTTTTTTTTGGTGCTGAGTGCAGAATTTGGCCTTGTGAGCGCAGATCCGGTGTCACTGGAAGGGGTAACTGGTCCTTCATACTGAGCTGCAGAATGGTTGTGAACCACAGCATCCTCAGCCAGAACAGTGTTACTGCTATTACCATGGACGTCGATTGGACGTATTGGGGGAAATATATATCTCAGTTGGAAATTCCAGGGTTGGTGTTGGCAGTCTATTCCTGCCGCTGTTGGATATGCAGCTCTCACCATTTGGAATTTGGGACACTTGGCGTTCATTGAGGTTGCTGCCAGATCGATATCGGGAACACCCCACAGGAGAGAGAAGGCTTGATGACTCAAGGACCATTCGTTGTTCGAAATAAAGATTCTGCTTCGATCGTCTGCGAGTTGGTTCTGTACTGCTGGAACTTATACCGCCTTCAGGTCTGCCAAATGTACCTGTGCCCAGTCGAGGATAGGGCGTACTTCCTTCCTTGAGTGTGCAGCTCTTGGTGCCACCTTGTCTCTATATGTAGGCTACCACCACTTTGTTGCCCATGCGTAGTAGGACACCTTTCCCTCTAAGGAATAAACTGAATAATAGGAGGGCTTGAAAGACAGGTCTGAGCTCCAGAATGTTTTAGAGTGACTATGTCTTGTGATTGGAAATGCCAATGTCCCTGAGCTGCTTAGTCCCGATAGTGGGCTACCCATTCTTGCAGACTGGCATCTGACGTGATTCTTTCCAGTCAGGAAGAAACAATATACCGATGACGTTTTGAAGTTGCTGACCCTGGTCCACCAACATACAGATTGTTTAACCGTTTTGTTTGTAAGGATTGGTTGAAGCAATGATGCTCCATCCCACTGCGTAAACACGAATTTTGAAATGTCCTCATGTGCCATTGGGCCCAAATGACCATTGGGAAAGTGGATGACATTGATCCCAATATGCTCAGATATGCTCTGGTGGATAGGTAGACCGATGCCTTTAATCTCTTTATCTTTTTAATCAACAGACCTATTTTCTCCTAAAGGAGTTCCACCTTGTTGGAGTTGGTATTCAGTTCTGCTCCCAAGAAGGTAATTTTCAAGTTGGTTTTCTTCCAGTTTATTATCCACCCAAATTGCTGTAGTGTGGATATCGGTAATTCCCAATGGTGGAGGAGAGACTGTTGGCTGTCGGTTAGAAGGAGGATATCGTTGAGATATGATGTACTCTTAATCCTTTTTCATTCAGGTATGCTATCACTGGTAATATAATGTTTGTAAAAGTTCTAGGGGCAGTTGATATTCCAAACTGCAGACTCTGGAATTAAAAGTGTTGTTGGTGTAGGCGTCTGACAAATCGGTTGACAGCATCCAATCATTTGGGTTTATTGCCAGCAATATCGACTGGAGGCTCTCTATCTAGAAGGATTCGACTAGGATCTTCCCGTTAAGCCTCTGTAGATCTAATACCGGCCGCAGGTCTCCCATTTTCCCATCCTCCGATAGTGGGACTTCTACAATCGCTCGTTTTTTGTAGCAACTCTAGGACATCCTTGGTTAAAAGCCTTCGCTTTTCAAGAGATGAGAGAGATGGAAGATTGAAAAAGATCTCTGGCAATTCTGGTTTTGAGGTTCTACTTGTGACCATATTGAACAGTGGATATTGTTCATGGATCTTTTATATGGTCTGCCCAGACCTGGGTGAATAGCCTGAGCCTGGCTCCCACTATCGCAGCCTGGACAGGCACACCTTCAAAAAGACTTTTGTTGATCCCCTGCGATGGGGGATTTTGATTATTGTATCCTCAAAAAAGACGATTGGGTATTTTTCCAATTTCTCTTAAATTCTTTCTCCGGCATATATGATCTAGCTTCCCTATATCTCTCAGGAAGATTGCATCTAAATTGTGTATTTTTTTTGCTGCTTTGGTCTTCTGTCAGAAGGGATAAGGCCTGACTTACTACCTGTGACCTTTTGAGATGGCTTTGAACCAAATAAATTAGTTCTGTCATGGGGTATTTTGCATCAGTTAGTCTTGGAAGCCGCGTTCGCGACCCAAGGTTTTAACCACAGTGCTCTTCCGGACATGACTAATGCCAACTTGGCTCTTGTTGATCATCTTATTATATCCACTGATGCTTCTGCCACCAAGTCTCCCGCTAGACTGAGCTCCTGAAGAGCGGACACTATGGGCCGGATTCAGATACAAATGTGTATCTTTCCGGCGGCATAGCGTTTCCTCTTTACACTACGCCGCCGCGTAAAGTGCACGGCGGAAGGCCGCGCAATTCAAATTGCTGAAGTTGGGCCATGATTCATGTAAATGAATCATGACCCCACGTAATTCAAGTTTTTTTGGACGTTCCCAGTGCGCATGCACGAAATCACGTTGCTTTTTCTCAATGTAAACAACGTGAACGTAACTAACGTCGAGCCCCATTCCCGAACAATTTACGCAAACGACGTAACCGACGTTCAATTTGACGCTGTCCCGACGTCCATACTTAACATTGGCTCCTATAGCAGGGGTAACCTTACGCCGCTCTAACGCTTACACAAACAACGTAAAATACGACGCGCCGCCGCAAGTACGTTCAGGAATCACCGTAAATAGCTCATTTGCATATTTTATGTGTAAACCACCGTAAGCGCCAGCTAGAGGCCAGCGTAAATATGCAACTAAGATACGATGGTGTAAGCGAATTACGCCACTCGTATCTTAGAAGAAATCTTCTTTTCTGAATAGCAAAAAAAGTTACGCCGGCTATTCTTAGTATTTACGCAGCGTATCTCTATATACGCTGACGTGAATGCTTTCTGAATCTGGCCCTATGTTTTTTGGGTTGGCCGCTTCCAAAAGCAGTTTTTGGACGTTGGAAGTCCAGCTTGCAATTGCTCTTCTTACCGCTGGTCTGCAGGCACCTCCTACTGCTTAGTAGGCTTTTAGTAGGTACATTTTTGGGTCTTGTACATCCCTTAAAGTTACCATGTCTTCAAATGGCAAGGTCACATGCCTAGCCAGGAACTACTGGTGCCGAGATAAGTGGGTTTACTTTTGGCTCCTTTAACCACTTAAGACCCGGACCAATACGCTGGCAAATGACCGAAGGGGTTTTTGCGATTCGGCACTGCGTCGCTTTAACAGACAATTGCGCGGTCGTGCGACGTGGCTCCCAAACAAAATTTGCGTCCTTTTTTTCCCACAAATAGAGCTTTCTTTTGGTGGTATTTGATCACCTCTGCGGTTTTTATTTTTTGCGCTATAAACAAAAATAGAGCGACAATTTAAAAAAAAATGCAATATTTTTTACTTTTTGCTATAATAAATATCCCCCAAAAATATATAAAAAAAACATTTTTTTTCCTCAGTTTAGGCCGATACGTATTCTTCTACATATTTTTGGTAAAAAAAATCGCAATAAGCGTTTATCGGTTGGTTTTCGCAAAATTTATAGCGTTTACAAAATAAGGGATAGTTTTATTGCATTTTTATTAATTTTTTTTTTTTACTACTAATAGCGGCGATCAGCGATTTTTTTCGTGACTGCGACAATATGGCGGACACTTCGGACAATTTTGACACATTTTTGGGACAATTGTCATTTTCACAGCAAAAAATGCATTTAAATTGCATTGTTTACTGTGGAAATTACAGTTGCAGTTTGGGAGTTAACCACAGGTGGCGCTGTAGGGAATGTGTGACCTAATGTGTGTGTTTACAACTGTAGGGGGGTGTGGCTGTAGGTGTGACGTCATCGATCGCGTCCCCCTATTACAGGGATGACGCGATCGATGCTCCGGCCACAGAGAAGCACGGGGAAGCCGTGTGTACACACGGCTCTCCCCGTTCTTCCGCTCCAGGGACGGATCGCCGCACTGCAGCGGCGATCGGGTCCGCGAATCCCGCGGTCCCGGTCCTGGAGCTTCGGACCGGGTCGCGGGCGCGCGCCCGCGACCCACGGCTGGGTACTAAAACCAACGTATATATACGTTGATGTGCCCAGCCGTGCCATTCTGCCGACGTAAATGTGCAGTAGGCGGTCCTTAAGTGGTTAATGGGTATAATTTTGCTAGCCTATTAGCCAGGAATAGAGTAGTGGATTGGCGCAGGGTTTGGGGGCCGCAGACACCGGTATGGTGCTTGGCCACAGACACCGGTATGGTGCTTGGCCACAGACACCGGTATGGTGCTTGGCCACAGATACCAGGATGGTGCTTGGTCGCTGGTGACTGGGAATGATCTGTGACCTGGCGTCAATGACACTGCACATGACACTCGCTCAAGGCCAAGCCGGGAGCTGCACTACTGTATAATGCGGGATGATTGAAAGCTGCCACCAGCTCAGGGGGGCCGGTGAGTCCCCCGTCGCTGCTGGTGGTCATGTGAGAAGTAGATCAGCTGACCAGGCACGGAGCCAGAACCAAGAAGTCAAGCCTGGATGGAGCTTGCTCGTTTTGGTGACAGATGCAGCTTGCCAAGAAGCAAGAGCAGAGAGACCTGGGGGTCAACTTTGAGAGTAGCCATGACTAGTGGGGCTGTGACTGACGTATTTCGGGCTCCTGTGCTTTTTTAAAGTCACAAATTATAATAAGTAAAAGCCTTAAATACCCAATATAGGGGTGGAGAGTGGGCAGGACTACATTAACTCCTCACGACTCCCTGATGTATTATCACCCTGTATAGTAAATGGTGTTATTCATTACTATATTAAATTATTTTATTTCAGGGATTAACAGTTATTAAACACTTGCCGACCACTTCACGAACATATACGTCGGCAGAATGGCTTAAAATAAAAACACTGTGCCCCAGCCGCAAGCCCTGTGACTGTGCCTGCAGACTCGATGTCCACCGGTGTCCCGCGATCATGTCACAGAGCTGCAGATTAGGGGGATGCCTGTGTAAACAAGGCATTTCCCTGTTCTGCCTTGTGACAGGACAGTGATCTACTGCTCCCTGTCATTGGGAGCAGTGATCAATGTCATGTCACTGGTAGCCCAGCCCCCCACATTTAGAATCACTCCCTAGGACACACTTAACCCCTTTGTTGCCCCCTAGTGGTTAACCCCTTCCCTGACAGTGTCATTTACACAGTTATAGTTAGTCAGGTTGAAAAAAGACACAAGTCCATCCAGTTCAATCATAAAAAAATAAACAAACAAAATAAAAAAACTCAGTACACTCCCATACACCCAACTTCATACCCACAGCATTTTTATAGCACTGATCGCTGTATAAATGACATGGACAATAGCATCAAAATTGTCTGATGTGTCCGCCATAATGTCGCAGTCACGATAAAAATCGTCAGAGGTGTCACGTCTTACCATGATCGGAGATGCAACGTGTCAGAATGACCCGCTGCACTCGCGATCACCTTATGCCCCTGGCCGTCAATCTGCTATAGGCCAGATGGGAAGTGTTTAAAGAGGCACATAGTCTGTTATCAGGTAACAACAATTATCTTAAACTCTCAGCGACCTCTTCCTTGTAGCACACCATATTTTTTATCACCTCCACAAGGTACACAAATCTTTGGTGGATCCCCAGGAAGACCAATAGTAGCAAGAACCAATAGTTTTACTAGCTTTATTTCCGTTTACATAGATTTTTGTTCTGCAGCCATTAGTATGCCAACTTCCCTCCTACATTAGAGATTCAAACTTTGTTATCTATGCCCTTTGGCATAATTCCTGGGAAGAGAACTGTATGTAGGCGCCTCTTGATGTTACCTCTTTGTATACGTCAATACCCCACAAGGTAGGTTTTAAAGCCACACAATATTTCTTGACCAAAGATGTAGTTTTGAACTCCAGACAGTTTTTTGGTCAAGTGTATTGGTTTTTGTTTAAGGGCTCTTTCACATGGTGATGATCCGCCCCGTGAACCTCCGCTTGCTCAGCGGAAATCGCTCCGTTGATCCCTGCTGAGCCGGTGGGTGACAGGGCGGTCCCTGCACACCGCGCAGGGACAGCCCTGTCTTTTCTCCGCTCTTCTCTATGGGGGGATCGGATAAACATGGACCATCTGCCCGTGTTCACACGATCCGCAGACGGAAGGAAAAACA
Organism: Rana kukunoris; assembly: GCA_029574335.1. Classification (NCBI taxonomy): domain Eukaryota; kingdom Metazoa; phylum Chordata; class Amphibia; order Anura; family Ranidae; genus Rana; species Rana kukunoris. The sequence continues at coordinate 17,734,747 of CM056052.1, forward strand.
GTGTTTTCCCCCATCTGCAGAATCGGAGGATTCTCCCATCCTCTGGAACTCGCTGCCTCATCTGGCTATCCTCTACTCTTGCTACCTTCAGGCGATCCCTGAAAACTCATCTCTTCAGGGAAGCCTATCAAGTCTCCAACAAATTTTTTACCACTTCCATCGGCTCATTTCCCACAGTTACAACCTTTTGTACCACCTGCCCCACCATATTAGATCGTAAGCTCTTCTGAGTAGGGCCCTCTTAATCCTCTTGTATGTTATTGTATTGTAACTGTATTGTGTCCCTTTTATATTGTAAAGTGCTGCGTATCCTGTAAAATAATAATAATAATCACTGCCTGACCTCACAAATGCACTTCTGGAAGAATGGTCAAACATTCCCATAGACACACTCCTAAATATTGTGGACAGCCTTTCCCAGAAGAATTGAAGCTGTTATAGCTGCAAATGGTGGACCAACTCAATATTGAACCCTACGGACTGAGAATGGGATGCTTTGAAAGTTTATCTGCGTGTAAAGGCAGGTGTCCTAATACATTTGGCATATAGGGCCAGATTCAGGTAGATGAGAGCATCTTTGCTCTGGAGTAACGCTTCTCATTTACGTTACTCTGCCGAAATTTTAGGAGCAAGTGCTGTTATTCATGAAGCACTTGCTCCTAAAGTTGCGGCAGCGCATCGCAAATGAGCCGGCGGAATTCAAATTGGGCGGGTACGGGGCGTGTATTATTTAAACTATGCGCGATCCCGCGGCGAACGTACTGCGCATGCGTCGAGTGTCAATGCATCCCAGTGCGCATGCTCCAAATTCTGTCAGTGAACGTCAATGACGTCACATCCCCATTCATGAACGTTTTACGCAAGCGACGCGATTAATTTTTTTTCCGACGCGATGACGACGCCTATACTTAACATAGGATACTCCACTAGGGGGCTGCTTTATCTTTACGTCGCGTATCGCTTCCGGAAACGTCGTAAAGTCACTGCGTCGCGCCCGAAAAAGATCGTGAATTTCCGACTCCCGCTGATTAACATATTTTTTCAGCGTTAATCAGCGGGAACGCCCCCGGCGCCATTTTTAAGTTGAAGTAACGATGCGATGGCGAAATTCAAATTGCGCCGATCGCATCGGAACTCCAACCCGGCGTTTCTTGTTTTCTGGTTACAGAAAACAAAAACGCCGGCTTAAAGTGACAGTTAGGCTGGCGGATCAATGGATACTCCAGCCTAACTCTACCTGAATCTGGCCCATAGTGTATGTGTTTGTCATTATCTGCTGGAGATAAAAGACGTCACAGTGACTATGGAGGAAGAGGACGGACATGACGGGGTTACTGGGTGTAAATAGAAAATAAGATCTTATTACCTCCTCTAGTGCCTTTTCGACTCTCCTTTCAACTGGAACTTCTTATTTGTATCTGACATCACTTCCTGTCTCTACCTGACATCACTTCCTGTCTGGGTAGACGTGAGATCAGCACCTTGTGAAGGAGAGATCCCATCTATAGCTTCTGTTAATGGTGGAGATTTTTACGAACACATTTGGATTTGTTCATTCAGGTGAGAATGTTCACTGTTTCACAACATAGATAAATGAATGCATGGACTTATTTGGACATTAGGTCACAGTTTATATCATTTTGTATGTATATATTGAGTATCCTTATCCAAAGGAAATATTTTATATTTTGACGTTCTTATTTTTGCCAGATTTGCTTTTTGTGAGTGTAGCAGCTTTGTTTTGCACAGCGAGTGGGTGAGCGTAGAGTTAATTTATACACAGTTTACATCTTTTGTCATACTGCTGTGTGTACAGACATGTCATACAAAAGCAGAGCATGTCTGTGTCTTCCTCTCGCAAGTTCCGTAGTCTCTGTAAACCCGCACCCCTCCCCCCTCTCCTACCTCCATTGACCGAGGATTTCCCTGCAGCTGCTTCCCCCCACCCTCTTTGTTAAAGCTGCCGTCTCTTTAAGATTTGGTCTTTGGAGTCAGCAGCTTACAAGTCATGCATGCTTTGATTTGGCAATGTTTAAAAACAATAAAATAAATGTATTTCAATAAAATTGACCAACCATAAATTGGGTACATTTTTTTTTTTAACCACTTCAGCCCCGGACCATATTGCTGTCCAAAGACCAGAGCACTTTTTGTGATTCGGCACTGCGTCGCTTTAACTGACAATTGCGCGGTCGTGCGACGTGGCTCCCAAACAAAATTGGCGTCCTTTTTTCCCACAAATAGAGCTTTCTTTTGGTGGTATTTGATCATCTCTGCGGTTTTTATTTTTTGCGCTATAAACAAAAATAGAGCGACTATTTTGAAAAAAATGCAATATTTTTTACATTTTGCTATAATAAATATCCCCAAAAAAGATATAAAAAAATTTTTTTTCCCTCAGTTTAGGCCGATACGTATTCTTCTACATATTTTTCGTAAAAAAAAATCGCAATTAGCGTTTATTGATTGGTTTGCGCAAAATTTATAGCGTTTACAAAAAAGGGGGTAGTTTTATGGCATTTTTATTAATATTTTTTTTTTTACTAGCAATGGCGGCGATCAGCGTTTTTTTTCGGTACTGCGATATTATGGCGGACACATCGGACACTTTTGACACATTTTTGGGACCATTGGCATTTTTATAGCGATCAATGCTATAAAAATGCATTGGATTACTATAAAAATGCCATTGGCAGTGAAGGGGTTAACACTAGGGGGCGGGGAAGGGGTTAAGTGTGTTCCTATTTGTGTTCTTACTGTGTGGGGGGGGGGGTGAACTCACTAGGGGGAATCATTGATCTTCCGTTCATACATTGTATGAACGGAAGATCAGCGTTTCTCCCGCTGACAGGAACGAGTGCTGTGTGTTTACACGCACAGCTCTCGTTCCCCGCTCTGTAACGAACGAGCGCGCGCGCCCCGGCGGCGATCGCGCCCGCCGGGCACGCGCGCGGGACTCGGGGGCGAGAGGGGGGCAGGCCGCCGGCGGCGCGCCCCCGCCCCCGCCCCCTAGTGGCCGCGAAACTCCCGACGTAGGATGACAGGCTCTCGCGCAGGAGAGCCGACCTGCCGCCGTATAACTGCGGCGGCTGGTCGGCTAGTGGTTAATATATATCTTATAGCCTATAGAGGTTTAATTTTTTTTTTTTAAATAACGTTTTTATTGTTCTTTAGAAAAATAAAACAGCAGACCTTACAAATATAGCAATCAGACATTGGTAGGATTAAAATGATGGTTGTCCCGATACCGAGTATTTGCGAGAGTACTTGTACTCGCACAAATGCTCCTGATACTTCTGCCGATACTTTTTTTGTATTTATTAACATGTTCTCTGAAAATTCTTTGATTTTTTTACTACTGCGTGACAAGCAAATAGAACATTTTTATTCATTTTTACTCATTTTTATTCTTTTATAATGTCTTGAGTTAGAGTTCTTCAAAATTCTAAAGAAAATATTCTTAGTCTGTATTGTGGTTTGAAAACTGTCACGTGACATTTAAAAGTATCGGTATCGGCGAGTACATGGGAAAAAAGTATCGGTACTTGTACTCAGTTCTAAAAAAGTGGTATCGGGACAACCCTAATTAAAATAATAGCAACGTCTAGCAAGCAAATGTTAGAACCCTGAAGGGAGGGTCCTCCTTTTGAACTGTGGCATCAGCATCACAAAGACTTAGGGCTCTTTCACATGGGCGGCCTGTTCAGGTCCGCCTGCCAGTATTTTATGCAGACCTGAACGGGTGCTCCGTGCTCCTCTATGGAGCCGTGGATCTCAGTGGTGACATGCCCACTGACATCCGACCTGCTAAAGTGTGACGGAGAAAAAAATGACTTTTCCATCCGTCTGGCGGATCGAATCGGGTGAACACGGACAGACGGTCCGTGTTCATCCGATCCCCCTCATTGGGGAGAGCGGAAAAAAGACAGGGCGGTCCCTGCACAGTGTGCCCTGTCATCCGATGGCTCAGCGGGGATCAACGGAGCGATCCCCGCTGAACAAGCAGAGGTTCATGGGGCGGATCATCACTGATCCGCTCATGTGAAAGCCCTAACAGTAGCAACAGTGTCTCTAGTAGGATATACAGCGTACAGTACCTTGAGACTGATGCCTCATTTAACTTACCATAGTCAGACATTAAATACACACAGAGATTTGGGAGGGGAAGAGGATGAGAGAGGAGGGAAAGGAGAAGAGAACAGAGAGAGAAGGGTAGGGGGGAAAACCAGGGAGACGAGATGAGCAATAAGGGAAGGGGGAGAAATACCTCCTTGTTTCCACCGCCGGGTCAGAACGCTCCCAGACACTGTCGTGGTCGTCTAGCCTTTCTCGCAGTCTGGCCATAATTTTTTCCATTATCTCTACGTCTTTAACCCTGGCATAAAGTGCTTCCTGTGATGAGGCGCAGTTCTCCTCCAGTGGAGGGCTTGCCGCCGTGAAAACACGCCTAAGCAATTTTTTGTAGGGTTTAGCTGTCTTCGGTTGGGAGAGACCTAAGAGGAAGAATTTTGGGGTCCAAGGTATGGGTGTCTCGAAGAGCCGAGTCAATAGTTGTTGCGTTGAGGTCCAGAACGGGACTAATAAGGGGCACGTCCAGTAGATGTGGAAGAGCGTACCTCTGGCTTGCATAACTCTGTACATAGCGCACCCTTGAACCCTGCACTCTGCATAACAGACTCCTGAATGCTGCACACTGTACATAGCGCACCTCAGATACAATCGGCCCTTAGAGGGCAACCATACTGCTAATGTGGCCCACAATGACATTGCGTTTGACACCCCTGGTCTATATAAAGATAAATATCCTTCAACTGAGATTAATTAATAATATATATATATATATTTTTTTAAATAATAGAAAATAACAACATTTATATATTTTTATTTTTAGGATGCCAAACTGTTTCGTGCCAGGTTGCAGTTTTTCATGGCGAACACACCATCCAGACACAACATTGCACGTCTTCCCAAAGAAGGAACACCGGATAAAATCATGGCTCGATCAGCTTGGCTTCAAAGAAAAAGAAAAAAACTTCCTTGTTCCAGAAATCTTGTCTTGCAAAAAAGGCAAATACCGTGTTTGCTCCTTGCATTTTGATGATCAAGACTTTGTAACCAGAGGTACTCTACGTGGTTTGAGGAGTAGTGCAGTTCCAAATCAGCGTCTGCCCCCGTCAAGGGAACTTATAATTGATGAATTGTCTGAACATTCATATTCAAAAAGACCAAAGCTTGACACCTATGAGGAACACGGTACAGAATCCACTGATGAACCTGAAGTTGCTTCTAGTTCCCCAAGCGGAGAGGTCAATCAATTAGAAGAATTAGAGGAACCCACCACCCCAACCACTGAATCACCTCCTGCTGAAAATATTATTCTGGAAGACATGGAATTTGAAAATGTTTCACAAGAGTCTATTTTACAAACAACGGAAAAAGAAGAAGTAGAAGTAAATATCGAGTCCGCTAAGAAAAAAAGTTTAAAAAGAAAAAAAGGACCTCCCCAAGAAATGTCTACCAAAGGAACAAACACGGAGTATTTTCCTGGACAAAAACACAAAAGTACACAAACGCAAAAAAACATTGGTGTGAAACAAAAATGTATACAAGTCTCATTCCGGAATCCTCAATGTTCAATTGCCATACAATGCGAAATGGTAATCCTGCCTCCTCTTTCATTATGCTCAGCTTCTAAAGATACAGAAGATGGGCAACAGCGACCTCTCAGACTTGAAGAATCTTTGCTACAGCCTTCTTTTTGTGAGAGATTCAGTGAGCAAGACCCACAAATTTCCACTGACCCGAGTTCACTGAAACCTTTAAACACACGTTTTGGGGGTTACTTGCTTCTATTGCCCACTTGTACTACTACAAAAAGCCCTCCAACCCCTGAGGATCCTTCCTCAGCTACTAAACAAGCCACAATGCTACAACAATCTGCAAAGAAACAACGACCTGCAAAGACAAAACGACCTGCAAAGCCACAACAACCTGCAGCTCCGCAACAACCCGCAACGCCACAACAACCCGCAGTGCCGCAACAAACCATTATGGATGATGGTCACTGTCCAACAGTAAAGGAGGAAGAAGAGTATCCAAAAGAAACCGAGGAAGAAAATTTAATAGATCCATCTGATCCAGATTCCTCATTTATACCCATGCCATTTGAGCTGGGATCAAAGAAAATGGCGACGGAGCGAAAGTTTATTGTTTTCGAGTCCTGTTTGAATAAGTTATTCTTAAATTGTCGATGCCAAGGAAAAAGCGATTGTCCTGGATATATTGCCCATCTTAAAAAATATTGCGTTGGGTCTGCTCTTGTTGTGACTGGATTCTGTTCGGAGAACCACAAATTTCATCTGTGGTCCAGTCAACCTTTTATTGGAAAAATGCCAGCTGGAAATTTACTTATATCCTCCGCCCTGCTATGTAGTGGCTGCAACTTTCATAAAATTACAAATTTTTTCAATGTGCTGTCCTTGGCGGGAATATCCCATCAAACTCATTGCAATAATAAAAAAAAATGTATTTACCCGACTATACATTACCACTGGCTCAAGGAACGATCCAATGTCTTGGCAGAGATTAAAGGGAAATGTGTTGCTTTGGCTGGAGATGGTCAGTATGACTCAGCTGGTTATTCTGCCAAGTATTGCACATACACGTTCCTGGATGCGGAGACCGAAAAAATATTAGATTTTCAAGTAGAACAAATCAAAACTGGTAGCCCGTCGGTCTCATTTGAAAAAAAAGCGTTTCAGCTAGCGGTGGACCGTTTAATTCGTAAACGCGTAAAAATTAAAATTATCTCTACCGATCGTCACATTGGAATATGTAAAATTATGAAAGAACGATACAAAAACATACGCCATGAATTTGACATCTGGCGTTTAGCAAAATCGATAGGCCACAAAATACACCGGTCAAGTTTACACAGCAATGCTAAGGAATTGGCATCTTGGGTTGCCCCAACCAAAAACCATTTGTGGTGGAGCGCCAGTACGTGTCATCGAAATGTGGATCTTTTGAAGGAGAAATGGATGTCAATAATATACCACGCAGCTAACATCCACGGATGGTCAGAGGGAAAACTTTACAAAGCCTGCAGTCATCCACCCGTGTTAGACCAAGACGATGAGGAACACGCCTGGCTCATTGGTGGATCTGCAGCCCACCAGCAACTTAAAAAAATTATTATGGATGTAAAGTTGTTGAAGGACTTGAATCATTTGTCAAACGTCTGCCATACAGAAAATATTGACGTCTACCACAGTATAGCCCTCAAGTACAGATCCAAAAGGCACCACTTTGAAATAGATAGTGTGGTTGCCCGAACAGAGCTAGCGGCCTTGAATTATAACAGACTTGTAGGTCGCAAGCACACTAATGTTCAACAACTAAGGTTGACCAATGGCCAGTTAGGAAAAGACAGATTTCCTTGTTCATACAGCAAGGCCAAAAAGGACTGGATAGACTCGAAAGTATATGAAGAAACAACGCAAGAATTAATGATTCAGATTTTGTCAGATGTCGTATCTTTTGTCTCAGGTGAAATAGAACTCAATTGGACACCCAGACATCCGGGAGAACCTAAGAATATGACACCTTTACCATGTCCAGAGAAATCCGATATGTTACAGAAATATCTCTCCTGTTTCCACAAGCAACCAACTTAGCATTTAAGTATTGTTCTTTCATAATAGAGAACTTTTTTAACTACTTCATCCCCGGAAGGATTTACTTCCTTAATGACCAGAATTTTTTTTGCAATTCGGCACTGCGTCACTTTAACCACTTAAGGACCGCTGCACGACAATATACGTTCTTATTTTGAAGAGGGATATCTTGGTAATGGAAGCAGCTGCTGCCGCAAACTAGGTATTTATCTCTTCAGACGCTGATCCTGTAAACGATGATGGTGGTCTCTGCGGCGGATTCGCTGCGAGATCACCGTTATCGGCGCTAGGAGAGGGGACCCCCTCCCACCACTCTCCCACACCCCCCGCCACTTACCGGAGCCGCCGGCAGCGGCGGATGCAATTCAGGTCCTTTCTTGTGTTGGGTATAGAGACGAGAGAGAGCAAGATGGCCCCCACCTGTCTCCATACCATAGCAGGGCGGAAGTGACGTCAAACCGTCACCTCCGCCCATACGTCTTAAAAGGCCAATTTATTTTTGTCATTTTTTCAAATGACAATTTTATTTATTTTTATTTTTTTACTGCATTTTAGTGTAAATATGAGATCTGTGGTCTTTTTGACCCCAGATCTCATATTTAGGAGGACCTATCATTTTTTCTATTACAAGGGATGTTTATATTCCTTGTAATAGGAATAAAAGTAACCCATTTATTTATTTAAAACAGTGTAAAAATAAATTAAATCTAGTAAAATAAATCACCCTGTCCTGACGAGCTCGCACGCAGAAGCATGGGCGTCCGCTGAAATTTTTTCAGAGGGGGGCGCTTCGGCAGTGGCTATACACTCGCATTTTACCCTTTCTTCGACCGCTAGCGGGGGTTAAAAGCGCCCCCCCACGTTAAAATCTAAAAACACCCCACTGTGCCCCCTGCATCTTTCAATATCTCTTTATCACTACTGTGTACCCCCTCTCCACAACTGCACCTCTGGACCCCTTTACATTACACAGCACTCCATAGCTCTGGACCCCTTTACATTATACAGCACCCTGCATCACTGGCCCCCTTTACATTACACAGCACCCTGCATTACTGGACCCCTTTACATTACATAGTACCCTGCATCACTGGCCCTCTTTACATTACACAGCACCCTGCATTACTGGACCCCTTTACATTACATAGTACCCTGCATCACTGGCCCTCTTTACATTACACAGCACCCTGCATCACTGGACCCTTTTACATTACATAGTACCCTGCATCACTGGACCTCTTTACATTACATAGTGCCGTGCATCACTGGACCCCTTTACACTACACTATATTGACAGTATATTTATTTCAGGTCTAAAAGAGGAACCTTTTGGAATGAGGGACAAATGGATTTGATTCCAGAAGAGGGACAGGCACTGTAAATGAGGGACAACTAGAGGGGAGGGGAGCGCTGCAGTCACCGCTTAAATCCGCCCCAGGGCAGAGTTCGGCCCTGCTCCTGGCTCTCCCTGGCGATTCCAGGGGGGGGGGGCAAACGACCCCCCTTGCCCTATGGAGCGGACACCCATGCGCAGAAGTGAACACATACATGAGCAGCGCCCACATGTGAAAACCGCGTTCAAACCACACATGTGAGGTATCACCACGATCGTTAGAGCTAGAGCAATAATTCCAGTCCTAGACCTCCTCTATAACTCAAAATGTGCAACCTGTAGAATTTTTTTAATGGAGATTTTTAAGGGTAAAAGTTTGATGCCATTCCACGAGCGGGGCTATCAAGTTACTCAGCGTAACATTATCTTTCACAATCTAAAAAAAAAATTGGGCTAACTGAACTTTACTGTCTTATTTTTTGATTAAAACCTTTTTTTTTTTTTTTAAAGTGCGCTTGTAAGACCGCTGCGCATATACGGTGTGACAAAAAGTATTGCAATGACCACCATTTTATTCTCTAGTCTGTTATAAACAAAAAAAGATTGACCATTTAAAAAAAAATATATTTTTTACTTTCTACTATAATACCTATCCAAAAAAAAAGTCTTCATAAATTTAGGCCCATATGTGTTCTACATATTTGTGAATAAAAAAAATCCCCAATAAGCTTATATTAATTGGTGTGCGCAAAAGTTATAGGGGATAGATTTATGGACTTTTAATTTTTTTTATTGTTTTTATTTGTAATGGTGGGACTGCGACATTGCAGGGGACGAATGTGACCCTAAGTGACACTTTTTGGGGACCAGTGACATCAATACAGTGATCAGCGCTAAAAAAAATACACTGATCAATGTATAAATGACACTGGCAGGCAAGGGGTTAACACTAGGGCCGGTCAAAGGGTTAACTGTGTTCCCTCAGTGTGTGTTCTTTTTTTGTTTTTAAAAAGTTTTATTGAGAATAAAACAAGCATAACAAAAGATACAAAGAAAACTACCAAAAGCTTAAGAGACAATGACAATGTATACATCTGAAGGGTAGGTCAGGACCGTGGGACCTGGGATTTAAACATAGCAACGTAACTATTATTAACACAGAGTTCCAGGGGAACCAACTAGATAAAATGCACATAAATAGTCAATCTCTGTATCTAAGGGTCACACAAGTTACTGACAAAATAACAAGTAAAAGAAACCAACAGAAATCAAGGAAAAAAATAAAAATAAAAGACATACGAAAGGCACAGTAGAAGCTCAGTGAGCTGAGGTCAGTTGTTCTTGTAGTCTAAACAAAAACCAGGGATTCCATTTTGCGTCAAAAGCTGGAACAGAGTCGTGCAGTGTGTGAAATATTTTTTCTGACAACATCATCTGATCAACACGTGAAATTATTGGGGGGAGAGGGACCGATTGTTTTTTCCAGTGAAGTGCTATAGCCCAGTGGACTGCTATGCAACCTCAGTGTGTGTTCTACCTGTGTGGGGCATGGGCTCACTGGGACAACGCAGAGATTGCTGTTCCTGATTACTAAGAACAGCCGATCTCAGTGTTGTCCCCTGTCAGAATGGGTGATCCGCCATGTTTACATAGGCAGATCCCCGTTGTCAAAATCTTTACTAATTGTTTAAAATGACTAAAGCAAAGATTTTTTACAAATAAATATATTCTATTTTAATATTTAAAAAAATGAATGAAGAATATTAATTTATTGATATGTGTGTGTGTGTGTGTGTGTATATATATATATATATATATATATATATATATATATATATATATGTATATAATATACACCCAGTGATGTAAACAAGTATTTGCCCCGTTTGGACAGCTTTTTTCCCCATAATAAATAAAATCATGATTAAAAATGTTGTATTCATGCAGGTTATCTTTGTGCAATAGTAAATTGTATTTGATGATCTAAATCCTTTAATGCCCTGTACACACGATCGGTTCATCTGAAAACGGTCCGGTGGACCGTTTTCATATGACGAACCGATCGTGTGTGGGCCCCATGTTTTTTTTTTCCCCATCGGTGAAAAAAAATAGAACCTGTTTTAAAATTTTCTGATGGTTAAAAAACCCGAAAAAAACGATCGTCTGTGGGGAAATCCATCTGTCAAAAATCCACGCTTGCTTTAGAATCAAGTCGACGCATGCTCGGAAGCATTGAACTTAATTTTTCTCTGCACGTCGTTGTGTTTTACGTCACCGCATTGGACACGATCAGATTTTTAACTGATGGTGTGTAGGCAAGACTGATGAAAGGATCATCATCAGGGAGCTGTGGTGGCTCAACGTGATTGGCACTGCGCTGACAAGCCATTCACCTCTGCAGCCAAGGGTTCGGATCCCGGTCTCGGCTACATGTGAATTGAGTTTGGTGGTCTCAGCCCGGCTCCCGGTGGGTGTGCTATGCAAGGTACGCCTGTGCTTAGTACGCCCACCCCCCCCCCCCCACAAAAACCACCACACTTGCACGCACACGAAATTGGTTTAAAAACACATGCACTTTGGCCATGCGGTCTCCTAAAATAAAGAGAGGCGAAGGACCTACGGGGCTGGCTGGGTGGGCTAGGCCCCCTCACTCCCTCATAGGGGGAGTCCCTCTGCCCCATTGGGGTCCCGTTGGGCCCCAGTTGGGCTCCCAAGAGGAGCAGGTAGGGCGGGGTGAGTGGGAGGCCCCCCTTCACACCCGCCATTGCCACCAGGGGCATGGAGAAGGATGGCGATTGCCTCCGGGGGGAGGGTCTGCCTACTCCCAACTCCTGCAGTCCGGCTCCTCTCTCTCGAGTTCACGCACAAAAATACACTTTAAAAAAAAAAAAAAAGAAAGGATCATCATCTCAGTCTAGAGACATGCTTCTCTTTGATAAAAAACTGGATGACGAAGAGTTATCTTAAACTCAACAGCTCCAAAACAGAACTTCTCCTGTTTCACGCCAGTCGAAAGAATCAACTCGCAACAACTTGGACACCCCCGCCCATTCTGGGCAAAATCATCACCCCTAGCGCCAAAGTCAAAAGTCTCGGGGTCTTCGACTCCTACATGACAATGGACGCACAAATAGGGTCAGTAGTCAGCGGGTCTCACCATCTGCTGCGCCTACTACGCAGACTTATTCCTTTTATTCCTAAAGAAGACATAGCAGTCGTAGACTAGACTATGCAAAGGCCTTCTATCTTGGACTCCCATAGTACCAAATCAATCGCGTTCTGAGATCCACCAACCAAAATCTGCTCCAGATACCCAAAGCCAGATACAAGTCCAAAGGAGAAAGAAGATTTGCGCTCCAAGGCCCCAGACTATGGAACGCTTTACCAACCAGCATCCGAGGAGAACCACTTGACCTTTAGAAGAAAGATCAAAACTCATCCCTTTGATGTCAAAGGAGACAGGAGCAACGAGCGCCCAGAGGCGATTTAGTTCGCATGTGCTGCGCTATATAAGTTCTTCACTCACTCACTCAAAGTCAGCTTCATCGCATATCTGATGAAAAAATCCATCGGTCCGTTTTCATCGGATGAACCAATCGTGTGTACGTGGCATTAGTGTTACAAATATGCAAAAAGAAAAGGAAGGGGGCAAATATTTTTCACAGCACTATACAGTACATAGTGTATATACAGTACAATAGAGATACGTATATACCCTAACAATCTACACTATGCATTTAATGACATTCCAGTCTTAGTCCGTAGGGTTCAATATTGAGTTGGCTCACCCTTTGCAGCTGTAACAGCTGCAACTCCTCTGGGAAGGCTGTCCACAAGGTTTAGGAGTGTGTCTATGGGAATTTTTGACCATTCTTCCAGAAGCACATTTGCGAGGTCAAGCACTGATGTTGGACGATAAGGCGTGGTATGCAGTCTCCGCTCTAATTTATCCCAAAGGGGTTCTACCGGTTGAGGTCAGGCCAGTCACATTGGAACAAGAAGGGGTCATACCCAAACTGTTCTCACAAAGTTGGGAGCATGAAATTGTCCAAAATGTCTTGGTATGCTGAAGCCTTAAGTGTTCCCTTCACCGAACCCAACCCCTGAAAAACAACCCCACACAATAATCCCTCCTTTACCAAATGATTTGGACAAGTGCACAAATCAAGGTCCATAAAGACATGGATGAGCTAGTTTGGGGTGAGAGACATATACATAAGGATATAATATAGTGTAATGAAGTTGCAGAGTATGGAGCGACCCACCTGATCAACTCATCCTCCCACCCCGTTAGGGGGACTTATCGTTGCAGGAATTGCAATTGCCGTCCTTGGGTCAATGGCATCAATCACGACATTATGCAGACTGTTCAACCCATGGTATAATATATCTGATGACATGCAAATGTCAAGCCTTTTACGTGGGTAAAACCATACGAGAACTCGGTCATGGGATTAGAGGTCATATCTATTATTCTGGGAATACCTACATAATTACACCTGTTACCAGGCATATACAGGCATGGCTGAAATTGTTGGCACCCCAGAAATTTTTCCAGAAAATCAAGTATTTCTCACAGAAAAGTATTGCAGTAACACGTTTTGCTATACACGTTTATTCCCTTTGTGTGTATTGGAACAAAACACATAAAGGGAGGAAAAAAGCAAATTGGACATAATGTCACACAAAACTCCAAAATTGGGCTGGTCAAAATTCTTGGCACCCTTTTAAAATTGTGGATAAATAAGATTGTTTTAAGCATGTGATGTTCCTTTAAACTCACCTCAGGCAAGTAACAGGTGTGGACAACATAAAAATCACACCTGAAAGCAGATAAAAAGGAGAGAAGTTCACTAGAGCTCAGGTTCACACTGGGTACGATTTAGTTTGATTTGAGATGCGATTTCACATGTGAAATCGCATCTCAAATCGGCGGCAATTGCCTGCAATGACACCGTCCTAATCGGTGTGACGCCGCATTTCCGGCGCTGCACCGATTTCAAAAAATGTAGTTCCTGTACTACTTTTTGTGATTTCAGGACGCAATTTACATTGACATCTGTGCAGAAACCTGCACAGATGTCTCTTAAATCGCGGCTGAAATCGGGACTGCCAGGGGGAGTGAAATTGTGCGAGTTCAGCTGAACTCGCACGGCTTCACTCCCGCAGCCCAGTGTGAACCAGGGCTAAGGCAAAGAATTTTCGTTCGAATTTCGCACCGTTAGTAGGCTGTAGAAACAGCCGATTTTCGTGCGGCAAACAAATTTAAGGAATCCGACATGTTGGAAATTTTTGGAAAAACAAACGATTTTCTGATCAATGATGGGAGAATTGTGCGAGAAATGTAATAGAAAAAAATGTGCATGTGCAAGAACAGAATATTCCCAGAGAGGAACGAATATACCCAGAGAGAAATGAATATTCCCAGCAACATGAAGGTTTGGTCGGCCGAATTTCGAAAATCACAAAAAAAAAAAATGTTTTTTCGGATTTCGAAAAGAAAATTTGTTCGAAATTTGACCGTGTATGGCCTGCTTTAGTCTTTGCATTGGGTGTCTGTGTGTGCCACACTAAGCATGGACAACAGAAAGAGGAGAAGAGAACTGTCTGAGGGCTTGAGAACCAAAATTGTTGAAAAATATCAACAATCTCAAGGATACAAGTCTGTTTTCAGAGATCTAGATTTGCCTTTGTCTACAGTGCGCAACATTATCAAGAAGTTTGCAACCCATGGACACTGTAGCTAATCTCTCTGGGCGGAAGAGAAAAATTGATGGAAGGTTGCAACACAGGATAGTCCGGATGGTGGATAAGCAGCCCCAAAAAGTTCCAAAGAAATTCGTATGGGACATTTATTTGTTTAATCAATGGTGATTTAACTGTTCATTTACAACTCATTTATTTATTTCAACTTAATATTGAATGGTCACAGGGTAAGCGCGATTTGTTTTTTCTTCCACAGTTTAGGTCCTTGTATATATGTTTAGCTCCCAATTGAATAACTGTGAAACTGCTTTTCAGTTATTTGTTTTGTGTTTTTAGCGCAGTGTCTTCTCTTCATTTTCCATCTCTTTCAGGCCTCGTACACACGAGTAAATAGATTTGTTCAAAACGGTCTGTCTGACCGATTTGAACAGATCTGTCTGCTGGGATTTTGGTTTGCTCGCGTGTACACACGAGCAAACCAAAATCCCCGCCAGCAGACAGCGCGCTGACATGTCGGTGACGTGGACGCCGCCACGTCACCGCACCAGAAAGTAAAACACTTCCGCGCATGCGTCGAAACCATTTGGCGCGTGTGCGAGAAGACATGTCTGTTGGTTAGCGTACTAACCAGCAGACATGTCGGGCGGACGGGTTCCCAGCCGACAGATTTCAAAGCATGCTTTGAAATCTGTCGGGTGGCCAAATCCGTCTGTTTGCCCGTACACACGATCGAATCTGTCTGCTGAAACGGTCTAGCAGACCGTTTCCAGCAGACAGATTTGATCGTGTGTACGAGGCCTTAGAATAAACCTTCCTCTGAATCATACTCCTAAAGCCGGCCATACACGGTTCGAATTTCAAAAGAATTTTCTTTCGAAAATCGTATCAAAGAATTTTCGTTCGTATTTCGCACCGTTAGTGGGCTGCAGCAACAGCCGATTTTCGTGTGGCCAACAAATTTCAGAAATCCGACATGTTGGAAATTTTCGAAAAATCGGCCGATTTTCTGATCAATGATGGGAGAATTGTGCGAGAAATGTAATAGAAAAATAAAATGTACATGTGCAAGAAAAGAAAATCCCCGGAGAGAAACGAATATTTACGGAGAGAAAAGAATATTCCCGGAGAGAAACGAATATTCCCGGCAACATGAAAGTTTTGGTCGGCCGAATTTCGAAAATCAATGGTGGCATAATTGGATCACAAAAAAAACGAACTTTCTGATTTTGAAAAGAAAATTTGTTCGACCGTGTTAAGAAGAGGCCCCCTGCAAAACATGTAGCGTTCTTTACTGAGAAGAGACTATTGTCAAACCCCCTATGAGGTGCTGATCCATTTATTTTTCTCCAGTTTACCTTTATTTGTCTAGGGCGGGCCCCTGTTATGGGTTACCCTATGTATGTTATATGTCTCCCCTTATGGGGGGTTTTTCGTGATCATCTTTATTTTATTTTTTCTTAAATCCGCATTGACAAATACAAAAACTGTAGTTACATCATATATAAATAACAGCACAGCCAACAAGTGAGAAAATCATGGTAGAATAAGTTATATGCTGTACTTAGAACATCAAAAAGTGTCATTTACCTGCTATACCCCTTAATATACCATCCCTTGTGCCTCACCCGTACTTCTCAGCCATGGTCCCCACAATCTCACAAATTTGCCGTGGTTCCCTTGTCTCATAAAATTCACTTTTTCACTGGAGATGGTTAGATTAATAGTTGCTCTGGTTTTTTTTTTATTGAATTCTTTTCAATAAATTTCTATATTTTTAACAAAATGTTTGAGAATTGCAAGTCAATACCGTCCCATGAAAGTCCATGGTTGCCTCGAATTTCTCAATTGTTTTTATCCATTAGAATGCATGTGCTCCCACTGTGGAGACTCTTATAAATTTAGAAGGGTTAGGACTGCAAGTCATACACAGGGTGCCATGAAGGGGCCTTGCAGCTTACGTATGTATTTGCAAATGTGTGCAAACGAAACCCCTGTTTTTAACCACTTCCTTACTGGGCACTTAAACTCCCTCCTGTCCAGACCAATTTTCAGCTTTCAGTGCTGATGCACTTTAAATGACAATTGCGCGGTCATGCAACACTATACCCAAATGTTATAATTTTTTTCCACAAATAAAGCTTTCTTTTGGTGGTATTTGATCACCTCTGCGTTTGTTTTAAAAAATTAAATACAGAATTAAAAAAAATATATATATATATATATTTTATACTTTGTTATAAAATTTTGCCAACAGGTACATTTTTCTCCTTCATTGATGTACGCTGATGGGCTTCACTGATGAGCACCGATAAGGCGGCACTGGTGGGCACTGATAGGTGGCACTGAGAAGTGACACTGAGTGGTGGCACTGATGGGCATTGATAGGTAGCATCGCTCCCTCATGAGGGAAAGCAGACAGAACAGCGCAGCACAGTACCTGCTCCCGGGGGGTGGTGAGTCCTGAGGGGAGCCCCTCGGACAGTAGCAGCTAGGAGGGTGGACCTTTTGTGTAACTGGCCTGCGGCCCCTAACGGGTGTCAGGCGAGTGGGGTCAGCATGGCGTCAGAAGCTGGCGATTCTTCCCCAGACATACCTGCGGTGGCAACCTACTTCCCTGCACCTGTGGTGCCTATGGATGCTTGCTTTATTGGCGGTCCTGGGGTCCTTTGTTGTCAGGGAGGAAGTGGCGTGCGGGCACAAGTGGGGTTAAAAAAATGCCCCCTTCCTCCACTATTTTCTAGGGAAAGCTCTGATTCAGACTCGGGCCTTGCTGTGGCAATCGGCCCTGTTCTGACGTGTCAGAGGATGCGGACCAGGACCATTCGGCCAGTGAGGATGACTCCGTGTCCGGGTCAGCGCAGGAAAGGGAGCTTTTAGGAGCACTTATGTGAGCGGTGCAGGATACCCTAAAAATGGAAGATATAGCTGGGGCATCTACAGAGGCGTCGGTCCCTTTTGGGTCCCACAACCCAGCCCGCACGGCTAAGGTGTTTCCCTGCCTAACTTACTTTGATAAGTTTATTTACAAAGAATGGGAACGCCCGTTCTGGACCCCCCCCCCCCCAGGTATCCAGGTTAAATAAGGTAACCACGATTCCGGTGGAGGGGACCCCTGCCTTTAAGGACCCTGCCGATAGGAGGGCCGAGGCGGTTAGCCGGTCCATGTTTTTTAGTGTGGTGGGGTCAGCATTACGGCCACTGTTGGCCACAGCCCTGGTGTCCCAGACACTTACTGAATGGGCAAAAATCTTCAAAATCCGTGAGTTGGAAAAGCAACAGGCTTCCCCGGTCAGCGTGGAACTGGCAGACCAGATGGTGCATGGCCTTAAGTATCTTTGCGATGCGGCCTTAGATATGGCCCCTTGCTTTCTAGAGCCTCAGTATCTGCTGTGGTGCTACGGTGCCTGATTTGGCTAAAATTCTGGTCTGCGGACCAGGCATCTAAGAAGGCTCTGGCAGATTTGTCCTTCTAGGGAGGGAGAATCTTTGGAGCCTTGCTGCATGACATTATTAAAAATGTTACTGGGGTAATGTCGTTATTCATGTCATGAAAAAAAACAATGTTTTTCTTGACGTGATTTCTCTAAAGCTTGCGTGGAGATCCGCTTTAATAATGTCATTTCTGTTTTAGAATTTCTCCATGCTGGAATGGAAAAAGGGTTAGCAGTCAGCACCCTTAAAACGCAAGTAGCGGCACTTTCAGTTTACCTAGAAAAACCCTTATCTAAAGAAAGTTTAATTTCAAGATTTTTTTAGGCACTGGTTCGAAGTAGGCCGGTAGCCCTCAAAACCTTTCCCAGTTGGGATTTATCCATTGTGTTGCAGGGGTCTCACAGGATCTCCATTTGAGCCCATAGAGGACATTTCTTTGAAAAGTTTAGTTCTTAAAACAATTTTTTTGGTGGCCATCACTTCGGCAAGAAGGGTCAGCGAGCTCCAAGCGTTAGCTGTCACGGAGCCTTTTTTGAGAATCTTTCCGGACAGAATAATCCTCCGAACAGATCCAGCCTTTTTACCAAAGGTCTCTTCAACCTTTCACAGGTCTCAGGAAATAATCCTCCCTACATTCTCTTCAGTTCCCTCTAATGCAGGGGAAGAAGCCTTCCATACTCTTGACGTAAGAAGATGTTTACTTCAGTACCTCTCTGTCACCAAAGAATTTTGGAAATCAAATGCCCTGTTCATTATATTCTCGGGGCCACGTAAAGGGGAAAAGGCTTCCAAGAGCACATTAGGCAGATGGTTTAAACAGGCTATTACAGAGAGTTATCAAGCCAAGGGAAAAGTGCCTCCTACAGGGATTGCTGCCCATTCAACAAGATCTACGGCAGTTTCCTGGGCTGAAAGGGCCGGTGCCACGCCTGACCAAATCTGTAAGGCAGCTACATGGTCCAGCTATTCTACCTTTCTTCAGCATTACAGGCTAGACTTACTGTCTGCTGCAGAGCAAGCCTTCAGCAGGAAGGTGCTGCAAGCAGTAGTCCCACCCTAGGGTAAGTTACTCGGTTATCCTCTCCAGGGTTGTCCTGAAAGGCGATTTGAGAAAAATATAGTTAGACTTACCGGTGACGGTATTTCTAAGAGCCTTTCAGGACAACCCCTATTTTCCCTCCCTAGGTATTTGAATAAGTAGTATGTTTTAAATATCTATCATGGTTTGCTGTGGTTTCTCTGTGCTTTATTTTCCAGTTGTCGGAGTCCACAAATAACTGAGGCCATGGTGGAAGAGGAGGGATTTTAAAGATCACATGTGTTTCCTAAAAAGAGACAAAGCTGTGCTCTCTCCAGGGTTGTCCTGAAAGGCTCTTAGAAATACCGTCACCAGTAAGTCTAACTATATTTTTCTTTACTTCTCAGCTGTTAGCAGGGAATTCCTGCTGAGAGCTGAAAGTACAGCGCCCGAAGGTATCGGTTTTTGGTATCGGGGCATTTGCATGAGTACCGATACTCTTGCAAATGCTTAGTATCGGCACCGATACCAGTATCAGTATCGGGACAACCCTAAAAAAAATGCTCGCGCAAAGCGCGGTGACTTACAACACGCACGACAGCACTTTGAAGGGGAAGTTCCATTAGCATGGCACCACCCTTAGGGCTGCTTTTGCTGATTTCGTGTTACTGCGTGTTAGTAAAAGTTTGGTGGGAGACGATTCAAGCTTTTCAGTCTTCGTGCTTTTCAATCTGTTACAGCGTGATGGATGTGCCATCTCCATTACAAATGCTAGTTTTACCAGAACTAGGGTTGTCCCGATACCACTTTTTTAGGACCGAGTACAAGTACCGATACTTTTTTTCGTGTACTCGCCGATACCGAATACCGATACTTTTTTTAAATGTCATGTGACAGTTTTCAAACCACAATACAGACTAAGGATATTTTCTTTAGAATTATGAAGAACGCTAACTCAAGACATTATAAAAGAATTAAAATTTGTAAAAATGAATAAAAATGTTTTATTTGCTTGTCACGCAGTAGTAAAAAACTCAAAGAATTTTCACAGAACATGTTGATAAATATAAAAAAAAGTATTCTATTTAGGTATCGGGAGCATTTGCACGAGTACAAGTACTCCCGCAAATACTCGGTATCGGTCCCGATACCGATACTAGTATCGGTATCTGGACAACCCTAACCAGAACGAGCGCTCCCGTCTCATAACTTGCTTCTGAGCATGTGCATTTTCCCCCCTCGTTAAAGCGTACACACGATCATTTTTCATGACGTGAAAAAGAACGACGAGCAAACGGACGAGAAAAAATAGAGCAGGTTCTACATTTTTAAACAGCCATTTTTCTCGTCGAGAAAAATGCTCTGAAGCATGCACACAACCAATTTAAATTCTCCATTTTTTTTTCTTCTGCCCAGGACGGCGGGTAAGCATTCCCAGACCGACAAGGTGTCCACTGAGGGACTGAAGCGTCCCTGGTTTCGCAAACCTAACAAGCCTGCAAACAAATCTGCGACAGCATTAAGGTTTGCCCCCGCCTGGCTCTCAGGTGGGGGGTTGCCTTCGGGAGTTTGCAGCTCAGTGGACCTCCCTTCTTTTTTCGACCAGTGGGTCTGCAAAGTGGTTTCCTCAGGATACAAGATAGTTTCTCTCTTGTCCACCAAGCAGGTATTTTCCCTCAAACCTTTATTTTCTCCCGGCTCGTCGGGAAGCCTTGTTGGGGGCAGTGCAGGACCTGTTGCTGCGTGGGGTGATAGTGTCGGTACCGTCGCAGGAAAGGTTCCAGGGATTCTACTCCAATTTGTTTGTAGTCCCAAAAAAGGAAGGGGTCTGTCCGATTTTGGACCTCAACATATTTGTGATGGTGAAAAGATTCAGAATGGAATCAGTTCGCTCTGTGGTCGCTGCACTCCATAGGGGATTTTCTGGCATCCCTGGATATCAAGGACGCATGCTTGCATGTTCCCATATGCATCAGAGGTTTCTGCGCTTTGTGGTCGGGGAAGAGCAGTACCAGTTTGTAGCTCTCCCTTTTGGCCTGGCGTCGGCACCAAGGTGCTTGCCCCGATTCTAGCTTTGCTGAGACAGCGTGGAATCACTATCGTGGGCTACCTGGACGACCTCCTTCTGAGAGCAGCTTCAGTCTCAGAATTGGAGGAGGATGTGGTGATAGCCAGTCAGACTCTTCTGGAATTTGGTTGGGTTCTGAACCTCCAGAAGTCGCTGTTAGTACCGACTCCACGCCTGGAGTACCTGGGCTTGATTCATCAGAGGCGAGGGTCTTTCTCCCTTTCGGACAAGCTGTGGACTCTTCAGGCTGTTGATGTCCCGCAAGTGGTCGTCGCTGCGTTTTGCATGCGAGTCCTGGGTCTCATGGTAGCCACTTTCGAGATGGTAACGTATACTCAGTTGCATACTTGAGCCTTGCAAAAGGAGATCCTGTCCAAATGGGACAAATCTCTGTTATCTCTGAATTGTCGGATTCAGGTGAGCCACCTCGTCAGGGGAGCCCTGGTCTGGTGGCTAATGTCTCCGGCCCTTCAATCCAGGAAGTCGTTCCTTTCTTTTCATTGGACAGAGATCACGACGGATGCCAGCCTGACCAGTTGGGGGAGTTTGAGGCGTACATTCGGCACAGGGTCGCTGGACGCAGAAAGAATGCCGCCTGCCGATCAATGTGCTGGACGCCGAGTCAGGATCCGGTCGGACAATGCCAGGGCAGTGGCATACGTCAACCATCAAGGAAGAACATGGAGCTCGGCTGCAGCATTGGAGGTGGCTCACATCCTGCGGTGGGCAGAGCGGCGCGTGCCGGCTCTATTGGGCGTGTACATTCTGGGAGTAGAAAACTGACAGGCAGACTAAGTCGCCTGATGCTGGACCAAGGAGAATGATCACTACATCCGGAGGTCTTTCGACTCCTTTGTCTGAGATGGGGCATGGCAGATGCGGATCTCCTGGCCTCTCGACGCAATCAGGTTTTGAGGTTTGTGGCCATGTCCAAGAATCCCTGGGCAGACGCGTTGGTAGGTCCTTGAGTGCATTATCGGCTGATTTATGCCTTCTCACCCGATAAGACTTGGGGAGCAGGTGTATTAAATTCGGTGTTATCGCTCTCACTCTCTCATACTGGTCACTGGAAGTTCAACATGGGCCCCCCTTATGATGGCAGAGAATTCTCTGATGATCTGAAAAAAAGAATTGTTGCTCTAAATAAAGATGGCCTAGGCTATAAGAAGATTGCCAAGACCCTGAAACTGAGCTGCAGCATGGAGGCCAAGACCATACAGCGGTTTAACAGGACAGGTTCCACTAAGAACAGGCCTCACCATGGTCGACCGAAGAAGTTGAGTGCATGTGCTCAGAGGTTGTCTTTGGGAAATAGACCAAGGGTGGCACAACCAGACATTAGGTTTTGGGGAAATTACTTTTTCACGTAGGGCCAGGCAGGTGTGGACATTTTTTTCCCCTTTAAACATGAAATAGTCATTTAAAAACTGCATTTTGTATTTACGTGGGTTATCTTATTAAAATGTGTTAGATGATCGGAGTTTGTGTGACAAATATGCAAAAAAAAACAAAAACAAAAAAAAAACTGAAAAGGGGCACCATATGCCTTTATTAGTCAAGAATTTTCTTAAAAGTTAAATACCATTGTCGGTTACATCATGATACGCACGTTTGTGAGAAATCAGACAAGCGTTTTTCTGATTTTCTCAGTGTGTAGTAGGCTTTATTGATCATGGGCCATACCCCTCTGGCTGGAATGCACAATATGATGCATCACGCTGCCCTATCTGATCATACTGCCCTTCAGCTGAAATGGGCAATGGCTGAGATCTGACCATGGGAGGGCAGTGGATGCGCAATACCTGTAGACCAAGTAGGAACACAAAGGGCAGAAAGGCCTTTTTAAGTTGGGCACTGCACCAAAGAAGCATAGCAACACAGGCACTGCACAGGGAGAGAGACAACTGAATGACAAACAAGCAGGATAATACTTTGTGTAAGACACATACTCCAAAGACCACCTGGTAGTAAAAATTGGCACTGGTTAAAATATTTCAATATCAGATGTATTCAAGGAGACCCTTTTAGATGCCCATCACCAAATCTTTGCACCTCAGATTTACTGAGCTAGGTAAGTCATTATCCTGGAGAAAAGAAGGGTGAAAAAAGAAACATCTCCGATAGGACAGTATAAAGATACATTTCACTACCATCCTGAGGAAGTTGAACGATGGTCAACCTATGTATGATGCCATGGACTTATAAGGAAAAACGTTTTTCACACTCTAGACCAGGGGTAGGCAACCATAAAGAGGTGGAGATCTACCTGAACAACATGGGAGAAGTCAAAGATCACCGAGCACAGTGTCACCTTCTCACACATGATTTATACCTCTAATTGTGGTACTACCGTGTCAAAATCGCATGCATTGCACGGCAATCATGGGTTTAAATCAGGTCACTCAGATCGCTTTTCAGAGACGCAGCAGTGCCTGCTGCACTTGTGAATGAGCCCTGGTATTTTTTTTTACTATGGTTGATTCGCTTTTTGATAAACGTGAACCTGTGGGCAGATTCGGTGCAGAATCACTTTTAGAAATGGCAGCACTTACCGAGCTTACCTGACCCATTGGTGAAGCCTGGGAACGATCCGATGCAATTGGTAGCTGGATATGGCAACGAGTGGGGCCAAGATGGCCGCCACTCATCTCTATGCCTTTGGAGGACCGGAGAGACGTCTGATGCCACTTTCAGTTGCCGGGCCACAGTAAATATTTTTTTTAATGCAAAACTTTAAATAAATAAATATTTTGTTTTTAAAAAGGTGAGTGAGTGAGTGAGTGAATAACTTATATAGCGCTACAAATGCAAACTGAATCGCCTCAGGACGCTTGCCATCCATTTTCCTTTTATTTAGTCTTCAGAAAAGATGGGTCTTGAGTTTCTTTCTAAATGTCAGGTGATTCTGTCCCATTCGTAAATGAGTTCCACAGTCGAGGTCCTTGGACTGCAGATCTTTGTTCTCCTTTGCTCTTGTAACGGGCCTTGGGGATTTGTAGTAAATTTTGGTTGGCTGATCGGAGAACGCGATTGGGGTTGTGGTATTTTATTTTCCCACATATTTATTGGGGGGGCGATGCCTTGTACACACGTGTGCGTCAGGCAGAGGGCCTTGAATATGATTCAGTCCTTGACAGGCACCCAATGGAGGGACCTCAGGGAGGGGGAAATTGATTCCCAGGGTTTTTTGCCTGTTACCAGTCGCTCTGCCGTGTTCTGGACGACTTGCAGACGGACAATCTGGTATTTTGGGAGACCTAGGTACAGAGAGTTAGCATAGTCGAGCTTGGAGTTTATTAGTGTTCCTACTACTACTGCGGTGTCTTTTTTCGGAATGAAGGGCACGAGTCTTCTTAGTAGACGCAGGAGATGGTGAGACCCGCTGACTACTGACCCAATTTGAGCATCCATTGTTATGTCGGAGTCAAAAATGAGAGATTTGGGGACTTTATCCCAGATCTATCTATTAAGAAGACCTGTCATCCTTATTTATATTACAAGGGATGTTTACATTCCTTGCAATAGGGATAAAAGCAATAAAAAAAAATGAAAATGAAAGTGACAGTGTAAAAAACTTTAAAATAAATACGATTAAAATAAATAAGATTTTTTTTTAAAGTACCTCATCCTTGCATACATGAGTCGCACCCGCATGCAGGGCCGATCCGCCCTATGCGGAGGGCCCCCCAAATTACTAGAGTCCCCATCTGATGAGAAGTCATTTTTCGCCCCCCCCCCCCCCCAGCTTCTCAATTTGTTGGCTGCATGGGAGAAGAGGTAAGAAGTCAGCCCCCCTCGCTTCTTACTTTAATGTAAGATGTCACCCCCCGCAACTTTAATCTTTAATGTGACATGTCACTGTCAGCAGTGCCCCCCGCTTCTCAGCTTTAATGTGACGTAATTTTGCTTAGGGCCCCAGGGAGGTCAGGATTGCCACTGTCTGCATATGTAATTGGTGTTCAAACCGCACATGTGAGGTATCACCATGAACGTTAGAATAAGAAAAATAATTCTAGCACTAGAACTCCTCTGTTACTCGAAACAAGTAACCTGTTAAAAAAAAAAATGCAAAGGAGTCCGCTATGGAGGTTTATAAGTACCATAGTTTGTTGCCATTCCACAAGCGTGCGCAATTTTAAAGCATGACATGTTAGGTATTTATTTACTTGGCTTAACAACATCTTTCACATTATCCAAAAAAATTGGGGTAAATATTGTGTTTTTTTTTTTTATTCATTAAAGTGTTTTTTTTTTCCTCTAAAAATTGAAGGACCACTGCGTAAAAACGATGTGATACAACATATTAAAACGATCGCCATTTTATTCTCTAGGGTCTCTGCTAAAAAAAAATATTTAGAGTTTGGGGGTTCTAAGTAATTTTCTAGCAAAGAATAATGATTTAAAATTTGAAACAAAAAGTTCCAGAAAAGTCCTGGTCTTTAACCACTTAAGGACCGCCTACTGCACATTTACGTCGGCAGAATGGCACGGCTGGGCACATCAACGTATATATACGTTGCGCCCGCGACCCGGTCCGAAGCTCCAGGACCGGAACCGCGGGATTCGCGGACCCGATCGCCGCTGCAGTGCGGCGATCCGTCCCTGGAGCGGAAGAACGGGGAGAGCCGTGTGTACACACGGCTTCCCCGTGCTTCTCTGTGGCCGTAGCATCGATCGCGTCATCCCTGTAATAGGGGGACGCGATCGATGAAGTCACACCTACAGCCACACCCCCCTACAGTTGTAAACACACACATTAGGTCACACATCCCCTACAGCGCCACCTGTGGTTAACTCCCAAACTGCAACTGTCATTTCCACAGTAAACAATGCAATTTAAATGCATTTTTTGCTGTGAAAATGACAATTGTCCCAAAAATGTGTCAAAATTGTCCGAAGTGTCCTCCATATTGTTGCGGTCACGAAAAAAAATCGCTGATCGCCGCTATTAGTAGTAAAAAAAAAATAATTAATAAAAATGCAATAAAACTATCCCTTATTTTGTAAACGCTATAAATTTTGCGAAAACCAACCGATAAACGCTTATTGCGATTTTTTTTACCAAAAATACGTAGAAGAATACGTATCGCCCTAAACTGAGGAAAAAAAAATGTTTTTTTATATATTTTTGGGGGATATTTATTATAGCAAAAAGTAAAAAATATTGAATTTTTTTTTAAATTGTCGCTCTATTTTTGTGTATAGCGCAAAAAATAAAAACCGCAGAGGTGATCAAATACCACCAAAAGAAAGCTCTATTTGTGGGGAAAAAAGGACACCAATTTTGTTTGGGAGCCACGTCGCACGACCGTGCAATTGTCAGTTAAAACGACGCAGTGCCGAATCGCAAAAAGGGGCAAGGTCCTTTACCTGCATTTTGGTCCGGGTCTTAAGTGGTTAAGATCTATGATGTATAACAAAATCTGATGTCCATGTATAACATTTTTCACACTCAGGACAGAAATACAGCTTCTCCTCTGATAAACATTGACTGCACTTGGGACAGGTATCGGGCATCCACCCTTTTTGAGATCTTTGATGTCTTTCAAGGTCTGATATCTGTGATATAAAATGTCTGCACTTAGGACAGGAATACGGCTTCTTCCCCGTGTGAATCCTCTGATGTCTGTGAAGACGGGTCATCTGTGAAAAACATTTTCCTCACTCACAGAAGGAATGTGGTTTCTCACATGTATGAGTTCTTTGATGTCTAACAAGGTCTGATTTCTGTGAAAAACATTTCCCGCACTCCGGACAGGAACACAGCTTCTCAACTGTGTGAGACCGCTGATGTACGTAAAGATGGGATGACTGTGAAAAAGTTTTTCCACATTCAGCACAGGAATACGGCCTCTCCCCTGTGTGAATCCTCTGATGTTTGTAAAGACTGGACTTCTCCGGAAATCTTTTACCGCACTCAGTGCAGGAATACGGCTTCTCACCAGTGTGAGATCTTTGATGTCTAACATAGTCTGATTTATGTCGATAACATTTCCTGCAGCTTGGGCAGGAATACGGCCTCTCCCCTGTGTGAGACCTTTGATGTTTAACAAGGTCCGATTTCTGTGAAAAACATTTCCCGCACTCAGAACAGGAATACGGCTTCTCACCTGTGTGAATCCTCTGATGTCTGTAAAGTCTAGACTTCTCTGGAAAACCTTTTCCGCACTCAAGACAGGAATAAAGCTTCTCCCCTGTGTGAGATCTCTGGTGTGTGACAAGTTTTGATTTCTGAGAAAAACATTTCCCACACTCAGAACAGGAATGCGGCTTTTCTCCTTTGTGAGTCCTTTGATGTGCATAAAGATTGGACGTCTCTGAAAAACATTTACCGCACTCAGGGCAGGAATACGGCTTCTCCCCAGTGTGAGATCTTTGATGTATAACAAAGTCTGATTTTCGTATATAACATTTCCCACACATAGGGCAGGAATACGGCTTCTCCCCAGTGTGAGATTTCACATGTCTAACAAGGTCCGATTTCTGTGAAAAACTTTTCTCACATTCAGGGCAGGAATACGGTTTCTCCCCCGTGTGAGACTTTTGATGTCGAACAAGTTCTGATTTATATAAAAAATATTTCCCACACTCAGAGCAGAAAAACTGCTTCTCTCCGGTGTGAGATCTTTGATGTCTAACAAGGTCTGATTTCTTTGAAAAACATTTCTCGCACCCAGGGCAGGAATAAGGCTTCTCCCCTGTGTGAGAACTTTGATGTAGAACAAGTCCTAATTTTCGTGTAAAACATTTCCCATACTCAGGACAGGAATTTAGATTGTTCCTTTGATGTAAGTAAAGATGAGACAAAGAGCTAAAACTCTCCCCACATTCAGGACCGGAAAATGTCTCCTGCCCCTGAATTTCGGAACCATCCCTCACAGTACAAAGTTGCTCCGCATTAGAGAGATTTGATGGTCTATCCACACTGTGAAGTCCTCCATCCATAGCTGAGCTCATTGTCTTTTCTCCTGCACAATCTCTTGTGATGTCCTCATCTTCCATTTTCCAACATAGAGATAAACTGAGATGATCCTTTGAAGCTTTTTTGATGACGTGTTCTGGAAAAATATAAAAACATGATCAATAGATACAAGATGGTTAGTTCACTTAAATCAAGATTCCATCTTAATTAGGTAGATTTTAGTGAGCAGATGTTCTCTGTGGATGTCCCAACCAGCTATGACTTAATGGGACTTTGGTCCTCCTCCCAGATCACTTCTACATTTACACAGCCTCGTCAGAAGAGCAGGAACCAATGAGGACTGGGAGGTGAATGCTCTTTACACAACCACAAGCCTAGGCACTGGGTCATGTGATCTCTGATAATGAAGGGGTTCAAAGTTCAGACTCGCAGACCCTTTAGCATAGAAAACATGCCCATAATCCTAGGCTTCTAGATAAGAAGCACTGGAGGGAGTTTGAAGGACAGTTTTTTATTGCAAATATGTGTTTCAGTTTTCTATGTTCCTCCATACTTTTCATCCCAGAAAGACAGTTAAGAGTTGTAGGTTAATATTTAGCTATAAGTTAGCTGGAAGAAGGGTTAGTAAGAGGACTTAGGCCTTGTACACACGACCAAGAATCTCGTCGTAAATGAAACATAGTTTTCCTCGACGAGTTCCTTGTCAGGCTTGTCGAGAATCTTGTCAAGCTTTCTTTGCGTACACACTGTCAAGTCAAAATCTCACCGTTCTCAAACACGGTGACGTATAACACGTACGACGGCACTATAAAGGGGAAGTTCGATTCCACTGGCACCACCCTTGGTGCTGCTTTTGCTAATCTCATGTTACCGCGTGTTAAGTAAAAGTTTGGTAAGAGACGATTTGCGCTTTTCAGTCTGTTACAGCGTGACGAATGTGCTATCTCCATTACAAACGCTAATTTTACCGAAGGTGCGCTCCCGTCTCATACTTTATTCTGAGCATGCGCGGGTTTCTAAGCATACACACAAACGTGTTTCTCGTTGTAAACCAACCTGACGAGAAATATGACGAGGAAATTGAGACTCTCGACGAGAAAAAAAGAGAACTTGTTCTCTTTTTTTCTTGTCGAGATCCACAACAGTTTTCCTCGATGAAAAACATACACACGACCATTTTCCTCTGCAAAAAAGCTCTGCCACCAATTTTCTTGATGGATTTTATCGAGGAAAACTGTCGTGTGTACGAGGCCTCAGTGCAAGATAGTACTACTGCACTTCAAAAAACTGAAAAAACATCTTCTGTACTGCAATTAGCTGAAGTAAAAGTCTTTCTGAAGCGTTAAGCTGCCTGTGGATGATGCCAAGTTAGCAGATGACCATACTTTCTGGACACACTTGGCTTAAAGTAAAGAAGTATGTCAATGCATTAGGCATCATTTGGAACAGAACACTATGTTCCCCTTAGTCTGTCATTCTGGGGGGGGAGGGGGGAATATTTTTTTTCATGTTTAATTTTTTAAAGTCCAGCCAACCCACCCCGAACCGGACCCAGGTTCAGCTCATCACTGTATGAAAAAGTATTCACACTCCTTGGAATTTTCCATATTTTGTCAGGTTACAATCAGAAACCTAAATGTAAATGTATTTTATTGTGATTGAACAACACAAAGTGGCACATAAATTGTGAAATGGAAAGAACATGATAAATTGTTTAACATTTTTTACAAATAAATATGTTAAAAGTGTGGGGGGTACATTTCTATTCAGCCCCCCAAGTCAATACTTTGTAAAACACCTTTCACTGCAATTACAGCCGCAAGTCTTTTTGGGGATGTCTCTACCAGCTTTGCACATCTAGGGGGGACATTTTTGCCCATTCTTCTTTGCAAAATATCTCAAGCTCTGTCAGATTGGATGGACAGCGTCTGTGAACAGCAATTTTCAAGTCTTGCCACAGATTCTCGATTGGATTTAGGTCTGGACATTGACTTGGCCAGTCTAACACATGTATATGCTTTGATCTAAACCATTCCATTGTAGCTGTGGCTGTATGTTTAGGGTCGTTGTCCTGCTGAAAGGTGAATTTCTGCCCCAGTCTCAAGTCTCCGCAGACCCTTAATAGGTTTTCTTGTAAGATTGTACTGTATTTGGCTCCATTCATCTTCCCATGAACTCTGACCAGCTTCCCTGTCCCTGTTGAAGAAAAGCATCCCCACAAGATGCTGCCACCACCGTGTTTCACGGTGGGGATGGTGTGTTCAGGGTGATGTGCAGTCTTTGTTTTTGGCCACACACAGCGTTTTGCTTTTAGGCCAAAAAGGTAAAAACATTCTCATCTGACCAGAACATCTTATTCTGCGTTTGCTGTGTCCCCTCCCCCACATGGCTACTCACAAACTGCAAATAGGACATCTTGTGGCTTTCTTTCACCAATGACTTTCTTCTTGCCACCCTTCCATAAAGGGCAGATTTGTGGAGAGCACGACTAATAGTTGTCCTGTGGACAGATTCTCCCATTTGAGCTGTGGATCTCTGCAGCTCTTCCAGAGTTACTATGGGCCTCTTGGCTGCTTCTCTGATGAATGCTCTCCTTGCCCGGCCTGTCAGTTTAGGTGGACAGCCATGTCTTGGTAGGTTTGCCATACTTTTCCATTTTAATGGATTATGATGGATTAAAAATTGCTCCATAATGGAGGAACTGATTTACATTTCCCAAGATAGAGTGCATACATTTTCCTTCATTTGGGCCTGCTGGAACCACTTTGTAACCACTGATCGCTACCGCCAATATGTCTCCTAAGCCGTCTGAGACATTGGACGCCCCTCCTTTTATATTGTGGGGGGTTGGGGGAGGGCGGGTGCGGATCCACTCTCCTCCACTCTGTTTTTCCCCCTACTGTGTCTTGTTCTTTCTTCTACCTTCTCCTCCCCTTCCCCTTTGTCTCTTTTCTTTCTCCACTTCCAATCTCTCTCTTTCTTTCTTTTCCTCTCTCTCCTGTCTCTCTTTTATCCTTTTCTGGGCACTTGACCCTGGAGCTGTCATGATACACTATGCCCTAAGTATTGGCCATGAATGGCGCCTTGCACCTGTTTCCCCCTTCTGCACTTGGCGGGGGGGGGGGGGGAATTACGATCCTCCGCCCCTTTTCTGCTTCATTACACCTCTTGTACCTTGTTTATGGTTTGAAAATGTCAATTGATGCCTTTCTGCTGTATCATGTAGCATGTTCTTTTCATGATCTTGTGTTATTTTCTGTTATGTTCCGATTACCTTGTCCTGTATTTTACGCTACATTATGACTAAATAAAAACTCTTATGGAAAAAAATAAAAAAAATTGCTCCATGAGATGTTCAAAGCTTGGGATAATTTTTCCTAACCTAACCCTGCTTTAAACTTATCCACAACTTTATCCCTGACCTGTCTGGTGTGTTTCTTGGCCTTCATGATGTCGTTTGGTCACTAATTTTCTCTAAGAAACCTCTGAGTGCTCCACAGAACACAAAAGCTGTATTTATACTGAGAATAAATTACACACAAGTGGGGGAGTGTCCAAGATGGAGCTGTGAGCAGACGTGCTGTAGTGAAGCTCCCGTTCCGGACTTTAATCCTTCATTAATCCTTGTGTGGAATTGCCATAAAATCGTCTCACTACCCTGCAGACTGCCTTCGAGTGTAGGGGAATAAAAAGAAACAAGAGGGGGAATCAGAGGAAATGAATATCCAATGCAGTGAGTACACCGTCTAAGCCTACTCCATCCTCTGCCCGCCACATGCAGACTCAGACTGCTTCCCCGTCTGACGGCACTATCCAGGCTGGCTCTGCAGCCTACGATGCCCTGATGTTGGCCATTACTACCTGCAAAACTACCATGGGACATGGACAAATTCAGAGAGCGGGTGGCCGAGGTGGAGAGAAGGGTGTCTAGCACAGAAGACGTTCAGTGGGAATACTGTGCGGACCAGCAGATCCTTAAATCTAAAGTAAAAATTCTTGAGGCCCTGGGCAGAAGATGCTGAGAATCGGAAACGCCGTAACAATCTGCAGGTTCTGGGGCTGCCGGAGGGTGCTGAGAGCTCGAACCCCATGGCCTTCATGGAACATTTACTCCCCTCCTTGCTCCCAAAGGGGAACTTCTCTCCACATTTCTGGAAGAGAACGCTTCCAGGCTGTGGCCCTGAAGATTACACCCTCACAGCCTACAAACTGTCTGTTGGTACTCCCTTTGTGTCTGTTCTCTCCTCCCCCCTTGTTTTGTTCCAGTTTTTTTTCTGACTGTCCGTTATGTTTTGTAACCCCAGGGGCTCTGGGTGTTCTACAGCGACTCTCCTTTGCCAGTACTTTTGATTGTTCTTATTGAAAGGGGCTAGGCGCCTCTTGCACATTGCTTTCAGGACCGGTGTTTGGGGATGCAGACCCTCCTCCACGGTTGCGGGGGGGGGGGGGGGGGGGTGGTTATGTTGGGCCACCTTTGTTGGCTCTCAGTTATATGTACTATGTTGCATGACAGTACTGTTTTTTCTCACTTTGCCTGCAATTCTATGGATGTCTAGCTCCTTCCTTGGCTCTCCTCGGGCCAGATGAAATGATCTACGGCTCATCCACTCAACGCTCCTTACCATATCTTACCAATGTACTCCCATGGCTACCCTTAATGTCCTCTCCTAGAACACACATGGTTTGAACTCCTCCATTAAAGTGGAGTTCCACCCTTAAAACCACTTTTTCATCATCCCATCCAGCATACTGGCGTCAGCGCCAGTATGCTGTTTTTTTTTTTTTTTTATCCATGTACTTACTTTATAATAGATCATTTAATTTTGGGCGCACCGCGGTATGTCGCCGCTATAAGCCGATTAGCGTTTGGCTCTTCTCGGCGCCTGCGCACAGACCCAGGAGCTGACTGCGCAGGCGCCGTAAATAGCCGGTCCTAGTTCGGCTTTTTTCGGAGGGCGTGACGCGGCTATATACGGCGCCTGCGCAGTCAGATCCTGGGTCTGTGCGTAGGCGCCGAGAAGACCTGAACGCTAATCGCCTGTTTCCGGAAGGCGTGACGCCTTATAGCGGCGACATACCGCGGTGCGCCCAAAATTAAATGATCTATTATAAAGTAAGTACATGGATTAAAAAAAAAAAAAAAAAAAAAACAACAGCATACTGGCGCTGACGCCAGTATGCTGGATGGGATGAAACAAAGTGGTTTTAAGGGTGGA
This sequence comes from Rana kukunoris, assembly GCA_029574335.1. Taxonomy (NCBI): domain Eukaryota; kingdom Metazoa; phylum Chordata; class Amphibia; order Anura; family Ranidae; genus Rana; species Rana kukunoris. Next base: position 17,768,118 of record CM056052.1, read on the forward strand.
ACTCCGCTTTAAGCACTCCTTAGTATTCCAGTTTATCAAAACGCATAATCCACATGTTTGTGTGTTACAGGAGACGCATCTGGTTGGGGGAAAAACCCTTAGCCTCAAGAAATCGTGGGTAGGCCATCACTACCATTCCACCTACTCCAATTTTGCTAGGGGAGTTAGTATACTTGTACTCAAAACTCTCCCCTTTAAACTCCTCGATTTGGTGCTGGACCCATAGGGTAGGTTTGTGATGATTTATGCACAAATCCATAATCTTCCATGGGTTCTTGTAGGCCAATATCTGCCACCCCCTGCGTCACTTAAATTGCTAAACCTACTTACTGCCAAGTTGGCACAATTCCCCTTGGATAATGTAGTGTTAATGGGGGATTTCAACCTCGTCCTGGACTCTGACACAGGCATATGCACAGCTGCTAGGGCAACCCATCAGGGATTGGCGGCCTGGGCTGACACCTATGGTCTCACTGATGTAAGGAGGTGGAGGCACCCTCTGTCTCGGGCCTTCGCCTGCTACTCTGCGTCCCATAAATCCTTTTCACGGATAGGCCAGGTCATTGTAGGGGCGTCTGTCCTATCCAGGGTCCAGGACATTACTATTCTCCCCAGAGGGATTTCAGACCATGCCCCGCTGCTTTTGACCCTAGAATTGTCGACCGACCCATCTGAAAGGCTCTGGAGTCTCTCCAGGTTCTGGGTCTCGGACACGGAGATGGAACCCCAATTTCGATGTGCTCTTGACATGTATTGGAGGGTGATCCCGGGCTCAGCCGCAGTGACCTTTGTATGGGACGCCTTTAAGGCCTAGTCTAGGGGGCAATATCAGTCTATTATAGCTAAGGTTAGAAGGGGGCGTAGGGTGGACCTTACCAGGGTGGAACCTGGCAGGAGGCCCTATATGTTAGGACCAGGGATCCCCAACAATACATCCGCCTACAGTCTCTGACCGAAGGAGGACTTTCTTCTGTGGACGAATCTGATGCAGAAGCAGCTGCTTCATTAATCCTAGGGCATTTTTGATCAGGAAGAAAAGCCAGGACATCTGCTGGCCTGGTTGTCCAGGGAGCAGTCGGGAGTGATGAACACTGCACAAATCCTTGGACCTGATGGGGTACTCCTCTCTGCTCCCCAGGAAATTAACCAGCGCTTTGCAATCTACTATCAACAGTTGTACAGCTCCCGAGTGACCTATGACCAAGAAGACCTGACTGACTACCTAGAGTATTGACATCCCTGTCCTCACCCCTCCCTATGCAAATAAACTAGATGCCCCCATTAAGATAGAGGAGATACAGGTGGCCATGATGATGTAGGCAAGCAAGACCCAGGATGACCGGATGTGTTACTGGTCAAATTTTATAAAATGAATGCGGAGGAGCTGGCTCCCAAATTCCAGGCATAACTGTCCCATGTGTCAGAGTCAGGGGTACTCCTGGACTTGATGAGCGATGCAGTGATAGTGGTCATCCTCAAACCTGAGAAGGACCCTACTTTGTGTTCCTCCTACCACTCTCCATCTCACTCCTCAATGTTGACACTTTTCTATTTTCTAAAATCCTTGCTAGCCGCTTGAATACTGTCATCACAGCCTTGATCCATCCCGACCAGACAGGCTTCATGCCGGGCTGTGGTACGGACATAAACATCTTCCGTTTGCATACCCATAATGCAATCACTGATCCTGACAGCCCCGTGGTGGTGGCCTCTCTCAATGCCGAGAAGCCCTTTGACTTGGTCGAGTGGAACTACCGGTGGGCAGTCTGACTGAGACTGCTGACTGAGAATGTGTTCCCAGTGCTGGATCAACTTACCAAGCAGTGTGCGACGTTGCGCAACCTCCAGCTCACGCCGGTGGGTAGGGGAAATTTTATTAAAATGATATACTTAGCCAAACTGCTATATTTTTTCAGACAGACCCCCTACCCCTATGCCCCGGTCCATCTTTTGGAAATTGAACAGCATTGTGACGTCCTTTATTTGGACTGGTCGCAACAAACTCTTTACCTCCCACTATCTGGCGATGGGTTGGCACTTTCAAATGTCCTATTATACTACTGAGCGGAGGTTCTTGTCACAGTGAGATGGTGGTTCTCCCAGCCTAAGCAGAACCCGGCAGTCTCGTTGGAGGCGGCCCTTCTGGGCTCATACGTGGCACTGTCTAACCTGGTATTCCGGGAGGTGTAGGGCTCATCCTTCTGTGACAGGGCCCATGAGGACTACCATACGGGTGTGGCAGTGTTCTAGGGTGACAGGCATAAAGTCATCTCGTGTCTCTCCCCATACCCCTACTTCCTCACTTATACACAATACCGGTCCCTACGATCTGGGCTAAACAGGCAATTCTTACACTGAGGCATGTGATGTGACATTCCAAGAACTACAACTGACAGGCATATGGTTTCCCAAGTTTCCTTCAATTCAGATACTGTCAGCTCCGCCATGCCCTCGATTCACAATTTCCGAACCTAGTGACTCTTGAATCAGACCCGATTGAGCGACTTCTGACCTCGGTAGTGATGGGGAAACCCCCTTTATCCCTATACTTATCCCTAACTGTGACCCACGACACTAACATTACTGCCTCCTTGGGTAAATGGAGGATGGACATCCCTGACCTGGGGGAGGATGTCTGGAAGGACTGTGTCTCCTCATTCATTGCGTCTATGATTTCGGCCAGAGACCGCTACATTCAGTTGAAGCTTTTACACAGGGTGTATTACATTCCGCAGAGGCCATCTAATATCTACACCTCTCTTAGCCCACTGTGCACAAGATGTACCCTTGAACCAGGGACATTCTTCCATACGGTTTGGTCGTGTTCCAGACTTCGCCACTACTGGCAGGCGGCGGCATATACGCTAACAGAGATATATGGAGTGGCAATACCAATGGATCCCTTGATCTTCCTATTGAGCTATTTGGAAGAAATAGAGGGGGACAGATACACCAAATTGTGCATAACCTCCACCCTATTCTATGCCAGAAGAGAAATCTTGCTGCCATGGAAGGGGAAGGAGCTTCCTACGAGAACCTCTTGGCAGAATACGATAAAGTGCTACCAATGTATAAAATCATGTATGAGAGCAGAAACTGTCTGGCAAAATTTGATACAATTTGGTCGAGCTGGGTCGACGCCTATGGCTGAGATCCGTCCGACCATAGTGATACCAATTACAGCAAGTGGGTACTTGTGGTGGGTGGCCAGGGGCCTCACACCCCCCCTCCTTCCTCCACCCCCCCCCCATTACACTTACCTTCTGCTTTTTCCCAGGACTTGGGGGGGTTACGCTGTTGTAGGGCAGCTACCTACCTAAACCCCGACCAAGTTTCTCCTTCTGTATGTTCACAATGAGCACCTGTTGTGTTAATCTCGAACCTGTAGTATCAGGCTGCATTCACACCTGAGCGTAGCGTTTTTGGTCGTTTTTCCGGCGTTTTCTCACGCGTATTCGTGCGTTTGCATACAGCGTTGTCCAACGTTTTTTAACTTTGACGTTTTTTTATTTTAGCCAATAGGAAAAATGATCATCTCTTTCATCACTTGTTGCTATGTTTGTAGATTTTTTTATCTTCTGCCTGGGTGAAATGTTCTATTGACTAAAGCGACAAAACGCCCATAGAAACGCTCATTGTCACGCTAGACGCTTAAATTGAGCGTTTCCATTACTTTCTATGGGAATACAAAACGTTCGAAAAAGCCCAAATCCGACCAATTCGCGCGTTCCGCTTCAGGCGTTTTGGAGTGGAGACGTGAACCATCTCCATTGAGAATAATGTATTTTTTCCCCTCTAGAGTTTTGGAGCTTCACGCTTCAGGCGACAAAACGCTCAGGTGTGAATGCAGCCTCAATGTGACTTGCAATACCAGGCAAGTATTGCTTTGTATGTGTTACGTGTGTCCAATAAACGTTACTGTTAAAAACATTACAGACAGGTGGACTCTATTCACATTTACATTATTTTGGGTGACTTCTGAAGGCAATTAGTTCCACTAGGTTTTAGTTAGGGGTATCAGAGTACAATACAAATGCAAGCCACAATTTTCATCATTTGAAAACCATTCATTTTCCTTTCACTTCACAATTATGTGCCACTTTGTGTTGGTCTATCACATAAAATACATTAAAGTTTTATTTCCCTTCTCGTCTTTCAGGACATCCACAATAGAGAGATAGGCTCCTCCTCTTCCTTAGGAAACACTGCACAGCCTTTAAGAACTCTCCTCCCCCCTGTCAGACCTCAGTTCTTAGTGTTTCCTCCAGTGGGGAGACACTGCAGAGGAACCCAGGCCGGTGCAGTCAGGGGACTGTGGCTCTTTTTGATTTTCTAGGGGAGCAGGGGCCTCCTTAAAGAAATTACTTTTTTTAGGCAGGTACTCACCGCCAGACGCACCCCAATCCAGGTCGAGCGCGGCTGTTGGCTTGAGGGGGGTCCTCTATCGTGTCCACGGAACCATGGCGGGGGAGGCCTCCAGGACGCCCTGTTCGCTACAGGCCGCATATTTTTTTCAATTTCGCGGGCCGAGTGGCGGGTGACGTCATTCGACGGCGCGTCGGAAACCTCCCCTTTGACCCGCGACTTCCGGTTCTGGGTCGCAGCGCTGATAGAGGCCCAGCGTGTTTGCTGGAGGAGTCTGATGCTTGCTGGGGCAAGTTAGACACAGCGCAACCACCTCAGGATGTCGGCGACTTCTCCGGAACGGGGCACGACCAAGGACGCTTCCTCCAGCCAGCCTAAGGTAAGAGTTCCCTGGGGAGGGGTCCCTAAACCTTAGGCCTTGTCTTTTTCCCCCCACTATTCCTCCTTGGTGGTTGAGGGGGGGGGGGAGGAGAGGGGAACCTAGCAGGTGGGTCTGTTTGTAGGTTTTCCCAGGGTTGTAACCCATATGTTTTTTTGCTAGTTTAAAAAAAAAAATAAAAAAAAGTTTTTTTTCTTACTTTGTTTTTATGTGTGGGGCCCCTTTTTTTCCTTTGTCTTTCAGAAAAGCCTGGAAAAAACAGGGAAGACTCACGGTTCAAAAAAGAAATGTGCAGCCTCTGTTAAGGAGCTTTCCTCCACATTTGCTTCCTTCAAATCTTTATTTGAAAGGCTGCAACCTCCCACTGTCCCCACACAGGTTACAACCCAATCAGTTGATCAGGGTCTTGCTCCTGTCACACCTGAACCTACAGCAACGACAGTTGATCTTGCAGGCCCTTCCCAGGTGGACCACTCCCTTGGGGAGAGTGTTGCCTCGGTTCTCAAGCTAAGTCAGAGGATGAGGACCAGGACGGAGAGTCCAGGAAGCCCTCAAGATATAAATTGTCCCTGGATGAAGTCGAGGACTTGTTAGGGGCCATTTACACGACTCTGGCCATTCAGGCCGAAAATAAACCTCTTAGCCTCCATGACCAAATGTACAAGGGTCTGGGGGAACAGCAGAGAAGGGTATTCCCTGTGCATGAACTTCTAACTGATACTATCAAGAAGAGTGGCAGGACCCTGAAAGAAAGCCCTTTTTTCCCAGTCCCTTAAAAGGAGGTTCCCATTTTCTGAAGATCCTGCATCCATTTGGAACAAAGTGCCTAAATTGGATGCGGTATTCTCCCAAGTATCTAGAAATACGGACTTGGCATTCGAGGACATGGGAACTCTTCCAAATGCAATGGACAAGAGAATGGATTCCCTTTTGAAAAAAACATGGGACTCGTTTATGGGGAACCTCAAACCAGAATTGGCTGTTACGGTGGTGGCCCGTAATTTAGAACATTGGCTCTCTAAAATCCAGGAGCACATTGAGGCTGGGACAGATAAAGAGACCATTTTGTCCTCCTTCCCTACAATGTTGCGAGGCATCGCTTACATTGCGGACGCTTCGGCCGAATCGGTCCGTATGTCAGCCAGGTCGGCAGCTCTGGCCAACTCTGCCAGGAGAGCCCTCTGGCTCAAAACTTGGTCGGGGGACATAGCCTCCAAGTCCAAGCTGTGCGGGATACCTCTTACAGGGGATCTCCTGTTTGGTCCAGGTCTTGAATCTGTCTTGGATCGTACGGCTGACAAGAAGAAATCTTTTCCCTTGAGACGTAAAGCTCCAGTAAAGGGGAGGGGGTTTCGTCCCCAAAGGGGAGTCCCAAAGCCAGAAGTTCAGAAGAAAATCTGGACTACTAGGGGAAGGGGCAGAGGAGCGATTTTTCGCCCTCCTGACCAGCCCGCTAAAAAAGAATGACTCCCAGGTCAGGGTGGGGGGAAGGTTGGGGTCCTTCCTCCCACAGTGGGAGTCGATTTCCCCCAACAAGTATGTCCTGGCCATAGTAAGGAGGGGGTACTTCCTAGAGTTCTCATCTCCTCCCCCCCAAAGATACCTGGTCACTCAACTTCCCAGAGACAGGGAAAAATCCGAGGCTCCGATTGGAGCCTTAGAGAAACTAAAGAACCAGGACGTGGTCCTCAGGGTTCCAGTGACAGAGGAAGGGAAGGGGTTTTACTCACACATTTTTGTGGTGAAGAAACCCTCAGGGAGGTACAGGTTAATCCTAAATCTAAAACCCCTGAACAGATCCATAGCATACAAAAAGTTCCGTATGGAATCAATCTTTACAGTCAGGGCCCTCCTTCCACAGAATTGTTTTATGGTCTCCCTGGACCTCTGGGACGCGTACCTGCACGTACCCATCGCAGAGGGGTCTCAGAGGTATCTACGCCTAGCGATAGACCTAGGAGGGGAGGTGATGCATCTTCAGTTCCAGGCCTTGCCATTCGGTCTATCCTCCTCACCCCGCGTGTTCACCAAGGTCCTGGCAGAACCCATAGCATTTCTGCGGCTTCAGGGAGTGGGCATTATAGCCTACCTGGACGACCTGCTCCTGTTTGCAGCATCCCCAGAACAACTATCCAGAGATCTGGAATTAACCAAGAGAACCCTATCGGGTCTAGGGTGGCTGTTAAACTTAGAAAAGTCCAGCCTGTCACCGTCACAACGAATTCCTTACTTAGGATACCTTTTGGACTCCACCCTCCTAAGGGTCTTTCTCCCCAGGGAGAAGGCCCTGAAACTAGACGGGGCGGTGGCCACCCTACAGGGCAGTCGTCGGGTATCGATCAGGTCCCTGATGTCGACCTTGGGCCTGCTTACGTCCACCCTTCCGGCCTTCCAGTGGGCAGGCCTTCACTTCCGGCCCCTGCAGGCTTTCCTCCTAAAAATCTGGGATCACGATCTAGAGCGTCTAGATACCCTAGTGCAGGTCCCAATCCAGGTAAAGAGGTCCCTCTGGTGGTGGAGGAAGATTTCCAATCTGTCGCAGGGTCGTCTATGGCATATTCCGGTTCCTCAGGTAGTAACCACGGATGCAAGCGGCAGGGGTTGCGGGGCTCACCTAGGGTCACTTCCGGCGCAGGGCGTTTGGATAGGTGCCGAGTTGGGGAAGTCCTCCAATTGGAAGGAGCTGAGGGCGGTCGGTCTAGCCCTCAGATTCTTCCAGGAAGAACTTCAGGGACATCACGTACAGGTACGGTCGGACAATGCTTCGGCAGTAGCCTATCTGAACAAGCAGGGCGGCACGAGAAGTGTAGGCCTGTCGGCCGTTACAACAGAGATTCTTCGCTAGGCCGAGGCAAACACCCTGTCATTGTCAGCGGTCTTCCTAAGAGGAGTAGAAAACAAGACGGCAGATTTTCTCAGCTGAAGCCAGCTGAGAGAGAGCGAGTGGGCTCTCAGTCAGGAGGTCTTCAATCTCCTAGTCAGGAGATGGGGATCTCCGGAAATAGACCTGTTCGCGTCAAAAGAAAACGCAAAAACCCCTTGTTTTTTCTCCCGGAACAAGGGAGAGGGAACAAGGGGGGTAGATGCCCTGTCCCAGAGCTGGATGTCCGGGATTTGTTATGCCTTCCCACCACCAGTTCTTTTACCAGCAGTTCTAAGAAAGTTCCAACTGGAGAACACCTCTCTGATTCTGGTGGCACCTCACTGGCCCAAGAGGGCTTGGTTCTCGGTCCTCAGACAACTGACCATGGAACCTCCCTTCTTCCTCCCGTCCACAAGGGATCTTCTCTCGCAGGGTCCAATCCTTTGCCCACACCCACACAGATGGAACCTAGCGGCGTGGTTACTGAAGAGACCTTGCTAAGGTCTAAAGGGTTTTCTGAAAGGTTAACTGCCACCCTTCTTAGTAGCAGGAAGAAGGAAACCCGCTCTATTTATAGGAAAGTCTGGCTTCGCTTTAATGAGTGGTGCCTAGAATTTTCCTGTTCAGTGCAGAACCCCTCCTCAGTGTTAGAGTTCCTACAGTGTGGGGCGGATAAGGGTCTTTCAGTCAGTACCCTTAAGAGTCAGGTTTCCGCTCTTAGTGTGTATCTAGAAAGACCGCTGGCCAACAACCCCTGGGTAATCAGGTTCTTCAGAGCGTTATCTAGACAGAGGCCGTCCCAGGGGCCCCCTTCCCCGGGTGGGATTTATCTTTAGTTCTACAGGTCCTAACAGGGTCTCCCTTTGAACCCTTAGATGGATGTCTGTTGAGAGAATTGACTTTGAAGACAGTCTTTTTGGTTGCAGTGACCACTGCTAGGAGGGTCAGCGAGATAGAAGCCTTGTCAGTTAGACCCCCCTTTTGTATTGTTTTTCCGGATCGGGTTGTTTTTAAAACCGATCCGGCCTTTTTACCTAAAGTAACTTCCAGATTCCATAGGAGTCAGGAGGTAGTCTTACCCTCTTTTTGCCCTAATCCCTCAGGTGAAAGGGAAGTTAGGTTTAGTAAGTTGGATGTCAGGAGATGCATCCTGCACTACTTGGAGCTGACCAAAGATTTTAGGAGATCAGACTCTCTTTTTGTTTTATTTTCTGGTGTTAGGAAAGGACAGAAAGCGTCCCGGCGCACAATCGCTAGATGGCTTAGACTAGCTATTGAACAGGCATATACCTTGTCTGGTAAGGAGGTCCCTACAGGAATTAAGGCACACTCTACGCGAGTGATGGCTGCTTCTCAGGCTGAAACGGCTGGAGCAACGCCAGAACAAATATGCAAGGCAGCAACTTGGTCCAGCTACACCACCTTCGTCAAGCATTATAGAGTAGACTTGATGTCGGCAGGCGACCAGGCCTTTGGGCGAAAGGTCCTGCAAGCCATAGTCCCGCTCTAGTTGGTGAGTACTCGATTATCCTCTCTATTGTGGCTGTCCTGAAAGACGAGAAGGGAAAAATGGAGTTACACTTACCGGTAACGTCCTTTCCAGTAGTCTTTCAGGACAGCCCTGGTTACCCACCCGAAGCTATGAAAGGTTTGTTTGATCCAGGAACATAGTATGATATTGGTGCTTAACTATGGATTACTAACATGTTCTTGTGTCTCCCCAGCTGACCGGAGGTGCTCGTATAAAAATTGAGGTCTGACAGGGGGAGGAGAGTTCTTAAAGGCTGTGCAGTGTTTCCTAAGGAAGAGGAGGAGCCTATCTCTCTATTGTGGCTGTCCTGAAAGACTACTGGAAAAGACGTTACCGGTAAGTGTAACTCCATTTTTTGGTTGCAAAATGTGGAAAATTTCAAGGGGCATGAATACTTTTTCAAGGCACTTTTAATCATGTCCGAATAAGTAAATTATGTCTGTAGCACAGAGAAGAGGGTTTATCTGAGCGTAAAGGAGATCTAATGTGCAGGACGGGTATCAGTACAGGGAGGTGACTATCATAGGTGTGCGCAGCCTTTGGCATTAGGGTGTGCACCCTAAAGCTCAAACACACTCTACTGATCACTCACGATGTTCATTCAGAAAGGGGAGGGGTTGGGAAATGGCATATTTACTGGCCCCTTCCCCCACTCATCCTAAGGCGGCGTACACACGACCGAGGTTCTCGCTGGAAACCAGCGAGAACCTCGCTGGAAGCTGCATTCCAGCGAGGACCTCGGCCGTGTGTACGCTCCTGGCTCGCCCCGCCCGTCGGGAATCCCGTCGAGCGAAAAGAGAGCACGCTCTCTTTTTGCTCGACGGCCCGCCTGGATGAATGGCTGGTTGCCATTCCCGACGGACGGGTCGCCGATTTCGACGGCCGGCAGAGAACCTCGACGGGCGGAACGATGTGTTCTGCCCGTCGAGGTTCTCTGCTGTGTGTACACGGCCTAAGACATCCACAGCAACAACCGGTGGGAGAGGAGGGAAGCCGGAAATGCTGTGGGGGAAAGGAGGGGGAGCCAGGTCAGTAGGGGGAATCTGTTTAGCACAGGGTGATTAGGGTGTGTCTGGGCACACCCTGTGCGCACGCCTATGGTGACTATTATCACCCTATGAAATCACTCATCTCCTGCACTACTGTGGACCAATCAGTGTGCAGTAACAGAGCAGATATAACAGAAGAATATATAATGGCTCACCTGTGCTGATCTCTGTAGGAGTGTCCTCCTCCTCTTTGAATGTCCTCGTCATTCCAACCTCCTCCGTATATTGCTGATCATCCCTCACATACGTCTCTTCTACTTCGACTTTCATGTTCATCAGATCCTCACCCTAAACCAATGAAGAGTTTTAGCATTATCATTTTTCATTTGTGTGATCTCTTTGCACATATTGTGTACGACCCCAAAAACTTAAAATATCACCTATTTGTGATAAATAGCCATAGATGCCCCATTGTTGAAATGCCTGAATGAGTGGAATGGTGCAAATTAAAAATTACAAATAATGAAGTACCACTTCAGGATTAGGACACATAGAAGGCAAAACAATGGCCTCATTCAAGTGTAAGGCCAACACAACCCAACCTTCAGCAGGAAAGACAACCGAGATCAAAGTACCACCTTATCGCTATGTAGCGATAAAAATGGTTGATGCCAATTCAGTTACCCTGCACATCAAGGTAATAGCCAGATTTTGCAAGAGAGTCAGAAGAGGAAGTTCCTGGATATTCGCAAAAGGAAGATTTTGCAGGACTGAAAAAACTAAATTCGGATTCCACAGCATCAGTGGAAATCTTCTAGGCAGAAAGATTCACGTAACTCCCTGGATGAAAGTACAATGGAAAGGAAAGCCAATACTAATAGCAAAGGTACAGCCAAAATGGAAACCTGAGCCTTCAACCTACTCAGCGCCATGGTTTGGTACACACTGCATTGAAGGAAGGCCAAATTCTGAGCAAGAGAAAACCTGCAAGGGTGAAAACCCAGCAATTCATAATATGCAAAATAGGCCTTCTAGGTACAATAATAAATGAAATAGAGCATTTTCGAGCCAGAGGCATTGTGGAGATGACTGCAAGGAGAAAATATCTTGTCTTTCAGAACCTGGCTTTTAATAGTCATGCCGTTTAAAGCCAGCGACTGTAACGCATATTGAAAGATTGGACCTTGGAAGAGAAGGTGTCAGCAGCGCATTTGACACATTGGTCCAGGGACCATTTGTCCTGGCCACAAACCTGGGAACTTTCTGATTTAGTCAGTTAGATCTACTGTATTTGCCGGCGTATAAGACGACCCCCTATTTTTCAAGTGAAAACATAGCTTTTGGGCTATACTCGCCCTAAAAGACTACCCCCATCCAAGGCAACACCATTTAAAAAAAACATGGGTTCCACCACATATTCGTCACCGACCATTGCAGCCTCTGCCACCAGTGCCAACATTGCAGCCTCTGCTTACCAGTGCCAAGGATTATTACGAGAAAGAGAAAAGCCGCAGGGTTGATCGGGAGCCGTGCATAGAGCATGGAGGAAGAGAAAAGCCTCAGGGTTGATCGGGAGCTGTGCATAGAGCATGGAGGAAGAGAAAAGCCGCGGGGTTGATCGGGAGCCGTGCATAGAGCATGGAGGAAGAGAAAAGCCACAGGGTAGATTGGGAGCCGTGCATGGAGGAAGAGAAAAGCCACGGGATTACAGAGTGGATAGTCAGCTGTAACAGCAGAGTTTACATTATAAATGCCTCCGCTCCACTCGTGATTACACACAGCCCCGCCTCCTGACCTTACGCCTATAAAATGGACAGAATGCCAGTCCAATGCTGGGACATGTTCTGTCCACCTTACAGGTGCGGGGCGGGGCTGTGTATAACCACGAGCGGAGTGGAGGCAAACTTTTCTGTAACAGCGGGCTATCCTCTCGTGTCTTTCATCTTCCTTCATGCTCTATGCACGGTTCCCGATCAACCCCCGTATGCTGGCGGTACCCGCACTGCCCCCCCCCCCCCCCCACACCATCCGTGTTGAAATCATATGTTGGGCATTTTAAACCCGGCGTATAAGACGACCCCTGATTTTTTGGGCGTTTTTTTTTATCTTATGTAAAACGTCGTCTTATACGCCAGAAAATACGGTATGACTGTTGCTCCCCAGAGTTGACAAATCTGTCAAAAAACATCCAGGCGAAGAGACTGGGATAAGTCCAGCTGTCAATTGTCCACTCCCAAAATGTGAATGGCCGACGAGGCTGAAAAGTGAAATCCCACCCAATCAAGGATCTGAGCCACCTCCAGTGCAGCTGCCAAGCTTTTTGGACTGGTCCCATGCTTTATGTTGGCCACATCAGTGGATTTGTCTAACTAGAACCATGTCAGGAAAGGGAGAAAAGCTAATTTGGGACTTCATTCAAAGTCCCAAATTACCCAATTCCCCCCTTGTTTATGACAAACTAGAACCCTGGTCGGGTAATCCTTGAAAACGAGTCATCCTAGGAGAGAGGAAGAGATAGATCATTCTGAGTTCCAAGATGTTTATGGAAAGCCTGGTTTCCTTCTGGGCCCATTGAACTTGAACTGACTATTAACCCAGTACTCCGCCCCGACTGTCATGATGTGAGCTGGATGGGTCCAATCCTTGTAAATTAAATCATTAAAGAAGGAACCATAAGGAAATCCTTTTGAGGTTCTGTTATGCTTTTGAGTTTTGAATGGGACTGTGGAGTCCTCTGACATTGAAGGCAATTCCTCAATTTTACAAATTCTTCTACACAGCATTAATAAGTGCCCAAACAATCTATTTCTCAAATTCAAAATTAGCTGCTGGAAACTTATCCTTGCTGTCAGTAGTTGACGGGGCTCCCCTCTCCATGGGGTCTCTGGCCCAGCAGGAGAAGTGTGTTGATCGTCTGGGATTTCAGATGCAGATGCCCGTGAAGGCGGGCAATTTTTAGGAGACTTCTACAATAAGGCCCTCTTCATGCGGGATATAAAATCCTCCATGGCTTCTGACAAATTGTCAAGAGTTAAGGGGGGCCCTGAGGACTTTGACACCACCTGGCCTGCATCCTGAGGCAAAACAGAGACTTCTGGGAATGAGGATTTTTAGCTGACATACGCTTCTGACATACGCCCCTGTTGAAGTTTACTTAGACGAAACGTGTCGGGCTTGGCTTATTGTTCCTTTTTACTTTTGTTATCACAAATTTTTATTAGTACGGATGCCCTTTTTGATCTATACATCTCTTTATATCTTCCTCGATTCGTTTTTTTTGGCCCTTCCATCCGGCTGTTTCAACTTGGTTTCTCAACCTTATGGTCACCTACAAGACCCCTGGAAGCTGCTCCTGGAAATGCCTGGGTTCCCGTAATCATTGTGGAAGACAGCCCATCTTGGCTCTCTCTGATCGATAGACTCGTCATCGACATTCAAGTTCACCATCTCTGGTAAGAGTACATACCCCATTATTTTTATTGAAGATACAACACCTTGATGTTTCCACGTGTTCACTATATCGCTGAACTTCACTTCTGAGCAACAACTATTTTATACTGGACTTGTGTTCACTACATGGATTGGTTCATTCATTTGGACATCTCCCATAATGAGTTATATTTATATATGTTATGTTTTCACACTTTGTGACCGACTTTCATGTGTATAGCAACATTTGATTATTTTATTATTGCTTACTCAGCTTTTTAGCGCTACATTTTCCATTTACCAGGAGATGCAGAGAGAATCCAAGTGGGAAGTGGCCTAAGAAACCACGCAACTGGCACAGGAGAGGAGAAGATTTTTTTATCCCTGAGTATCCGACATCCCTTGACACATCCACTATGACTACTATACTATACTATATAAAAGAGGAAAATGTTTGCAGACAGGGAGTAACCCCCAACAGGAACTTCTCACCCCATGTGCACAGGTATGGGGAAACAGCAGCGGTACCTGTATTAGAGAGGATTTGGCTGTGTTCGCAGGAAGTAGGACCCTCCAGTATCCAAGAGACACCAGTTACAGCAGGAAAACTTCAGTAGGATATGTCCCCATAGGCACCCACAGTAAAATTGGCGACTGCGGGACTACTGCAACTTCTTACACATGGTTACTATTAAAAGTGTACAATTACATGTAGAAGGGATCTTGACCTGGCCTGGTGCTGTTTTCTCCAGCATTGGCTTCCAAGCAGTGCTCTGTAACTTCTTTATGTCCATGTTATCTAACTGCTGGCACTGCAAGACCCAGGCAGTCCCAGCCCAGTAGCACATCTCTGCCCCATATAGGTCAGCTCCACAAACAATAATGCCATGAATCTGAATCTGGTGCTGTGATGGAACAACCAGAAATGATCCTGGAGGAACAGAGCCACCCAGGTCATCCACCTGGGCAGGCAACTGCATATACTTACAGCTTAATAAAAGACAAAATTCACCGGGAAATAAAAAATCTAGGTCCTACCTCCTTGGCAAAGAGAAATATCATCTCCTGAGTTCACACATCATCTCTACATGTCAGATCCCTTTATGTTTCAGACCCTCAACTCCACCTACCTGATGATGGTGAGGGATGGTGTGACCTTCCTGTGTGGAATCCCGGGAATACAGAGGATGGGGACATCTCTCTGGGGGGTTCCCATTACTGGATCCATCTGTAGGAAACACACACACTGACTGAATACATTGTTTCTATGTGTTTATCAGATGATGGGGGATCTAGGTGGAGCCTCCGTACTGCTCTCTCCTTTACAATAAAGTCTCCTCTTACCCGGTGATGTGAGGGGCAGCTGATTCTCCATCATGACGTCCTTGTAGAGATCCTTGTGTCCTTCTAAAAGTTCCTCCATCACTCCATACTCCTCATCCTCCTCTTTATACTCATCTTTAACAATAATATTATAGTCCCAGAGGTTTCCACTCTAAATATATATATATAAAGACATTCCTTGTAACAAGCATGCTGTGTATAAATCAGAACTATCAATAATTGTTGATCATCTACCTGATGATGGTGAGGGATGGTGTGATTTTCCTGTGTGGAATCCCAGGAATACAGAGGACGGGGACATCTCTCTGGTGGGTTTCTGTAGCTGGATAATGTCATCATGGTGTCCTCTTTGTATACTTTTAGAGACTCCAACTCCTCCATCATCCCTTCCTCATCATCCTCCCCCCTTTTTATCTCTTCTTTAACATCAACTATCTGAATATAGAATAAGAATTACATTAATGGTAACAATGCAGATAATGTACAGATCCTAATGATACTATCAGTGATTGTTCCTCATCTACCTGATGATGGTGAGGGATGGTGTGACCTTCCTGTGTGGAATCCCGGGAATACAGAGGACGGGGACATCTCTCTGGTGGGTTCCCATTACTGGATCCATCTGTAGGAAACACACACACTGACTGAATACATTGTTTCTATGTGTTTATCAGATGATGGGGGATTCTAGGTGCACCCTCCGTACTGCTCTCTCCTTTACAATAAAGTCTCCTCTTACCCGGTGATGTGAGGGGCGGCTGATTGTCCATCATGATGTCCTTGTAGAGATCCTTGTGTCCTTCTAAATACTCCCACTCCTCCATGGAGAAATAGACAGTGACATCCTGACACCTTATAGGAACCTGACATATACAATGATACAGTCACCATCCAGACACATCCCTTGTCTGTTACTGGATAATGTCCCAGAATTCCCGGCACCGCTCACCTCTCCTGTCAGCAGCTCCATCATCTTCTTGGTGACTTCTAGAATCTTCTGCATGTTGTGTTTTAGGGAGTCACATGGAGGCACTGTAATGGTCATATGATCTCCAGACTTCAGAAGAGGAAATCTCTGTAGTGGAAAACCAATAGGAATGTCATGTTAGAGTCCCAGAATCCTCCTCACCTCTCTGGTAAGGTCAGCGATTTATTAATAGAGATAAGAGTGATGTCATGTGACATCCCAGAATCCTCCTCACCTCTCCAGTCAGCAGGTAGATGATCTCCAGGGTGAGGTTTAATATCCTCTCGGTCACGTGACTCCAGTCCTCCTCCATCCTCATTGATGTGGTCATGTGATCTATACAGGTTTCTCTGTGGATGGATAGATTAATTATCTAGAATTAATTATTGGTTGTACAATATTAGAATGGGGATATAAGGGGTTAATAGACAGTTGCACAAGTAGGCTACGTCACTTTGTGTTTATTGGATTTATCGCACCCTGCACACCGGTTATTATTATTATACAGGATTTATATAGGGACAATAATTTACGCAGCACATATATTCAGTTATATTCTGTCCTATCTGCTTGATCAGAAAGATCTCTTACAGATGCCGGTTTTATATATTGCTACTTTCAGGGATGGGGATCTACCTTCTTCTTTAGCAGTTGCTTTAAAAGGAAAACTATAAGATCCCATTTATGATGTGCAGTGCATATGCAGTTTTTTTGGCTCATCATAACCCTTCACACATTGAACAAATCATTAATTTCAGTCAGGACTTGAGTCCTGCAGGAACGCATGGGAACAGTGGTCCTGCACTTTTTCCACAGCAGGAATGCCGTTCCAGTTAGCGACCACATCCTGCAGGACTGGCCTTTGAAGTATGCAAGCCGTGGCAAGCGCTAACTGCGCATGCCACTGCAGAGAGGATGACACTGTGAGGGGGTAAAACAAAAAGGGCAGCTGCAGAGGAGGATACTACTGTGGGGGGGGGGGGGGTGAAGGGGGCAGAGGAAGACACTACTGTTGAGGGGGGTGAACTTATCAGGCACAGGAGGACTGCTGTGGGGGGGGGGGGGGATGAAGGGAGCAGAGGATATTTCTGGGGGGGGCTAAGGAGGCAGAGGGGGACATTATTGTGTTGGGGCGGTGAAGGGGGGCAGAAGAGGACACTGAGGGGGGAGAAAGGGGCACAGCAGGACACTGCAG
The DNA here is from genome assembly GCA_029574335.1 of Rana kukunoris. Lineage (NCBI taxonomy): Eukaryota > Metazoa > Chordata > Amphibia > Anura > Ranidae > Rana > Rana kukunoris. Next base: position 17,785,180 of record CM056052.1, read on the forward strand.
TAAGGGGTCAAAATATGAAGGGGGCAGAGAGGGAAACTACTTGAGGGGGCAGAGGAGATCGCTACTGTGTGGGAAGGTGAAGGAAGGAGGCAGAGAAGGACACTATTGTATCGGGCAGTGTTGGCAACTGCCTGTTAATTTACGGGCTACCCATGAATGTCTGTTACTGGCAGCGGCACCAGTAAAAAATATGGCTGTCTGCAGCATCTAATCATCTCCTATACCATGTTCGCAGCTTCTGGCCATCTCCTGTATCATTTCTGCAGCCTTTGACCATCTCCTGTACCATGTCTGCAGTCTTTGACCATCTACTGTATCATGTCTGCAGCCTTTGACCATCTACTATATCATGTCTGCAGCCTCTGACCATCTTCTGTACCATGTCTGCAGCCTCTGACCATCTACTGTATCATGTCTGCAGCCTCTGACCATCTCCTGTACCATGTCTGCAGCCTCTGACCATCTCTTGTATCATGTCCTCAATCTCTGACCATCTCTTGGCTTTGATCTGCAGTCTGAGCTGGAGATAAGTCAGGGGGAAGCGCAGTCGGGATGGGGGTCACGGGAGAAGTCAGACATGTGTGGACTGTGGAGAGGAGACTATAGGATAAAACCAGAGTCACCGAGCTGGAGCAAAATGACTGAGCCCTGCACGGTGAACCTGAAAGTATGTCACCGACAGTGCCGTCAGGTCAGTCTGGGGGGGGGGGGGGGGGTCACTGATATAAGGGGGAGTGAATACAATAATGTAAGGGGGCACTGATATAAAGATTTCCCCTTATATCAAAACCCCCCTCTTAACTTAGTTCATTCTCTCTGTGGAAGGTGGTCTCTGGTCACCACATCAGATTTCCCGGCAATGCCCTTTACATCAGTCTGCAGGATTCCCCCTTGCAGTGAAAGGGGGAACTCTGTGGATGCTGATGTGAAGGGGAACTCTGAGGTAAAGGACAATGATGCAAACACCAATGTAAGTGGGAACTATGATGTAAAGGGGATCTCGGTGATCTTTAGGTCAACAGACCACCCCTAATGTCAGAATTCCCCTTTAGACCATGATCTGCAGCATTCCCATTTATGTTGGAGTTCCTTTGCATTGTAAGGGGGAATCCTGCAGACTCTGATGTAAGGAGGAACTCTATGCTGGCTGGGTTATATTAACCTGACCTTTGTGTAAATGGGGAAATATGGTTAAACACGTTGCTACTAGCTATATAGTTTAAATATTGATATTTGCACTGTTTAGTACAGAATACGCTATTTTAGGTACTTTTTTGGAGCAACAGTGGGGGTGGGATCTTGGGTGAGTTCCCACACTATTTTTCCCAGGACCCCTCATTTCAGTAGTCTCTACACCATGACATATGCAGTAAAGAAGCTGATATAGTCCCCTCCCCTCATTTGTCTGACAATCCATTGCCAATTAGCCTAGAAAACGGCCATTACTGCTCTTTAACATTCGGCTCCCATTGTCTTAAATGGGGTTTCAGATTCGGCACCTGAACTTTAGTTATGTTTAGGGTTGTCCCGATACCACTTTTTTAGGAACGAGTACAAGTACCGATACTTTTTTTCAAGTAGTCGCCAATACCGAATACCGATACTTTTTTTAAATGTGTCCCCAAATGCAGCCATGTCCCCCACATATTGCAGCCATGTCCCCCACATATTGCAGCCATGTCCCCCACATATTGCAGCCATGTCCCCCACACATATTGCAGCCATGTCCCCCCCACATATTGCAGCCATGTCCCCCCACATATTGCAGCCATGTCCCCCACATATTGCAGCCATGTCCCTCCCACATATGTAGCCATGTCCCCCACATATTGCAGACATGTCCCCCCCACATATGTAGCCATGTCCCCCCCACATATGTAGCCATGTCCTGTCCCCACATATGTAGCCATGTCCCGTCCCCACATATGTAGCCATGTCCCGTCCCCACATATGTAGCCATGTCCCCCCCACATATGTAGCCATGTCCTGTCCCCACATATGTAGCCATGTCCCGTCCCCACATATGTAGCCATGTCCTGTCCCCCATACCTGATGTGCAGCAAAGCCGCCGCTGCTGCCGTTAATCCCGGTGCATGACAACGGCGAGCATTGCAAGCTTTCGCTTGTATGCTTGTAAAGCCCGCGCTGCCGTGTATAGACACTACCCCCTCAAGATTGGACAGATCCGTCCAATCACGAGAGGGGGAGTGTCTATACATGGCGGCGCCGGCTTTACAAGTATACAAGCGAAAGCTTGCAATGCTCGCCGCTGTCATGCACCGGGATTAACGGCGGTATACGGCGCCTTTGCGGCGGTGGTAGCAGCGGCGGGGGGAGGGGGAAGTATTCTATTTCGGTATCGGGGGTATTTGCGGGAGTACAAGTACTCCCGCAAATACTCGGTATCGGTCCGGATACCGAGTATAGTATCGGTATCGGGACAACCCTAGTTATGTTCTGTGGAGCCGTGTCACACAGAACCCAGGAATGTTCATCTCATCTCCAGTGAGAAGGTGACATCTCTAAAATGAAGAGAGTGTTGCCATATTCTGCTGCCTATCGCAGAATGCTACGGGAGTGACGTTGCGGCCTGCAAAATCAAACTGCGCATGCGCGATTCGTTCCAACCGCAAGTGCACTGCGTTCCAAAAGATGTACGACAGTACACAGCAGTAAACCCATCAGAATATGTCACGGTGACTTGTCGGTATGTTTCCCCTATCGAGATGGTTCCTTGCCGACGGAAATCTCCAGGGCGACGTGGAATTTGAGGAAAGTGGCCAGTCGGCCTCACGTGCTCGCTCCGCCTCCTGGCTCTTTTTTTTAACATCCTCCAATCCACGGGGATGTTAATGAATGAGCCTGGATGCTGCAAGAGGTTCGGAGAACCATCTCGACAGGGGAATCATAGCGACAAGTCACCGTGACATATTCTGATGGGTTCCCTGGTGTGTACTGTCGTAAATCTTTTGGAACGCATCGCACTTGCGGTTGGAACGCATGCGCAGTTTGATTTTGCTGGCCGCAACGTGACTTCCGTAGCATTCGGCTTTATTGAGCATAATATGACAACTCACTGGCCCTGTAAGTGGGGAAATGTTCTGACCCTGAAGGGGCTAATCTAGGTTTTCACACTATATATGTGTGTATCATCATCTGCTGGAGATAAAAGACATCACAGTGACTATGGAGGAAGAGGACGGACATGACGGGGTTACTGGGTGTAAATAGAAAATAAGATCTTATTACCTCCTCTGCTGCCACTTCCAGCAATGTCTTCTCTCTACTTCCTCCCGACTCAACTCTCACCCGGAAATTATTTAAACCTGACATCACTTCCTGTCTGTTCCTGACATCACTTCCTGTATGTTTTGTATAGACTTCCTATCTCAATATAAGTGAGATAACCACCTTGTGGAGCTCAAAGGAACTTTAGACCCAAGAAATGCCTCATAGTGTGAATACAGTCTCGTCGTCGTCGTTGTTGCCAGGTGTGTTAGACTCTGCATGACCAGCGTAGATAAGATGTCTCACCTTGTTTTGTGTCTGCCCGACCATGAGTACTCACCATCCTCCTCGCTATTAACTAAATAAACGAGATCACACATGAATTGGAGCAGCCTTTTTTATTAACGAAAACATCTTATCAGCCTGTTGGTCTTATGACAGCACAGCACCCACAATGAATGAATGAATGAATTACTTGTATAGCGCTACGCATGCGAACTGAATCGCCTCTGGGCGCTTTTTCCAGCCAGTGTCTGCTTGGCTGGTGCGGTCATTTTACCCCTGTCATGGACTTACCTCCTTCCTAGCTTCTCATCACTGACATGTGCTGGCGGCCATCTTGCTTCTGAGGTTCTTGTAACTTCCCATTCCCTGCGGCTCCTCCTTCCTACTGGAAGGAGCTGGATGCTCAGCATATATATACCACGCTTGCTGCAGCACTCCCTTGCTTGGGCCTTCTGTGTTAAGACCTGCCTCTCAGCCTACCTTCATCGTGCTGCTGTTCTGGTTACCGACCCGGCTTCTTTTTTTTTTTTTCCATTCAATAATTTTATTGAAAATTAAAGGATAACAATATATATATGCGAGATAACAATACAGTATAAAATATATGCGAGATAACAGTACGTTATAAGACTTAAGTTTATACTTTTGAAAGTCTCTCTCTAATCGCAAAAGCTAACAAAGTATCTGAGTTTGTCAGCATTATCCTAATTGGCTCAACCAATATCATAACTGTGTTCACCAGACCATATAACATTAATGTTTTACAAAAAAAGGAAAAAACTGGCCAAGCATCGCGAATCCCGACCCCCTGGATGCCCCAAAGGGATCACACTGCATCCTAGGGAACGAGGTCACAAAGCCCTCTCACGTGTCCTTCAAAATTGTATACAGTACAACGGTTTTAGTGGGGATGGAACCTTTTTCTAACAGATATTGAAGTTTGCTATAGGCAATACCACAACTTTGTTTTTGTGTTTTCCAAAACTCTTGTAAAATGCCCTTGCAACTCTCCTTTATATTCTAGTACAAAGTCCCCAACCTTCGTCTGAATTCTCGAACACAAACATGTTTTTATGACGTTTCCGTTTTTTTTTTTTTTTTTTTAACTGAACAATTTACATTTGGAACATAGTTCTGCAAGTTACAAGGCAATGCTGAAGAAGTGCATATAATAAAGAAATATGGCTTATACACATATGGGCAGAGTAGATCAAAACAAAAATGTATTCAGATCGAACAATGGACTCAGAAGCTATTTATCAATGGAAAACCTTGTGCCTACTCTATTCATGGGATTGTACGCTAGAAGAATATATAGGTTTATGGGCCCTCAGTGCATGTGTCAGTGGACTCAAGCCATCTGTCCCAGATTTTGTTGTATTTATCTGGACAACCTCTATTAATATATATGAACTTTTTGTAGGGAAGTGTGTTATTTATATCTAGTTTCCAGTCGTTAAAGCTGGGGGGAGTGGGTCTCATCCACTGTCTGGCTATAATTTTCCTAGCAGAAAACAATGTTTCATGCAAAAATGTTTTAGTAAATTTGTCCATTTCTGCATCGGGGAATATCCCCAGTAAGCATTGTTTGGGATCCAGGGACAATGGGGATCCCATGTCATCATGGAGGAAGTCCACAATCTGCTTCCACAGACCCTGGAGGACCGGGCACGCCCAAAGTAGATGGAAGAATGTGCCTGTGGCTTGATTACACATTGTGCACGAAGTAGAAGACTGCTGTCGAAAGCGGGCGATTCTTAGGGGGGTGAGATATGCCCGGTGCACCACGTACAACTGGGTCAACCTGTCGGAAAGCTTGGGGGATACAGTTTTACATGCGTCAAGTGCTTCACTCCATTCCTCATCCTCCATTGGGCCTACCTCCCTTTCCCATCGTGGTTTAAGATTGTAAGCTAGCGTAGTAGATGACGGGGTTAGGAGCATGGCGTAAAAATCAGAAATCAGTTTACGTGGATCTACACCCTTAACCACTGCCATGATGACATTTGGTGTAGATTGTGGCAGAGACTGGGGGAACTGAGCTTGGGCTGCGTGACGCACTTGAAAGAATCTAAAAAGCATGGAGTTAGGCAGCAGGAACTCATTTTGAAGGTCCTCAAAGTTTTTAAGTGTGCCATTAGAAATTATGTGATGCAGATAATATATTCCATGTTCGCACCATATCTCCGTATCAGGGATCGAGAGAAACTCTGAGAGTAGTCTATTGTGCCATAAAGGGGTGTAGTCATTGGGTTTAGGGATCGTCAAAGTTTTAGTGGCAATGTCCCATACTCGCCTATATTGATACAATAGGGACCCCCTGTCTCTACTGGAGCTGTTCCCACTATGCCCCACCGTGATTGCAGTAAGCGGATCAGCGGTCAGCTGTGCCCACCGTGGACAGAGAAGCGTGAGAAATCTGGGTCTGTCGGTTTTATCTATGTGGTATAGTTGAGACAGCTGGGATGCAAGGTAATAGAGATTTAAGTCAGGGAGGGCTGTCCCACCTAGATCAGTGGGGTTCTTAAGGACTCTCCAGGCCAGCTTGTGTCTGTTGGTACCCCAGATAAAGGTCCGTATTATGGCCTCCATTGACTTGAAAAATTTTAAGGGTAAGTATACGGGTGTGTGCCAAAGTATATACAATATTTTAGGAAGTAATATCATTTTAACGATATTAATGCGGCCCCACACACCGAGCGGCAATCTCGCCCATATTTGGGTTTTAGACTTAATGAGATCGAAAAGGGGTTCTATATTCAGGGATATATAGTCAGCCGGTGTTCTATTCACCAATACTCCAAGGTATTTGATAGTGTTCACTCGCTGGAGTGGTAACTGCGCCTGTAGTTCGGGGGAGGGAGAGCTATCCATAGGTAATATTTGGGATTTCTCCCAGTTAATTTTAAGGCCAGAGAACCGACCAAAGTGTTCGATCGTATGTAATGCCTTCTGGAGAGAGGTGGTAGAGTCGGCCAGGTATAGCAGCGTGTCGTCTGCGTATAGGCTAATTTTTTCAGTCAGGGAACCAAGGCAAAGACCCTGGATCTCGGGGTCCTCTCTAATGGAGATTGCAAGGGGCTCTGCCACCAGGGCATAGAGGAGTGGAGACAGTGGACAGCCCTGTCTAGTGCCCCTGGATAAGTTAAACGTCTGGGAGGCCCTCCCGTTGGCCACCACCCTACCCCTGGGTGCCAGATATAATAATTGAACCCACTTGACAAAGTTGGGTCCAAAGCCAAAGCTACGGAGACATCCCCAAAGGTACCGCCACTCCACCGAGTCAAAGGCCTTGGCGGTGTCCAAGGCCACCACCACCCGGGACTCAACGTTAGCATGTGTCGCCTGCAAGTTAATGAACAATTTCCTGAGGTTGAAGGAGGTGTTGCGCCCCGGCATGAATCCAGCCTGATCAGTGTGGATCAGGCTTAGAATCACTTGGTTAAGGCGGAGAGCAAGCACTTTAGCCAGGATCTTTATGTCTACCTGGAGGAGTGATATGGGCCTATAAGATTCCGGGAGGCCGGGGTCCTTGCCCGGTTTAGGTATAAGGATAATGACCGCCTCACCCATCGATGGGGGTAGGGTGAAGTTGTTGAATAAATGATTGAAGAGGGACAATAACTTAGGGGCAAGTATCTCGCAGTACTGGGCATAAAATTCAATGGGTAACCCATCTGAACCCTGGGCCTTGGAACTGGCAAAGCTCGCAATCGCTGCGGTTATTTCGTCAAGTGTAAAAGGTGCATCTAGCATAGTCATTTGAGTGTCATCTAGCTGTGGAAAGGTAATTCCCGCCAGTAGATCCTCCAGTTCAGCCTCCGTGGTGAAATCCTGGGACGTATAAAGTTGGGAGAAGAAGTCCCTAAATTTGGAAGTGACAGCTTGGGGTTCCGTAATCCTTTCCCCGTTAGAACCAGTGAGGGAGATGACTGTAGGGGGTCTATCCTCACTGTGTGCAAGATAAGCCAACAGTTTTCCCGCTCTCTCCCCATGTTCATACAGTTTCTGCCTGGCAAAAAAAAGTTTTTTCCTGGCTGTCTCGTGCTGTAGCTGATTAACCACTCTGGTTTGTAACCTAAGTTGGGCAGCCCCAGCAGGAGAGGGGCTCGCCATATACCCCTGTTCAGTGGAGGACAGATCTTGCATTGCCCCATCCAGCGCAGCAGAGGAATTGGCCTTCAGCCTGTTAATACAGGAGGTCAAAGTCATGCGCGCGTGTAGTTTAAAGGCTTCCCATACTATATCTGGGGGTGCAGATCCGTCATTCTCTGAAAAATAGGTTCTCCAACTGTTATCAAGTTCGTCATCCTCCGATAGCAGGGTGAGCCAAAACGGATTCAGGCGCCACGTACGGGGCGGTCTGTCCAATGGGATGGAGAGGCTAATCCAGTATGGGCTATGGTCTGAGAGTAATCTGGGGGCAAATTCAGCTCCCAGTAATCTTGGGGCAAGGGTATTAGAAATAAATATAAAGTCTATACGGGACATAGTGTTATGGGTAGCTGAGAAACAGGAGTAAGCTCGGGTGAGCGGAAATTTAAAACGCCAGGTGTCAGTGAGGTTAAAGGAAGAGATAAGTCGGGAGAATCTAGTGTGGGTTGGAGCTGTAGTAGGCAATGGTGAGGGTGACAGTTTGTCTAATGTAGGGTTCAGTGTAGCATTAAAATCCCCCAGCCACACCGCCTGGATGGAAGGATGACGAGTCATATATAGCAGGCCCTCTGTAACTATAGTAGAGCTAAATGGTGGAGGTACATAGAATGCCATCAATAGGAAAGGTTCACCATACAATTTAACCGAGAGAAAGACATATCGCCCCTGTGGGTCAGACTGGACATCACATAGCTCAAAGTGTACCGTCTTGGAAATCAAGATTGAGACTCCACGAGCATGGGAGGAGTGGGATGAATGATAGGCCCACCCGATCCATGGTCGGCGGAGTGCCATCTGGAGCCGACCCTCAACGTGTGTCTCCACCAACACCACAATGTCGGCACGTTGTTTTTTGAGAAATGAGAAAACTGCGGATCTCTTTACCTTGTTCCCAAGCCCACGCACATTCCAAGTGAGCAGTTTTATCGATACCATAATACAAACTTTAAAACATATCGTGGAACAGTAGCATTACATGAATACAAGATTTGCCGTCTATGCAGTATCAATGTTAGCATGCACTTCGTTGTATTGCATTCCATCATGTAAAAATTAACTTTCCCCTCCCCCCTCCCCACCCTACATCTTCCCCAACTGATGCGGGTATGTGCCCAAAACCAAAAAAAAAGGGTAGCAGCCGGTAGCAGGTAGAACCAAAATGTCTTGCTGTCATGTGAAAAATCTGCAGCGATCAGTCCGCATGAAAAATGCGAAAGATACGGGGCCCGCAAATAAAGAGCAACAGGCTCCTCCTGTACTGTGAACCAGAAGTACAGTGCGAGGTCGATAATAGCCAAAGTTCTGCAGTCACATAATAGAGGGATGCGTGGTCCGGTTGCTGGGGGGCGAAAATTCGCTGTGTTAGGCATGTGGTTTGTAGGACTAATTGTGCTCCGCAATTACAGTCTCCAGGGTAGTTACATGCATCAATCAGTCAACAGGGGCCCTGAGTATGAGAGTCCCCCTCTGCAGGTTACAATTGAGAGAGGAATAAATCAGGGGAAGGCAAAGGGGGGTCCCAGGAGGTTTCAGAAGTAAGGAGTAATAGGGCATGTGTCACAGGCAGTAAGAAGGAGACAACAAAAGGGGGTAACATACCAGGATTCGGTGTATTCGCAGACTCCCACGGCAGCATATGTGTAATGTGTGGGTGATGGTGACGATCAACAGCGCCAATGAACATGTTCGGTCAGGTCACTCGACCACCCTAGCGGAGGGCTCTGGACGCTCCAACCAGGCCAAGGCGTTCCCAGGATCCTCAAAGAAGAACACACAACCGTCCCTTTCAACTCTGAGACGAGCTGGGAACAGCATAGAGTATTTAAGATGTTGTATCCGGAGCCTCCTCTTCACCTCCATGAAGCCCTGGCGGCGGCGCTGCACCTCGGCAGAGAAGTCGGGAAAAATAGCGATCTTTGCGTTTCCAAGGTGGATGTTACCTTTTTCCCTGGCCATGCGCAGTGCCGCATCCCTGTCCTTATAGTTCAAGAATTTTGCTATAAACGTGCGGGGGGGAGCCCCCTGAGGAGGAGGTTTGGCAGGCATACGATGGGCTCTCTCCACTGCCAGGGTGGGGGAAAAGGTTTCGCGGCCATAGGTGTCAACTAGAAGTTGCTCCAAGAAGGTGGTAGGATCTCTGCCCTCAGCTCCCTCTGGGAGCCCAATGAAACGGAGATTGCACCTCCGGAGTCTGTTTTCCATGTCGTCTTGCTTGCTTAGGATTTGATTGATTTGAAGCTGCATTCGATCCGAGCCAGCCTGGAGCGGCGCAATGGCATCCTCCACCTCTCCTATGCAGGTTTCGGCTGTTGTCACACGCCCACGAAGCTTTTGGAAGTCTTGTCGCATGAGTGAAATGTCCACCTTGACCTCCTCTATTTGCGCTGTCAGGGATGTCCGGCAGTATGTGATGGCCTCGAGCACTTTAGCTGTGTCGCCTCCCGAAGTGGCCGGCACGGCGCACACGGCCCCATCATCTCTCCCTGCGCTCTCCTCCTCCTGGCGGCGATACTGGTCCAATTTCGCCAGGGTGGCTTTTGGCGTTTTTGGCGGAGACATGGCTGGTATCTGCTGTGATCTCTCCCCCCCTGAAGCAGTCAGGCCTGATTATTCTGGAGAGTAGGGAGCTGTAGGGCAGGTAGGTCAGGGAGACCCACTAGTTGGCAGGCTGGGTGAAGTAAAATGGCCGCTGACTCCAAGCACTGCCCTAACTCAGGGGCCGTGCGGTCAGAGGCTGATGGATTCCCCTCTGCGGATATGTAGGGTCCTCAGGGGGTCTCAGGGTGTCCCCACCGGGTGTTACCTGGGAGCAGGAGGGCTCGGCAGCAGTACAGGCAGGAGGCTGGGTGAACCAAGATGGCCGCCAGCTCCCAGCGCCAGGCCGAAGCCACGGCCTTTTCCAGATGCTATGCCTGGGTGGTCAGGAGCTGCGGGTGTGCGGGGTCCTCAGGAGGTCTCCGTTGATCCCGGGAGGATGTTTCCTGGAAGTAGGAGGGCCGGGAGGCAGCAAAGGCGGCAGGCCGGGTGGAGCAAGATGGCCGCCGACAACTAGGCCGAAGCCGCGGACTTTCCTAAATGCCGCGCCCGCGAGCGGGATCGCGGCTCCGCGGATGTCACTGCCTGATCCGAAGGTAGGGGAATTGCGGCTACAGGTGTGCAGGCTACTCAGGGGGTCCCGCTGGGCAGGTGCAGGATAGCGCTGAAGAGCAGGATTAATGCTGAAAGGAGTATTGGGACAGAGCACAATGCCTGCACGTCCTACTCCATGCTGTGTCAGGCCACGCCCCACCGACCCGGCTTCTACGTACGTTCCTTCTGGCTCCTGATCCCTGGCTTCTTTCACCACCTTCCTGGTTACAGACTCCGGCTGGACTGACTCCCATCTCTGGCTATCGATCCTGGCTCCAGTGGAAGACTCTCCTGCCTGTTTACATCTGTCTGGACTTTAACCTTGTTGTTTGGTTTTTAATAAAGAACATTTTCTTTCATTCATAGATCTTGACACGCTTGGGACACACAGTCATACACACATATATACTGGGCCAATTTGGACAAGATCCAAATTACCTACCAGCACGTCTTTGGAGTGTGGGAGGAAACTGGAGTACCCGGAGGAAACCCACGCAGACACAGGGAGAACATGCAAACTCCAGGCAGATGGTGTCGTGGTCGGGATTCGAACCAGCGACCCTTTTTGCTGCTAGGCGAAAGTGCTACTCACTGCACCACTGTGCTGCCCTACCAACTTGTTCCACTTGTAACACTGCAGGACCTTTTACCATAGCAGGCCTACAGCTGTGACACACCAGCTCAGAGCCAACCCACACCCGCAGTGAAACCATTACCGTATTCCAGCTAACCTTAGTAACTGGAATACACTAGAGGGGCACATACCACCGATGAGCCCCCCACACTTCCATTTCAACCGCGATGAACTGCCATGATGTCCTTTGCTCATATTGCACCTGCAAAGTGATAAAGCAAACCAACCAAACAAAACACAGGGAGGGTGGGTGGGAAACTGTCTGCTTGTCCCTGTCCCATCTCTGCTGTCCAGGAGACCCCAGCTATCCTTTAACTAACCCCCCCCCCCATCCTGTTGCTCCAACCAATCCACCTCTCCCCCATTCTCCACCTACAATCCTTAACCCCATAGTTGCTTCCCCTTTTCATATTGTCATGTCGGCCCTGCACTATCTTTCATTTTATTTTCTCTCACTCTGGGCCATACTGGACAATCCCAGGATTTCAGTTACTCTTTCATTGTCCTCATCCTGCAGGTTCCAGGATTCTGTACAGAGTGGTGTTGAGGTGATGACTGCTGCAACACTCTTCAGGCATTGCAATTATACCAGATCTTCTTTCTGAAAGTCAAAGTATAACTCTAGGGTTGCCACCTCATCCCTTTAAAACCGAACACATTTTATTTACACTTAGAGCCCTTTCACACTGTGGTGCTGCCCATAGCGCCAGCTGTAAAATTGCGGTAAAAGGCTATTTTACTGTCCGCTAGCAGCCGAGAAAGGGTTAAAACCGCCCACAATGTGCCGCAACAGTGGCGTATTGCCGGCGGTGCTGCCCATTGATTTCAATGGGCAGGAGCGAATTTGGAGTGGTGAATTCACCGCTCCAAAGAAGCTCCTGGCAGGACTTTTCCTGATGCCCTGCCAGCGCACCGCTCCAGTGTGAAAGCCTGCAGACAATAGAGCAGCTGTTTTAGGGTGGATTGCAGGTGCTATTTTTAACACTATAGCGCCTGCAAAACGCCCTCAGTGTGAAAGGGGTCTTACACTTTATTTACGTTCTATGGCTGATCAAGGTGGTAATTAAACTCACCTTATGTGCATTAAGTTAGCGTTCGATCCTATGTAATTCATGTGTGTTTGGGTTTAAAGAGATGAGGTGGCAAACCCTAACTCTGACACCAGCAGACAGGCAGAGGGAGTGTGTGATCAGGTAAGTATCATCACTGACCACCAATGCTGAGCTGGGGTTACACTTTGTTGGATATACAGAAGCAGACAGTAAAAATGATTAAGCAAAGGGTGGATATATCTGCACTGAAGAATACTCTATTATTATTATTATTATACAGAATTTATATAGCACCAACAGTTTGCGCAGTACTTTACAACATCGGGGAAGACAGTACAGTTACAATACAATTCAATACAGGAGGGATCAGAGGGCCCTGCTCGTTAGAGCTTACAATCTAGAAGGGAGGGTCAAGTGGAACAAAGGGTAGTAGATGTGGGGGACAATCAGATGGACAAAATTAAAATACGGTTGTTAGATGTGGTTAGGATAGGCTTCTCTGAAGAGGAGGGTTTTCAGGGATCCTCTAAATGCTAATAGAGAAGGAGATAGACGGACAGATTGGGGCAAAGAGTTCCATAAGCTTGGAGAGGCTCTGGAAAAGTCCTGGAGACGAGCATGGGAGGAGGTGATGAGAGAAAACAAAATGTGTAGCGCTTCAGTCAAATAAATATTATACCAATATAAAACGTGTGCTCAATATAGAGTATAAACACAAATGTGTAATACATAAAGGATCCAATAAAGGAATTAATATGATAAATAAATATACGTGATAATCAAGTGAAAAAAGACCATAAATATACAATTAAATATCATAAAGTCCATGACGACATGAATCATGAATCGACATGAAGATGAAGCAACTGTTGTAATCCAAGTGTAGATAATCACCGTCACCAATGAAGATAAATGGAGGCTTACCAGTACTGGTGGACTTGAAATGACATACGTCACTAAAAGTCAAGATGAGGGGCGTGTCCAAGATGGCGACGTGAGCGGTCGCATCCTCCGTGAGCTCCGCTGGCTTCTCCTTACTGATCCGCTCCACTGGTCTGCAGCCCCTAACCTTTCCTTCCGCTGCCACCTGGATGAGGCGGGGGACTCCCCGGGCGCAGTCCGGTAAGGGAAAGAAGCTCCGATTCCCTCTGCTAACGGAGGTATCTCACCCTCCTCCGGCCTACCTCGTGGAGCCGCGCGCCACGCGCTCCTCTCGCATGGCGTCTCAGCCGCCTGGGGATCCCACGGACCCCAGACCATCCTGGCTCCCGGAGGTGATGGCCGCCATAGCGACTTGCCAGTCCACCCTGACGGCCAAGATAGAAGAGGTGCAACTCGATGTGGGCCTCATCCGCCAGGACATGGATAAGCTCCGCTCCCGCGTCACGGAGACGGAGCAGCGCATCGGGTTGCTGGAAGATGACTCCATGGAGCACTCGGCTTCCCTCCGCACGCTCCACACTAAAGTGAAGGCCTTGGAATTTAGGGCGGAGGACGCCGAGAACCGGAACCGGAGGAATAACCTTCGCATCATCGGCCTCCCCGAGGGGGTGGAGGGGAAAGATCCGACAGCCTATGTAGAGGGATTGCTCCGCTCTGTTCTCCCTGACGCAAACTTCTCTCCCCATTACACCGCAGAGAGGGGCGCATAGGGTCCCCCCTAAGCAGGGACCCCCGGGAGCCCCCCCGAGGACATTCATCCTGCGGCTGCTGAATTTCAGGGACAGAGATGAAGTCCTCCGCGCTGCCAGGCAGCAAGGGGAGATCCGGTTTCAAAACACCAGGTTGATGATCTTCCCGGATTATTCCGTGGAGACCCAGAGGCAACGCAAGTCTTTTGACCAGGTTAAGGGAGCCCTGAGATCCCGCAACATTAAGTACAGCGTCCTTTTCCCGGCCAGACTCAAGGTCCAAGATGGCGAATCCCTCCGGTTTTTTAACACCCCAAAGGAGAGGCCTCTGACTGGCTTGATACTCTGCCACCGCACCGCTGAGCAAGCACCCGTGAGTAACCTCCATGTTCTCCCCTCTTTTGGTTTGATGTACTGATCCCTCCCTCTCGGATGGGGACCCTGGCCCTCATGACAGTGTCTTGTTACCCCTCCTGTTTGGAGGTCCCCCCTTTCGCGGCCTCCCTTCCCCCGGACGCTACCCTGGCTCTGGAGGGCCTGCGAGGTCACTGATGAGAGGACAGCCCATCCCCCTTAACGGCCACTTTGTTGGAGGGTCCTGCCGAGAGGCTACTGTTTTTTTTGAATGATGTTGCAACACAAGTTTTGTGCCCCTGAGTACCTCAGGAGAACATTGAGAGAGGTCCTTTATCTTCTTTTCCATCTTACATGCATGGTCTGCTACCCCCGCCTGACGGTCCTTTTATTTAATTTTCCCCCTTTTTTTTTTTTTTTGGTGTTGTTTTTGTCCACTCTTTTTCCCTGGGGCGTAACATGACTGTTGGAGACCACTATCCTGGCAGGGGGGTGGGGAGGGCTCATATGTCTACTGTTGTCATTCCTCCTTTTTCGATGTACTGCCCCACCGCCCTCCTATACTCATTGGAGGGGCCACGAGCGGAGAGGCGTCGTGCTCAAGAGGACACCCTCCGGACTCCCGGTGGGCCCCGGCTCGCCGCTTGCACACCTACTCCCTTTTGCAGCCGGCGTGCTGATGTGGGACTGGGGAATGGAAGCTCTTCCCAGTTTTGAGGGACTGAGCAGGGTGGGGGGGGGTTATGTTGCCCGGGCTGGGCTGGTTACGATATGTGTTTTTCTTTCCCTTTTTTCACCTTGGTTTTTGTTTTGTTTTTTTAAGTTTATGTTCAGATGTTTTATTGAGTATGCACAGTACTGTACACTGTCTGGGTTTATGCGGCAGGAACCGCCTCGGGTCCTGGCGCCAGTCTCCCTGGAGCTTTACTGTTCTCATCCGGCCCACTCACCTACCACTGATTGTCATGTCGGCACTTAACATTATGTCCTGGAACACCAGGGGCCTCAATTCTCCGGTTAAGAGGTCACTGGTGTTCCAATTTATCAGAACCCATAGCCCTCACATTTGTATCCTTCAGGAGACCCACCTGGTGGGTAGTAGAACCCTGGCTCTTAAAAAACCCTGGGTGGCCGCCCACTATCACTCTACATACTCCACCTTTGCCAGAGGGGTGAGCATATTAGTTAACAAATCCCTCCCCTTCAAGCTCCTGGACCTGGCGCTGGACCCCGACGGTAGATATGTGGTTATCAATGCTAAAATTCTGTCTCAGACCTGGTCTATTGTGGGTCTCTATCTGCCCCCCCCAGCCTCCTTGATTCTATTAAACAAGATAACTGCCATTCTAGCTGACTTTGCTTCGGATCACATGATAGTGCTGGGTGACTTTAATATGGCCCCTGACCCGAGCGTGGACAGGATGGCGGGTGTGGGTCCCTCTTCCCCGGGACTGGCTTCCTGGGCTGAGGCCTATGGCTTGACGGATATCTGGCGGTGGAAACACCCTCAGGAGCGGGCCTACACCTGCCACTCTGCCTCATACGCCTCCTTTTCCCGCATAGACCTGGCCTTCGCGGGCCGATCAGTTCTGTCTAGGGTCAGAGAGGTTAAGATACTCCCCAGGGGCATCTCGGACCATGCTCCCCTGTTGGTGAAGTTGGGTGGCCCGGGGACCCAGGCCGGACTGTGGCGGCTCTCGCGGTTTTGGATTTCAGACCAGGATGTAGAGTCCCAGTTTGCGGGGGTGCTTGACAACTTTTGGGCCACTAACTCAGACTCGGCCTCTTCGGCCGTTGTTTGGGATACTTTTAAGGCCTTCACTAGGGGTCAATACCAGACCATTATAGCTCGAGTTCGGCGGGGGAGGCGTTCTGCGCTAGATGCGGCTGAGGCGGCCGCCTCAGCACAGGAGACACTGTATGTTCGTTCCCGGGATCCCCATCACTACACTAGACTGCAGTCCCTTACTGGGGAGGTTATGTCCCTACGCACCTCCTTGACTCAGAAGAAGCTGCTGGCCCAATCCCAACGTATATTTGAGCAGGGCGAAAGATCGGGCAGGCTCCTCGCTTGGCTCTCCAGGGAACACTCGGGGGGCATGGCTGTCTCCCAGATAGCCGGTCTCGACGGAGGTCTCCTGTACACCCCGGAGGAGATTAACCGTACCTTTGCCACCTACTACCAGCGCCTCTATACATCACAGGTGACCTTTAGGGATGACGATCTGGCCCTTTACCTTGACGAGGTTGACGTCCCTGTCCTGACTGATAGGTTTAGAACCACCCTTGACAGGCCCATTTCCCTGGACGAAATACTCAAGGCACTTAAGACCATGCAACCGGGCAAGACCCCTGGACCTGACGGCCTCCCTGTAGAACTCTACAAACAATACCCCGACGTGTTAGCGGCCAGGTTCCGGGAGATGCTGGTGGCTGCTGAACGCCTGCACTCCCTTCCCACCTCCATGGGCGAAGCGGTGATTGTGGTCATTCCAAAGCCGGGTAAGGATCCTTCCCTTTGCCCCTCCTACAGACCCATTTCATTACTGAATGTTGATGCCAAACTGCTAGCCAAGGTCCTGGCTATTCGGTTGAATACGGTTATCACAGCCTTGGTGCACCCCGATCAAACGGGTTTCATGCCAGGTAGGGGTACTGACATTAACCTTAGGAGGCTCTTTACTCATATAGCTAGGGTGGACGACGTGGGTCAGACCCTGGTGGCCTCTCTTGACGCCGAGAAGGCCTTTGACTCTGTTGAGTGGAGGTTCCTCTGGGCGGTTCTTGCCAAGTTTGGCTTTGGGCCCAACTTTATATCCTGGGTTCAGCTTCTCTATGACGCCCCCCGGGCCAGGGTCTGTACAAATGCGTGCCTGTCGGACCCATTCCCGCTGGGGCGCGGCATGAGACAGGGCTGCCCCCTCTCTCCGGGTCTGTTCGCGCTGGCCATAGAGCCCCTGGCGGCTCTTATCAGGGCGGATGGAGAGATTCAGGGGATACGGGTTGGCCCCTTGCATGAAAAAATCTCCCTTTATGCCGACGATACCCTGCTGTACTTAGCCGACTCGTCCGGATCCCTTGACAAGGCCCTGGCTCAATTTAACCGCTTCGCTGGCTTCTCTGGAGTCCGTATCAACTGGGACAAATCGGAACTCTTCTCGCTCCATCCCTCCCCCACTAAGTCTACTCCTCAGTTGCAGCTCCACTGGGTTGGGGAAATCAAATACCTGGGGGTCAGAGTCACTGCGACGCTGGACGACTTCATGGCGCGCAATATTCACCCTTTGATGAGACAGGTCACCGTTAAATTCGCAACGTGGCGTTCGCTCCCTCTGACTCCGGTGGGTAGGATTAACCTCATGAAGATGGTACTCCTCCCCAAATTTTTGTATTACTTTCGGAATACCCCGACCCACCTCCCGAGGGAATTCTTTAAGAAGCTCGAGAGTCAGCTGGGGGCCTTTGTCTGGGCGGGGAAAACCCCTAGGATAGCTAAAAAAACGTTATACCTGCCCCTATCGAGTGGAGGCCTGTCGCTCCCAAACTTTCAACTATACTACTGGGCGGCTGTATTGGTT
The DNA here is from genome assembly GCA_029574335.1 of Rana kukunoris. NCBI lineage: Eukaryota > Metazoa > Chordata > Amphibia > Anura > Ranidae > Rana > Rana kukunoris. The sequence goes on from CM056052.1 coordinate 17,803,226, forward strand.
ACGGTCCGGTGGTGGTTCGCCCAACCTAAACAGAATCCGGCGGTTACCTTGGAGGCAGCTATTTTGGGCTCATACGCCGCTCTGAGTAACCTCGCATTCCGTGGTTGCCGTTCGTCCCCTTCGGTCACGATCCCCATGACAACTACCATCAAGGCCTGGAAGGACGCTAGGGAAATATATGCAAAACCCTCCCATGTTTCTCCTCATACCCCTCTTTGGGGCAATCCCCTACTACCTCATTTCTACTCCCTTCCTGACCCCTCTGCGTGGGCAGGTAAGGGGATAACTACCCTTAAACATATTGTTTCTGACGGCACTCTCATAACCTTTCAGGACCTAAGGGACCGGTACTCGATCCCTCTGCAGTGGTCGTTTCGATACTGGCAGCTCAGACACGCGTACGGGGCCCAATTCCCGGACAGACTCACACTCCAATCGGACTCGGTCGAGAGACTCCTGACATCACGTACTATGGGGCGGCCACTATCTACCCTTTATCTTTATCTGACGGTGGCATATGACTCTGGGTTGACCCGCACATTTGATAAGTGGAAGGCTGATATACCTGACCTGGATGACGAAAAGTGGGAGGAATGCGTCTCCCTGTTCATCCCGTCACTTATAGCAGCTAGGGATAGGTTTATCCAAATCAAATTCCTACATAGAGCATACTATACCCCTCAAAGGCTGGCCCGTATCTTCCCCCAACGAGACCCCCTCTGCCCGCGCTGTAGGGTGCAGGAGGGCTCGTTCTGGCACATGGTCTGGTCTTGTCCCAAAATCCAACCCTACTGGGGCCGGGTGGCCGAGGTCTTGAGCGAGGTGTCTCAGCTGCGGATCCCGTTGGAGCCCCTGGTTTTTCTCCTGAGCCATTTGGAGGAGTTCCAGGGGGACAGATACTCCAAGCTGTTTCTTACCTTCTCCCTCTTCTATGCCAGGAGGGAAATCCTCCTTAAGTGGAAGGCGGCGGATCCACCGACGGTGGAATCGTGGACCCTATCTATCAATAAAGTGCTCCCGCTGTACAGGATCACGTATGAGAGTAGACAATGCCCGGCGAAATTTGACAAAGTGTGGTCTGCGTGGATTGATGCCAGGGGTTAGCTGTGGTCTCTGGTTGGTCGATATACTATTTCTATATGACAATAGCTGATCCCTATTGCCTTCTCCCCCCCCCTCCCCTTTTTCTTTTCCTTTTTTCCTTTTCCCTTTCTCTCTCCCCAACCCTCCCCCCCCCCATCTTGACACTCTGGTTTATCACCCCCCCTTTTTTCCTGTACTATCCTCAGGGGGGGAGGGGGTTCTGAAGTAAGCTCCGGTAAGCTTCCTATTGTTAGTGTGGGGGTTTGAATGTCCAGTTTTTTCCTTTCTCTTCACCCTGCCAATATGTAGCGGGTAGGGTTATGTGCTCTGATTTACATCCTAATAGTCCATCCTGATATTTGTATTGTGCTGTGCTTTTGTGTACATGTGATGCTGTAACTCTGTTTTTTTTTCTCTCAATAAAACATCTCTGTTAAAAAAAAAGTCAAGATGAGCTCATAGTAATCAATCTGGGCACACAGGATCAATGCATACAGTCATCTATGGCACTTGCTAGAAGATGGATGTAGTCACTCCATAAGTGTCAATGTGGTATAGAACCTTAGGTCCACTTCGCTCCACAATTAGCAAGAAGGTCAGAGAAGGCAAGGGAAGAAAATGGCCACATAGTGTAATCCGATAAAAAAAATATTTAATAAAAAGTAGCAAGTACACTTACATGTATCCTGTACAGAGCAGGACTCTGACACAGGGGCGGATCCAGAGTTTTCGGCCATTTGCTTGGGTTGGTGTTGGTGCTGGTGTTGGTGCGTCAGTCATCACGGCACCATGGTTGATATGTTGTCAGAATGATTGAAGCACAATATTTCTATTATTACATTGTAATATGAAATGGTTAAACTCACCATAATGCAGAATCAGTGGGAGCCCTGAGCATGTCACTTGCCATTGTCACCTGCCACCAGATGCAGCGTGTCACTTGCCACCATCGCCTGCCACCAGATGCGGATTGTCACTTTCCAAGTCACCTGCCACCAGATGCAGCTTGTCACTTGCCACCGTCGCCTGCCACCAGAGGCAGATTGTCACTTGCTAAATCACCTGTCATCAGATGCAGCTTGTCACTTGTCACGTCGAGGTGCCGGCCCACTCAGTAGCCTGTCTGCCGAGTCACCCGCCAGCCAGCTAAGTCCCCCAACAGCCTGCTCACTATTTTCTCAGGGTAGAGGCAATTGCCCCGTTGCCCCCAGGATCCACCTCTGCTCTGACAGGTCCCTTTCTGCACAGTGAGCCGAGATGGAACTTTCACCTGCCTGCCCAGCGGGGATCTGTGGCGTGATTCCCCCGCTGAACAAATCAAAGACCGTCGGACGGAAAGCTTGTGGGAAAGAGTCCTAAAACTGGGAGATAAACTTTCCTTTCCTAACAGACTGCATGACAGCATACATTTGGGTAGCCCTGCTTTCGCTCCTACCCCCATAGAACTCCACTCCCATAAATTTTGAGGCGGAGCTAGAGGCTTTGTCCTCACTCATAAGACCAATTTTGTTTTCCAGTTTTCCTACCTATTGGAAGTGTTGGCGGCCAGGTCTTGTGTGGAAGAAATTGTGCAGATGTAAGGAGAGTCCTGTGGCATTAGGAATCCTTCCAGGATGGCTTAAGTGGTCACAGAGTCCCCAGCTGTGTTATGGCACACATATGCAAAAGAATTGCCTGGAGAGTGGGCCCTGTCATCGGCGGGCTTTTGCATTGGCCGGGGGCCCTGCTATCAGCAGGTGGCTGTTAAAAGGGAATTCCAGCTTTAGCTCACCTGGGTCTCTCCCTCCTCATAGCCTCCTGCTACTGTCAACCACAGCCAGTGAGCTGATGAGCAGATAGTGGGGGTGGGGCTGTGCCAAGCACATTGTGTTAATGGACAAACAGAACAGCAGCTCTGGTGCCCCCATAGCAAGCTGCTTGCTATTGGGGCACTAGGCACGATGGAAAAGCCAGAAGGGCCAGCAAAGGACCTGAGGTCAGGAGGTTTGGGGCTGCTCTGTCCAAAACCACGGCACAGAGCAAGTAAGTACAGTTTTTCCCCGGAAATAAGCCCAGGTCTTAAAAAATGTTGCCAACCAAAAACATTATTTTTGGGGTAGGGTTTGCTATTTAATGTGCTGGCTTCTCTACCACTCTCCTTCCCTGCCTGGCAGAAATCCCCAGGTGTGAAGTGAGATAAAAGTGGTTGCGGGCTGCTAAAGTCCTCCCTATTACAGTAGTATATGGTGGGAAAGGTGTATGTTTCTGTAATCTGCTGTGTCAGGTACCTTATTATAGAGCAGCTCTGGGCTTCCATGGCTTGCCTGAGCTCTCTTTCACGATCCAAGCATTGCAGAGGGAGGGTGGCTGAGATCCACCACTGACAGGCAGGAGAAGAGGAGGAGACAACCACTTCAAACTAGGGCTTATTTTCGGGGTATGGCTTTTATTGCAGCCCTCCAGGAAAACCAAGGTAGGTCTAACTTTCAGGGAAACACTGTATATATATATATTTTTTTTTTAAATATGCTTTTATGATCACTTTCCGTTTGTCTGAGAGGAGAATGTGCGTTGTAATAGTCGTAAAAGGTAGGGGAACCGTATAAATTTTAAGGTGACAAATGGTTAATTCAATAGAGGGAAGGATTACGAGGAGGCATGAATTCAGATATTAGTCTGAAATCTCTTGTGACCAATATATCTTATGCATCTGTCTCACTTTCTTAGTTCACTGCCAGATGCATCGAAATGTGCATGCCCTCACACCCCCTTTGAACAGGATTACCACATTTACGTATAAACGTCTTCTTTCTGAGACCTAATGGACCTCTGCTGGTTTCCTGGACAAATGGGAAAGTGATCTTCATATTATGCTGATGCCTGCTGTGCACTCTCAAACTGTGGCATTATCTTATAAAGAATCATCAGTGACACATACCAATAATTAGATTGTAAAATCATGGTATGGCACTCCTGCACAAAAATCTAAAGGTTGCACAGAGGAGATATGTTACATATCTTTTGGTATTGTCCAAACCTACAGTCCTTTTAGACACATGTTCATACCACCATACATTCCATACCATACATTCGCACTGCAGTGCGACAATTGACAAAATATTTAGATCTGAACTGTTCTACATTTGGTAAAGCTATGTTCTTCCTAATGTCCATATACTGGCAGTAATTACAGTTGTCACATCTGAACGTCCCTGTTAGGTTAGCACTAGCATGATCATGTTTATTAGTTTTATATTCACTGTGGATGAGTTTGTCTATGTGACCGGGGCCTGGGGCCTCTTTGCCTGTAGGAGTCCACCCTCTTGTAGGAACCCTCCCTGTTTGTGTCACAGTATGAGGTGCCGATAGGCAGGCCGCATGCGCAATGGTGAATGCGATGATGCGGCTCTGCCCCTTCAGGGGCGGGCTCGCGCCATCCCATCAGAGAACTCTGTGGCAGAGCGTTGTTGCCACATGTCTGGCCCAACGCTCTGCCGCATCGGCCCCAGCTGATTCAGGTTGCTTTTCGGCAATCAATATCAGCTAATTCTATCAGCTTTTAAAACCCCATTGCCAGCCTAAACATCCATATTAATGGTGTCTTGCTGACAGAGCGACTCCAATCAAGGCACACACTGTTACTAGTGTGACTCCAGATTTCTACACATAAGCTCTTTATTGATTTAGTTCACTACCTATACAGGTGGTTCTAAAAAAAATTGCATATTATGATAAAGTTCATTATTTTCTGTAATGTACTGATAAACATTAGACTTTCATATATTTTAGATTCATTACACACAACTGAAGTAGTTCAAGCCTTTTCTTGTTTTAATATTGATGATTTTGGCATACAGCTCATGAAAACCCAAAATTCCTATCTCAAAAAATTAGCATATCATGAAAAGGTTCTCTAAACGAGCTCTTAACCTAATCATCTGAATCAACTAATTAACTCTAAACACCTGCAAAAGATTCCTGAGGCTTTTAAAAACTGCCAGCCTGGTTCATGACTCCAAAGCACAATCATAGTTAAGACTGCCAACCTGACTGCTGTCCAGAAGGCCGTCATTGACACCCTCAAGCAAGAGGGTAAGACACAGAAAGAAATTTCTGAACGAATAGGCTGTTCCCAGAGTGCTGTATCAAGGCACCTCAGTGGGAAGTCTGTGGGAAGGAAAAAGTGTGGCAGAAAATGCTGCACAACGAGAAGAGGAGACCGGACCCTGAGGAAGATTGTGGAGAAGGACCGATTCCAGACCTTGGGGGACCTGCGGAAGCAGTGGACAGTCTGGAGTAGAAACATCCAGAGCCACCGTGTACAGGCGTGTGCAGGAAATGGGCTACAGGTGCCGCATTGCCCAGGTCAAGCCACTTTTGAACCAGAAACAGCGGCAGAAGCGCCTGACCTGGGCTACAGAGAAGCAACACTGGACTGTTGCTCAGTGGTCCAAAGTACTTTTTTCGGATAAAAGCAAATTTTGCATGTCATTCGGTAATCAAGGTGCCAGAGTCTGGAGGAAGACTGGGGAGAGGGAAATGCCAAAATGCCTGAAGTCAAGTACCCACAGTCAGTGATGGTCTGGGGTGCCATGTCAGATGCTGGTGTTGGTCCACTGTGTTTTATCAAGGGCAGGGTGAATGCAGCTAGCTATCAGGAGATTTTGGAGCACTTCATGCTTCCATCTGCTGAAAAGCTTTATGGAGATGAAGATTTCATTTTTCAGCACGACCTGGCACCTGCTCACAGTGCCAAAACCACTGGTAAATAGTTTACTGACCATGGTATTACTGTGCTCAATTGGCCTGCCAACTCTCCTGACCTGAACCCCATAGAGAATCTGTGGGATATTGGGAAGAGAAAGTTGAGAGACGCAAGACCCAACACTCTGGATGAGCTTAAGGCCGCTACCGAAGCATCCTGGGCCTCCATAACACCTCAGCAGTGCCACAGGCTGATTGCCTCCATGCCACGCCGCATTGAAGCAGTCATTTCTGCAAAAGGATTCCCGACCAAGTATTGAGTGCATAACTGAACAGAATTATTTGAAGGTTGACTTTTTTTTAAATTAAAAACACTTTTCTTTTATTGGTCGGATGAAATGTGCTAATTTTTTGAGATGGGAATTTTGGGTTTTCATGAGCTGTATGCCAAAATCATCAATATTAAAACAAGAAAAGGCTTGAACTACTTCAGTTGTGTGTAATGAATCTAAAATATATGAAAGTCTAATGTTTATCAGTACATTACAGAAAATAATGAACTTTATCACAATATGCAAATTTTTTGAGAACCACCTGTATACTCATAGGTGACTCTTCTTTAGTACCCTTATCACCTCTTGCAGTCTCTTTCTTTCTCTTAAGGCCCATACACGCGATCAGATATTCTGACAATTGTCCGACAAACATGTTTTGTGGGATAATCAGACCGTCTGTATGCTCCATCAGACAATTGTTGTCGGAATGTCCGACAACAAATGTTGGATGTGCATGCTCTCAAAGCCTTGTACACACGATCGGACTTCCATTGGACAAATCTGTGGATTTTTGTCTGATGGGCGGTGTCCGTGAACTTGTTCTGCATACAGACGGCTGAATATTTTCAGCCAACATACACCAAACCAGGTGTTTTTTCAGTTCTTTACCGCCACCCTTTGGGCAACTTCTGCTATTGTTGTCTGATGTTTAGCATTGGTTCGGATCATGCGTGTTTGTACTTTGGATTTTAGTCCGGATTTGTGCACACGATCGGATAATCTGACGGAACACATTTGTTGTGGAAAAATTTGAGAGCAGGCGCCACCAAACGCAGCCACTGTGCCAACACATGTCATCACTGTGCCCATCAAACGCAGCCACTGTGCCCATCAAACGCAGCCACTGTGCCTATCAAACGCAGCCACTGTGCCCATCAAACACAGCCACTGTGCCCATCAAACACAGCCACTGTGCCTGTACTATTATTAAAAAAAAAATTGATATAGGGAAAAAAAAAAGAAAAAAGTAATTTTCGGTTTCGGACTGATATTTTAATTTTATTTCGATTTTGTTTCAGTTCGGAAATTTCCATTTCGGTGCACCTCTAATATATATATATATATATATATATATATATATATATATATATATATATATTTTTATAGTCAAATTAAGTATTTGGAAATCCGTCTGACTGGTTAAAATTTTAAAAGCAGCGGCGAGCCTGGTGATCTCACATGTTTGCTAATATGATAGAACACAGCTCATTAGAAAAATTAACATCAAAACAATGTGACGGATTTCAAAATGCTCAATTTCACTATATAAGCTCAGTTTCGTGGTAAAAATAAGTGTAAAATGCCAGACTCCACTTGTTACTAGTAGTTGTGGATATCCGAGCACAGAGACTACTCATGTGGCAGAGGTTCCATGGTGCAATGGTTAGCACTCTGGACTCTAAATCCAGCAATCCGAGTGGGACCTTCATTTGAAACAGACCGTGCATTTCTGCTGCTTTCCCATCACGGGTGAGACCAGGGGTTCGATTCCCATGCCCCCTCTCGGGAGATCTGCTTTCATTTTCGACACAATTCACCGGCTGCGCTCAACTCAAGAAAGGCAGTGATTGATTCCCCGACGGGGAGTTGCATTTTCCTTTTCTACCCAACGACTCACTTCACCCGCCATGCTCAACATAAGAAGCGGCGTTGGCCCCAGCTGCCACATGTTCTTTGTTAGTATTGTGATCAGAATCCCCACCTCTCATGCGGGAGACTGGGGTTCGATTCCCCAACGGGGAGATGCGCTTTCCTTTTCTACCCATGTACCGACACACTTCACCGGCAACGCTCGACTCAAGTCCTCAACTTAATGGTTCGATTCCCTGATAGGGAGATGCATTTTCCTTTTCTAAACATGTAGCGGCACACTTCACTGGCTATGCTTGACTCAAGTGCTCAACTCAATGGTTTTTCAAGAGGGACCTTTTTTTGGTCAGATTTGCACAACATGGGGAATCTAGAAATTAATCTTACGGCGACCCTGATCAACGCTAATTTTAAAGGGTTTCTGCCCCAGAATTGGTCCCAGGACAGAACCCTGGGGGACCCCGCTTTCCACACCAGACCATTCCGAGTACTCCCCATGTATCACTACCCTCTGGACTCACCCCAGTAGCCAGTTTTCTTTTTTTGAATCAAAACAACTTTTATTGAGCATAAGGTAAAGACAGGAGTACAGTCGGGTAAGAAGTGCAACATGCACTACAGGTACAAGTAGATCCATTTGACATTGTACATGTACATAAACATAAATAGAGTTAGCAAGGAGTAACAGTGGGGGTCACTACCGGTGTGGTACAGGCTAGGGGGCAGCAAGCAACCGTATGGGAAGCGGGGGGGGGGGGGGCGCACTATAGGATAAGTTGGCAGACAGCGTGTGGGAAACGCATCTAGCCCACATCAGTGCAGGAGGAGGAGTCCCCCAGCCACCTGTCCCAAACCTTGTTATATTTCTGTGGGCAGCCCCTGTTGGCATACAACATTTTTTTATAAGGGAGGGCAGCATTAACAGCACTGATCCATTGTTGCAGGGAGGGCGGGGTTCCCCTCATCCAGCGCCTGGCAATTTGCAGACGAGCAAGGAATAACGTTTCTTGCAGAAATGTGTTGAGATATTTTTCTTCTTCAGGAAGGGAGAGAAGTCCTAGTATGCACTGGCGGGGGCAGAGGGACACAGGGGAGCCCATCCGATCATGGAGGAACCGGACCACCTGAGTCCAGAACCCCTGGATGGGAGGACAGGCCCAGAGTAGGTGAAAAAAGGAGGCATCAGGGTGGCCACAGCCGGGGCAGTTGGGGTCTTGGTAATTCTTGAAATTTGGAAATGCGGTGGGGTGTTAGGTACGACCTGTGAAGAATGAACAGGTGGGTGAGGCGGTCGGATAATTTAGGGGAGACCGTCTTGCAGTTGGCAAGGGCCTCACCCCCAGTAGCCAGTTTTCAATCCATGTACTCACCCTTTGGTCTATGCTGACAGACCTTATTTTGTACAGTAAACATTTATGGGGAACTGTATCAAATGCTTTTGCAAAATCCAGATACACCACATCTACGGCCTTCCTTTATTTAGATGGCAGTTCACCTCCTCAGAGAGGGTTAATTGATTGGTTTAGCACGAACGATTCTTCATGAATCCATGCTGATTACTGCTAATAAAACAGTTTTCATTACTAAAATCTTGTATGTAGTCCCTTATTGTCCCCTCCAAGAGCTTGCATACTATTGATGTTGGGCTAACTGGTTTTAAATATTGATGCTACATTGGCTTTTCTTCAATCAGCTGGTACCATAACAGTCAGTAGACTGTTCATAAAATTAGGAACAATGGTCTGGCAATTACTTGACTTAGTTCCTTAAGGACCCTCGGGTGCAAGCCATCTGGTCCCGGTGACTTATTAATGTTAAGTCTATCCCTAATTCTGTCCTCTGTTAGCTATGAGGGTGCTTCCTGATGTGTCATGAGGATAAACATTGCAGTCTTGGTTACTGAATCCCCCCGTTTCCCACGTGAAGACTGAGGAGAAGAATAAATTCAAAACCTTTGCCATCTCTCCATCCTCTGTAAACAGATTCCCTTCATCATTCCCTTCAATATGATCTGACCTCCCTCTCTTGCTATTTATATACTTAAAGAATTTCTTGGGATTTTTTTTTTTACTCTCATCATCTCATTTCTATGTGCCTTTTGTGTTTTATCTTACCCACCCTGATTGCACCCTTACATTTCTTATTGCATTCTTTGTAAAGTTGGAATGCAGATGATGACCCCTCAGCCTTGTCTTTTTTTAAGACCTTCTCCTTTGCTTTTATATGCATTTTTACTTTGAAATTACGCTTATTTAATATGCTCTTAAAGCACTCCCACTTTGTTCCTAGGATTTTATCCCATTTAATATCTTCTAGCAAAGAACACAGTTTAGGAAAGCTGGCTTTTTTGAAACCCAGTGTCTTTGTATTCCCCTTATGTTTCCTATTTGTGTGATTTATACTGAAACTAATTGACCTGTGGTCGCTATTTCCTAAATAGCAACTTGTTTACTGTACGATTTTGGTTTCTTTCTCTGCCCTCCCTTCCTTTTATGAAGATAGCTAGTTTAGTCCTAGCTAGATCCTTTGAATTCCTGTTCCCTTAATCAGTGTTAGTACTTTGCAGAGACAGGGTTTAATAAAGCAATTGTCCTCCTACAATTCAAAAGACTATAATAATATCTTTTGCACTACAGTTAGCTAAAGTAAAATTGCATTAGATTTAAGTTCTGTGCCTTGAACCATCTTATCCTTTTACAGCCAATGAAGCTGCCTTATTAGCCTCTGTTTCATTGCCATGGTGCTACACATGTGCTCAGCTGTGGCACCAGCCATTTGATGGTTTGACAGTTCAGTTGAGAGCTACAATCAGCACACTGGAAACTCTGCCAATTAATATTTACAGCAGGGCGTGCATGTAACTGTTTTTGGAAGCAGTTAAATTAGTGCGTTTCGTTCTGCTTAAAGCTGCCTGTGGATGGTGCAAAGTAAGCAGGTGACCATACTGCATGGACAAACTAGGCCTTTCAGTTTTCAAGTTACTATTTATGTAACATCCTGGCAAAATTATCAATTTAATTTTATGTTAATGTTCAGCTATAAGTCTGCTCGAAAAAGGGGGACCAACCTACTGTAACTAAGAGTGAAACACAACTTAATACTGCCAGATAAACCCCAGAATCGACATATATCATATTAGAGTATAACAATTGTGTTTATAGCACAGAGAGGGGGGTAAGAGAGAAGAGAAAAAATGAATCTGTAGTACGGGTATCAGTGATTATTATCAATCTATTATTGGCTGATATCGGTCATCTCCCACCCTACTCTGGGTGCAGTAACGGAGCAGAGATAACAGAAGAATATATTATGGCTATATTATGGCTCACCTGTGCTGATCTCTGTAGTAATGTCCTCCTCTTTGAACACCTTTGTCATTCCAGCCCCTTCCATATATTGCAGATCATCCCCCACATACGTCTCTTTTACTTCACCCTCATTTTTTAGGTTCATCAGATCTTTACCCTAAACCAACAGAATGGCAGAAAATAACATCTGTAAAATAGAAGTATTTATGATGTGAGATCACATAGAGAATATCATCTTGTTGAGTCCACACATCATCTCCACATGTCAGAGTGTTCAATCATTTTATGTTCCCGACCCTCAACTCCACCTACCTGATGATGGTGAGGGATGGTGTGACCTTCCTGTGTGGAGTCCCGGAAATACAGAGGATGAGGACATCTCTCTGGTGGGTTCCCATAACTGAATCCATCTGTAGGAAACACACACACACTGACTGAATACATTGGGCCAGATTCAGGAACACTTGCGCTGGAGTATTTCGATATGCGCCGCGTAACTGTGATGATGCGCTGTCGTTTCTATGTGCCCGTACCCACCAAACTAGATGCGCCCAATAACGGGTCATTTGCGACCGGCGGAACGTTCCGACGCCAGAGTATCGTCAGCGCTTATTTTCGCTGGGCGCATCAGTCGCGCCCATTGATTTCCCCTGCAAATATGCAAATGAGGGAGATTTCCCAATTCGCGAACGGATTAGCACCATACGCTGGCTACATGCGCCGCGCGTATCTGGTCCGTCCGGCGCAAAGTTATTTCTACAAAAGGCTGCTTTATCTTTACTCCAGACGGTCACAGGTCAGCAGGAGAGCAGCTACAGCAGCGTTACCGACGATAGGAGCTTGCTGAACAACAACACTTGCAAGGACAACACCTCTGTGTGCCAACATGCCAGGGGCAATTGTGGTCCTAGAACTACTGATGGGTCCCCTGGAACCAAGAAGGCGGCCACGTGAGAGGATATACCGCATTTGTATGAACCTCTTTGGCATGGGGGATGAGGAGGTGTATCGCCTCTTCAGATTCAGCCCTGATGCAATACTTGAACTAACCACAACCCTGCAGGATGACATCACCAGCAAGACACACCGCTCACAAGCAGTGCAGCCACTGGTGAAGGTCCTGGCAACACTTCATTTCCTTGCAAGTGGATCATTCCAGCGTACAAGTGGAGTGGTGGCTGGGATGTCACAATCCTCCGTGAGCAGATGTGTGCACCAGGTTGTCCCTGCAATCCTCAGACGCATGTCCAACCAGTTCATCAGACCAACCACTGAGGAGCTGCGGCAGAAGGCAATGACAGATTTCTACAACATTGCCAGATTCCCTCGCACTGTGGGGGCCATTGATTGCACACATGTGGCCCTACAGCCCCCCAGTGCCACAGAGCACATATACCGCAATCGGAAGCATTGGCATTCCATCAACGTACAGGTGATAGCCGATGCCCAACGCCTCATATGGCACGTCCGTGCCAAACACCCCGGGTCCAGCCATGACAGCTACATATACAATCAGAGTCCCATCCCAGCAGAATTTAACCAGAACATGTATGAGGACAGCTGGCTGGTTGGTGAGTGACAAGGGAGTCAGGCATGACTATCCCCTCCCGTGATGCACAACAGAAGTGGCACATGCATGACTAACATTCTCCTGTCTTTTACCTTACAGGTGACTCGTGCATATGCAGAGTGACTCCTCTAATGACTCCTTTCCGGAACCCCCAAACCAGAGGAGAGAGAAAATACAATGAAGCACACATCAAAACCCGTGCAGTGGTGGAGCAAACATTTGGGCTCCTGAAGTCCCGTTTCCGATGCCTGGATAAGTCTGGGGGGACCCTATTGTATTCCCCTACCTTTGTGTGTCAGATCATCGGTGCATGTTGCATACTACATAACTTTGCTATGAAAAAAGGCCTGCATATTGACATACGTGATGACCTGACCCCCGACCCACACAGTCCCCACCATCCAGAGGACACCCAGTCTGCTGATGGAAGAGCAGTCAGGAGGGTCCTCGCCGTAGGCATCTTTGGACACTAAACCAAAACATTAATCACACAGACAGTGCACGCGTGTACACCACTGATGTCCCTAGATCACACACACCACATGCACATCGCATTGGATTAGCCCAAGTCCAGCATGTAGGAGTTGGGAGCAGTAACGCCGCGTCAAGGCCCCAATGATGTCACTGTCCATTCACACACCTTTCACACGTCATTCATACAGCCGTGGGGTTAACTTCACCACCACGGCCGAGGGTGACACCCCTTACTTTCAGGAGTGCCACCCCCTCACATTCACACACCATTCACACTGTCCCCTGCACTCCTGACCGTGTGCAGTACAAAAAGAAATTAAAAATATCATATCCTGATAAATAAAATAAACAAAATCTCATAACCTGAGAAAAAGAAAAAAAAAACTAATGACCTGAGTATGTCCAAACAAAAAATATAAAACAAGAAAAAAAAAAAAGGCCTCATCGGGGATGCCGGGGGCTTCTTCTGGGGGCCCCTCTCTGGCTCCGCAGCTGCCTGGATGGAGTGGGTGGGGGTGGGGGGGCATCTGGAGGTGGCTGATCCCCAGGTGGGCCACTCCTGACAGGTGTGGCCTGCATGCCCTCCAAGGCCATGGCTATCCGGCCAAGGTAGCAGTTGGTCTGGGCCTGCATCCGGAGCTGACGGGTGACCTGATAATGCTGGGCCCGCCGACTCAGCCTCCCCTGGTCCCGGATGGCAGCACTGTTGCCCTGGATGGCAGCAGTGTTGGCCTGGACGGCTGCAGTAAGGTGCCGAATATCCCCCTGCACCTCCCCCAAAGTGGTGACCACTGCAGCGCAGTTGCAGCTTACATCCTGCACTGCGTTGCTGATGTTGGCAACGGAGCCCAGGCTGTCAGACACTTTCTGTAAGTGCCCAACTATGGCCCCCATCTGTTCCGTCTGCCTGGCGTGATCCCTCGCCAACTGGTCCTGGACACCATCAGACACCCCCCTGGTCTTCTGGGTCGCCTTCCTGGGGCCAGAAGATGGTTGTCCTCGGGGGGAAGGAGTCGCCCTTGAGGGGCTTCCAAGGATGGGGGAGGGGACGACAGACGGCCCAGGAGAAGGGGAGGAGACCTCCAAAACTAAGGTAAAGTCCTGCTCTGCCACAGCAGGATCCTCTACAACCACCTCGGCAGGTGTGGTGTGGCCACTCTCCTCCTCCACAACCTCTTCACCACCCAGTGGCTCGGGCACACGATGGCGTGGGGGGGATGGGGTGGAATGCACGCTGACAGATGATGGCCCAGCTCCGTCATCTGTGGATGACACAAAGCAGACACATGTTGGTGGTCCCACACACTTGGCACATGTACCCTCCCCCCCCAAATGCAAAACAACAAATAGGGGATTATAAAACACTTACCTGTCCTTGAGCCTTCCTCCACGGAGTCATAGCCTGGGACCCCCTCCACCTGCTCCCTCTCCAGGCAGCGAGCAACCACCTCCTCCTCTGCGGTTAGGGTGACAGGACATGGGGGACCACCACCTGTGCCCCTCTCATACCTCCTGATGGAGGCCACCTTGTCCCTCACCTTGCGCCGCAGATCATTATTTTTTTTTTGTATGTCCCCAGCAGTCCGGGTGGAGTAGCCCAAGGCATTGACCCTGGCAGCAATGGACTCCAGGATGCCCTGCTTCCTCTCCCGGCTGGTCTTCCGGCTTTTTTTGCCATGGAGAAAAGCATTATCATTCTCCATTGCCGAAATGATGAGCGAGACCTCCTGGGCATTAAAATTCAGGTTCCCCCTCTCTCTGGGGGTAGCGGGAGCAGCCATCACCAAACAAAAGTATCTTCCCTGGGGTGGGGGGAAGCGGAAATACTTTTGCGCCGGAATGGCGTTTCCGCCAGCGCTTTTAAGCGCCCAGCGGAACGCATTGCGCTGACGTTTCCCAGGAAGTGGTGCCGACGGAAGTTGTGAGCATGCGCACAAGGGGGCGAGTGGAGCCTCCCTCACTGCGCATGCTCCGTGGATGATGCGCTGAACGTAAGCCTCTGCGCTGGGCTCCGCCCATCATTTACATATGATCACACCCACTTCTACTTGCGTCGGGTTACGCCAGCGCATTATCGTTACTCTGGCGCAAGTTTACGCGCAACTGCTATGTGAATTACAGGACTTGCGCTGAAAGGGTCTTCAGAGTAACGTAAATGAGAAGCGTTACTCCAGAGGAAAGATACTCTCATCTACCTGAATCTGGCCCATTGTTTCTATGTGTTTATCAGATGATGGGGGATCTAGGTGGAGCCTCCGTACTGCTCTCTCCTTTACAATAAAGTCTCCTCTTACCCGGTGATGTGAGGGGCGGCTGATTCTCCATCATGACGTCCTTGTAGAGATCCTTGTGTCCTTCTATATACTCCCACTCCTCCATGGAGAAATAGACAGTGACATCCTGACACCTTATAGGAACCTTACACACACAATGATACAGTCACCATCCAGACACATCCCTTGTCTGTTACTGGATAATGTCCCAGAATTCCCGGCACCGCTCACCTCTCCTGTCAACAGCTCTATCATCTTCTTGGTGACTTCTAGAATCTTCTCCATGTTGTGTCTCTCAGGTTTTAGGGAGTCACATGGAGGCACTGTGGTTGTCATATGATCTCCAGACTTCAGAAGAGGAAGTCTCTGTATTGGAAAACCAATAGGAATATCATGTTAGATTCCCAAAACCCTCCTCATCTCTCCGGTCAGGTCTGTGTTTTGTTAAGAGTGAAGTCACGTGACCTCCCAGAATCCTCCTCACCTCTCAGGTCAGGTCTGTGTCTTATTAATAGACATAAGAGTAATGTCATGTGACCTCCCAGAATCCTCCTCACCTCTCCAGTCAGGTCTAGGTTTTAATAATAGAGATAAGAGTGATGTCATGTGACCTCCCAGAATCCTCCTCACCTTTCCGACCAGCAGATAGATGATCTCCAGGGTGAGGTTTAGTATCCTCTCAGTCATGTGACTCTGATACTTCTCCATCCTCAATGATGTGGTCATGTGATGTAGTCGATCTACGGAGTGATAGCAGAGAATTATCTGGACGGTATTGGTTGTACAATATTAAGATGGGGATGTATGCGATTAAAGGAGTTGTAAAGGAAAAACCTTTTTTGCCTAAAAGTAATGTCTGCAAGGTAGACAGACAGAATAGTGTAATGATTCTGTTAAAAAAAAAACAAGTAAATACCTATTAAATTCCTTCATCTATATCACCTCTGGCATTCTAGTTTCTGTTCTCTCATTCACTTCCTGGTTTGTGGCGCTCGTACATGTAAGAACTACATTTCCCAGTATGCATTGCGGCACGTCCAGTAATTCACACCTCCTTGAAGTCTCTAACACGTAGAGAGCATCCTGCCGCACAGATGAAAGTTCCCAGGAGGGGGCGAGCACGTCGCTGACCACCGCAGTAAAGCCTCCCTTCACGGTGATGAGTAATAATCAGACAAGCAGAAAGTGAACAGAACAGAGAAGAAATAGAGCAACTTTTGAGCAAAAACGAACAACGAGGAAGAGTGTAAAGAGAAATGTCTGCAGGTAAAGGATGCTTATTATAAAAAAAAAATGTTTTTCCTTTACAACCCCTTTAAAAGATGGGCTAACCCCCTGTGGCATTTGTTGATTGGGTTACTTTGTTGAGTTTCTCACACCATGCACACCTGTTGTATCCTGTCCTACCTGCATGATCAGAAATTACATTTTCAACATCTGTTTGGTCTCTGAACTATATTTGCTCAGTTTTAGGAGGGTTCATTTCACACAGCTTTGAGGACAACATGGGGAATATATAAATCATGTAAACCTTACGTAAAAGCACACTATGTTGTCCCATTTGGGTATAGCATGGAGGATAACATAAGGAATAAACAGTCATAGCATCAGTGTGTTGGAGCTTGTGATAGTGGATGGACGGGAAAGCAGAGAATGAAAACAACTAGATCCCCAGTAAAAGTAGCACACGGTACACACAAACACTTGTTAGGCACACATTTAACCCCTTGATTGTCTTAGATGTTAACTCCTTCCTGCCCAGTGTCATTAGAACAGTGACAGTGTACAGTACAGGTACTCCTCATTTAACGACCAGGGACCCGGTCGTTAAATGAGGAACCACAAGTAATTAAAGGGTCACTAAAGGAAAAACATTTTTTTGCTGAAATGACTGTTTACAGGGTATAGAGACATAAAAGTTAACTGATTCCTTTTCAAAATGATTAAAAATAGATAAAAATCAATCATATAATGTGCCTGCAGGTTAGTTTCACTTTTGAACTGGTTTCATGTTTCTGTGAAGAAGAGAGAGACACAGAACAAAAACAAACAAATCCAGGGCAGTGTTTTGTTTTTTAAATGAATCACACAGTAATGACAGCTTAGACCAGGGCTCAAAATTTCAAGTCCTGAGCTACCAGCCAGGCCTCAAGAGTTACTCGCCACAAGTTGCCCCACTTAATTCATACACTGCCCTGCGCCTAATTGCACCTGTAAACACGCCCTTGTAGATTATTTCATGTAATGACACTGTTAAATGTTTTATGCAGAATCAAGTTACAAAATTAAATATTACCAACAACAACTTTAACAAAATGGGACAGGGCACTGGGGGCAGACCAGAGGGACAGGGCACTGGGGGCAGACCAGAGGGACAGGGCACTGGTGGCAGACCAGAGGGACAGGGCACTGGGGGAAGACCAGAGGGACAGGGCACTGGGGGCAGACCAGAGGGACAGGGCACTAGTACTGGGTCTCTTCCCCATTCTCTTGCTGTCTCCTCCAACTCCCATCCATCCTCTCCCTCTCCCCATGTCCCCACTTCCCCCTTTTATTCAGGCTGCCAGTGAGGAGAGGAGCTGCAGCACAGCGGGAGGGAGTACATTCCAGCGCTGAGAACCACACAACTGCACAGCCATTGAGACCAGTCTGTTCACAGTGCTCAAGCTGAACTGTTGTTCACTTACATAGCGCACAAGGAGAAGAAAACTGCACAAACTGGAAGGCTGACGCTCTCATATCAGGGCAACTTTCAGTGAGTGCTGCACCAGAGTGGTAATTTTCTCAATCCTCCACCTCACTCATTACTTTCTGCTCTCCAGCTACATTGGTCAGGGGGAGGGGGGCAGGCTCAGAGGGGTCATACTGTTCGGTCCCTTGGCTTAATGATAATTGTAAGGAGAGTACCTGTGTACTGCTCTGCCTGTGCGCGGCTCACCAGACTACTTTTCCCGAGCATGCACCTTTCCTTTTCGGCCACCAATCTCATTGGGACTCTAAGTGTAGGCACAGATTGCAGGGAGATTGGTCATGCAGCCCTGTTATCACTCGCCCCCCAGCTTAAATCCACTCGCCAAATGCTAGTAGGCGAGTGAAAATTTTGAGAGCTGGCTTAGACCACCGTGAGAAAGCTCCCAGTATGGTGGTTATAAGGAAACAGACAAGCAGGAAGTGTGGAGATCAGAGCAGGAATACAGCAACTTCAAAGCAAAAACGAACAATAAGGACACAAAACCAGTACTGCAGTAAGGTAAAGGAAGCTATTTAGCTTAAAAAAAAAAAAATTCCTTTAGTGATCCTTTAATATTTTAAGCATTCTACTACTGTATTCTGAAAAAAAAAGGCCTAAACACAAAACTCCAAATCAATAACGTTGTTTTAATTTGCACAAGTACAGAACACATATATAATAATAATAATAATAATAAATAACAAAAATACTGTATGGGATACAATGATGTACAGTGCTCAAAAAGTAAACATATACAGTAGACAGAGTAACATTTTAGTCATCAAATCCATTCAAATGGGTGATAGTGCTTCCGGGTCATCATTGAAATGACCAAGCAGGGTCATCAGTGTCATCATTGGAGTTACCAGCAAGGTCGACAGTGTCATCACTGGAGTTACCAGCAGGGTCATCAGGTGTTGTAGTTGAGGGAGAAGACGACAAGGAAATTATAGAACTGGTAGGGGTAGCTTGTAAGAAGTCTGTTAAGGTGCTCTGCTGTTTAATTGTCTTTTTTTCGTCATAAATTTCACGATAACATCGCATAAGTTCCTTCATCTGCAGTTCCACTTTAGAGAACCTTTCAACATTTGGATCCATAGGGCCAGATTCAGGTACATGAGAGTATCTTTCCTCTGGAGTAACGCTTCTCATTTACGTTACTCTGAAGACCCTTTCAGCGCAAGTCCTGTAATTCACATAGCAGTTGCGCGTAAACTTGCGCCAGAGTAACGATAATGCGCTGGCGTAACCCGACGCAAGTGGAAGTGGGTGTGATCATATGTAAATGATGGGCGGAGCCCAGCTCAGAGGCTTACGTTCAGCGCATCAACCACGGAGCATGCGCAGTGAGTGAGGCTCCACTCGCCCCCTTTGTGCGCATGCTCACAACTTCCGTCGGCACCACTTCACGGGAAACGTCAGCGCAATGCCTTCTGTTGGGCGTGTAAATGCGCCCGTAGAAGTGCCATTCCGGCACTAAAGTATATCCTGCTCCCCCTCCCCGCAGTGATGTTACTTTTGTTCTGAGATGGCTGCTCCCGTTCCCCGCAAACACACAGGAGAAAGCTGAACTTTAATGGCCGGGAGCTGTCAGCCATCATCTCGGCTATGGAGACCTATGATGTCTTCCTCCATGGCTGTAAAATTTGACAGACAAGCATGGACAGAGGTGTTGTCCTGCAAGTTGGGGTGCTCAGCTAGCTCTTATCGTCGGTAACGCTGCTGTAGCTGCTCTCCTGCTGACCTGAGGCCATCTGGAGTAAAGATAAAGCAGCCTTTTGTAGAAATAACTTTGCGCCGGACGGACGAGATACGCGCGGCGCATGTAGCCAGCGTATGGTGCTAATCCGTTCGTGAATTGGGAAAAATCCCTCATTTGCATATTTGCAGGGGAAATCAATGGGCGCGACTGATGCGCCCAGCGAAAATAAGCGCTGACGATACTCTGGCGTCGGAACGTTCTGCCGGTCGCAAATGACCCGTTATTGGGCGCATCTAGTTTGGTGGGTACGGGCACATAGAAACGACGGCGCATCATCACAGTTACGCGGCGCATATCCAAATACTCCAGCGCAAGTGTTCGTGAATCTGGCCCATACTCTCTAATTGTAATAAAGCTGCATTTACTTTTGAGAACACGCCAGCTAACCCCCTGACTGTGAACTTCTTTTGTATTTCTTCTGTTTCCTTCTTTTCTCCTTCTTCCTGTTTTAAGTGCTGCTGTGCTTCCAACTCTATTAAATCTTCACTACTTAGCTCTCCCTCAACAAATTCCACTAATTCTTTAATATCTGTCATTTCAACATCTAAGTCAAGCATGTTAGCAAGTTGCACGCTTCTTTGATTTATAACTTCAACATCTGTTTCATCAAACCCTTCGCTATTGTTCATAAAACGCTTTAAGCATCTTTTCCATATACCCTGCATACACTTTTCTGTTACTCCCTCCCAAGCTGATGAAATGTTTTTAATGCAGTGTAAAATGTTGTAAGCTTTCCAAAAATCACGAAGGGTAACTTCATCATTTTCAGTTGCTGCTACAGCTTTGGAAAGGGTGGTGTGCAAATAGTAGGCCTTGAATGTTGCTATTGCACCCTGATCCATGGGTTGTAGGGTAGCAGTTGTGTTTTTAGGCAGATACACTACCTTAACGTCTGGATGCAGGTCATCAAGATGCTGGGGGTGGCCTGGGGCATTATCAAGCAGGAGGATAATTTTAAAGGGAACACCCTTTTGCTGACAGTAACGATTGACCGAGGGTATGAAACAGTTTATGAACCAGTCATCAAATAAAGCTTGGGTCATCCATGCTTTGTTATTTGCACGATAATAAACAGGCAGTGTGTGCTTACTAACCTGCTCCAAAGCACATGGGTTCTGTGAACGATAGATGAGGAGAGGCTTTAACTTAAACCCAGCAACATTTCCCCCCAATAACAACGTGACCCTGTCGTTAAAAGCCTTAAAACCAGGCACGGTTTTATCTTCTTTGTGTATGTAAGACCTTTCGGGCATTTTTTTCCAAAAAAGTACAGTTTCAACCACGTTAAATATCTGCTCTGGACAGTAGCCACCTTTTTCTATAATTTTATCAAAATTAACCACAAATCTTTCAGAAGCTTCCACATCTGCACTTGCAGCCTCCCCACTGATACTCCGGTTATCGAGGTTGAATCTCCCACGAAACCTTTGAAACCATCCATGGCTTGCTGTAAATGTTTCAGTTGATTCTCCTCCTTTGTGCACTTTCAAATTCTCAAAAATACTGCGTGCTTTGGTTTGAATCAATAAAAGACTCATTGGCATTCTTTTTTCCATTTGGTCGTCAATCCATACTACCAGCAATTTCTCCATTTCATGAATAAGGCCTTTCCGCTGCCTAGTTATTATTGCTTGATATCCTGTTGATGTCTTTACTGCCTCTTTCACTCTATCCTTATCCTTTAGGATTGTTGAAATGGTAGAATGTGCAAGTTCCAATTCACTTGCTATTTCTTTAACTTTCTTGCCATCCTCATAGTCCTTAATGATCTTAATTTTCATATCAAGATCAATAGCTTTTCTCCTTTTCTGAGCACATTCTGCAGGTGCAAGCATGCCTTTTCTTTTTGCTGACATGGTGTGGGCAATACCTGTACAGTACAAGCACACATTACATTATAGTACTGTACATAGACATAAAACAGTACAGTATAAAGACAAAACAGTACAGTATAAAGAATGCTGGAAGGGGCATTTAGGAGTACCGAGTACAGTAAGTACATACCTGTAAAACAGCAGGACAGGAGAATAAGGCTGATGCAGAGTGATGACATGATGGTCGTGCGTGGGTCAGGAGAGCTGGTTGTAAGTCCGAGCGGTCATCCTGCATGGGTTGGGATAGCTGGTCGTAAGTCACAGCAATCATCCTGTGTAGGTCAGGAGAGCTGCTCGTAAGTCCAAGCAGTCATCCTGCGTGGGTCAGTAGAGCTGCTCGTAAGTCCCAGCAATTATCCTGCATGGGTCGGGAGAGCTGCTCGTAACCAGTCATCCTGCGTGGGTCGGGAGAGCAGCTTGTAAGTCTGAGCAGTCGTCCTGCATGGGTCGGGAGAGCTGCTTGTAAGTCTGAGCAGTCGTCCTGCATGGGTCGGGAGAGCTGCTCGTAAGTCTGAGCAGTCGTCCTGCATGGGTCGGGAGAGCTGCTCGTAAGTCTGAGCAGTCGTCCTGCATGGGTCGGGAGAGCTGGTCGTAAGTCTGAGCAGTCGTCCTGCATGGGTCGGGAGAGCTGCTTGTAAGTCTGAGCAGTCGTCCTGCATGGGTCGGGAGAGCTGCTCGTAAGTCTGAGCAGTCGTCCTGCATGGGTCAGGAGAGCTGCTTGTAAGTCTGAGCAGTCGTCCTGCATGGGTCGGGAGAGCTGCTCGTAAGTCCCAGCAATCATCCTGTGTGGGTCGGGAGAGCTGCTTGTAAGTCCGAGCGGTCATCCTACGTGGGTCAGGAGAGCTGGTCGTAAGTCTGAGCGGTTGTCCTGCGTTGGTCGAGAGAGCTGGTCGTAAGTCTGAGCGGTCGTTAAACACGTAATTTGTTAAATGAGGAGTATCTGTATTATCCATGCATTAGTTACTGGTGATGTCAGTGGCAGTTAGTTAGTTCCCACAAAGTGTCAGTTAGTTTCTGATTGTCCGCTGTCCTGCTATAAGTCGCTGATCGGCACTATTACTAGTATATAGAAATTCCAGTATATATATCTCATAGTTTGTAAAAACGAACTTTCCCATAAAATAATCAACATACGTTCACATATTGGGATTTTTTTTTTTTTTTACCAAAGACATGTAGCAGAATACAATTTGGCCTAAATGTATTAAATTTTTTGTTGGATGTGTTTTATAGCAGAAAGTAAAAACTATGTTTTTTTTCCCCCAAATATAATAATAATAATAAAAAAAAAAAACAGTGGTGATCTTATACCACCAAAGGGAAGCTCTATTTCTGCGATATTGTATGACCGAGCAATTACCACTTAACCCCCGGATGGATTTCCCCCCTTAATGACCAGGCCATATTTTGCTAAACGGCACTCCTTCGCCATGACAATTGCACGGTTGTGCAACGTCCTTTTTCCCCCCACAAATAGAGCTTTATTTTGGTGGTATTTGATCACCTCTGTGTCTTTTATTTATTGCACTATAAACAAAAAAACTTTTGAAATTTTTTTAAATTTAATTTTACTTCCTGCTTAATATATATATATATATAAAAAAGATAGAAAATAAAAGAATTAATTCGTTTAGGCCAACATATATTCCTTCTACATATTTTTGGTAAAAATCACAATAAGCATATATTGATTGGTTTGTGAAAAAGTTATCGCATCTATGGGAGAGATTTAGGGACTTTTATTTATTGTTATTGTCTTTACTGGTAATGGTGGCGATCTGTGATTTTTAGCGGGATTACGACATTGCGGCAGACAAGTCTGTCCCCAAATGACACTTTTTGGGTATCAGTGACATTACAGTAAAATGCACTGATCAATGTAAAAATTACACAGGCAGGGACGGGGTTAACACTAGGGGGTGATCAAGGAGTTAAGTGTGTTCCCTGGGTGTGTTCTAACTGCAGGGAGGGGTGGGCTACCAGGGACATGACAGAGATCACCGTTCCTGATCACTGGAAACAGAAGATCTCTAAATGTCATCTTGCAGAACGGGCAATCGCGGGTTGCCGGCAGACATAGAGTCCGCCGGGATGCTCCTGTGGCGCGCGCCCGCTATCTCTTGTGCAAAGACCAACATACACCTACAGCAGTTTGTGCAGGAGAGCCGACCTGCCGCAGTATGACGGCAGCTGGTCGACAAGCGGTTAGAGCCGGTTCACACAGGGGCAGCTTCAAAGTCATCCGACTTCTGTAAGAAGTCAATGCAAGTCGCTCTGAAGTCATCCCAAAGTAGTACAGGAACCTTTTTCTAAGTCAGAGCAATGCAAGTCGCCCCTGTGTGAACCGGCTCTTATAAAAGTAGCACAGTGCCAAATAAACAATATCCTGGTCATGAAGGGGGTAAAATCTTCCAGAGTTCAAGTGGTTAATCCTAATCTGAGCTGTATCTCTTTCGTTAAATATTTGAGATCTCCTGCTTCAAGATAACACTGTCGCCAAGTAATTCCAAGTTGCTTAAAATAACTCACAGCACTCCAAGTTACTCTAAATGACTCCCAATACGCCAAGTTACTCCAAATTACGTCCAGTACTCGAAAATGACTCCCAGTACTCCAGGTTACTCACAGTATTCAAAAGTGAATCCCAATACTCCAAATTGCTCCCGGTACTCCAAATTACTCCCAATATGCTAAGTTACTAGAAAATTACCCACAGTACTCCGAATTACTCCCAGGATTTCCAATTTACAAATACACCAAGTTACTCCAAATAACTCCCAGTACCCCAAAATGACTCACAGTATTCCAAATTACTCCAAAATTACTCCCAGTACTCTTTGTTACTCCTAGTATTCCCAAGTGAATCCCAATACTCCAAATTACTCCCAGTAATTTAAATTACTCCTTGTAACGAAACGTCCAACACTCTTGAGTGCTTTTGTTATATACCGTTTCCTCCCAGTCTGAGTAAAGATATCAGATATTCCAAACGCTGAGAACCATAAACGAGACAATACTTATTTGGTTGCTCACCAGGAACTGTTTATTAGAACAAGAATACAGTCTTAGAACAGTTGAAGAGGAGGTCCCCCCCTCCTGATCATAGTACTCTAACAATACACCTGTAACCAGAAACATAAATGAACATGAGCTAAGTAACTAATAATTTCCAGACTCGGTGACTCCGACATATGAGCTTTCCGGTAGTGGTGCAACGGATCATCATTGATCCGTGATCCGAACCGAAGATATTGTTCCGAGCCACACACACTTAATCCACGGATTGATTTCTGAAAAAAAAAGTTGTGCGCATGTTCAGTCCACACACAGCACCATGACTCACCACAGTCATGGTGAGCGGAGGAACGGAGGAGCTTGAACGCCCTGCGTCATTTAAATCCCCTGTATAGAAGAATTTTGGCTTCCCTGTCAAATATAATGATGAAGGAAAGAGGTTA
The DNA here is from genome assembly GCA_029574335.1 of Rana kukunoris. Classification (NCBI taxonomy): domain Eukaryota; kingdom Metazoa; phylum Chordata; class Amphibia; order Anura; family Ranidae; genus Rana; species Rana kukunoris. The sequence continues at coordinate 17,828,367 of CM056052.1, forward strand.
GTGGATAAAACAGTGACGGTGTGTAGGCACTGTGGCACAAGAAAGCCATATGACAGTGCAAACACATCAAGCATGGCCACGCATTTGACGCTACATCACCCCAGTGTTTCACTGACAGAAGTGAAAGCAAAAACGAATTTGGTTGTGCAAAACGAGGGGCTTTAAACACATGCTGAAAGTTCTTGAGCCACGTTCCGAATTTTTTTTGCTGATCCGAAAAATTATCCGTGAGAAACGATCTGAACCGTAAGTTTTTTGATCCGTTGCACCTCTGCTTTCCGGTCCCAGCCTTGTTGTCTCCCAGCTCCCTAACTACAATACATATTACATAAATATCAACACAGAACTCCTTCACACAATAGCAGAGTTAATTAACAAAAACAACAATGGGTGAAACACTCTTAGAGCCCACACTAGCCTTATTTACAAAAAACACATTATAGCAGACAACAGACAGACAGGTGGCTGGAGTTGATGACATCAGCATCTTCTATGAGTCCCAACATTATGAAGCAGTCACTATTTCCAATATGGCATATACAGGGTTCCCTGAGTCTGTGTGATTTGGGGGGACATGGACTTGAAACCAAAATAACATTACTTCAAGGTCCCCAGGCATACACCTCGCAAAGAGAATTTATATATAAATGTACTCACAAACATCGATTAAAAACAGCATATAAAAAAAAAAATACATTTAAAAAAAAAAAAACAGCATATAGCGAAGTGCCGGCCGGCAAAATCTCAGGAGCCCTTCCTCCTTGGCGTGGTGACGTCACTGCACATCAAGGAGCAAGTGTTCCTAAAATTTTTCCGGGGACCTGCCTCCCCCTGTAATCTTGTGAGTCCACAAAGGCCGCGGCTGGGCTATAGCCGATTGCTCAGAAAGCTTGCCCTCTGGTAAGCGGCCTACATTTCTGGTGAAGGGATCACTTTATTATTATAAATACCTGTCACTTTGGTGGTGTGTGCTTTCAGGACCCCATACCCGCATGAACTTTACTCAAAAGAGATCTATGCTGCTTTATTGCTCTTTATAGACTTGACCTATATCATCTCCTGTTACTGTACCTGTTTAGTTTTTCTTGGCGCGGCTTTGTTTTTATATATATGTTTTTGTTCTGTGTATCGCATGCAAGCTGTTGCCTGTTTTAGTATAATTTTGGAACGTATTAGCGCAGTTTTCTGTTTTCTTTTCGCAAAGAGAATTGTTCCCTTAAAATCCAGGGCCCATAATCAGTAGACAAGAGGCTAGCATTCAGTTCTCTCCAAAAGCCTCTGTCCCGGCTAGGTCTGTCACACGCCTAATAACCAAGTTAATCTAAATTACTCGCAGTATGCCAAGTTACTCCAAAATTGCTCCAAGTACTCCAAATTCTGACAGTACTCCCAATACACCAAGCTACTCCAAAATGGTTATGACTAAGGCCTTATAGGCTGAAACGCGTCAAACATTCTTATTTGCCTTTGTCCACTGTGGCTTGTTAATAAACACTACTAATTTTTGAGAGCAACGACCGGAGTGCGGATCATCTTGACTTCATTACTCTACTCAGCCAGCTACTGTGGATCGAGCACCCGGGAACCTTGCTTTCTATGTGATGTATGGGTAGCAGCATTGACTTTTTTGTTTATACTCCAAAATTACTCCCATTAGTCCAAAATTACTCCCAGTACTCACAATACTTCACTCTACTCAAAGTGCCTCAGGTTTTTCCCCTGATTCAGTACTCACAAAGTCCCCACAGTACCCCAGCTCACCTGCATTCAGTCCTATCAATGTGTCCCGCTCCAACACTCAAAGGGGTACTTTGACGCAGTGGTGGGCTTAAGCACGGTATGACCATATGGTGTGACTAAATCCCCATATTTACTTATTAAGATCAGGTTTTTAAGTAGCCTTGCAAGATTTGAAAGCAACCTTTTTTATGTATGTGTGCGCTATTCTCTGTGGTTCAATCCGCTCCCACACTCATCGCATTCCTGCAGCTCCACCGGTCAGTGTGAAAGCTCTCCTACTGTCAGTTTCCCCTGCGCCCTCCTGACAGTGTGTCCCGTGTTAACCTGCAGCTCCTCCTGTGCCACAAACGCCTGTTCCCTCTCTCACAGCATACCGACTGCTCCACCTGTGTCCACCTCTGTCCTCCCTCAGTGTTCATTTTCCTGCAGAGTGACTGTGCCTCCCCCTCTCCCGCATCTGGCAGCGTGCCTCAGCTTGTCTCCACAGGATCTCCTGCATTTGGCAGCATGCCGCCACAGTGTCTCCCGCATCTAGCGGCATGCCTCAGCGTGCCTCCACAGCGTCTACCGCATCTGGCAGCATGCCTCCACAGTGTCTCCCGCATCTGGCAGCATGCCTCAGCGTGCCACCACAGTATCTCCCGCATCTAGCGGCATGCCTCAGCGTACCTCCACAGCATCTCCCACATCTGACGGCATGCCTTAGCGTGCCTCCACAGCATCTCACGCATGCCTCCACAGTGTTTCCCGCATCTGGCATTATGCCTTAGCGTGCTGCCACAGTATCTCCCACATCTGGCGGTATGCCTCAGCGTGCCTCCACAGCATCTGGCGGTATGCCTCAGCGTGCCTCCACAGCATCTCCCGCAACTGGCGGTATGCGTTAGCGTGCTTCCACAGCGCCTCCCGCATCTGGTGGCATGCCTTAGTATGCCTCCACAGCATCTCCCAGGTCTGGTAGCATGTATCCACAGCGTCTCCCACATCTGGCAGCTTGCCTCAAAATGCCTCCAGAGCGTCTCATGCATCTGGCAGCTTGCCTCAGCATGCCTCCACAAAGTCTCCCGCATCTGGCAGCTTGCCTCCACAGCGTCTCCCGCATCTAGCAGCGTGCCACCACAGCGTCTGACGCATCTGGCAGCTTGCCTCAGCATGCCTCCACAAAGTCTCCCGCATCTGGCAGCTTGCCTCCACAGCGTCTCCCGCATCTAGCAGCGTGCCACCACAGCGTCTGACGCATCTTGCAGCTTGCCTCAGCGTACCTTCACAGCTTCTCCCACATCTGGCAGCGTGCCACCACAGGGTCTTCCACGTCTGGCAGTTTGCCTCAGCGTCCCTCCACAGCGTCTCTCACATCTGACACACATCAGTGGAGGAGATTTTATAAAGTTCTCCTACAGGCTCCAGTTCTGTATATTGCTACCTGGAGGTGTATAACCCTTTTTTAGAGTTTGCATTAAATGGAAAGCTACAAGACCCGATTTATGCTGCGTGGTGCAAATGCACACATAGGACAGATCATTAATTTCAGTGGTCTGCCCTATACATGATAAACGCAGTAAAGAAGCTCATGCAGCACATACCCCCCTATGTAATTTTTCGGAAAATCTCTTGCCTATTAGCCTAGAAAATGGCCATTACTGGTTTTTAACATTCAGGGTTTAGATTTGGCACCTGAACTTTAGTTATGTTCTGTGGATCCGTCTTACACTGAACTCAGGAATGTTCATTTCATCTCCAGTGAGATGGTGACACATCTCTAACATGAGGAGAATTTTCCGGCCTCATAAGTGGGTAAATGTTTTTGCCAAGGAGGAGTTAATCTGGGTCTCCACACTATATATGTGTGTATCATCATCTGCTGGAGATAAAAGACGTCACAGTGACTATGGAGGAAGAGGACGGACATGACGGGGTTACTGGGTGTAAATACAAAATACGATTTTATTACCTCCTCTGCTGCCACTTTCAGCAATGTCTTCTCTCTACTTCCTCCCAACTTACCTCTAACCTGGAAGTTCCTATTTATACCTGACATCACTTCCTGTCTGTCTTCCATAGAGAACTCCAGTCTTGTTATAAGCGAGATCACAACTTGTGGCGCTCAGAGGAATTGCAGCCCCAAGAAATACCTCATAGTGTGAACAAATTCCTGTCATTTGGCCAGATTCACGTATGAGCGCCTATCTTTGTGCGGGCATAGCGTATCTGATTTACGCTACGCCGCCGCAACTTTTACAGGCAAGTGCTGTATTCACAAAGCACTTGCTCCGTAAGTTGCGGCGGGGCAGCGTAAATGGGCCGGCGTATCCCCGCGTAATTCAAATAGGGCAGGTAGGGAACGTGTTGTATTTAAATTAACGTTGACCCCACGTAAATTACGTTTTTTTTAACTGCGCATGCGCCGGCCGTGAACGTATCCCAGTGCGCATGCTCCAAATGACGTTGCAAATAGTCATTGAAAACTAAGTGAACGTAATTTACGTCCAGCGCTATTCACGGACGAGTTACGCAAATGATGTAAAATTTGAAAAATTTGACGCGGTCCCGACGTCCATACTTAACTTCGGCTGCGCCATCTTTTTGGTGGTTTATCTTTACGTAAACAGCGTATCTTTACTGTGACGGCCGTGCATACGTTCGTTAATCGGCGTATCTAGCTAATTTACATATTCGACGTGTAAATCGACGGAAGCACCACCTAGCGGCCAGCGTAAATATGCAACTAAGATACGACGGCGTAATAGACTTACGTCGCTCGTATCTTAGCTCAATCCCGGCGTATCTGATTCATTGAATCAGGCGCCGGGATACGACGGCGCACATTGGGACTTACGACGGCGTATCTGTAGATACGCCGTTGTAAGTCTGCCTGAATCTGGCCCATTGTTTTCAAGGTTCTTAGATGATGCTAGATTTTGGCTACTGTTCCATCATGTCCTCATTCTGCAGTTTTCAGAACTCTGTAAAGAGTAGCAATGAGGTGATGACTGTTGGAACACTCTCTGGGTTCCATCACCAGGCACTACAATTATAGCAGACTGTTGGGATAAGTGATCTCCTTTCTGTCAGTGAAAGTAAAACTCCGACATCAGCAGAGAGGCAGCGTGTGATCAGGTAAGTACCACCACTGACCACCAATGCTGGGTTGGGATTACACATTATTCCCACTGACACCAACAATGAGGCCAAAGCCTCATACACACGATCGGATTTTCTGCGGACAAATCGTAGGACTTTTTTCCAAATGGCGTTGGCCAGGAACTTGATTTGAATACAAACGGCAAAGAATTGTTGGCCAACAAACATGAAACTACGTGGTTTTACAGCTCTTTAGCAACACCCTTTGGGTAACTTCTGCTTCGCATTGCTTCTGAGCATGCGTGTATGTACTTTGGAGTTTTGTCCGACGGACTTGTTTACTAGGGGTGCAACAGATCAAAAAAATCACGGATCGGATCGATCCTCAGATCAGATGTCATGGATCGTATCGTTTTCGGATCGGCAAAAATAAATAAAAAATCTTGTTACACCAACCTAATCACTATCCACCCCCCTCCACCCTGGTGTACAGACATGCTCCCCAGGTGATGGTGTAGCTCCTACCTGCAGGTTCAGAGCTCACCGATGCTGTCTCCACATGTCTGCAGGCAGTTCCGGGTCTGTAGTGAGCGCGCTGAGGCGGGGAGGCGTGTCACGCTGTGCTCTGACAAGCACACGGGGGTGGAGCAAGATGGCCGCCGCTCCGGAGCTAGGCCTAAGCCGGGGACTTTCCTACGGCCGAGGCTCCGGAGCTCTCTGCGGATCGCGTGGTGTGCCGATCCGAACGGGGTGACCCGTTCGGATCACGGATCGGTGACGATCCGTTGCACCCCTATTGTTTACACATCAGATAATCCGACAACACACATTTGTTGTTGGAAAATTTTAAAGCATGCTATCCCACATTTGTTGGTGGAAAATCTGACAACAATTGACCGATGAAGCGTACAAACGGTCGGATTTTCCAACAACAAATGTGGGATAGCATGCTTTAAAATTTTCCAACAACAGCCTGTCATCACACAATTCCCGTCGGAAATGGAAACCAACAATGGGACTTATTTTATCCCACTGACACCAACAATGGGGCTTATTTTATCTCACTGACATCAACAATGGGACTTATTTTATCTCACTGACACCAACAATGGGACTTATTTTATCTCACTGACACCAACAATGGGACTTATTTTATCTCACTGACACCTATAATATGACTTTTTTTTATCTCACTGTTGCCACCAATGATGGGACTTATTTTATTATTTTTGGTGGTAGGTCATCAGGAGATGTCATTCATGGCAAGCGAGTGACAAGAGTAGGTTTAGATTTTTCTAAATATGGCAATATTTTTACTCCTGCAAATGCCCCCGATGCCTGGTAGAATACTCCCCCCCCCCCCCCGCCGCCGCAAAGCCGCTGCTGCATACCGCAAAGCCGCCACGTTAATCGCGTATGGACACTCCCCCTTGCTCGGGATTGGATGGATCTGTCCAATCCCGAGCAAGGGGGAGTGTCTATACACGGCGCGGCGGGGAACACAGCTATTCAAACGAAAGCTGCCAGTAATGTTCCCCGCACGCTGATTAATGCGGCAGCATCGGCATCATCATCTAGGTATGGGGGACATGACTGCATACATGGGGGACATGGCTGGATATATGTGGGGGACATGGCTGCATATATGGGGGGACATGGCTGCAATATGTGGGGGGACATGGCTGCAATATGTGGGGGGACATGGCTGGAAATGTGGGGGACATGGCTGCAATATGTGGGGGACATGGCTGGATATATGTGGGGGGACATGGCTGGATATATGTGGGGGGACATGGCTGCAATATGTGGGGGGACATGGCTGGATATATGGGGGGGGGGACATGGCTGGATATGTGGGGGACATGGCTGCAATATGTGGGGGACATGGCTGGATATATGTGGGGGGACATGGCTGGATATATGTGGGGGGACATGGCTGCATATATGGGGGGACATGGCTGGATATATGTGGGGGGACATGGCTGGATATATGTGGGGAGACATGGCTACAATATGTGGGGAGACATGGCTGGATATATGTGGGGGGACATGGCTGGATATATGTGGGAGGACATGGCTGGATATATGGGGGGACATGGCTGGATATATGTGGGGGGACATGGCTGGATATATGTGGGGAGACATGGCTGCAATATGTGGGGAGACATAGCTGGATATATGTGGGGGGACATGGCTGGATATATGTGGGAGGACATGGCTGGATATATGGGGGGACATGGCTGGATATATGTGGGGGGACATGGCTGGATATATGTGGGGGGACATGGCTGGATATATGTGGGGGACATGGCTGCATATATGTGGGGGACATGGCTGCATATATGTGGGGGACATGGCTGCATATGTGGGGGACATGGCTGCATATATGTGGGGGACATGGCTGCATATGTGGGGGACATGGCTGCATTTGGGGACACATTTAAAAAAAAGTATTGATATTCGGTATCGGCGAGTACTTGAAAAAAAACAAAACTTTAAGCACTGTGTTGAGTGAAACACATCAACATCTTCTGCATCTTGTGTTGCATCAACTGTCATCATTACTGCGGTGGCGAGCCAGGCAGGCACCTGCAAATGTGAATTGTGACGGGATAAATGTATCACTCACCTTAAGTGTTTCTTCTCTATATCTAGCTTTGAGACATTGCACTCTTCTGTTGTGATGTAATCTATCTTCAATAAAAAAAAAAAAAGTTGGGATTTTGTCTAAAGATCTGTGGTTTGCTGGCAAATATTTACACTTGTTGCTACACTGCTACCAAGTGATAGTCGGCACTCAGGATGACATACCAAACGTACCAAAGTAAGAAAAGTATGTTAAGAACAAAAGATGATCAGGACAGCCGCACTCCAATCCAATGTAACTTTAATGTAAAAAACTGGAAACATGCACTACAAGTCACAGCAACGGAACCTAGGACAGCTGACGCGTTTCACACTAAGTTTAGTGTTTACTCATAAGAAAAGGGATGGTCGGCACTCAGGGTGACATCCAAAAAACTGTATTTCTTTATTAATTTCTTTATTATGTACAATGCTGTAAAAACAGTCTATGAGTGTTGGACATTAGTCCTTATCATGGCTAACGTCCAAAACGCTTATGCCCGTACACACGATCTGATTTTCTGCTCAAGCTTGGCTTACATATACACGGTCACACAAAAGTTCTCTGAACTTTCGACCACCAAGAACGCGGTGACGTACAACACTACGACGAGCCGAGAAAATGAAGTTCAATACTTCCAAGAATGCGTTGAATTGTTTCCGAGCATGCGTCGGAAATTTGCGCGTCACAATTGCTACAGACAATCAGAATTTCCAAGCAGATTTTTTTCTGTTGGAAAAATTGAAAACCAGCTCTCAATCTTTTGTTGGCAGAAATTCCGACAGCAAAAGTCCGAAGCATACACACGGTCTGAATTTCCGTTCAATAGTTCACATCGGACTTTTGCTGTTGCAAAGTCTGATCATGTGTACGGACCATAGGCTGTTTTTAGAGGATTGTACATGTTTACTTAAAGCGGAGGTTCACCTTAAATATACTCTTTCCCATGTGATCCAGCATACTGGCGCTGACTTTTTTTTTTTTTTTAATCCCCCACTTACTGTGTAATCTTTAATTTAGATTTATTTCCCCCGCGGTGGATGGCGCCGCTATAGCCCGTCACGGCTTCCGAAAATATCCGATTTAGGACTCAGGTATTTCCGGCGTTATGCGGCGCCTGCGCACAGACCTAGGAGCTGACTGCGCAGGCGCCGTTTTTCCCCGAGGGCGTGACGCGCCATAGCCATAGGACTCGGAGAAATATGGCGCCTGCGCAATCAGCTCCTAGTCCTAAATCGGGTATTTTTGGAAGCCGTGACAGGCTAGACAAGCGCCATCCACCGTGGGGGAAATAAATCTAAATTAAGGATTACACAGTAAGTGGGGCATTTAAAAAAAAAAAGCATACTGGCGCTGACGCCAGTATGCTGGATCACATGGGAAAGAGTATATTTAGGGTGAACCACCTCTTTAATAAAGAAATACATGAACTTTGGAACAACTGTTTTTTGCAAAGTACACAGGCCATTGCCTTTAGAAAATCAACCCCACTGGGTGTGGGGAAAATGGGAGACTGAGTAGGTTGTATTGTATTGTATAGCAGTTGATAAAACTGAACTTTATTCACTTTTATGTTAATAGGATAGATGTGTAGCACACCCCCGAAGAGCCACTGGTGAATTGAGTCCTATTTTCCCCTTAGAGCATGCACAACCAGGCACATTTTTGGCTTTCTTCCTCTGGCTCAAGAGTCAGTCTAAGGCCGGATTCACACTTGTGCTGTGCGAATTTCAGCTCTCTTATCTCTGCAGAGAGATAAAAGAAGTGTTCAGCAGATCAGCTCAGTTTTAGCTGCGAATTTGGAAACCTAGGAGAGGGGAGAGGTAGGGGGGAAGTGTATTGAGGTGAATGAGACAAATCCTGAAGAGAAATGAACACATCTGCAAATCAGATGCGTACCCATAGAAGATAATGGGCCTGAATTAGCACCTGAGCCGTACCGCAATGCCTAGAAAACGCACACGTGTTGTCTACAATGCGCAGTGCGAATGCATCGCACATATGTGAACCAGCCTCATTGAAAACAATGTATTTAGAAATGTTCTGCGAATTGGATGCGGTTTAAGCCGCACTCAATTTGCATAGGTGTGAACACGGCCTAAAGCCTCATACACACGGTCGGATTATCCGACGGGAATTGTGTGATGACAGGCTGTTGTTGGATTTTACACGGACAAATGCGGGATAGCATGCTTTAAAATTGTCCGCCAACAAATGTGTGTTGTCGGATTATCCAATCGTGTGTACAAAAGTCCTTTGGACCAAACTCCAAATACGCATGCTCTGAAGCAATGCTAAACCATAACACATTAGTAGAAGTTGCCCAAAGAGTGGCGCTAAAGAGCTGAAAAACCACATAGTTTTGTGTTTGGCGGCCGACAATTCTTTGCCGTTTGTATGCAATACAAGTTCAAGGCCAATTGGAATATAGGTATACATAAAATGTGTGTGTGTGAGTAAGCACACATAATATTAACCACTTCAATACCAAGGACGTCAATTGACGTCCTGGCTTTCAGTGGGGGATATCTGAATGATGCCTGCAGCCACAGGCATCAATCAGATACCCATCTCTTTAGGCGGCGAATCCCTGCACCATAAGAATGATCATAGCGGCGGTTCCACCGCTTGATCGTACTTATAGGCGGCGGGAGGGGACGCCCCCCCCCCTCCCCTCCCGCCGCCATCTGGTGCTTCTCCGGGCTCTCCTTTGCCATCGGAGACCCGGAGAAACGATCCGCCACCGTCCACTGTAAACCATAGAGTAGACTGGTGACCAGATGGTCACCAGTCATCTCTATGATCGTTGGAGGCCCAGGCGCGATGTTATGACGTCACGCCCGGGTCCTGGAATGTAAACACAGCCGCAACAGCGGCTGAATGCATTAGATCTGTGAATTTTTTTTCACGATCTAATGCTTTCCAGCCTGGAGGAGAGATGTTGGGTCTTATTGACCCTGCATCTCTCCATAAAGAGGACCTGTCACACACATTCCTATTACAAGGGATGTTTACATTCCTTGTAATAGGAATAAAAGTGATCAAAAAAAAAAAATTTCAAAAAAAGTTTAAAAATAAAAGTGTAAAATAAAAAAAAAAAAATAATAAAAAAAAAATTTAAACGCCCCTACCCCCGGTAGCTCGCGCTCAGAAGCGAACGCACGTGTAAGTCCCGCCCACATATGTAATTGCCGTTCAAACCACACGTGAGGTATCGCCGCGTGCGCTAGAGCACCAGCAACAATTCTAGCACTAGACCTCCTCTGGAACTCTAAATTTGTAACTTGTAAAAAAATAAAATAAGCGTCGCCTATCGAGATTTTTAAGTATAATGGCCGGCATTTTATTCCCTAGGGTGTCTGCTAAAAAAAACATGTAGGGCCAGATTCAGGTAGAGTTAGGCTGGAGTATCAGTGATACTCCAGCCTAACTGTCACTTTAAGCCGGCGTTTTAGTTTTCTGTAACCAGAAAACAAGAAACGTCAGGTTGGAGTTCCGATGCGAGCGGCGGAATTGAATTTCGCCGTCGCATCGCAACAGCAATTTTAAAAATGGCGCTGGGGGCGTTCCCGCTGATTAACGCCGAAAATATGTTAATCAGCAAGAATCGGCAATTCACGATCGTATTCGGGCGCGATGCAGTGACTTTCCGACGTTTCCGTAAGCGATACGCGGCGTAAAGATAAAGCAGCCCCCTAGTGGAGTATCCTATGTTAAGTATAGCCGTCGTCATCGCGTCGAAAAAAAAAAAATTTGCGTCGCTTGCGTAAAACGTCCATGAATGGGGATTTGACGTCATTGACGTTCACTGACAGAATTTGGAGCATGCGCACTGGGATGCATTGACAGTCGACGCATGCGCAGTACGTTCGCCGCGGGATCGCGCCTAGTTTAAATAATACCCGCCCAATTTGAATTCCGCCGGCTCATTTTCGATACGCTGCCGCAACTTTAGGAGCAAGTGCTTCATGAAAAACAGCACTTGCTCCTAAAATTTCGCCAGAGTAACGTAAATGAGAAACGTTACTCCAGATTAAAGATGCTCCCATCTACCTGAATCTGGCCCATAGTGTTTGGGGGTTCGGAGTAATTTTCTAACAAAAAAATTATGATTTATGCATGTAGAAGTGCCAAAATAGCCCCGGTATTGAAGCGGTTAAAACATTTGTTAAAACATAATGTCCATAAATGATTTGAGATCTTGTACGATTAGCACCTGGAAGCAGCACTCTAAGAGTGAAGCGATGGGCTCTGTGTAGAAATAGAAACAGAGGGGCGCCAGACTGAGTGCAGTATAAATCATATATTTAATAAAAACAAGTAGTAACTCATAAGTTAAATTTTATAAGTTCAGTATGTGGTGAAAATCGCCAGTCCCGGAGTCTCATAAATGTCCTATTTGGGGTCCTGTTTTTCCTTTGCAGCTTGGGGCACTGGTGTGATCTTACAGGGATCCAGAGAAGGCTGGGAACCAGGAAGCAGGAAACTAAAAGCCTTGCCACTGTGAATAATCACAATCCCTGTTCCTGTGAAGTCACGACCAGCTGCTTTTTGTTTCCTGCTTCCTGGATCCCAGCATTCTCTGGATCCCTGTAAGATCACACCAGTGCCCCAAGCTGCAAAGGGAAAACAGGAGACAAATAGGACGTTTATTAGACTCAAGGACTGGCGATTTTCACCACATAGTGAACTTATCTCATTTAACATGTGAGTTACTACTTGTTTTTATTAAATATATGTGTAGCGCCCCCTTACTTTCAGTACGGGCACTACGCTAAAGTTAGCGGGCGAATGGGAGAGTTTAATTTACTCTCATTCACAATTTGTCAAATTGCAGGCTGTTGCTATTTCAGAACTGTCTTTGGGTCAGTCTGCAGCACAGGGGTGTGATTACGCCCCTGGGCGGCAGTGGGCGCTAGAGGGGTTTCTCCAGCAGCCAATTAGAGGAGTTTTGGGCATGCTGGGGAGAGGTATATCTGTGGCAGCTGCCAGGTGTTCTGGGTCGGTGGTCGGTTCTTCTTCTGTGCGCGGGGTCCACGTTCCAGGTGCGGCATCCACCTTCAGGGTGCGCGCATCCACGCACCCCGCTTGCATGGCCCACCTGGTCAGAACCACCTGTTCTATGGAGACCCATCTGGATGTCGATGGGGGCCCCAGTGACTTACTGGGTCCCCAATCTTACTGAGAAGATCCCAGGCTGTGTGCCGTTCGGTGGGGGATCGGCTTGAGGAGAACCCGGAGGCAGGTTATCCAAAAGGGCTGGAACGAACCATCGGGATCTGGTTACTGGAATTGACAGGTATATGTCAGCTGTCAACCGGTGACCCCTTTCATTGCATTTACTGGGAGGATTCGCTCAATCCGAATTGTTCTCTTGAGTACTAAAGTACTAGGCCCGTGGCAGAGGCCTGAGCCAGGTCTGCCATAGAGACCTGTTCCTCCCAGCAACTCAAAAGTGACATTCCGGCTGCCAGGCCTATAACAAGGGTCTGTCCGGAGGCACTTCACCCACTCTGGCGAGAGTGGCGACAAACTTCATCTACTACTACTGAGAGCAGGACTGCTCTACTTCTTATCCAGGCCTGATACCGCACTGTTCTCTATTGCTTCATCAACCTTTCCTATCCTCTGTTGATGTTGGCCGTTGTTGGGCCCTGGAATAAAGCATTTGAAAACCCATCTGATGACTGGAGATTCGCTCACTGCTACTACCCCTAGACCAGTGCTTCTCAAATAGTGGGGCGCGCCCTCCGTAAAGGGGGGCTTGTTTAACTACTTGCTGACGGCCGTACGACTTTGTACGGCCGCAGCGCAGCCCTAAATCCCCAGCGCGCGCTCCCGAGTGCGCAGAGGGGAACTCCTGTGCTGGCCGTGTCCCTTGGACACAGCCAAACACAGATCGTGGTAAATAGCCAATCACAGCAGCTATTTACAGCGCGATCTGTGCGGCCAATGGGAGATGATCTCATATGTAAACATATGAGATCATCTCTCATTGCCGACTCTCCGCTCCTCACACAGACATCGCGTGTGAGGAGGAAGAGAGAACGGAGAACTGAGCGACTTGGAAAAAAAAAAAAAAGTAACACATCAGTGCCCCAGGATCACCTGTGCCCCCCAGTATCAAAGTGCCCACCAGTACCACAGTGTGCCCCCCAGTACCACTGTGCCGATCAGTACCACGTGCCCACCGTGCGCCCACCAGTACCATTGTGCGCCCACCAGTACCACCGTGATGATACTATTTACAGTCGCGCGGGGGGGCGCAAAATGTTTTCTTCTTCCTAGGGGGGGCATGACAGAAAATAATTGAGAAGCACTGCCCTAGACATACTACAAGGAGGTAACTTAATACGCCGATCCCAAACAACAACCAGCAGCTCCTTTGGGGTAGAGCGCTACATATGATTTACACTGCACTCAGTCTGGCACCCCTCTGTTCCCATCTAAACAATTTGAGGACTGCTTAACTTTTGGCTGCTTTGTACAACTCCTGGCTGCACATTCTGATAGCAATGTCCCACAGGATCTCTATGCCGTCTGTGACCTTTGCACTCACTTCCGGCCACACAGTCTGTGGGTAGAAAGTCAGATTCTGCCCCCCCCCCCCCCCCCCGTTGTGTTCTGGGAAACACACAGCTCCCAGAACACAACGGGAACCAGTCAGCACAGCACAGTAGGGAACCGGGCAGTGAAGCCGGTGCGCTTCACTTCCTGGTTCCCTCACCGTGGATCGCTCATCCTCTGCTGCCGACGGCGCTGGACTCCAGGACAGGTAAGTGTGCTAATATTAAAAGTCAGCAGCTGCAGTATTTGTAGCTGCTGGCTTTTAATAACTTTTTTTCCGGCGGACATCCGCTTTAAGCATATAAGCTCTGTTTTGTGTTGAAAATAACTGTGAAATCTAAAACTCTGATGGGTGTAACAAGATGTCCGCTTGCCCCCTTCTCACTGAATCATTACTGTGCAGGAGTGTGGGGTGTAGCAAGATGGCGGTGACGAAATATCACTTCCAGAGCAATCTGTGATGGGGAGCGGAATGTGACAAGACACCGGGTTACTGGGTGTAAATAGAAAATAAGATCTTATTACGTCTTCTGCTGCCACTTCCAGCAATGTCTTCTCTCTACTTCCTCCCGACTCACCTCTCACCCAGGACCTCCTCTTATACCTGACATCACTTCCCGTCCTCCATAGAGACTTCCATTCTCAATGAAAGTGATGTTGCACTGGTTTGATTGTTACAACGTATAAATGGGGTCTTTGTATGCATCCCTCTAAGTCTCTACATGTTTCATGCGATATACTTGCTTGTTCAGGTGGATCAGGTGTCACCTCTTTCATCATTTGGAGACTGTGGCCATCAGACAGTTTGCAATCACTTAAAGCGGTATTTCACCCTAAATATAAGATCTCCCATGCGCTTCAGCATACTGGCGTCAGCGCCAGTATGCTGGGTTTTTTTTTTTTTTATAGCACACTTACTGTTTTATCGTAGAAATCCTTTTCTGTCCCCCGTGGTGGACGGCGCCAGTACAGCGCGTCACATCTTCCTAAGATACCCGATATGGACTCGGGTATTTCCGGCGCTATGCGGCGCCTGCGCACAGACCTAGGAGCTGACTGCGCAGGCGCCGTATTTCTCCGAAATAGGACTCGGAGAAATACGGCGCCTGCGCAGTCAGCTCCTAGGTCTGTGCGCAGGCGCCGCATAGCGCCGGAAATACCCGAGTCCATATCGGGTATCTTAGGAAGATGTGACGCGCTGTACTGGCGCCGTCCAACGCGGGGGACAGAAAAGGATTTCTACGATAAAACAGTAAGTGTGCTATAAAAAAAAAAAAAACCCAGCATACTGGCGCTGACGCCAGTATGCTGAAGCGCATGGGAGATCTTATATTTAGGGTGAAACTCCGCTTTAAGGGCTTTTTACATTGCGGTTTCTTCCACATTTGTGAGTAGTTTTTATATTGTTATTTAATAAAATCATCCAAGGATAATGCACAAGGCTAGTGTGTCCTCTTTTTTTTCTATTCCTATTTTGACTGCTAAGATACCTTCATCCTGGAGGGGAGCAAGGCCTGAGACATTATCCATTTCGAACTGTAGATCACCTGATCAACATACCCGCGTATAGCGCGCACCCCTAAAGTGGCCCCCATTCCTGTGGAAAAAGTTTTTTATACTTACAGTTTTGGTGTCTTGCGCGGCGTCCGTCGGCGGCTTCGGGTGTCCTCTTCGTCGGGTCCGGCGTCCTCCCCGCTCGATCCTCGCCGATTTCGAATACTGCGCCGGCATATACCGAGCGCAGTACACTCGGGTAGTCGGGCAGACTCGGCTCCTCTCACGCTGACGTCCTGGACGTACAGGACGTCACTGCGAGAGGAGCCGAGTCTGCCCGACTATACCCGAGTGTACTGCGCTCGGTATATGCCGGCGCAGTATTTCGAAATCGGCGCGGGAAAGCGAGTATCGGCGTATACCGCGCACCCACGATTTTTCAGGGCAAAAAAGTGCACGGTATACGCCGATAAATACGGTACTTGTGCACAAGAGTGTTCGTTTTCTGCTAACAACATACTTGGAGTCAGACCTTTTCTTCACAGGAAAAAACCCCATCCAGGCAGAAGCTTCCATTCCTGGGACCCCAGGGGGGAGGACGAGTGCAGGAACACTCCACACAGAAGCGACTCAAGAGGAGTTGTAACACTACTCAATAGACATTTACACAGCTAGGACAGTTGGATTACTTCTTCTACTGGAATCTACTATACCCGGCAGATTCCATATATGGCCATTATATGGAGGCAAAGACCATAGGAAATCATTGTATGAAATACAATATTGATAAAAGATGCACCACTTATTAAAACAGTCCATCCATCAGTCAGTCAGTCAGTGACAGTGGGAGAGTAGGACGCTCCGGCCTCCCGCACGAGTCGCTCTCGCCAGGGACCAGTCAGCCAGACAGTCAGGCAGGCTCCCTCCACCCCTCCAGGGACTCATTAGGCTTCCCCTGACTTGCTTGATCC
Source organism: Rana kukunoris (assembly GCA_029574335.1). NCBI lineage: Eukaryota > Metazoa > Chordata > Amphibia > Anura > Ranidae > Rana > Rana kukunoris. Next base: position 17,844,846 of record CM056052.1, read on the forward strand.
CCGCTGGCTCCCTCCTTCATCCCTTCGCCAGGGAGCCAAGCAGGTAAGCCACACACAGCTGTCCTTTTCAGGACAAGCTGAGGCAGCTTTTCCAACCCCCCCACAGCTCTCCCTCTTTCATCCGTACCCCCGTACTACCCCCCCCACTCAGTGCTACCCCCCCAGTGCTATCCCCGCAATTCCACGCCATTCGGGCGTTTTTTTACACTTCCGCGCCGGCCTGTGAGGATTCGCGGCAGCCGCGATTTAGGAAAGGCCGCGGCTTCACCTGCGGCCTAGCGGCGCACCGCTCCTCACGCCCGGCAATCGGCAGCAAATCACCTCAACGGCCCAGAAAGCCTCCTCCTACCCCAGCAAACCCCCCCTCTCCTCCCAGCTATTCTTCCCGGCCCCCCAGGCAGCACCGATCCACTTAATCAGGTGGACCCCAGCCTGGATCCTGCTGCCTGGTCGGCGGCCATCTTGGTACACCCAGCCCCAATCCCCTTTCCTTAACACTATTAGGACTTGATCCAGGGTTCGCCGATCGCCTCTTAAGGGGTCAGGAAGGAATTTTTTCCCCGCCGTAGCACATTGGCATTGCAAGGCCAGGGTTTTTTGCCTTCCTCTGGACCAAGCCTGGGTGGAGGATTCAGTCACTTCTTGAAAATCCTTCACTCCCCCCCCCCCCCCCCCCCCCCCCCCCCCCCCCCGGTATATGGCGACCATGGTCAATCTGCAATACACGGCAGAGACCATTTGGGACTTGAAGCAATATGCCGCATTTTTACCAGCCATTACCAAAAAAAACCTAAAAATTCTGCGCCTTTTGAGAAACGATCGGAGATCGACTATCAAACATCACAGCCGCCTACCCCAGCCTAAGCACATATCATGTGCGTTGATCAACACCAGATCGGCAGTAAAACATCGATTAGAAATCCATGATTTCATTCTACAATACGATTTAGACTGCCTCTTTATTACAGAGAGCTGGCTCACAGCCGACTGTAACACCATTTTAGGAGAAATGGTGCCAGAAACCTACCGTATTATAACGGAAAACAGACTAGGGCAAAGAGGAGGAGGACTGGCGGTGATCCACAAGTCCCATCTTACGATCATTAAACCAGTCCTTCAAAACCCTCTTCCATTCATGGAAACCCTTACGCTGAAGCTGGAAATAAACTCCCAGGAGACCGTACAGATTTTACTCTGCTATAGACCACCCGGCCCAAAATCGCAGCTTTTACTATCATTGACGGACTTCATCTCTACCTATACCCTTAACAGCAAACACCTTTTGCTGCTCGGGGATTTTAATCTTTGGGCCAACTCATCACAAGACCCCATTGCCGACGCCTGCATTGAACATCTAGGAGGATTAGGGCTACAGCAATTAGTATGTGGGCCCACACATACTTCAGGTCACACCCTCGATCTTATTTTCAGGCAAAATCTGGAAATAAAAATCTTGGAAAAGGAACTATTGCCATGGACAGACCACCATGCAATTAAATTCATTATTTCCGATTTCCCTCCCTTAACAAAAACATCAAAACCAGTGACAACACACTGGACTAGATGTCAGAAGAAGCTCCATTCGGAACTCTTCAAAACCACGTTAAGGAATAAAATAAAAACAATTCAGCCGAACCAAACGGCTGTAGAAACACTGGATGCCATAAACACAGCCCTATTACAGTCAGCTGACTTAATAGCGCCGAAACATAAAACCTGCATCCGAAAAAATACCTCCAGCTGGTTCAACAACCAATTGGCGTTATTAAAACAAGAGCGTAGAAGGGCGGAAGCCGCCTGGAAGAGAAGCTCTTCAGAGGCGAACCTCTCCATCTACAAGGCATCAACCAGGAAATACCACAAAGAAATTTTCAAAGCCAAGAAAAATTATTTTTCCGAGGCTATCAACAGCGCCCTAAATCGCCCCCGCGAGCTCTTCAGATTGGTCAATCAGACCATGAATCCAAGATGTCTAGAAGCCCCCAACTCTGACACCCAAGAATTTTGCGATGAATTGTCGGATTGCTTCATTAATAAAATTGAGGCAATCCGGGAAAGCATTCAGCAGAACCAAACCCCCCCCAATCCCTCCCGTAATCTTTCACACAGCACCATCAATATTTCGCCACAATCAGGTAAGTTCACCCTGGAACCCATTACTATACAGGCCACAAAGATTATCATTGATTCTTTGCGTAACGGCACAGCGCCAAATGATATCATCCCCACTAAACTGCTGAAGGAATGCGCCGACATCCTGGCACCTCCGATCACGCAGCTTATAAATCAATCCTTCAAGGAAGGCATAGTGCCCTCCCAGTTGAAAGAGGGCATAATTCAACCCATTCTGAAAAAACATACCCTTGACCCCAAGGACCCAACTCACCGCCGTCCCATAACAGGCCTAAATGTCCTCTCAAAGGTAATGGAGAAAGTAGTGGTACAACAGCTGCAACAGCATCTAGATACCCACAACCTACTAGATCCATACCAATCTGGCTTCCGTCCTGGACACGGGACGGAAACAGCACTGCTCAAAATATGGGACGACGCCCTCGAGGCCGCAGACGAAGGCGAATCCTGTCTCCTGGTCCTGTTGGACCTAAGCGCAGCCTTCGATACTGTAGACCATAAGCTATTACTGACTCGACTAGTCGAAGTAGCCAGAGTCGCAGAAAGCGACTTATCTTGGTTCTCCTCTTTTTTGGAAAACCGATCGCAAACTGTGAAGTTGGGATCTTTCACTTCCGAGAAACGCACAGTATCGTGCGGAGTCCCCCAAGGATCGCCTCTGTCGCCGGTGTTATTCAACATCTATCTTCGTCCCCTTTTTGAAATAATTAGCAGCCAAAAACTGCTTTATCACTCATATGCAGACGATACGCAACTGTATTTCCGCATATGCAATAAAAAGGATCATCACCTCAATCTAGAGACATGCCTCTCTTTGATAGAGAACTGGATGACAAAGAGTTACCTAAAACTCAACAGAGCAAAAACAGAACTTCTACTGTTTCACGCCAAGCGCACGAATCACCCGGGGACAACTTGGATACCCCCGCCCATTTTGGGCAAAATCATCACCCCTAGCACCAAAGTCAAAAGTCTTGGGGTCATCTTTGACTCCTACATGACAATGGATGCACAAATAGGGTCTGTAGTCAGCGGATCTCACCATCTGCTACGCCTACTACGCAGACTTACTCCTTTCATCCCCAAAGAAGACGTACCAGTTGTGGTGGGAGCAATTGTGAATTCAAGATTAGACTATGCAAATGCTCTTTACCTCGGACTCCCCAAGTACCAAATCGCTCGTCTTCAAGTCGTGCAAAATACGGCCGCTAGACTTGTGACTGGAAAAAAACCATGGGAATCAATCTCACCTTCTCTGAGATCCCTTCACTGGTTGCCAGTAAAAGACAGAATTGTTTTTAAAACTCTCTGCCTAACGCATAGATGTATTCATGGGAATGCCCCCCATTATCTATGTGAAAAAATAAAAGCTCACAATCCCAATCGCGTTCTGCGATCCACCAATCAAAATCTGCTCCAGATTCCGAAAGCCAACTTTAAGTCCAAAGGAGAAAGAAGATTCACGCTCCAAGGTCCCAGACTATGGAACGCTTTACCGACCAGTATTCGGTTGGAGGAGAACCACCTCGCATTCAGGAGAAAGATCAAGACTCATCTCTTTTGATTTCAAAAGAGAAAGGAACAACAAGCGCCCAGAGGCGATTAAATTTGCATGTGTTGCGCTATACAAGTTTTTCATTCATTCATTCATTCAGAGAGAATCCATAAATCCAAGGGTGCACCCAGAGTGTATAACAGAAACAAATCTGCAGGTGAAATGACGATCCTCCACCAACACCACAGCAAACTGGGCCTCTTACCCTCAGAAGTGGACCACTAGATTATAGATGGTCTGGTAGCACTCCAAAACCCATCACGCTTGTAGCTGCTCACCATGGACTGCATAAAGATTATTGTCACGTACACACAACCGTTTTTTGGGTTGTAGAAAAATGAAGTTTTTAATGGTCTAGAAAAAACGTTTTTTTCAACCCGATCATTAAAACGGACTTACCTACACACGATCGTGAAAAAAAAAAAATTCTCCAGCAAAGCGCGGTGACGTACAACACGTACGACGGCACTATAAAGGGGAACTTCCATTCAGATGACGCCACCCTTGGGGCTGCTTTTGCTGATTTAGTGTTAGTAAAAGACAGATCGCGATTTTCAGTCTGTTACAGTGTGATGAATGTGCTATCTCCATTACAAGCGCTATTTTCACCAGAACGAGCGCTCCCGTCTCATACCTTGCTTCTGAGCATGCGCAGTTTTTCACGTTGTTAAAGCCCACACACGACTATTTTTTACGACGTTAATAAACTAAATGAAAAATTTGTGCATGTTCAAAATTTTTAATGCCCATTTTTTACATCGTCAAAAATGCTCTGGAGCCCACACACAATCGTTTTTAATGACATTAAAAAAATAAATTTTTTAGAACCCGAAAAACGGTCGTGTGTACGCGGCATCAGGCTCAAATCCTATTTTACCCTCTGAGAGCGTCTCTCCACAGGTTAGATTACCTTATAGCTGTGGCAAAATGAGAAGACAGAGAGCCTCCTAGTGTAGTATGTAAATCACTTAGGTATTTATTAAAATGTATTCAGAATACTCATACATTAGAAATAAAAATCGAGCATGTCATCACAATTAACTGATAATTTCTAATAGGGTTGTCCAGATAGCACTTTTTTAGGACCGAGTACAAGTACTGATACTTTTTTTCAAGTAGTCGCCGATACCGATACTTTTTTTTAAATATGTCCCCAAATGCAGCCATGTCCCCCACATATGCAGCCATGTCCCTCCAGCCATGTCCCTCACATATGCAGCCATGTCCCTTCAGCCATGTCCCTCACATATGCAGCCATGTCCCTCACATATGCAACCATGTCCCTTCAGCCATGTCCCTCACATATGCAGCCATGTCCCTCCAGCCATGTCCCCCACATATGCAGCCATTTCCCCCCAGCCATGTCCCCCACATATGCAGCCATGTCCCTCTAGCCATGTCCCCCACATATGCAGCCATGTCCCTCACATATGCAGCCATGTCCCTTCAGTCATGTCCCTCACATATGCAGCCATGTCCCTCACATATGCAGCCATGTCCCTCACATATGCAACCATGTCCCTTCAGCCATGTCCCTCACATATGCAACCATGTCCCTCCAGCCATTTCCCCCATACCTTTGCCGCTGCGCCGCCGCATGGAGAAAATCACAGCATTCATTTGAATAGCTAGTTTGCCCGCGCGTATAGACACTCCCCCTTGCTCGGGATTGGACAGATCACGATCACCCATTCAATCCCGAGCAAGGGGGAGTGTCTATACGCGCGGGAATACTACAGCTATTCAAATGAAAGCTGTGATGTTCCCGCACGCCATTTAACCCATGCGGCGGCGCGATGCGGCGGCTTTCGATGCGGCGGCAGCGGATGTATTCTATTTAGGTACAAGTACTCCCGCAAATACTTGGTATCGGGACAACCCTAGTTTCTAACCAACAAAATGGGTGCGGTCCACGTGTGCAGCAACGTCATGAGTCCAGGCTCCACCCAACAAGTTTCATCGCATCAGACATCATCAGGGGAATCAAAATGAAATTAAATAAAATATATATATATTTTTTCAAAAGTTAGACCTATAAGTGTGCGAGAAGGTTTACACCACAAAGTTTACTCAGCTAATGAAAGATACTGGGGGTTACTTATGCATAAATGCAGCCACTGTAAATCTGAGGGGTAGATCTGAAATGAGAAGAAGCTCTGCTAATTTTATCATCCAATCATGTGCAAGCTAAAATGCTGTTTTTTATTTTCCTTGTATGTCCCCCTCGGATCTACAGCGACTGCACTTCCGAGTACTTTTAGTGCACTTGTAGTGCAAAGTGGATTTGCCTTTAGTAAATAACCCCCACTGACTCCATTTTTATTTGTCTACTGCTATCAATGGCCAACACAGTACAACACTCCATCCATGTCTGTGGTGATCTCTAATCTCGTTATGAAGTGTTTCTTACATGATGAAGATCAGCCATGGAGTATATCTGAGGTGTATATCAGGGTGTGTTTCTTCCCCACATGAGAGCTGTGATGTCCAGCAACATTCATATACAAGACATTTCCCGCACTCAAGGCACCAATACACCTCGAGGGTTGTGTGGGATCCCTGATGTACAGGAAGACAGGACTTCAGTGAGGAACAATTCCCTCATTCAGAACATCAACATTCTCCCCCGTGTGAGATATCTGATGTCTGCAAAGATTGGACTTCCGTGAAAAACATTTGCCGCACTCAGGACAGGAATACAGCTTTTCCCCCGTGTGCAATCTCTGATGTGTGATGAGCTCTGATTTTCGTACAAAACATTTCCCACATTCAGAACATGGATCAACCCTCTCCCCTGAGTGCAATTTCTGATGTTTCTTAAGATTGGACTTATGTGGAAAAAATTTCCCACATTCAGGACAGGAATACGGCTTCTCCCCTGTGTGAGACCTCTGATGTATATCAAGTACCGATTTGTGTGCAAAACATTTCCCACACTCAGAACAGGAATACACATTCTCACCTGTGTGCAATCTCTGATGATGATTAAGATTGGACTTATCTGAAAAACATTTCCCGCACTCAGGACAGGAATACAGTTTTGTCTCTAGGTGAGACCTCTGATGTCTGATGAGTTTTGATTTCTGAACAAAACATTTTCCACATTGAGGACAGGAGTACGGCTTCTCACCCGTGTGCAGTCTCTGATGTCTGTCAAGATTGCACTTCCGTGAAAAACATTTCCCGCACTCAGAACAGGAAAAAGGCTTCTCATCCATGTGCAATTTCTGATGTGTGTGAAGATGGGACTTCTGTGAAAAACATTTACCGCATTCAAGACAGGAAAATGGCTTCTCCCCCGTGTGAGATCTCTGGTGCTTGACAAGTTCTGATTTTTGTACAAAACGTTTCTCACAATAAGAACAGGAATATGGCTTCTCACCTGTATGAGATCTCTGATGTCCGTAAAGATTGAACTTTCTTGAAAAACATTTCCCGCACTCAGAACAGAGATATGGTTTTTCCCCTGTGTGAGACCTCTGATGTATGACAAGTTCAGATTTTTTAACAAAACATTTCCCGCACTCAGAGCATAGATATGGTTTTTCCCCTGTGTGAGCTCTCTGATGTATGACAAGTTGTGATTTTTTTACAAAACATTTTCCGCATTCAGGACAAGAATACAGCTTCTCATCTGTGTGCAATCTCTGATGATTAAGAAGAGAGGACTTCAATGAAAAACATTTCCCACATTCTGAACAGAAAAATGGCTTTTCCCCCGTGTGAGTTCTTCGATGTATGGAAAGATGGGACTTCTTTAAAAAACATTTTCCACACTCAGAACAGGAATGTGGCTTCTCACCCGCATGTGATCTTTTATGCTCATTAAGCTCTGATTCAAAATGGAAACATTTCCCGCACTCAGTACAGGAGAATCTGTTATCTGTAGGAAGGACGGCACTGTCCCGCACAGTCTGAGGTTCCTCAGGATAAGAGGAATACAATGGTCCGGCACCCTCCCTCACAGTCTGAGGTTCCTCAGGGTAAGAGGAATACGATGGTCCGGCACCGTCCCTCACAGTCTGAGGTTCCTCAGGATAAGAGGAATACGATGGTCTGGCACCATCCCTCACAGTCTGAGGTTCCTCAGGATAAGAGGAATACGATGGTCCGGCACCGTCCCTCACAGTCTGAGGTTCCTCAGGATAAGAGGAATACGATGGTCCATCTACACTGTGTGGTGCCGGATGGACATTTGAGGTAGTCGGGTTTTCTCCTGGACTATATTGTGTGATGTCCTCATCTTCTACTTTACAGTCTGGAGACAAAGTGAGACAATCCTCTGAGGTTTTCCTCATCTCCCGTCCATCTACTAAAATAGAGATAAAAATATTATTACTAGACATAAGCGGATTGGTTCCCCTAAACCAGGACTCCGCCCACATCAGGCAGCTTTGTCTCTGAGGAACTTACAATTCCCCCCTCAAGGTAACTAGTAAATGGGTTCTCTGATCTCCTACCAGATCATTTCTTTATTCATGGATCTTAGTCAGAGAGTGAGGACACAACGAGAACTGTCTTTTATAGGAGTGACAGTGATGAGGGGATTATAGGACGAGTGTCCCCACCCCCTCTATCACTCATTGCTATCTTTCCAACACAAAAAGCACTGCACTTCCTTATTTAGTCCATGAATAACAGTGGGGCTGAGCCCCACCAGAGGTCAGAGAGTGAGGATGGGGGAGAACAACCAAGATGAAGACTTGACTAATCCTGAAGACCTCCATCATTGGGTTACTGACTCCTCCCTCATTATCACTTTCTGTTTAAGGCTCCAAAGCGTAAGGATGTTATCACATTATTATCACCATGTAAAAGTCTGTGCTCCAATCACATCATCAGTCATAAAATATCCAGCTGGTAGACAATGAGTGTAACAAAAGAGGATACATAATGAGGAGATTTTTTAAGACTGGAGCAGCTGTGCATTGCAACCAATCAGCATCTATCGTTCATTTTTAAATCTTAACTGAACAAGCTTAAGATAGAAACTGATTGTCACCAAACACATGTGCTCCAGATCCTGGCTGAGTCTTAGTAAATTCCCCCCATTATGTGTATATAAAGCAGTGTGTAGAGGGGAGAGAGCAGATGTCCAGACTATGTAATGTGAAACATATTGTATAAGATTCAACAGATAGGAATATATAGTATCAGAATTATGTAATGTACAATATAGAGTATATAGTGCAGGGGTAAGGAACGTGTAATGTATAAGGCAGGGGTCAGGGCTATCATATAGTGTGATAGTCAGGGCTAGGGATGAGCCGAACACACCGGGGGGGTGTCTATAGTATGTCTGTGAAATAGCGCATGTTTCCCGTGTTTAGAACTGTCCCTGCACAAAGTGTTATTTCTGAAGGGAAAAAAAAAGTCATTTGAAAACCACTCGCAGCTATAATGAATTGTCGGCTCCCGGGCAATTCAGAGAAAATTCATTCATAAAAAAGCAAAAAAAAAAAAAGAAGCGTGGGGTCCCTCCAAAATTAAATTACCAGGCCCTTCAGGTCTAATATGGATATTAAGGGGGAACCCGGCCGTCAATTAAAAAAAAAAAAAAACCGTGGGGTTCCCCCCAAATATCCATTCCAGACCCTTCAGGTCTGGTGTGGATTTGAAGGGGCACTCCACCCCAAATGAAAAAAAAATGGTGTGGAGTTCCCCCAAAAATCCACACCAGACCCCTTATCCGAACACGTAACCTGGCCGGCCACAGGAAAAGAGGGGGGGGGACTGAACCGTACCAGGCTAGGCCACCTGTCACGTGACCCCGCCCCACTCTGACGCAAGGGAAAGCCTGGGCTTTCCCAGTGACGTAGTCGGAGAGTACGTCAGAGGGGGACGGGTGGCCCCGCCTCACCTATATAAGAGCTGTCACTGGCTCAAGCCGCGCCATTCGCCGGGCTGTCTCCGGTGAAGACAGGAGGCGGCGATGCGTGCGCTCTGGATTCCGGACCTGGATGGATCTTCTCATCGCTGGACCCCGGCGAAGAGGAGATCACCCATCGCTGGATACCGACAACGTTGGAGCAGGGGATCGAGAGTGGATTTTCACCGCTGGATTTTATTTTATTCTTTTAATAAAAGACTTTCTCCACGGTGTGTGTGTGTTTTTTTTTTTTACTATTGTTTACACTTCCTTAGTGAATTGGTAGAGATACAATGTACCCCATTACCAATTCACATGGGGGGGCGGGATCTGGGGGTCCACTATGTTAAAGGGGTCTTTGAGATACTGATAAGCCCGCAGACCCCCACAACCACTGGCCTGGGTTGTGGGGATGAGGCCCTTGTTGAGGGCATGTGGCCTGGTACGGTTCAGGAGGGTCTGGAATAGATATTTGGGGGAACCACACGTATTTTTTTTTTTTAATTGACCGCAGAATTCTCCTTAATATCCATACCAGACCTGAAGGGCCTGGTAATTGAATTTGGGGGGACCCCCACGCTTTTCTTTTTATGAATGAATTTTCTCTGAATTGCCGGGAGCCGTCAATTCATTATAACCGCGAGTCATGTTTAAATTACTTTTTTTCCTTCAGAAATGACACTTTGTTCAGAGACAGTTCTAAGCACGGAAAACATGCGCTATTTCACAGGCTTACTTTACACCCCCCCCCCCCCCCAGGTACAAAATGTAAAGGAATTTCACTTTTATTGTTTCACTTTAAGCATTATTAAATTCACTTCTCCCAAAAAAAAAACTTACATTTTCCTGACCTCAACCCTAAAGAACACCTTTGGGATGCATTAGAGCGGAGACTGCGAGCCAGGCCTTCTCATCTTACTTCAGCGCCTGACCTCACAAATGTGATTCTGGGAGTATAGTCAAACATTCTCATAGGTGAGGGATACCATTAAAGTTCATGTGCATGTAAAGGCAGGCCTCCCAATAAATTTGGAAATATAGTGTATCCCTCCACCTGGCACTACCAGTACACAACAGAACAAGTCATTTCAGGACATATGCTCTATCGGACCCAGGCATGGGGCAGAACACCCAAGGCACACGCCCCAGGTGCCAAGGTAAAGCAATGCCTATGGTGAAAACCAACATTTTGCTGCCAGTTGAACCCCAGAATCTCCATAAATCCAGTCTAGAGACATAAGCTGTGTCTGCAGCACAGAGAAGGAAGATTATCCGAGAGAAATACAGGAATACAGGACGGGGGAACACAGCTTAGGAAAGTGACCAGGGAAGTACAGGCTGATATCACCCAGTCCCCGCCCTACTCTGGACCAATCAGTGAGCAGTATGGGTGGAGGAATGTATTTAGTGTTATTGACCCACCTGTACTGATCTCTGTAGGAGTGTCCTCCTCTATAAATGTCCCCGTTATTCCATCCTCCTCCGTAGACTGCTGATCATCCCTCATATACCTCTCTTCTGCTTTAACCTCAACTTTTATATCTATTGGATCTTCCCACTAAACAAAGAAAATGAGAGAAAATATAATTTATAAGATATAAGCTTTAATATTGTGACATCACATATAAAATCCACACATCGTCTCCAAATGTCCATTTTCTAGATGGTCCACCTCGCAAACCTGGTAAAGTATGGTGTGGCCTTCCTGTGTGGAATCCCGGCAATACAGAGGACGGGGACATCTCTCTGGTGGGTTCCTGGTATTAGGTGGCTTCATCATATCCTTGTGTCCTTCTAAAGACTCCTCAATTGCTCCATACTCCTCATCCTCCTCTTTATACTCTTCTTTAACAACAATATTAACACCCCCGATGTTTCCACTCTGAAATATATAATAAGCATTTATTGTAACAAACATGCTGTGTATAAATCAGAACTCCCAGTAATTGTCAATCATCTACCTGATGATGGTGAGGGATGGTGTGACCTTCCTGTGTGGAATCCCAGGAATACAGAGGACGGGGATGTCTCTCTGGTGGGTTTCTGTAGCTGGATGACTCCACCATGGTGTCCTGGTACAGATCTTTGTGTCCTTTTAGATACTCTGACTTCTTCATCACCCCATCCTTATCATCCTCTTTTATCTCTTCTTTAACCTCAACTTTAGAATCTCTCAGGTCTCCACTCTGAATATATAATATAAATGACATCAATTGTAACACTGCAGATAATGTACAGATCCTAATGTTACGATCAGTGATTGTTCCTCATCTACCTGATGATGGTGAGGGATGGTGGGATCTTCCTGTGTGGAATCCCGGGAATACAGAGGACGTGGACATCTCTCTGGTGGGTTCCCATTACTGGATCCATCTGTAGGAAACACACACACTGACTGAATACATTGTTTCTATGTGTTTATCAGATGATGGGGGATCTAGGTGGAGCCTCTGTACTGCTCTCTCCTTTACAATAAAGTCTCCTCTTACCCGGTGATGTGAGGGGCGGCTGATTGTCCATCATGACGTCCTTGTAGAGATCCTTGTGTCCTTCTAAATACTCCCACTCCTCCATGGAGAAATAGACAGTGACATCCTGACACCTTATAGGAACCTGACACACACAATGATACAGTCACCATCCAGACACATCCCTTGTCTGTTACTGGATAATGTCCCAGAATTCCCGGCACCGCTCACCTCTCCTGTCAGCAGCTCAGTGATCTGGTAACTTCTAGAATCTTCCTTTTTTATTTCCTTTGATGATGTTATGGTCATATGATCACCAGATTTCACAGGAGGAAAACTCTAGATTTGAACAAAAATAATAAAATCAAATGATATTCCCAGAATCCTCCTCACCTCCCTGTTCAGGTCTTCAATTTATTTAAGCCCCACTTCAGGCTGAGTTATCATTTACATACATAGCGCCCCTACCACATATGTTAAAAGCTTGTCAAAGGCATTCTAACATCATTACTCAAAATGCAAGGAGATTGAAACAACTGTGATGTCATAAATGTATCTGTCTTTGGTTTCAGGGACATTGGGAGGGGGAGCTGTGAGGTCAGTGTGATGTCATAGGATTTAAAGACTGTGATTGGAGGGATATTGGGAGGAGGAGCTGTGAGGGGCGCTCTGTGAGGTTTCTGTACACACGTAATCATTTCTCCTGGGTGTGTCCCACATCTCCTAAACTTAAAAAAATGAACGTTGTCTTTGGGCTTCGCCAGGGCACATCATATTCCTGTGATCTCCGTGTACTTCGGAGACATTACTGATCCCATTAGGATGAATATCTGAGACTGGGATCATTATGGAGAAATACGTTTTCAGGACATTTACTAAAAATAACATTTTTCCCTCTTTATTACTTTTTGAATCATAAAAAATAAGGACATACATAGTCAAATCCCCCTAAATAAACCCCCATTAATAAAAGTAATGCAATCCATTAGTATAGACTGATGAGGTGAGAAGGTCATTGGTGGGAAAGGTGACACATCTTCCAAATGAAGAGAACATTCTGGCCCTGTAAGTGAGGAAATGTTCTGTCCCTGAAGGGGTTAATCTAGGTTTCCACACTATATATGTGTGTATCATCATCTGCTGGAGATAAAAGACATTACAGTGACTATGGAGGAAGAGGACGGACATGACGGGGTTACTGGGTGTAAATAGAAAATAAGATCTTATTACCTCCTCTGCTGCCACTTCCAGCAATGTCTTCTCTCTACTTCCTCCCAACTCACCCGAAACTTCCTGTTTTGTACATCACTTCCTGTTTGTATTCCATAGAGACTTCCTGTCTCAGTATAGGTGAGATCACCACCTTGTGGAGCTTAGAGGAACTTCGGCCTTGAGAACATTCTCATAGTGTGAATCAGTGACTCTGCCCGTCGCCGCCGCCCGCCTCAAGCCTGTCAAGTTTTACTCTCCCGGCCCCGGCTACTACTGGGTGGGAAAGCGGAGGAAGATCACTCCACCAGGGAAGGCAAGGAGATAAGCAGGCAGGCGGCTGTCCGGGACTTGAGCCAAGGCAGAAGCTGGAGAAAGATTTACTCCGCTCTGATCAGCACATGATCATCAGAAAGGGGCACAGATAATGGAGAAAAAATAAATACAGCCCCCTAAGCTAGTAGGAGCGGCGGAGCAGGGGTGTAATTTAGATCTTTTTTTTAAATTCTGCACTGATTGTCTTTGAAATTGCCCCAGACTCTGTTCAAATCCAAATCGGGGACAAATCCGGGGACAGACTTGGTCTGGGGACAGTGTCCTCAAACCGGGGACTGTCCCTGGAAACCGGGGATGTCTGGTCACCCTATTATAGATGGGTCATCTCCACTCCCACCAAGGGGGATAGAAATATATGACTGCCTAGTCCAGACTTTCTCAGCCAGGGATCCTCCAAAGGTTTCTAAGGGTTTCTTAAGCAATCATTCTGTCTCTCAGTAATGTAGCACTACCCCCGAAGGAGCTGCTGGTTTGTTTTGGGCGGCATGTTACCTCGGGTTTCTCCAGCATCTAGGGGTGTTTGGTGAAGGTTGTAGTAACGGAATGTCTTTTTCTGTGCTCTTTATTACCCGGCCGGTAAAAACAATAAAACTTGGTGAAGAGTAGAGGTTTAGTAGAAATGAAAATAGCAGATCCAGATGTCAGTAATAGGGAAACAGTCCGGCTCCCACGTGTAATGTCTCTTTCACCACTCCTCTCCAGAGTGGGTATAGCGCACCTGGACAGGCCTCTCACAATCCTGGCAGTCAGAATGTCACTCGAACCTTAGGAAAAAGTCTCTGCCACAGACCCTCCTGATAAATGAACAGCGGAGTTAATCCTCCTTAGCAGACTTGCCACCTGGAGCTCCCTCAGGTAGTTTTGAATTAGGGTACCGACTGATGGGCGGCCAACATCCAGCCTCTCAGTGTCCGGTTCCCCTGGTCCCTGATGGATGGTCAGGCCCCTATCGAACACCAGCCTCTCTTGGTACTCCTCAGGCAGACTCTCCACCGTACGGCCTCCTCCAACTGGACGGATGGCCCAGGACCTCCTTAGGTGGGACCCAGTCGATTACTGAGTCCCCGAAGGATAGATCAATTGCTCCGGGCCAACATGGTCCCGAAGCCAGGATCCTTGCATTGCACACGCAACCCAAAGGTGATTAAATACGACTAAAAGAAAGCTCTAATTGTGGGGGAAAATTACATACATTTCATTTGGGTACAGAGTGGCAAGACAACGCAATTGTTAGTTAAAATAACGCAGTGCCATGTCGAAAAAATGGCCTGGTCATTAACCACTTGCCGATCCGGCTAACGCCGATATACGTCGGTAGAATAGCACAATAACATAATTTGCTGCCGCGCGCGTGCCTGCCGCGAGCTCCGTGCCCACGGAGCTGCAGAACGCAGAGATGCCTATGTAAACAAGGCATTTCCCTGTTCTGCCTAGTGACAGGACAGTGATCTACTTCTCCCTGTCATCACTGTCGTGTCACTCCCTAAGACACTTAACCCCTTCATTGCCCCCTAGTGTTAACCTCTTCCCTGCCAGTGTCATTTACACAGTAATCAGTGCATTTTTATAGCACTGATCGTCCCAATCGACAATGGTCCCAAAATAGCGTCAATGGTGTCCGATAAAAATCGCTGCTCAGCGCCATTACTAATAAAAAAAAAGCCATAAAACTATCCCCTATTTTGTAGACGCTCTAACTTTTGCGCAAAAAAAATGTATTTCTCAGTATTGCCCGATATGTACATATTTTTGATTTAAAAAAAAAATCGCAATAAGCGTATATTACGCTTATTGCGATTTTTTTTAAAATCAAAAATATGTACATATCGGCCTATACTGAGAAATACATTTTTTTTATATATATTTTCGGGGGATATTTATTATAGCAAAAAGTAAAGAATATTGCCTTTTTTTTTTCAAAATTGTCGCTCTTTTTTTTGTTTATAGTGCAAAAAAATAAAAAACGCAGAGATGATCAAATACCACCAAAAGAAAGCTCAATTTGTGGGGAAAAAAAGTACGCCGATTTTGTTTTGGTGCAACGTCGCACAACCACGCAATCGTCAGTTAAAACGACGCAGTGCCGAATCGAAAAAAAATGGGCCGGTCATTGATCAGTAAGAGACATCGGTGGTGGTGGGGGAGGATGGCACTGCCACTGATCTTATCCCTATCCCCCCCCCCATCACCTCTGCCATTGATCCCATTAAATTAAAAAAGGTACACGCTGAACTGTACAGAAAGGCAGTTGAGGATGGTTGAAAACAAACAATATGGTTTATTTTTCCATATTGCGGGATACACGTGCAAGCATCAAAACAGCATAACCAAAACAAAATATAAAATAAACCCTTGCCACTTGGGGCGTCTACCTTCACAACACAGGAACCTACCTTTGGAGACTGGCACAGCCTACTGCTGGGCAGACACTGCTGGTCCTACAGCAGAAAACAAAATCTCTTTGATACTTATCACATAGAAATATCAACAAGCACCTCACCTCTTCAGAAGTCACTGCTCTCCTTCACTCAAAAGCCTTAGGATGCAGCAATCAGTAGTCATCCTTTGTATTTCTTTATAGAGGCCTTAATTACCTCATTCTGAACAGTTGAAGTTTTCCAACTCCCTAAACCTTTCTGGCTATTTCTGCAACCGACGCCTAATAGTAATTGGTGTATTGTCTAAACAAGGCAGAAATGTATGTCCCGTCTGTGACAACACACACAGATTTACCTGACTTCCTGTCAGTGGGTATTATATTGTGTTTGTGTGCAATAATATTACATTTAGTGTATTTTTTTTCAAAATTTTACATTTGATAAACTGTCATGCTAATATCATGTGACAGGAAAAATTTGGAACTTCCATAGTTTTATTCTCCAGGGTCCCTTCTTTCAAAAATTGCGTGTTCGGGAGTTTTAACTAATCTTTAGGCCCAAAATGTGAATTTTTTAACATGGTGCAAAAAAGAACCCTGTCAGTGGATGGAATCACTCTGCTATTGTCACACTCTAAACTTACGAGCTCCCCCTAGCTGCAGCCTGGTAAATAGCATTGCTAGGACTAGGAGGTCTATTCACTTAGCAACTACATACTTCTCATTATTAAAGATGATCTCCAGCTTTTCCTCCCCAAAACAACTGATGCATTGTGTATGTGAGGGAATCACATGTACATTGTTGGTTTGTGTGTTACTTACTCAGCCCCACTCTCTTCTCAATGGCTGTGATTGTCAGAAGCGGGAGAGTTCCCCTTTATTATAATAGAGGACCCAGGTTCTGCATAAAGGCCTGATATGGATATTCAAGGAGACCCCACACTTCAGCTTTGTAGAAGAGTTCCCCTTTATATTCATTACAGACAATATATCTGGATGAGGGTATGGGATTATATTGAAAGAGAAGCCCACACAGTTTTAAATTTTTGATGCAGAGTTCCCCTTTTTTAATCATAGCAGACCATTATCCTAGATCAGGGATCCTCAAACTACGGCCCTCCAGCTGTTGTAGAACTACACATCCCATGAGGCATTGTAACACTCTGACATTCACAGACAAGACTGGGCATGATGGGAATTGTAGTTCCTGAACAACTGGAGGGCCGTAGTTTGAAGACCCATGTCCTAGATGATGGTCAGGTATAAATATTAAGAGGGAATCCCATAACATTTTTTTGTAAGCTGCAGAGTTCCCCTTTATATTCATATCTGACACTAATGCTGGATGAGGGTCTGGTATGGATATTAAAGATAATATTGAGAATAATATACATGGTCTATGGTGGAACAGTGGAAACACTTGAAAGTGTGAGCAGCATTTTTGCCTTGGTGATTGGGCAATGGTTTGATTTAGGGAAAGGTTGATTTCAAATACAGTGGAACCTTGGATTACGAGTATAATCCGTTCCAGGAGAATGCTCGTAATCCAAAGCACTCGCATATCAAAGCGAGTTTCCCCACAGAAGTCAATGGAAACTAAAATAATTTGTTCCGCATTGACTTCTATGGCATGCAATTCATGTGGCCAGAGGTGGGGGGTGCCAGAGAGCCTCAGAAATACTTGGGGACAGCACGGCTGAACTCGGAAAGGCTCTGGAACTGAGAATTTCCGAGTCTTTCCAAATGGCTCCGGTGTCCACGCACCTCTGGCCAAATGCGGTACTGCACACCTCTGTGGCTTGAATCCTGCTTGTTTCGTGAAACAACTCTCGCTTTAAAAAAAAAAAATATTGTATTGCGAAACGCCCGTTAACCGCATTATTCACAATCCGAGGTTTCACTGTATCTTGTTCGTTTTTTTAATAGATTGCGCCGATTGGGTCACATTATTGTACTAATTCCTATAATACTTGTGCTTCCAGTGACCAAACAAGGTATTTTCTTTTAAGTTAATAGTTGGTTTAAGTAACCCTTAATAACCAAGGCATTTTTTATGATATGGCACCGTTTTACTTTAACTGACAATTGCGTGGTCATGCAACACTGTACCCAAGTAAAATTTAAAATGTATGTATTTTTTTTCCCCCACCCATAGAGATTTCTTTGTGTGGTATTTTGATCACCTCTGCGCTCCCCCCTTCCCAGTGGCTATTGCACGAAATGACTTACAGGTACGTAATTTCACGCAATAGAGCCAACCTGCCGCAGTAAATATGTAGTAGGCGGTCAGCAAGGGGTTAACATATGTCCATCAATTTCTACTTTACTCATAAGTGTACGAGTATGATCTCAGTCATTAGTATGAACCATGCTTTTTCTTTTTTTTAATACTTTTTATTGGTTTACTGAAAAACTATGAACCATACTTGACAGAGGAAACTAAGAGGTCTATCTAGTGGCCATAATTTTTCCTGAATTCCCTCAGTCGGATATATAATGAAATAACACCTTATGGCCACTAGATGGAGCTGACGATTATATGGAGATGGAGCTTAGTCATGACGAAGTCTTTTATGACGAAACATGTCAGGGCTTGGCTGTGCGGCAACCATCTGAAGTGAATGTGTGACGTATCAAGGAAGTGGAGATCCAGGAAGGAACAGCGGGGAGGTGGTGAGCTTTCAGTGGACGCGGTTTTCGGCTCATCTCTGAACGAGTGTTTGCTGTGCAGTGTATTGCTCTATTTTTTTAGATTTATGCGAGTCCTATATTTGAAGACTTAAATACTTATTATGGCTGAACGAAAGCTTGTCCAATTTATCTAATACATTTTTAAAACATAGACCTCTAGTTACGAAATGTTACACCACAAAATGTACTCAGCCAATGAAAGATAATGACTCCATTTTTATACCGTTATCAATGGCCAACACGGTACAAAACTTCATCCATGTCTTTGGTGATCTCTGCTCTCCTTATGAAGTGTTTCTTACATGATGAAGATCAGCCATGGAGTATATCTGAGGTGTATATCAGGGTGTGCTTCTTCCCACCATGAGAGCTGAGATGTCCAGCAACATTCATATAGAAGACATTTCCCGCACTTAAGGCACTAATACACCTCGAGGGTTGTGTGGGATCCGTGATGTACAAGAAGACAGGAGTTCACTGAGGAACAATTCCCTCACTCGGGAAGTGACTTCTCCAATGTGTGGAAAGAGTGGACTTATATAAAAAACCTTTCCCACACTCAGGACAGGAATACGGCTTTGCCCCTGTGTGCAATCTCTGATGTCTGGAAAGACCGGACCTCTGTGTAAACAATTTCCCGCACTCAGGACAAGAATACGGCTTCTCACCTGTGTGCAATCTTTGATGACTGTAAAGTTGTGAATTCTTTGAAAAACATTTCCCGCACTCAGGGCAGGAATGCGGCTTCTCACCTGTGTGCAATCTCTGATGCGTGATAAGTTCTGATTTCCTTACAAAACTTTTTCCGCACTCGGGACAAATACACGACTTCTCACTTGTGTGCAATCTCTGATGTCTCTCAAGATGTGACTTTGCTGAAAAACATTTCCCGCACTCAGGGCAGGGATATGGCTTCTCACTTGCATGAGATCTTATATGATCATCAAAATTGAATTTAAAATGGAAACCTTTTCCACACTCAGCACAGGAAAACTTCTTATCTGCTGGAAGGACGGCACCGTCCCTCACAGTCTGAGGTTCCTCAGGATAAGAGGAATACGCTGGTCTGGCACCGTCCCTCACAGTCTGAGATTCCTCAGGATAAGAGGAATACGATGGTCCATCTACACTGTGTGGTGCCGGATGGACATTTGAGGTAGTCGGGTTTTCTCCTGGACTATACTGTGTGATGTCCTCATCTTCTACTTTACAGTCTGGAGACAAAGTGAGACAATCCTCTGAGGTTTTCCTCATCTCCCGTCCATCTACTAAAAAAGAAATACAAAGATTATTACTAGACATGAGCAGATTGGTTCCCCTAAACCAGGACTCCGCCCACATCAGGCAGCTTTGTCTCTGAGGAACTTACAATTCCCCCTCAAGGTAACTAGTAAATGGGTCCTCTGATCTCCTACCAGATTATTTCTTTATTCATGGACCTTAGTCAGAGAGTGAGAAAACAACAAGAACTGTCTTTTATAGGAGTGACAGTGATGAGGGGATTATAGGACGAGTGTCCCCACCCCCTTCATCACTCATTGTCATCTTCCCAACACAAGAAGTCCTGCACTTCCTTATTTAGTGCATGATTTAGTTATGAATAACAGCGGGACTGAGCCCCACCAGAGGTCAGAGAGTAAGAATGGGGGAGAACAACCAAGATGAAGACTGGATTGATCCAGAAGACCACCATTATTGTGTTATTGACTCCTCCCTCATTATCACTTTCTGTTTAAGGTTTCAAAGTCTGAGGATGTTATCACATTATTATCGCCATGTAAAAGTCTGTGCTCCAATCAAATTATCAGATATAAAATGTCCAGCTGGGGGAAAATGGGTGTATTAAAAAATAATACATATTATGTTTATATATAGAAGGTAGAGAGCAGAGGTCAGGACTATGTAATGTATAACATATTGTATAAGATACAGCATATAGGACTATATAGTATCAGGACTATGTAATGCACAAGATAGAGCATACAGTATAGTGCAGGGGCCAGAAGAATTAAAAAAAAAAATTATATATTGCGTGGCTAAGGACTATATAATGCACAACAGAGAGTACATAGTGCAGGGGTCAGGACTACATAATATAAATTATATAGTGTAGCGTCAGGACTCATAATATTGGTGTTCATTAATCAGTGGAAGCTTAAATGTTTATTTAATTGAGACACGTTGCAGAAGTCCCACACCACTGCCTCCCATCTCCTGAGACTGCACTCGGTGACTTGGGTCTGAGACTATACAGACATAACTCTCCACCAGGCACAACCAGCATGTTGGGTAGGTGCAGCAGCAATAAAGACATAGCTCAGAATGCAGAAACCAGTATATTGAAAAACTTGTAAACAGTACAACAGCCCAGCACCAAACTTACAGTCAGCGGTAGTGGGTCCAAATGGAAGACATTGCTTGCCAGGAAGGGTGGAATAAAGCCTTGCCGGTCGGACCCAAACGGGAGCTTTCTGGTGTGCAGACGTAGGCCCTGAGCTCCATCTGACCTTCTCCCTGTCATTAGTGCTGTCCCTGATAACGTGTATGCTCTCCCTACACCAGCCAATTTTACAAATGCACACCAAAACCTGGGGACAGGGACTTAAAAAGACTCTGCGTGACCCAAGATGGCTGCCAAGGTCACCTCAAAGCAGCATAGCCAACCAGAACACTGGTGCGGAGGTTGAGGCGGCAAGCTGTGGACGGTGAATGGATGTGGGGCTGAAAGAAGAGTTCAGAGTCCAGAATTACACCTAGAACCTTGGCGTGCAGAGATGGGTTGATAGTTGCGTCATTGATTTTGACAAAGAAATCAGGGGGAGAGGCACGTGTGGGAGGAAAAACGATGAGCTCAATTTTGTAAAGATTAAGTTTAAGGAAGTGGTGTGACATCCAAGCTAATATGTCTGTTAGTAAAATTAGTGAGGTGTGAAGAGACTGAAGGAGTGAGCTGAGGGGTCGAGAGATAGATTTGGGTGTCATCAGCATAGAAAAGGTATTGAAAGCCATGGGAGACTATCAGCTGACCCAGGGAGGAGGTGTAGATTGAGAAAGAAAGAGGAGAGGAGGAAATAGAATAGTAAGTGACACTGAAGGTGCGGGAGGATGAAAACCAGCAAAAAGTCACAGAGA
Source organism: Rana kukunoris (assembly GCA_029574335.1). Taxonomy (NCBI): domain Eukaryota; kingdom Metazoa; phylum Chordata; class Amphibia; order Anura; family Ranidae; genus Rana; species Rana kukunoris. Next base: position 17,866,616 of record CM056052.1, read on the forward strand.
CGAAAGGAGTGAAGTATTTTGTGGAGGAGGGGTGGTCCACTGTATCAAAGGCAGTAGAGAGGTCCAGGAGTAGGAGTACAGAATAGTGTTTATTGGTTTTAGCTGTTAGCAGATCATTTAAGAGTTTTAGAAGAGCAGTTTCTGTGGAGTTTTGAGGGCGAAATCCAGACTGAAGGGGATCAATAAGTTTGTTCCCTGTCAGATGGTCGCTCAGTCGGTTGCAAACCACAAGTTTAGGAATTTTGGAGGAAAAGGGGAGCAAGGAGATGGAGCATAGGTTGTTAAGATTTGTGGGGTCTAGTGAGGGATTTTTAAGGTTGGGGATGACTAGTGCATGTTTTAGAGATATCACCCAGTCCTTACCCTACTCTAGACGAATCAGTGAGCAGTAGGGGTGGAGAAATGTATTTAGCGTTTATGACCCACCTGTGCTGATCTCTGTAGGAGTGTACTCTTCTTTAAATGTTATTCCATCCTCCTCCATAGACTGCTCATCATTCCTCACATACGTCTCTTCTTCTGCTTTAATATCTACCAGATCTTCACCCTAAACCAAGAGAAGGATGAAAAACATAATCTGTAAATAATATTAGCTTTAATATTGTGACACCACAATAAAAATCCACACATTGGGCCAGGTCCACAAAGGAATTACGCCGGTGTATCTATATATACACGGGCGTAATTCGAATTTCCCGCCGGCGTGTCATTGTTTTGTATCCAGAAAACATGATACGCCGGACTTACGCTAAGATACGACTTGCGTAAGTTTCTTACACCGTCGTATCTTAGATGCATATTTACGCTGGACGCTAGGGGCGCGTCCGTGTTAATTATGCAAATGAAGTAGATACGGCGATCCACGAACGTACATACGCCCGGCGCAGTGTTTTTACGTCGTTTGCGTAAGCGTCGGTCCGGCGTAAAGTTACCCCTGCTGTACCCAGGTGTACGTAATGTTAAGTATGAACGTCGGGCCAGCTTTGAATTTTCCGTCGTTTGCGTAAACCGTTCGCGAATAGGGATTTGCGTACGTTACGTTCACGTCGTTTTCATTGATGTTTTGCAACGTGATTTTGCGCATGCGCACTGGGATACGTCCAAGGCCGGCGCAGTTAAAAAAAGCGTTGTTTGAGTCGGGTCATTCATAATTATAATAAAACACGCCCCCACTAGTTAATTTGAGTTACACCCGCGTACGCCGGCCCATTTACGCTACGCCGCCGTAAGTTACAGTGGCATTTCTTTGTGGATAAGGATAGTGTAAATGGGACACGCCGCGCGGGCGTCCCATCTTTGTGGATCTGGTCCATTGTCTTCACAAGTCCGTGTTCGAGATGCTCCGTCCCACCAACCTTGTAACAGTGAGGGATGGTGTGACCTTCCTGTGTGGAATCCCGGGAATACAGAGGATGGGGACATCTCTCTGGTGGGTTTGTTGCACTACGTGGCTCCAACCTATCCTTGTGTCCTGAAAATGCCTCCATAACTCCATACTCCTCATCTTCCTGTTTATATTCTTCTTTAAAAGCAATATTATCATTCCCGAAGTTTCCACTCTGAATATAAAATAAACATTCCTTGTAACAAACATGCTGTGTATAAATCAGAACTAACAATAATTGACAATTATCTACCTGATGATGGTGGGGGATGGTGTGATCTTCCTGTGTGGAATCCCGGGAATACAGAGGACGGGGACATCTCTCTGGTGGGTTCCTGTAGCTGGAGGATTCCAACAAGGTGTCCAAATTTTTGTGTCCTTTTAGAGACTCTGACTCTTCCATCACCCCACGCTTATCATCCTCCTCTTTTATCTCTTCTTTAACCTCCACTTTAGAATCTCTCAGGTTTGCGCTCTGAATATAAAATACATATTTCATAAATTGTAAGTGCAGATAATGTACAGATCCTAATGATACCATCAGTGATTGTTCCTCATCTACCTGATGATGGTGGGGGATGGTGTGACCTTCCTGTGTGGAATCCCCGGGATATATAGGACATCTTTCTGGTGGGTTCCTGTTTTGAGGTGGCTCCATCATATCCTTGTATGCTTCTGAAATCTCCACCAATCCATATTCCCCATCCTCCTGTTTATACTCTTCTTTAACAACGATATTATCAGCCCCGAGGCTTCCACTCTGAAATATATAATAAAATAATAATTGTAACAAACATACTTCTGTATAAATCATGATTACCCATGGTTGTTCCTCATCTACCTGATGATGGTGGGGGATGGTGTGACCTTCCTGTGTGGAATCCCGGGAATACAGAGGACGGGGACATCTCTCTGGTGGGTTCCCATTACTGGATCCATCTGTAGGAAACACACACACTGACTGAATACATTGTTTCTATGTGTTTATCAGATGATGGGGGATCTAGGTGGAGCCTCCGTACTGCTCTCTCCTTTACAATAAAGTCTCCTCTTACCCGGTGATGTGAGGGGCGGCTGATTGTCCATCATGACGTCCTTGTAGAGATCCTTGTGTCCTTCTAAATACTCCCACTCCTCCATGGAGAAATAGACAGTGACATCCTGACACCTTATAGGAACCTGACACACACAATGATACAGTCACCATCCAGACACATCCCTTGTCTGTTACTGGATAATGTCCCAGAATTCCCGGCACCGCTCACCTCTCCTGTCAGCAGCTCGGGGATCTTAAGGGTTACTTCTACAATCTGCTTTTTATTTCTCTATTCTATCACGATGGGAGCTGGAGGCAATGTGATGGTCATATGATCTCCAGACTTCACAGGAGGAAACCTCTGTAATTGAACACAAATAGTAAAATCAAATGATATTCCCAGAATCCTCCTCACCTCTCCGGTCAGGTCTGTGTTTTATTATTAGATAAGAGTGATGTCATGTGACCTCCCAGAATGCTCCTCACCTCTCCGGTCAGGTCTGTGTTTTATTAATAGAGATAAGAGTGATGTCATGCTAGGATCGGCTTTTTCATGCTAGGATCGGTATCCATGAGTCACGCTCGGGGTAGATGTGCAGAGCCTGCAGCGGGGTTCCTTACCTTCTCCTGGCAATCCAGCGATGATCTCCCATTGCTGTCATCGCCGCCGAGATCCCCGCCGCGCCGTCCATCGGTCATCTGACTTCCTGGTTCAGTTCCCTGCAGCAGCAATGGTGCATGGGAGCGGAACTGGGAGGGAAATTCAAATGTTGCACAAACACATAAAAAGGAGGTGATACAATGTAATCTGAGAGGATTACACTGTTATCACCTTAGTATCAGACACAGTGCCCATTGCCATTGTCATTTGTGAAAAAAAAAGCTTTTGAAAATGGCATCAAAAAAGCGCTGTCCTAACAAATGCGCTTTTGGATCAGCTGAGCGGCAGTGACACGGAGGTGCTCGCAGAACAGAGCAAAAGTGAGTCGTTGGGCGATTTGTCATCTGGCTCTGGAAAAGACACTGATCCAGAAAGTGACAACGCCGATGATCCCGCACCTGACCTAAGTGATGTGTGCACTTGGTGCCGTATAGACAGCGATGCGGACCAGGCAGCGCCCCCGAGATTCCGATTCACTGGATCTCCTGGGATGATGGTTGATGTGGAGAGTGACAACCCTCTGGCGTACCTAAAATTATTTCTTACTGAGGAGGTAATTTTAAAAATAGTCACAAAAAACAACCGCTACCATGATCAGCAATCCGCTACGCTGCGTGCCAGGTTTTCCAGATCCAGAAAATGGGAACCGGTCACTAAAGAGGACATCTGGCACTTTCTGAGACTCATCGTCCTTCAGGGGGTGGTGGGGAAACCGCTCCAGAAATGGTATTGGACTACCAACAAGCTGGCCACTCCATTTTTTGGCACCGTGATGTCCGAATACCGTTTTTCACATGAAGAATTTACACTTTGCCAACAACGAAGAGTTTGATGAGGCAACGCATCCTGCGCCCAAACTAAAAAAAATCTGAAAGGTGTGCCAAATGATTTTTACCAACTTCCAGCGGACCTACGTGCCAGAAAGTGATGTCATTGTGGACAAAAGTCTGATGGCCTACAAGGGACGCCTGAGCTGGATACAGTTTATTGCATCCAAAAAAGCGCAGTTTGGCATCAAATTTTATATGCTCTGCGAATCATCCACCGGATATATCTGTAATATCCCAGGTACAGCCGCTATGGGATGGCCACATCATCTGTCCTTTCACTGCTGGACCCATTGCTGAACCAGGGATATTGCGTGACAACAGACAATTTTTACACGTCTCCGGAACTTTATGAGGTTTTGTTCCTAAACAAAACTGATGGGTATGGTACCGTTTGGCCAAACCGGCGTGACATGCCATCAATGTTTGGCAATAAAAAAAGGAGAGATGGTTGCCTTTCAAAAGGGTAAAATGATGGCAATGCGATGGCGAGTCAAAAAGGATGTGTGTCTCATAAGCACCATGCACAGCACCCACACTGCCATGGTCCGCACAAAACACGGAAAAGATGTGCTGAGGCCGCAAGTCGTGATCGACTAATCACACGATGGGAGGTGTCGACTGAGCCGATCAGGCAATGACATTTTACCCGGCAATGCGGAAACAACAGAAGAAGTATTACAAAAAGATTTTCAGGCATCTCCTTGAACGATGCCTTTGGAACGCCTATATCCTTTATAAAGCAAACACTAAAATACCTCTTGTTCATTCTGGGCCAGATTCTCAGCGGCGATACGACGGAGTATCTCAGATACCCCGTCGTATCGCCGTTTTTTTTGCCTCGTATCTATGCGCGTGATGCTTAGCATCACTTTTGCATAGATACGCTTTAACATCCGACAAGTGTAAAACCATTACACTTGCAGATCGTAGTTGTAATGACAACTCCGGCCACTAGGTGGCCTTTATGTTGTTTTCTCATTTGCATATGCAAATGAGGCTAGTACGCCGATTCGCGATCGCTTTTACGCCGCCCCGTCGGCGCGTAAGTCGTTTTCGTCCGCGTAAGGTTACCCCAGCTTCTATGTGGAGTAACCTTACGAAGTACCGTCGGATGCCATGTTAAGTATGGCGTCGGGTCAGCGTCGGCTTTTTCCGTCGCTTACGTCGTTTTACTAACTCGTTCGCGAATAGGGAATTGCGTAAATGACGCTCACGTCGTTTTGACGTTGGTTTCAACAACGCTTTCCGACTTGAGCTGGAGCATGCTCACTGGGCTTTTTCCCCGGCCGGCGCATGCGCAGTTCGTTCGACGCGGGGGCGCGCTTAATTTAAATACAAGCCGCCCCATTTGAATTGCGCGGGTTTACGCTGGGCGATTTACGTGACGCCGGCGAAAACTACGGAGCAAGTGCTTTGAGATTAAAGCACTTGCTCTAGTACGATGCGGCGGCGTAGTGTAAATGGCTTACGCTACGCCGCCGGAATTCTATGAGAATCTGGCCCTCTGACTTTATCTGGAAGGTGGCTGAGCAGATTTTTGTCAACCACCCGACGCCATCAGTACCTGCTAACAGACCCGGATGACGCGCTGTTGACGTTGGCAATCCAGAACGCCTGAGGCCGTGTACACACGGCAGAGAACCTCGATGGGCAGAACACATCGTTCCGCCCGTCAAGGTTCTCTGCCGGCCGTCGAAATCGGCGACCCGCCCCGTCGGGAATGGCAACCAGCCATTCATCCAGGCGGGCCGTCGAGCAAAAAGAGAGCCTGCTCTCTTTTCGCTCGACGGGATTCCCGACGGGCGGGGCGAGCCAGGAGCGTATACACGGCCGAGGTCCTCGCTGGAATGCAGCTTCCAGCGAGAACCTCAGTCGTGTGTACGCCGCCTGACAGGTCATCATTTTGTAGACTTTGTCCTGCCAACCGCAAGAAAGTTAGCGCCTACCAGGATGTGCGTCGTTTGCTGTTCGAAAGGAAACCAGGTACTATTGCCCAGATTGCAACGTCGGACTTTGTCTAGTTCCATGCTTTAATCTGTTTCACACTCAGGATGTGTATTGAATTTCTTTGTTTGACAAATGTCATTATTTTTCATTGCATTATTGAATAAAATTATATTATTGATTAGATTATAATTCATGTGTTTGTGTTTCCAATTTATCACATCTGGAATGTCTACTAGAGTCTTGTTTTGGTCAGGTTTAAGTAAGTAATTACTAAGAATTGCAGGCCTATAATACATATCACCAAATTTCCATGCAAAAAATTGTACCGCTTTTGGTACAAAATTACAGACAGAATCATACCGCCAGGGAGGTTAAATAAAAATCCCATCCCCACCACTAAGTTGTATAATCTGCAAATATCCATCTTTTCCGTGGGCAGTGCTGTACACGATAATGGCGGTCTCCGCGGCGGATTCACCGCAAGATCGCCGTTATCGGTGGCGGGAGAGGCCCCCCCCGTCGCTCTCCCGCGCCCTCCGCCGCTTACCGGAGCCGTCGGTAACGGCGGAGGCGATTGGGTCCTCTTGCTGGCTGTGTTGGGATACGAGTGAGGGAAAAATCGCCCCCACCCGTCCCCCACAGCTCTGCTGGGCGGAAGTGACGTCAAAACGTCAGTCCCGCCCAGCGTCTTAAAGAAACATTTTTTTTTTATGAGATTTGAAAAATGACATTTATTTTTTATTTTTTTGCATTTAAGCCTAAATATGAGATCTAAGGTCTTTTTGACCCCAGATCTCATATTTAAGAGGACCTGTCATGCTTTTTTCTATTACAAGGGATGTTTACATTCCTTGTAATAGGAATAAAAGTGATAATTTTTTTTTTTTAATTTATTTCGATGTGTAAAATTATAAACTAATTAAAAATAAATAAGAAAACAAAAAAAAAAATTTAAAACGCCCCGTCCCGACGAGCTCGCGCACAGAAGCGAACGCATACGCGAGTAGCGCCCGCATTTGAAAACGGTGTTCAAACCACACAAGTGAGGTATCGCCGCGATCGTTAGAGCGAGAGCAATAATTCTAGCCCTAGACCTCCTCTGTATCTCAAAAAATGCAACCTGTAGAATTTTTTAAACGTCGCCTATCGAGATTTTTAAGGGTAAAAGTTTGACGCCATGCCACGAGCGGGCGCAATTTTTAAGTGTGACATGTTGGGTATCATTTTACTCGGCGTAATATTATCTATCACAATATATAAAAAAATTGGGCCAAATTTATTGTTGTCTTATTTTTTTATTCAAAAAAGTGTTTTTTTTTTTAAAAAAGTGCGCTTGTAAGACCGCTGCACAAATACGGTGTGACAAAAAGTATTGCAATGACTGCCATTTTATTCTCTAGGGTGTTAAAAAAAATATATATATAATGTTTGGGGGGTTTAAGTAATTTTCTAGCCAAAAAAACAGTTTTAGTCTCGTAAGCACCGAATCTGAAAAACAGGCCCGGTGGGCAAGTGGTTAAAAAAAGGTTTTTGGGGGAACTACCCCTTTAAGGATGAGCTCTGGCGTGTTTGCATGGTACACGTGAAGAGCCCGCCAGGAAGTGTGCACGGCGCTGCCCTAATCGTAGCCAGGGAGACATTGCCCTGATGCTCGGCTGCGTGGTTAGCGCAGCGCCGTGCACACTTCCTGGCGGGCTCTGCACGCGTACCATGCGAACACGCCAGAGCTCATCCTTACTGGAGATCAAAGACGTCACAGTGACTATGGAGGAAGAGGACGGACATGACGGGGTTACTGGGTGTAAATAGAAAATAAGATCTTATTACCTCCTCTGCTGCCAGTTCAAGCAACGTCCACACTACTTTCTCCCGACTCACCTCTCACCCGAAGCTTCCTGTCTGTACCTGACATCACTTCCTGTCTGTATTCCATAGAGACTTCCTGTCTGAGTAGATCTGAGATCACCATCTTGTGGAGTTCAGAGGAACTGCAGCCCCAAGAAATGTCTCATAGTGTGATGAACACATCCTTGTGTTGTCTGTGTATGTACTGTATATCCATATAGATGGGGTCATCTCCACTCCCACCAAGGGGGATAGAGATATATTCTTGCCTAGTACAGACTTTATCAGCCAGGGTTCCTTTAAAGGTTTCTGGGGGTTCCTTGAGAAATTAAATATTTCCGTCTCTTGTTTTTTTTGTAACATCACCATATCCATTAATGCATAGCTCCCAGCTGTCTCTGGTTTGGAGAAATCTCCCTCTTTCCTCCTGATTTTTTTCCCTTCTCCATAATGACACACAGAGTATGCTCCAGCAAGAATAAGAGGGATTGTGTCACTGATGCATGTATTGTCATGGCTCACCATCCTTGTCACCTCCTAAAATAATGACATTACAGTGTGTGCATCCTTTATCAGCAGCCATTGGCATGTGGAAAAAAAGCTGCGCTCCCCTGAACCTGTCTGTGAGCCTTACTCACACAGGTACTCCTTGATGGCCCTCTACTGCATGTGCAGCCACTGCAGCATTGCTTAAGTTCAATTCCCCCTGGTGGGCATGTCACAATTCAGGAGGTTTAAGGGCAGGTGGAATTCCCACTGAATTTCAGCCAACTGAACACTGGCTGTGTATGACCACCTGAAATGGCTACAGATTCTTATTGCCTTGGTGTGCAAGGGGTCAGTTATTAGTCGCTCTAGCTTGGAGAGCTGGGCGACTATGTTACGAAGGCCAAACTGCGTTCCTGCAGTGTGGAGTATCTAGGTAAAGGAAGTAAGCCGTGCGTGGCAGATTATAGTCTCTACGAAATTCCTCAAAAGTACAAAACACATTGTCCGAGAACAGATGTAAAATAGTTTTTACCCCCCTTTTCGACCAGTATCCCCCATTCGATCCACAGAAAAATTTCGGGAAGGTTCGGATTCCCCCACATTGGAGTGTTTGTGAGTATGTATTACTGCTAGAGGGGACTTGCAATTTAGTGAGTTTAATAATCCGTAGAGTCAGAGCTATAATACTCGTTCCCTCCGGCCCCCCAAGGGACATACGATGAATCAAATTTTGCAGGGATTCATAGGAGGTAAGGATGGCTGCCTCCAATGCAGTGGCTGGATTGTTGGTTTCAGGATAAAACCACCAGTGTACGTGAGCCAATTGAGAGGCAATATAATACGTTTGGAGGCAGGGGAGGGCCAACGCGCCCTCCAGTACTGGTAACTGAAGGGTGTCCCTGGCAATCCTGACCGCCACCCCTCCCCACAAAAAGGAGGTGAGGATGGAATCTATCTCTTTAAATTTATTTTTAGTGACATACACTGGGGAATTACCCAAAACATACAGAAATCATGGCAAGAAAATCATCTTAAAAATATTAATCCTTCCCAGTAATGTTAATGGAAGATTAGCCCAGGTTTTCAAAGTAGTTTTCATGCGCCCCACGAGGTGGTCTAAATTAGTCTTGACATAGGAGGCCATGGGATGTTGCATTATGACTCCTAAGCTGACTATCTGTAGTGGGCAAGATGGTGGTAGCTGGACCAACGTCCCAATTAACCTGGAATCCTGAAAAGTGGCCAAACCTCCCAATGAGATCCAGCAGGGCCGGGAGGGACGACCCGGACACATATGCTGCTAAATGACCCAAGGTGTTTTTACAATTCGGCGCTGCGTCGCTTTAACAGACAATTGCGCGGTCGTGCGACGTGGCTCCCAAACAAAATTGGCGTCCTTTTTTTCCCACAAATAGAGCTTTCTTTTGGTGGTATTTGATCATCTCTGCGGTTTTTATTTTTTGCGCTATAAACAAAAATATAGCGACTATTTTGAAAAAAATGCAATATTTTTTACATTTTGCTATAATAAATATCCCCAAAAAAGATATAAAAAAAATTTTTTTTCCTCAGTTTAGGTCGATACGTATTCTTCTACATATTTTTCGTAAAAAAAAAAAAAATCGCAATTAGCGTTTATTGATTGGTTTGCGCAAAATTTATAGAGTTTACAAAAAAGGGGGTTGTTTTATGGCATTTTTATTATTTTTTTTACTAGTAATGGCGGCGATCAGCGTTTTTTTTCGGTACTGCGATATTATGGCGGACGCATCGGACACTTTTGACACATTTTTGGGACCATTGGCATTTTTATAGCGATCAATGCTATAAAAATGCATTGGATTACTATAAAAATGCCATTGGCAGTGAAGGGGTTAACACTAGGGGGCAGGGAAGGGGTTAAGTATGTTCCTGGTGTGTTCTAACTGTATGGGGGGGTGGCCTCACTAGGGGGAATCACTGATCTTCTGTTCATACATTGTATGAGCAGAAAATCAGCGTTTCCCCCGCTGACAGGAACGAGAGCTTTGGGTTTACACACACAGCTCCCGTTCCCCGCTCTGTAACGAGCAATCGCGGGTGCCCGGCAGCGATCGTACCCGCCGGGCACGCGCGCAGGACTCGGGGGGCACGCGCGCCCTACAAGTCTCTAAAGGGAGAACGTAGAGCTACGTGCTCCCGCGAGACAGAGCCACCGCTCCGCAGTAATATGACGGCGGGCAGTCGGCAAGTAGATAAGGAACCCTCCGCTATCGCCAATATGGAGTTCATTACCCACTCAAAGAATACTCTAGTGAATGGGGGCGGAGCATATAAGCTAGTTACCCTATATGGTTTACCCATGAATTCTATCAAGACAATCGCAAAGCAACCGTTAGGATCAAGCTTAACATGTTTAATGCTAACTGGTGCAGACTTGGCGATAAGGATGGAAGTGCCCCTGGCATAAGTAGAGTATGTGGAGTGGAGAGCATAAGCGATTTGCGCCCGCTTAAAGGAACACTAAGGGCCAGATTCAGGTAGAGTTAGGCTGGAGTATCAGTGATACTCCAGCCTAACTCTCACTTTGAGCCGGCGTTTCTGTTTTCTGTAAGCAGAAAACAAGAAACGCCGGGTTGGAGTTACCATACGAGCGGCGTAATTGTATTTCGCCGTCGTATCGTAACTTCAATTTTAAAAATGGCACGCGGGGCATTCCCGCTGATTAACGCCGAGAATATGTTAATCAGCGGGAATCGGAAATTCACGATCGTATTCGGGCGCGACGCAGTGACTTTCCGACGTTTCCGTAAGAGATACGCAGCGCAAAGATAAAGCAGCCCCCTAGTGGAGTATCCTATGTTAAGTATGGCCGTCGTCATCGCGTCGCAAAAATTTTTTTTCGAGTCGTTTGCATAAAACGTCCGTGAATGGGGATTGACGTCATTGAAGTTCCCTGAAAGAATTTGGAGCATGCGCAGTACGTTCGCCACGGGATCGCGCATAGTTAACATAATACACGCCCCCTACCCGCCCAATTTGAATTCCGCCGACTCATTTTCGCTACGCCGCCGCAACTTTAGGAGCAAGTGCTTTGTGAATAACAGTACTTGCTCCTAAAGTTACGGCGGAGTAACGTAAACGAGAAACGTTACTCCAAATTAAAGAAGCGCCCATCTACCTGAATCTGGCCCTAAAGGTTCTTTTTTTATTAGATCAATTGATTGCTGTAAGCTAGAGCATTTAAATATCACTTACCTCGTTTTTTCTTTTGACCTCCAAAATACAGTAATCCAGGTTTGAAAATGCCATTTCCTGTCTCTCCTCTTCTTGCTTTCCACCAGCACCTGAGCTGTTTGGCATGGTGGAAAGCAGAACGTGCTCACCCCCTCCCTAGGACTACAGACCTGCGTGAAGATGCTCTGTTATCTCTCACAGGCATGGAGGCTAAGCCCAATGGGAACTGTAGTTCCCATTAGGCTGTGATGTTGCAAGAATGAATGTGCACCGCAAGCCAGGAAGTCAGTGAGAATAACGATTCAGGAGTGACAGAGGTGAATAAAACTGCTCGATTTTAACAGGTATCAATCTAGTTATAATGCAAAGTATTACTTTTTACTTTATCAGCTACTGTCAGACTTTAATTTAAGAGGAAAATTGTTTTGTCTTTACAACCCCTTTAAGGGCAATTGCTCTAGAAATTGGCGCCCGACGCACCACGAGGTATGGGTACACTAAAGAGCAGATCAGAAACATATAACAATGCTCCAGCAATACATAATATCAGGTGCATAGTAGCACGGCCAGCTAGTCCGGCCCATAGATAGACATGCAACAACAAGTACCAGCATTTCAGAAAAAGTGCAAAAAAATATAAAAACAGTCCCGAACAAAAGTCCCTGAACAGCCCAAAGGCTCCCAAACCCAAACATATGAGAGCTTTGTTCCCAAAACCAAAATTGCAAGGCGGGGTGGCCATGACTCAGACCCCCCCAACAACAATCCCTGAGAAGTGGTAGGAGGTCCTCAGATGCTGGCCGCCGCCCACGACTGCACAGAACAAACATATCAGTTGATCCCGAATCAGGACGGAGGATTCAAAAAACAGCAGGTAAGGCGTTCAAAAAATGGGGTTAGAAAAGGCAAAGAAAATAATAGTAAATGCATCAGCAGGAACAGGATGACCACAGCCCTCCAGGGACCCAGGAACTCTGCACATACTGTACTTACTCAGACTATTTAAAGGCTCTCCAACCACCTACTAGGCACACCTCTCCAGGGAGTCTTATAATTATTCGGGCGTCATGTGGGCCGGGCCCACTCACCCATGGTCTTTACTTTCTCTATCTTCCTTATCCTTCGGTGTCCTCTCTTACTAATGCCCAGGATAAGGCAGGGCCACGTTCATGTGAACTTAACATTAAGTACATCAAATTAGAAGTGACCTGTACGCCCGATGCATTTGTACCATAAACTGAGGCTTTGTTTACTACACCACACTGTCCCATAATACGTACAACTGCTCAGAATGTGACATTTTGAAGGAGACACCTCTGAGCATTGTCCCGTTCCAACCAGTCTAGCTCCCCTTTCACCTTGGGGCACGCAACGGGCGCTCTCTGTGACTGCGGTGTCCTTTCGACACAGCTGATCTCAGATCAATGTAAAGGGCTGATCACAGCAGTCCATTAAGTTCAACCTATGTGATCAGCTGATTACATGTAAACAAACTTGCCGGTTATCGGCAGCCCTTTCCTCCCTCGCTGTCACGCTGTCTGAAGAAAAGAGAGCTGATAACTGGCAAGGCTGACAGGGCACATGTACACTGATAATCAGGGTGCCTATCAATGCTCATCAATACCACCTATCAGTAGACATGTGCATTCGTTTTCGTTAGAATGCATTTGTCCGAAAATCCGTTTTTTTCGTTATCGTTTTAACAAACGATAACGAAAATGCAAGAAACTAAAACCGAAAGATCCGACATGAAAAATGCTTTATTTTCGCTTTCGTTGCGGTAAAAATTCGATATAGAGAGATTCAACATTGTAGGAAAAAGATTTGACATCATAGAGAAAAGATTCGACATTATAGAGAAAAGATTCGACACAATAGAAATAATAGATTCGACATTACAGAGAATAGATTCGATGTTCCGTCGAATATTCTTTTGATCATTCACCAGCAACCAAAAAGATTCGACGTTCCGTCGAATATTCTTTTGACCATTCGACAGTAACCAAGTATTATTGGATTTTCGGACGAAAGCTATTCCCCAACGAAAAACAAAATAAATCAAAACGATTTTTGGGAGTAACTAAATAAATTTATTTTCCAAACGAAAACGAAACTAAATATTCCAGTCTGCACATGTCTACCTATCAGTGCCTCCTCACCAGTGGCCATCAGTGAAGAAGAAAAATTACTTTATTTGCAAAACTTTATAAACAGAAACCAAGAACATTTTTTTTTTTTTCAGAATTTTCATTCTTTTTGATTTGTTTAGCAAAAAAAAAAACACTGGTGATTAAATACCACAAAAAAATCTCTGTCTCAAAAAAACGAAAACAATTTTATTTGGGTACAGCGTTGCATGACCGCTCCATTCATAAAAAAAAATCCTATCGTTTTGTTTGTGAAATCTTACACCACCAATGACTCCATTTTTATTTATTTACTCCGATCAATGGCCAACACGGTACAACACTTCATTCATGTCTTTGGTGATCTCTGATCTCCTTATGTAGTGTTTCTTACATGATGAAGATCAGCCATGGAGTATATCTGAGGTGTATATCAGGGTGTGCTTCTTCCCCACATGAGAGCTGTGATGTCCAGCAACATTCATATACAAGACATTTCCCACACTCAAGGCACTAATACACCTTGAGGGTTGTGTGAGATCCCTGATGTACAGGAAGACAGGACTTCAGTGAGGAACAATTCCCTCACTCAGGACAGGAAAGGGGCTTCTTCCCAGTGTGAGATTTCTGATGTCTGTAAAGACTAGACGTCTGTGAAAAACATTTCCCGCACTCGGGACAGGAATACGGCTTCTCACCTTTGTGAGCCCTCTGATGTATGACAAGATCTGATTTCTGTTTAAAATATTTTCTGCAAACAGAACAGGAATACAACTTCTCACCTGTGTGCACTCGCTGATGTTTGTTAAGTACAGACCTGTCTGAAAAATGCTTCCCGCACTCAGCACAGGAATACGGCTTCTCCCCCGTGTGAGATCTCTGATGTGTTCTAAGATTGTTCTTCCCTGAAAAACGTTTGCCGCACTCGGGACAGGAATACGGCTTTTCCCCCGTGTGAGACCTCAGATGTGTGACAAGTTCTGATTTTTGTAAAAAGCATTTCCCACAATCGGAACAGGAATATGACTTCTCCCCCGTGTGAGATCTCTGATGTTTGTAAAGATTAGACTTAAGTGAAAAACATTTCCTGCACTCAGGGCAGGAGTATGGCTTTTCCTCTGTGTGAGTCCTCTGATGTCTGACAAGTTCTGATTTTTGTATAAAACATTTCTCACACTCAGAACAGGAATATGGCTTTTCACCAGTGTGCAATCTTTGGTGTCTGCAAAGATTGGACTTGTCTGCAAAACATTTCCCACACTCAGAACAAGAATATGGCTTTTCCCCTGTGTGAGATCTCCGATGTGTGACAAGTTCTACTTTTTTTAAAAAACATTTCTCGCACTCAGCACAGGAATGGGGCTTTTCCCCCGTGTGAGATCTCTGATGTATGGAAAGATTGGACTTCTTTGAAAAACATTTTCCGCACTCAGGACAGGAATACGGCTTTTCCCCTGTATGAGATCTGTGATGTACGACAAGTTCTGAATTTTGTACAAAACATTTCCCACACTCAAGGCAGGAAAACGGCTTCTCACCTGTGTGCAATTTCTGATGTTTGTAAAGACGTGACTTAACTGAAAAACATTTCCCACACTCAGGACAGGAATACGGTTTTTCCCCGGTGTGATACCTCTGATGTATGACAAGTTGTGGTTTATTCACAAAACATTTCCCACACTCAGGGCAAGAATACGGCTTCACACCCGTGTGAGATTTCTGATGTATGTTAAGACTGGCCTTATGTGAAAAACATTTCCCGCACTCTGAACAGGAATACGGCTTCTCTCCTGTGTGTAACATACGATGGCTATAGAGATGGGATTTCTTTGAAAAACGTTTCCCGCACTCAGGACAAGAATGCGGCTTTTCTCCTGTGTGAGATTTTTGATGTGTGACGAGATTTGATTTTTGTGCAAAACTTTTTTCACACTCAGGACAAGAAAATGGCTTCTCCCCCTTGTGAGATCTCTGATGTCTGTAAAGACTGGACTTCTTTGAAAAAAATATCCCGCACTCAGAACAGGAATACGGCTTCTCACCGTCCCTTACAGTCTGAGGTTCCTCAGGATAAGAGGAATACGATGGTCCGGCACCGTCCGGTGCCGGATGGACATTTGAGGTAGTCGGGTTTTCTCCTGGACTATACTGTGTGATGTCCTCATCTTCTACTTTACAGTCTGGAGACAAAGTGAGACAATCCTCTGAGGTTTTCCTCATCTCCCGTCCATGTACTAAAATAGAAATAAAAAGATTATTACTAGACATGTGTTAAAAAAAAAAAAAAAAGAAGATCTCTGAGCTGGTTAAATTGATGAACAGCTGCTACTCAAGACCAGGAATAGAGAAAGTATTCTCTATTCCCAGTAGATCACATTTGTGTGGAAACTAGGGCTGCGGAAGTTTTTTGATCGGTACTAATCTGCGTAGCTCCGCTGCTGCCTCGGCCATAGGAAAGGCCACGGCTTTCGGCCTAGCTCCCGGAGCAGGGGCCATCTTGGTCCACCCGGCAATACACAAAAGCCTGGCGCTCATGGAAAACACATAGCAGACTGTCTCAGGATGGTTAAGAGAAGAAATAAATAATTTATTCAATCATAATATAAGTATAAGTGAATAAAAATGATTCCAATTAAAAATGAAGCACTTGAGAAACCACCTGTGATCCCTTGAGCAGAGGGAGGGGGCTGACAGGTCCCAATATGAGATATGAGAATGATGTCACCTGAATTGGAAAAACGGGCTAGACGCCAATACCTTTTAGCTAGATGTCACTCAAAAGTCTAAACATTGTATCAATTTGTCTTTTACATCAAAGGAATAGACTTCTGTATGTAAATTAGGAAAGTTTAACCACTTAAACGCCAAACCTTTTTCTGACAGTTGTTGTTTTCAAGTTAAATTATTTTTTGAAAATGATGTTTATTAAGAGATTTGCAAAAAAGATTTTTGGCTAGAAAATTACTTAGAACCCCCAAACATTATACATATTTTTTTTTTGTAGAGACTCTAGAGAATAAAATGGTGGTTGTTGCATTATTTTATGTCGCACTGTATATTTGCGCAGCGGTTTTTCAAATGCAATTTTTGGGGGAAAAATTACTTTAATAAATTAAAAAAAAATTGAAAGATTTTACACCACGAGAATCGTAATCTTTCTAAGCAAAAAAATCGTGATTCATATTTTGGCTAGAATCGTACACCTCTAGTACTTAGGAAAGCTGTAAATTAGGAATGCCTTCAGAAATAGAAGTGTCAATAGTTTATTTTTATCAATTAACAAAAGGAAAGTAAATGAACAGAAGAGAAATCCCAAACAAATCAACACCTGGCATGACCACCTTCCACCACAGAACAGCATCAATTCCCCCAGGCACACTTGCACTCAGCCCTTGAAGGAACCCGCTCCAAACATCCCAGAGAACCAAGCATGGACCCCCCACAGACGCAGGCCGCCCCCAAATCTCTCTGCCTCCCCATGTTCAGTAATCAGTGGTAGGAAGTTGCAGAGATCCCACACCGCTGCCTCCCATCTCCTGAGACTGCACTCAGTGACTTGGGTCTGAGACTCTACAGACATATCCCTCCACCCGGCACAGCTAGCAGACAACAGACCAATTAACCCTGGGAGAAATTCTCTATCAGAGATCTGGGCATGGGGAAGAAGTTCTAAGACACAGGCCTCAGGTGCCCAAGTAGAGCAACTTCTTTGGTGAACCCCAGAATCTCCATAAATCCAGTCTAGATACATAAATTGTGTCTGCAGCACAGAGAAGGAAGATTATCGGAGAGAAATACAGGAATACAGGACGGGGAACACAGCTCAGGAAAGTGACCAGGGGATTACAGGCTGATATCACCCAGTCCCCGCCCTACTCTGGACCAATCAGTGAGCAGTATGGGTGGAGGAATGTATTTAGTGTTAATGACCCACCTGTGCTGATCTCTGTAGGAGTGTCCTCCTCTATAAATGTTCTTATTATTCCATCCTCCTCCATAGACTGCTGATCATCCATCACATTCCTCTCTTCTTCTTCTGATTTAACCTCAAATTCTATATCTATCAGATCTTCACCCTAAACAAGAGAATAAAGGAAAATGTCACCTGTAAAATACATGATTTAGTACTGTGACATCACATAAAAAAAATCCACACATTGTCTCCATGAGTCCATGTTCTAGATGCTCCATCCCACCAACCTTGTAATGGTGAGGGATGATGTGACCTTCCTGTGTGGAATCCCGGGGATACAGAGGACGGGCACATCTCTCTGGTGGGTTCCTGGTATTAGGTGGCTCCATCATATCCTTGTGTCCTTCTGAAAACTCCATCACGCCATACTCCTCATCCTCTTCTTTATACTCTTCTTTGACAACACTACTACCATTCCCGAGGTTTCCAATCTGAAAGATAAAATAAAACATTTATTGTAGCAAACATGACTTTGTAGCAAAACCATAACTCCCAATAGTTGTTAATTATTTACCTGATGATGGTGAGGGATGGTGTGACCTTCCTGTGTGGAATCCCAGGAATACAGAGGACGAGGACATCTCTCTGGTGGGTTTCTGTAGCTGGAAGACTCCACCATGGTGTCCTGGTACAGATCTTTTTTTCCTTGTAGAAACTCTGACTCCTCCATCACCCCATCCTTATCATCCTCTTTTATCTCTTCTTTAACTTCTGCTTTGGAGTCTCTCAGGTTTCCACTCTGAATATATAATAAAAATTACATCAATTTTAACAATGCAGATAATGTACAGATCCTAATGATACTATCAGTGATTGTTCCTCATCTACCTGATGATAATGAGGGATGGTGTGACCTTCCTGTGTGGAATCCCGAGAATACAGAGGACGGGGACATCTCTCTGGTGGATTTCTGTAGATGGATGACTCCACCATGGTGTCCTGGTACAGATCTTTGTGCCTTTTTGGAAACTCTGACTCCTCCTTTATACCAGCCTCATCCTCCTCCTCCTCTTTTACCCCTTCTTTAATATCAACCTGTGTGGAATCCCGGGAATACAGAGGAGGGGGACATCTCTCTGGTGGGTTCCCATTACTGGATCCATCTGTAGGAAACACACACACTGACTGAATACATTGTTTCTATGTGTTTATCAGATGATGGGGGATCTAGGTGGAGCCTCCGTACTGCTCTCTCCTTTACAATAAAGTCTCCTCTTACCCGGTGATGTGAGGGGCGGCTGATTCTCCATCATGACTTCCTTGTAGAGATCCTTGTGTCCTTCTAAATACTCCCACTCCTCCATGGAGAAATAGACAGTAACATCCTCACACCTTATAGGAACCTGACACACACAATGATACAGTCACCATCCAGACACATCCCTTGTCTGTTACTGGATAATGTCCCAGAATTCCCGGCACCGCTCACCTCTCCTCCATCATCTCTCTGGTGACTTCTAGAATCTTCTTTGCATTTCTCTATTCTATCAGGGAGGGAGGTGGAAGCACTGTGATGGTCATAGGATCTCCAGACTTCACAGGAGGAAAACTCTAGATTAGAACATAAATAGTAAAATCAAATGATATTCTTAGAATCCTCCTCAGGTCTCCATTTTATTAAGCTGTGAGGGGCGCTCTGTGAGGTTTCTGTACACACAGAATCATTTCTCCTGTGTGCCTCCCACCTCTCCTAAACTGAAAGATAAACGTTGGCTTTGGGCTTTGCCAGGACACGTCATATTCCTGTGATCTCTGTGTACTCCAGAGACTTTACTGATCACATTTTAGGATGAAGATCTGAGACTGGGATCATTATGGAAAAATTTGTTTTCAGGACCTTTACTACAAATGAAATTTTTCCTTATTTCTTCCTACTTGAATCTATTAAATAAAGACATAAATATTCCAGTCCCCCCCTAAATAAGCCCCCCATGCCCGCTGCTAGTAAAAGTTGTATAATCTTTTGGTATAGACTGATGAGGTGAGGTCATTGGTGGGAAAGGTGACACATCTCCAAAATGAAGAGAATGTTCCGGCCCCGTATGTGGGGAAATGTTCTGCCCCTGAAGGGTTAATCTAGGTTTCCACACATAAGCACGGATTCACAAAGCACTTACGCTGACGTATCTCCAGATACGCAGCGTAAGTACAAATATGCGCCGCAGTATCTAAGATACGCCTAAAAACTGACTTCATCCCACCGACGTAACTTGCCTAGCCTACGCCGGCATAGAGAGGGCGCATATTTACGCTGGACGCATGTGGCTTTCCCATTGATTTTCTATTCATATATGCAAATGAGGGAGATACGCCGATTCACGAACGTACTTGCGCCGGGCACATGATTTAAGCGGTTTGAGTAAGTTTTACTTTCAGCGTAAAGTTATTCCCCATAGATGAGGCGCAACCCATGCAAAGGTATGGACCAGGGAACACAAGCCGTCAAATTTTACAGTGTACGTGAATAGGGCTGGGCGTAGGTTACGTTCATACCGTAGGCAGTGATTCGACGTATCTTAGGCAGTTGTTTCGACGTGATTGTGAGCATGCGCACTGGGATGCGGCCACGACACGACGCATGCGCAGTTTGTTCTAAGTACTTGTCTGGCACATCATTTGCATGGGGTCACGCTTCATTACCATGGATCACGCCCACTTCCACCTACTTCCACTTACGCTGGCTTACGCCTACGAATATACGCTACGCCGGCGCAGAGTTGGGAGCATTTGCTTTGTGAATTCAATGCTTGCCTCTCCGCGCTGCGCCAGCATGGCGTAAAAGACATACGCTACAGCGGCATATATGTGCGCCAATGTATGTGAATCCGGGCCTATATATGCGAGTATCATCATCTGCTGGAGATAAAAGACGTCACAGTGATTATGGAGGAAGAGGACGGACATGACGGGGTTACTGGGTGTAAATAGAAAATAAGATCTTATTACCTCCTCTGCTGCCACTTCCAGCAAGGTAGCGGCTAGTTCCTGCCCAGTAGAAGGACCCTGTGATGTCACAGGAAACATGTGACCAGGAAGCAGGAAACAGAGGGCGGGAACATGAAGTGAATAGAAGTGAATAGGAGGTGCAGAGAAGAGCGGAGCGCATGTTATTATCCTGAAGGTCTCTCCCTCCCCCTCTGTCCATCTTCTTTTATATTATATCCTCCCTGTATATCTATATGTCTCCCTGTATATACCCCCCTCTCTCCCTGTATACCCCTCTCTCCCTGTATACCTCCCTGTATACCTCCTCTCTCCCTGTATACCCCTCTGTATACTTCCCTGTATACCCCTCTGTATACCTCCTCTCTCCCTGTATACCCCTCTGTATACCCCTCTCTCCCTG